>CM031615.1:50035810-50043310 GCA_018398815.1 Conus ventricosus | reverse complement strand
TATGGTGGGATATTAGTTCCAAAAGCGACATAATCATTGTAATGAAGGGAGACGAGTTACTACATCCCTCTCGGATCAAATACAGGTTGAGAAGGGGAGGGGGGGGGGGGGGGGGGGGCTGGAGAGGGGGGGGGGAGGGGGACAGGAAGGGGAGAGGATAAAGCTCCCAACCCCCAAGCCGAAAATGAAAATGAACCATTTGGGAATTTTCTTAAACATCTCTTTTCAAATGACAATGAGAAGGACATGATCATGGCCTCTATCTCAGAGACTGCTTAAAATCACCATTGAGTCCGTCAAAATATCTGGAGCAGATGCAGACGTACAAACCACCACGTACAAAGAAATCATTAACTCTCGTTAACCTGTCTTTGGTTAAGTGCGTTGCGTGGAAGCATCGTCGTATGTGTAATTTTTTTTCGCACGGCTAAAACCTCGACATCTGTGTACATCTCCACTAGGATGTCCTAAACATCAAAGAAATATTACCATTCCGCCGAACGAAAGAGACAAATACTTTACACGAATTGTAGTTCGTTTGTCTCTATGTCTGTCTTGTCATTTGTTTGTCTCTTTCGTTCGGCGGAATAGTGATTTTTCTTTTAAGTTTGTTTGATTTCCGCCTGTAGTCACCTCACTTTGAAACTGAATGGGATGTCCCAAGGTGTCATCATGAATGCCTACCAGTGAAGTCTCCTGGAGGACGGACCTTGAATAGGTCTCGGGTGTTCTCAGGCGGCTGAGGTGTGTTCATACTCAGACGTGAAAGTAGAAGTGCAGATCGAAGATCCGAAGCAGTTTGTTGAGGAGGGGGTAAACGAGACTGTCACAGAGGCGAAGAGCATCTGCCGTTGGTGTCGGCATTTCCTCACCAGTGTCCTTTTCTTGTTGCCGTTCAATGCAACATCTGTTGAACTCTTGTACCTTGAAGTCTATCTGCGGCTGTTGTTGGTATGTTCTCACCAGTGTCCGCTCTTGCTGCTACATATTTCACTATCTGTCGAACATAAGTTCAGTGCCACTAACATCAACAAGATCTCTTTCCTTTTTAAAACACTGGTTAAAGTCTTGAACACCGTCAGGAACTGGAGCGGAAGTAGACCTATTGCATCATGTGCCCCATTCTCAGCGATCACACCATCTGTCTTATTGCGAATTCTGCATTTTTGAGCCTGTCCCACGACTCGCGGAACAGATGATCAGGAAAAGATACTCCCGAAAGTGCAGATGGAACCCAGAGAGGTACTGTCCTCAACAGTCAAACAAACCAGCTGGGAGCAATCCTGCACCACCCTGAAAGCCCGTGCGGTGTTCGCAAAGGGTGCAGGTACGTACAGGGCATGTCATTAAAACGTCAAGGGACATAACTGCTCCCTGGCAGATGCCATTGTGTCATGGCCGCTGGATGTAAGACGACAGAAGCTCCATGGAAGCGTTCCCATGGGTGTACCAGCCCGTATTGCTATAAAAATAAGTCACCACCAAGCAACTGCCGTGCGCAGGCCGCAGCCTCTCTTATCGCTGTTCCACTGATAGGTGAAGACGGTACAACTCCAGACACGGCCAAGCTTTCGCCATGAGGTCTATGTGCCCTCTGAAGAGAATCCCGGGTTACAGTCTTTCCTTCTCGGAACAGATGATGAGTTAAATGGTAAGGTAAAAAGCTCGGTGGAGGTCTTCTTTTGTTTTTTCAGCAGGCTGGTTCAGCATCTAAGCATCTCCCTTCTAGTACCTTGGAGAACCTGAACGCCATCATGTGTCAAGACCTGTGACAGTTCATTGACGTCATTGAGTCAGGTACCTCAAGTATCATCACCATCCTCCCTCAGATTGCAGATGCGTCATCAGCGAATCAGGTACCTCACGTGTCCCGACAATCCTCCGTCCGACTGCAGATGCGGTTAGAAGGACTCGAGGTGTATCTTGCATCTCAGTCTTTTGCCAGTACGTAGTAAGTTAATGTGTAACTGCCTTGCACAGAGTATAGATGAAGAAGTTGAATGGGACAGGGACGCCCTCACAAGAGTCTCAATCTTTTCCCCATAGTTTATTAGCTGAAGGATTTCTTGCTGGGAAGCGTGGAGCTTACTTAGGAAGTGCCTACACTATCTGGAGCCTCTTGCCATCAACCTCCAGAGGAAAGCCCAGGAAATTCCTGAAGAGTACAGCCACACGGCAGCCTCCTGAAGAGTACAGCCACACGGCAGCCTCCTGAAGAGTACAGCCACACGGCAGCCTCCTGAAGAGTACAGCCACACGGCAGCCGTCTCCAACCGAATCTGCAATCTGATGGAGGATGGTAGCGACACGTGAAGTATCTGATTCGCTAATGACGCATCTGTAATCTGAAGAAGGATGATAGAGACACGTGAGGTACCTGAATCGCTGATGAAATATCTGTAATCTGAAGGAGGGTGATAGAGACACGTAGGGTACCTGATTGGCTGATGACGTATCTGTAATCTGAAGGAGGAGGATAGAGACACGTGAGGTACCTGATTCGCTGAGGGCGCAGCTGTAATCTGAAGAGAATAGTTGACACGTGAATTACCTGATTCGTTCAGGGCGCACCTGTAATCTGAGGGAGGACAGTTGACACGCACGTGAAATACCTATTTGCTGATGACGCATCTGCAATCTGAAGGAGGATGGTAGTGACACGATGGAAGGTATCTGATTCGCTTGTGACACATCTGCAATGAGAGAGGGTGGTAGTGCATCTGTACACTAAAAAAATAATTTTCCCTTTGAGGTGATGTGAACATTAATTTGTAAAGTGTTGGCCTCTTTTCATCTGTTGTGATTCAGCTCTTGCGGGATGGACTGTGACATATACACTGCTGATGCTGCACACTGGAGTCATTCTGATCCAATACAGCGGACAATGGAACAGAACCTTTACACTGGTGGTTTTCCATCAAGCGTCTTTCGGATCCAGTAGTACATCAAGACCTGTTTTGTTGTTTTTTTTTCCATTTTTTTTTCACTCTGGCTTATTCTGAGGCAAATACAGAGGACTGGGCACTGGACCTTTGCATGCTGCTCCCCCCCCCCCCCCCCACCCCCACTTTGGCGTCTTTCTGACCCCAAACAGCGGACGATGGGTAAGGACCTTTACATCAGCGTTCTTCACACGTCCGAATTTTTATTACTCATGACACTCTACCCTGATAAAGTCTCTGCGGTACTTTTAGTTTAGTTTAGTTTAGTTTAGTTTAATTTAGCTTAGCTTAGCTTAGCTTAGCTTAGCTTAGTTTAGTTTAGTTTTAGTTTTAGTTTCGTTTCGTTACGTCTGTTTTGTTTCAGTTTGGTTTAGTTCAGTTTAGTTTAGTTTGGTTCAGTTTGGTTCGGTTCAGTGTAGTTTGGTTTGGTTAAGTTTAGTTTAGTTTAGTTTAGTTTAGTTTAGTTTAGCTTAGTTTAGCTTAGTTTAGTTTAGTTTAGTTTATTTTGGTTCTGTTCGGTTCGGTTCGATTTAGTGAAGTCTTGTTTATTTTAGATTAGTTTACTTTAGTCATCATCATAGCCTAGCCGTCTACTTAGGGCCTTTTGAATGCTGTCAAACGCAAGAGGGGTAAAAAGTCACATCTTGAACAGACCATTCCATTACAATAACGACAAAACAAGATGCAGAGCATATAAACGTACTCCCACTTCATCTTGAATACAAGTACTTTCTGAGATATTCAATAAAGAAGAAAAACCGTTTTGGGCCGTTATAGCCGTTAGTAACGGCTATTCTGGTAAAATAAAACACCGGGCATCATCAGTGACCCATAATGAACATACGTACACATTTTCAGAAAGATCGGCCCGGAAGTTTTTTCTGGAGCGAGTGGAACACATTTTGACCACGGACAGACACACAAACAGACACACAGACAGACAGACACACAGACAGTATTTCTTCGTTCCCATTGTAAAGTACTCCCTGTTCTATTAGAACTGGGAGGACAAAAAAAATGGCATCCTGAAAAAGAAACAAGCCTCGCAGCTGAGAAGACCAAGACGAGCGAAAGGCCAGAGCCATTCCACTTTGTTTTTCACTCCAAGAGTAAAACAAGTATTGTGAAAGACAAACCCGAAAAGCATTTAATTGTAACAAGAAACTACGCCAAGAAGTCATATCAGCACATGAGCGTGCGTGCGTTGTGTGTACTTACGTGCGGGTGTGAATGTGTGCATCCATTCATTCATGCAGCCACTGTGCTTTTACGCTAGATTAATGGACGGGTGAAGCGAGCTGCTGATTTGTACCAATCAGGAACAGGTTGACAGACTCTAGCCAGTCGCCTTGCCCCCAAAACATAAGAATATCGATTAAAAAACAAAAACGAAAAACAGACAGATATGACACACAAGACAATATTTCAACAACTTACAGTCTCTTAATTCAGTTGTTGTTGTTGTTGTTGTTGTTGTTGTTGTTTTTTCAGTATAAAACTGATTTAGTATTGTACACAAACAAAATGTGAATATGTTTACGGAGTAGAAATTAGAGAGGGGATCTTTTCTATGTACCACTGTTGTTTTGATGGTGTTCGAGCACCATTTATAGTAGCATCCTTTGACTGGTCCGTTTGTGTGAGCCCAATTTATACTCTCATCTTATTGGTTCTTTATTGCAGGCGCATTTCATTCTCTCAACTGACTGGTCCTTTAATATGTGCGCAATTCACATGTTGATAATCGACACGTAAGCAAGTCATCCTGTGCTCTGATCGGTCCTGTGTGCGCAGTGGTCCTATGTGTGCCATGGTCCTATGTGTGCAATGGTCTTATGTGTGCAATAGTCCTATGTGTGCCATGGTCCTATGTGTGCAATGGTCCTATGTGTGCCATGGTCCTATGTGTGCAATGGTCTTATGTGTGCAATAGTCCTGTGTGTGCAATAGTCCTGTGCGCGCAATTGCCCTATGTGTGCAATGGTCCTTGGTGTGCAATGATCCTAGGTGTGCAATGGTCCTATGTGTGCAATGGTCCTATGTGTGCAATAGTCCTGTGTGTGCTCTGGTCCTGTAGTGCGAAGTTCATAGTCTCATCTTGACTAGTCCTTCAATGTGTGCGCCGTTCATACTCCCGTTTAATTGCTCATTTGATATGTGTGCAGTTCATACTCTCCTTTGAATGATTAGTTTCTGTTGGAGCAAGTCATGCTTACATCTGATTGGTCATTTGATATGTGTGCAGTTCATACTCTCCTCTGAATGATTACTTCCTGTTGGAGCAAGTCATGCTTGCATCTGATTGGTCATTTGATGTGTGTGCAATTCATACTCTCCTCTGAATGATTTGTTCCTGTTGAAGCAAGTCATCCTAACATCTGATTGGTCATTTGATGTGTGTGCAATTCATACTCTCCTCTGAATGATTTGTTCCTGTTGGAGCAAGTCATGCTTACATCTGATTGGTTACTTGATGTGTGTGCAGTTCATACTATCCTCTGAATGATTTGTTCCTTTGGAAGCAAGTCATGCTTACATCTGATTGGTTACTTGATGTGTGTGCAGTTCATACTATCCTCTGAATGATTTGTTCCTGTTGGAGCAAGTCATGCTTACATCTGGTTGGTTACTTGATGTATGTGCAATTCATACTCTCCTCTCATTTATTCTGATAATGATGTGTGTGCACGTCACACTTCTGACTGATTTGCCCTGTGATACGTCCACTGCTCATACCTCATCTGATTGGTCCCTTGATAGATGCGCGGTTCGTACTCTCTCATCTGATTGGTCCCTTGATAGATGCGCGGTTCGTACTCTCTCATCTGATTGGTCCGTTGACAGGTGAGCAGTACATACTCTCATCTGATTGGTCAGTTGGTACTGCGCAGTTCATTGCGTCATCTAGTTGCTCTGTTATTGATATTGGGCTGGATATTATTCTCATCCAGTTGATCCTTTGACACGAGAGCAGTTCTGGTCTGCTGATCTGTACTCGGCTCAAATTTCTATCTGAGTTCCTTAAACACACACACACACACACACACACACACACACATATATATGTGTAACATATATATATACAATATATATATATATATACAACAAACTAATAAATTCCAAGGATAAGTACCGCACCGTTCCAGCAACTTACAGAGCAGCTTGGTGTTGCAATGACTGCAAGAAATATTGAATTATAAACAAAGCTTGCTCTTATGTCTTAGATTGAAGAAATAGGGGGAGATACGCATTCATATCTGCAGTGGTAGATGATTCTGCCTAACTAACAGTATGTGCTTGAGTGGGTGAATGGGGAAAAATAAAATAAATGCTTCTCAAAATGAGCCTTCAGCAAGCTTATATTCTCCAAGGGGGAGAGACATCCTCCAATAGGGAGGGAAACTCACTAACATATAACTCCTGGTCATATACCGATATTTCGAAACTTGGTGGTTTCTCCTCAGTGACCGCGGAAAGTGGTAATTTGACTCCTCTGCCTTTTCAGTTTTAAGGAGAATGCAATCCCAGAAAAGGTTGGTGTGCAATTCCGTAGTATGTTTGTTGAGTTTTCAAAAAACCAACCAAAGGTGCCATCTAAGAAGCAAAAGAAAATCATAAAAGAGCAAAACAAGCTACATTTTCTTGTGAAAAGTACAAAATATAAAAAATATAAAAAGATATCCTCTAAGACACAAGTGCTGAGGGCAAGTTCTTGGAATGAATCCGCAAGGGACTAAAATACAACAAACTAATAAATTCCAAGGATAAGTACCGCACCGTTCCAGCAACTTACATATATACATAGAGAGAGAGAGAGAGTAAGAGAGACACAGAGAAAGAGAGAGAGAGAGTAAAAGAGAGAGAGAGAGATGAACGAAGCATCAACGGGAGAGAGAGAGAGAGAGAGAGAGAGAGAGAGAGAGAGAGAGAGGACAGAGAGAGAGATCAACGTAAAAACAAATAATATCGATGAGAGAGAGAGAGAGAGAGAGAGAGAGAGAGAGAGAGAGAGAGAGAGGAGAGAGAGAGAGAGAGAGAGCAAGAGAGAGAGACAGAACAAAACATAAACAAAATACTATTAACCACACACACACACACACACACACACACACACACACACACACACACACACACACACAGAGACAGAGAGGAGAGAGAGAGAGAGAGAGAGAGAGTCAGGTAGAGACAGATAAAGAGAGAGAGAGAGACAAAGACGGAGAGAGAGACAGAGACAGAGAGAGCCAGAGAGCGACAGAGAGAGACAGAGAGAGACAGAGACAGAGAGAAACAGAGACAGAGACAGAGAGAGACAGAGAGAGACAGAGACAGAGACAGAGAGAGACAGAGACAGAGAGAGAGAAACATTGAGAGAGAGAGAGAGAGAGAGAGAGAGAGAGAGAGAGAGAGAGAGATGGGAAGCCGCAGCCAGCTGACGACCTATATTCTGTATCATCAGATACAAGCGAAAATCAATGGCAGACCTCGGCCTCCTTCACAAGCGGAGCGCGACGCGTGTCGCTCAACTTTATGAATAATGCACGGCACAAGTCGCGCGCAT
>CM031615.1:50028310-50030810 GCA_018398815.1 Conus ventricosus | reverse complement strand
ATTGGTAGTGATACGTCACATGAGGTGAAAAATTTGCTGCTATTTGTCATTGGTAGTGATACGTCACACGAGGTGAAAACTTTGCTGCTATTTGTTATTGGTAGTGATACGTCACATGAGGTGAAAAATTTGCTGCTGTTTGTCAAAATTTTTTGCTGCTGTGATTTTCTCATTGGTAGTGATACGTCACATTGGTAGTAATACGTCACATTGGTAGCAATACGCAACACGAGGTGAAAAATTTGCTGCTATTTGTCATTGGTCACACGAGGTGAAAAATCGGCTGCTATTTGTCTTGGTAGCGACACGTCACATGAGGTGAAAAAATTACAGCTGTTTGTCGTTGGTAGTGATTCGTTACACGAGGTAAAAAAATTCGCTGCTATGTGTCATGAGTAGTGCTATGCCACTTCAGATGAATAATTCGCTTCAAACTAACCAAGGGTGTTGATGAACGCAGAAATTTCAAAGTGGCGGAAGTGAAGAAGTGTGTGTGTATGTGGATAAGTGAACGTGACGTTAAGTGTGTCCAAAGATGTCTTGGAGCGAACAGGCTCAGTATCACTGTCTTTCGCTGACTGGCGTTGCATTGTCCTCTTTGAAGGCATTATCCCCTTGACGGATTAGCTCCCTGTCTGCCTCCTCTTTGCCAGTGTTTGAGTGTTCAACGGCTGCACACCAAAAATTAATTGCGCCAAGGCCTTGCTTAAGGAGTCGAGTATTTATAGACAGGTACAATCAGATAGTTGTGAGAACGTTTTTAAAAATTGTGTCTGGAAGTTGATTTACCTACTTTTCTTTCACTCACCATTCAAAGTTACATGCCAGGTGGTTTTCCAGGCAGACAGATTAAAATGAAAGGAGCTGGACTATTCGGGGGACACCTGTTGAGCGCAATGATAGGGTCACGGATGAGTGAGAAGGTCTGAAGTGTGACGTTAGCTGAGGTGAAGGTCATGTATCTGTAGACTGTGAATGATGTCATCGGTGGAAATAACACACACACACACACACACACACACACACACACACACACACACACACACACAAATACGAAAAAAGGAAAAAGTGAAGTGGTCGTGGTGGTGGTGGTTCTGCTGCTGGTGGTGGGCGTTCTTTTAATTAATTATCAGTTTAACATCAATTGCTGGCTCAAATTCATGCTAGGCCTCAAAAGCTTACATGGACTATATTAGTGATGTAGAGTAGAAATCTTATTGTGGCGTGTAGCCTTCATATTTCACAGCTGATGATGGGGTGTCAAACTGTTAAATCTGAAGCACGCTACACAACCTGGGGTAACGGCTACATGCGAGCAGTCGTGAGACCTCGCTGACAACAGGTAAGGTCATGTTGCTCACAGCCCAGCCGACCGCAAAGGGCCATATCAGGGCTGTCACCATGTTGAGGTCAATTCACAGCAAGTCATTAAGAAAAAAAAAAGAAAAACGAAATACACTCATTCACACAACACTTTAAAATAAACCCTCTAAAACACACCAGAAACTTTGTTAGAAATCTTTCCTATGTAAAATCTTAGATCAGACGAAAAATGTTTATCTCTTTCAGAAATTCAAAGATCACATCACGTACGACATCTCTGAACAATGTTTGCATGAAGTTTGCTGTAAAATGTTTGTCTCACATCATGCAAGTCTCAACACTCTATAAAAGAACAGGTTTCACTGTGAGTGGTACATGACATGGAATGCACCACGGAGCTTCTTCACCTTTTTAAAGATAAGAATGGATGTAAAAGGCGTGGCCTGTGTGTAGACGGCATAAAAGACAGTTTCTTCTTTACGGCCGCCTGGGGAACATGGTATAATCTCTTTCAGGTTTGGACGGATTTTTAAATAGTTTGTTATCCGTCTGCTCGCTGACAACAAGAAGGTGGTACATTAAGATCGCAGCCTAGTCAAACGCATAATTCTCTCGACCGATTAGTTTTTTCCCCTCTCATCTTTCAAGCCACTTCAGTGATGTTAACACCCCCCCCCCATCCCTCCCCCTACTGCTCATTCCGGCTCTCTGTCCCACAGCTACACCCTGACTGTGTCTGGTCACACAGCCCTAGCGCCAGCAAATTCAGAGGCAGCAGTCAATGTCAAGTCGTCATGAGGCAACCCACCAGAGGAGACACTGCACTGCTGCCGAGTCACTTCGGTCGTCTTCTGTGTGATATATCCTGTTCTGATCTCTGACAAAGGCAGGACACCCTGTACTTACTAAGCTCCCCACTGAAGACAATGACTGCCTAGTGGAGGAAGGGGTTTGTTGGCTTTCTGTACGAGCGAACTGGAGTCTGAATGTGGGGAAGCGAGGGTTGACACCGATCTTCTGCCCTCTAACATATTCGGTGTGTCTAAGGATCTGCTTGGCAGACAGAGCTAGCTAGAATAGTACTGACACTCACTGTGCGTATATGACATTTGTTGGTCGTTGAAAGATTCTGTAGTTTCGGGGGACGGCTGATGTCTGGCCGAAGTGAGTTCCAAAG
>CM031615.1:50020810-50023310 GCA_018398815.1 Conus ventricosus | reverse complement strand
GATGGAAAGATGCCATTATCAAAAAGTTGGGCAAATAAATGAACAAGGAAATCGATTACAGTTGTGTTTGCATTCTTCAACATTTCTGCTACAATTCTATCTGGTCCTGCACTCTTTCCTAATTTTAAATGTTTAATACCAGAAACGACTTCTTCACTGGAATAGGCTGATTAAATAATGGCTCAGTTTCATTCTCTTCTACCACCACACCGGTCTCTTCTTCCATACTTTTATTATCAAAACTATGAAAAACGCCCCAAAAATGGTCATGCCACTGTTGAACTGAGATTTCGTTATACACAAAACTCTTTTTATTTACAGATCTTATCACTGACCAGAACATTTTAGAATCACTGACTGAATTTTTTAGTTTCTTTAACCTACTTTCTTTAAACTCCAGTTCTTTCGTTTTCCTTAGTGTAACATACTCTTTACGTGATACAGCGTATTCTCCTCTTTTCTACTTTTAATCCTTGGCTGTTTTGCACCTCTGAAATCTTTTTAATAACCTTTTAACTTCCTGTTTCTTTCGTTCGCACTCATTATCAAACCAGTCATTGTATGTTCTGCTGCCTCTGCGAATAACTCGAACCATACAAGCTGCGGCTCCGCACAAGGCACTGACAAATTTATCTAGACTCTCATTCACATTAATTTGCAATAACTGACGCGCTTTCTGCATGCTGTCTAGAAATTCATCACATTCAAGTTCATTTCTGAATATACCAGCATATTCATCAGCCAGACAATTTTTTCTTCACATTGTTCTGGGGAATACCTCTTCTCTAATTTACAACAATTACTTCTCCATATAGCTTCAGTTGGTAAGTGCCATGAATAAATGCAATCACCAATGTGTAAATCAAAGTTTGACAACAAGCCATTGTGAACCAGTACGTAATCGATCACACTGCATCCGTTTGGAGACACAAAAGTATACTCGCCCTCACTATCACCATCACAAAAACCATTTAAAATGCTCAAGTCGAACATGATACAGAAATCCAACAATGTTTTGCCAAATTGTTGATAACTGTGTCTTTAGAGCAACGTATACAATTGTCGTCATCCACATTAACATTCTCCATACAGCTCACATAGTTTGTCATAATTTCATTTTCAGCTTGTTTGCAACCTGTTCTGGCATTCAAATCTCCCATAACCATAAAATAAAGTGTATCCATTTCTTTTTCAAACTTTTGAAGTAAGGCATCTTCCATTATTAGAACACCATCTTTGATCAATTTATCGTTGTATATCGGGCCTCCTTCTGGGACCACATAGCAAGCAACCAAGACTACATCTTTATCAGTGTTTAAATATACTTTTATCTAGTTTTACTGCAATAGCATTGTCACAACTAAGCTTTGTTTCTTTAACCTTGTTATGAAAACTCTTCCTTATTAACAGCAACACACCTCCTGACTTCCTTCCATGAACTGATAGTTTTTTGGCTGGTACAGGAAACTTCAGATAATCAGTGAATATACTGCTATAGTCAAATGACAAGTCGAGGAAGGTTTCAGTGAGAGAAACAAAATCAAATGTATTAACATAATTCATGAAAAAAGCATCCTGTAACTTACTATATAAGTTCTCGACATTGTAATTAAGAAACTTCCACTGAGTTGGATGGTCGGACCTGTCCTATTCATTTTTTGATGCGCTTGAACGCAGATTCCTGTCGTTCACACCACCGCATGTCCCTTTGCCTCGACCCGAACCTGTGAACCTGCTTGATTTCTTTCCTACAGGCGTGTGCATGCCTGCCTGTCTGCCTGGCACGTTTTCGACCGCGTGGTGTACGTGCGTCGCTATCCCGATGCTCATCAATGACAGGATACGGAGAACCCCGGTTGGCCCTGGCTGACTCGTGTCGCTCTCCCCCTGTTCCACTGCGAGGGGCGTGTCAACCGCTGGTACCACCGTCATGCTGTTGTTGATCCTGGATGGGCCGGGTACCGTGACGTGAAGAGGGGGATGAACACCCGCTCACACCGCCCTGCTCGTTCTGCATCGAGGTCTTGTTTAGACGGGACTCGATCTGCTGCTTGTTTGAAACAGACACACCCTGCTGATTCATATTTGTGGTGCTTTGCACACGTGCCATTCCATGACTATTCGTTGGACTTGTGAGAGCACTGCATGCATCCTCTCTTCCCACCACCTGAGCATATGACCGGGGTTCTGGGAGTTGGGGGCTAATAACCAACCGACCTTTTTTGAAGAAGGCTCTCTTCCCTTCCCTCCTAGCTTCTGCAACGATCTGGGCCTGTGCTCTAGTAAGGTCGTTTGCCACTCGAACCCTTTGTCTAGAAGTTGCTGCCGAGTGTCTTTGTTCGCAATTAAGGACATTTTGTCTTTCCACCTTCTAAATTTGACAATCATTGGTCTAGTTTGACCTTCATGTGTGTAGCCTGTCCGGTGTGCTCGTTCAATGTCATCTACTGTCCAGCGCCTATGATCGTCTGTATTGTTTAGAACATCGACTACTGCTTTG
>CM031615.1:49998310-50015810 GCA_018398815.1 Conus ventricosus | reverse complement strand
CGTGTATCCGTCCCTTAATATGGCTTGTGGTGTGGTTGCACCTTAATGTAGCTCAGCTCAGGTTAGGTTTACTCTCTCTCTCTCTAATTTCACTGCCCGTGCAATTCATCCTGCAGGTTCACGGGTGGGTGGCACATTTTTCTTGTACTGGCTGTCTCTATCGGCCTCTCACCTGTCTTTTTACCTGCCGCACATGCAACATTCCTCTTAGGCTTGAGGTATTCTCACTGTGACGTAGGGTGGCATGTTGGCCGCCATCGGTTAGGCAGGTTTTCTCTTCACTCGAGCGGAAGATGTCCCTGGAGCGCCTGCTCCGGTTCTGGTTCTCAACCACTTCGTCGAAGGTACGGTCGGTACCTTCATTCCTACAGTCGGCCTGTAGGGGAGGGACATCATCTCTTTTCAGCATCTGCTCTGCTGGTCCTCTCGACTGGACAGAGGGCAGAGAGTCGCTTGACCCGCCACTTCTGGGTCACCCACGGGTAGCTGGTAAGCATCAGTTTCGTGGTTCGTTTTTTTTTTTTGTTGTTGTTGTTGTTAGCCGGCTAATTCTCTTTTGCGCAATTTCTTTTTTGTTTTAAAAATTATAAAAGAAATATTGTTTGATACCACTTTTTCTGGTTAATTCAATCTTTAACCTGCCAGTCAAAATTATATCCAAAATTCTTTATTCTTTTTATGCATCTGGTGATGCGGTAGTCGGTGGGGAGGGGGGAGAGCCTGGTGATTTAGGGTTGGAACTTGCTTGGTCTCGCTCGTCCGCCTCTGTCACGATCACCGGCCTCTTATTCTTCGGCCACCGTCTGTTTGTGTGTGCAAGGGGAACGAGTTTTATGTTTGCGAGCGTGCGTGAGCATGATTAGTCGTTTGGATGCGTGGTTGGAGAATTGTGTCATTTTGAAATGTTGCTATAAAATGTGGGGATAATTGTGCCATTGAATTATTATTATTTGCAAATGTGGTGGCAGTTATAAAGCAATGGTTGCTGTATTAGTTCAGTTCCTAAGAAAGGAAAATGTTGAACGTGAGTGAGGGAAGGATGAAGATATAATTTGCTATTCGTGTGTTTAGCCTGTGAATGTAATCTCTTACCTGCTTCGTGTGAGGAGACCTTTAGCGAACATTCCTCAGTTGGTTTGTTTACTGTGTTATGCTCAGGTCTGTGTTGAGCTGGTGCTATTAATGTATTCAGCAAACCTCCCCTCGCCCATCATGCGAGGGGCTGTTAGGATTTAACAGCATATGTCAGACCGTACTGACTGCGGGGTTCTAGTACCCTTCTTTCCTTCCAGTTCCTTCCGTTCTCTCTCCTCCCAGGGGCTTCACCCGAAGCTTGCGCTGGTGGGGCCGCGCAGTGTGAGGAGCACGTGGACCTTGCTGGATGGTCCTAACCCCTGTCCGGGACCTTCAGCGACAACGCCTCGTCCCACGGGATGCGTTCTCCACTGTCCTCGGACTTCATACAGCCCATGTGACCAGTGTGGTTAGCTCTGTGTCGTGCAATTTGGGTGTGTGTGTGTGTGTCAATGGTGTCGGCATTGAAAGACACTCCGTTCAAGAACAGACCCGGTTTGGGGCACCTGATGCGACACGGTGCTCCCAGTGGACTTTGGAGAGGCAGGGGTGTGGGGGAACCACATGAAGCACGGAAAGGAATGTGTGCTGGAAATGCTTATTTATGATTATGGTTATGTTGTGTGCGTTGAAATGCTTGTTTGTGACTATGGGTATGTCGTGTGTGTTGAAATGCTTAATTGTGTGTATGTCGTGTGTTGAAATGCTTGATTGTGATTGTGCATGTTGTGTGTGTTGGAATGCTTATTTGTGACTATGTGTGTGTTGGTGTGAATAAATGGGGTGTTGTATTGTAATCTTTCTTGTGTGGTCTCTTGCGGGGCGTGTGGGGTCAGTCACTCCCTTCACTCCCATCTAGACCGATCCTGTCAGGGCAGACCTCCAGGGGTCGGTCGTGACAATTGTGGGGGCTCGTCCGGGATTTGAAGGGTTCGGACTGTCTCTCTCGTTTCGCGGAGTACCTGTCCAGTCCTGTCTGTTTTGTATACGTTTAGTTAGTTTGTCGTGTTTGTTTGTGGGTGGTTGGCTGGGTGACTCTAGTGTGTAGGGAGTCTCTTGGTGGCCTGAAGGAACATCTGGTGTGACTGGGGGGTCGAGTTGAGACGAGGGGGAATCGACCGCGTCCAGACCTCCTCTTTCCGCCGGGTGCCTCACGCAGATACGGCCGTAAGACTTTCCTTTCTGTTGCCACTCAGTCTGCCATTCCTGTTTTGTAGTTAACCAGTTTTCTTTACCGGCTGGTTATTGAGTACAGGTGGGTGTATCGGGCGTTAGTGTCACTTTTTTTTTTTCCTCCGGATTTCGTCTGTCATTTTTTTTTTTTTTTTTGTCGGTGAGCCCCACCGCACTGTTGCTCGTGCTGTGGAGCGCGGTGTTGCCAGAGTGGGAGCAGCCTGGACATATTTTTTTTAAAATTTTTTTTTTGTCGGTGAGCCCCACCGCACTGTTGCTCGTGCTGTGGAGCGCGGTGTTGCCAGAGTGGGAGCAGCCTGGACATTGTACGTTGACATTTTTGTTTTTAAATTTATTTGCTGTTTCTCACAGTCAGTCACCAAGAGACGTGACATATCCGACCGGTATTTGTTTCTTTCAAGTGGAATTGTCTTTCCCCTGTTTTTGAGAACCGTAGGATATAGTTGTCATGGCAACGTCCGGTGCTGGTGGTATGGCGACGCGTGCGTCGAAGAAGAAAGGTTTTCAAAATGTAGTCCCTACTATTAGTACCAGTACTTCGACTACAGTGACTTCTACTTATTCCAGTGCTGTAGCCGATAGTCCAGCGAGTACTTTCACTACTTCTTCGCTAGGGGATCTTCCTGTTGAGACCCCGACTGGCACTTCCGCTCGGAAGCATCAGAGTATAGCGAAGCAACTGTGGGCTTCTGTTGAGTCCGCAGAGACCGAAACCCTCTCTTCTCCATGCTTCCCTCGTAAGGAGTATGCCCCGGGAGACTTTCCTCATGGGAAAGTCGAAACCCAAGGGACGGGCCAAACGGTCATCCTCCCGTGTCGGGGGTGGTGAATCCTGCTCAGGATATCGCCTCTGTCCTGATGTTTTTGGAGCAACAACGACGAGAGGATGCAGCCCTCCGTCGGAAAGGAAACTCGGCGTAAGGAAGAGGCTTCCAGGCAGGAAGCCCTGCGTAGGGAAGAGGCTGTCAGACAGGAAGCCCTTCATCGGAAGAGTTAGCTCTGCGCAGAGAGGAGACTGCCAGACAGGAAGCTCTGCGTAGGAAGAGACTGCCAGACAGGAAGCTCTGCGCAAGGAAGAGCGTTGTGAAGCATTTGAAGAGCGTGCACTTGGCCATTTGGCTCATGCCCCTACTGTTGCTGAAGCTCTCTGCAGATTTTGGACGCGCACTGGCGTGCCCAAGAAGAAGTACGGCCGGAAGTTTGTACTGGAGAGCGATCATCATCCTCTCCAGTGCCTGGACCGGATCCGGCCAGTCAGTCGTCGACTCATGAGTTAGGCAGTGGAACTGCAGAGTCATGCTTTCACCTTTCGCCATATCAAAGGTTCCAGCAATACGGATGCTGACTATCTCAGCCGAGCTCCGTAGTCAGCACATTGGAGAAATCAGTCAGAGGAACATTTCCCTCAACCAGGGTTATATCCCCTTTTGTCTCTGTATCAGGTGTAGTGACAGTTTTCACTTCAGTGATGTTAACGGTAGTGAATCACCACTGGTTCGGATTGCTACTTTTATTGTTGAAAGGTTGCTTAGTTGTTTGATAAATGTAGTATTATGTATCTCCCTGTGTAATTCTATCGTGAAACGGTTGTATTGGATTTATCGTACTCTGTCGATCACAGAGTGTTGGGTTCGGTCCCATTGTTGTGATTTTGCACATGCGTCAAGGTTCAAAGGAGCACTGTATCTCAGAGAAACAGATGCTTTTAGAAGGGGGGTTTGTCACGAGTTTGTCACGAGGCCTATGACGATTGACCCATCTAGGGTGGTGGAATTATTCATTTATTTATTGTCGTTGTTGTTGTCGTGTATCCGTCCCTTAATGTGGCTTGTGGTGTGGTTGCACCTTAATGTAGCTCAGCTCAGGTTAGGTTTACTCTCTCTCTCTCTCTAATTTTCACTGCCCGTGCAATTCATCCTGCAGGTTCACGGGTGGATGGCACTTTTTTCTTGTACTGGCTGTCTCTATCGGCCTCTCACCTGTCTTTTTACCTGCCGCACGTGCAACATTCCTCTTGGGCTTGAGGTATTCTCACTGTGACGTAGGTGGCATGTTGGCCGCCATCGGTTAGGCAGGTTTTCTCTTCACTCGAGCGGAAGATGTCCCTGGGAGCGCCTGCTCCGGTTCTGGTTCTCAACCACTTCGTCGAAGGTACGGTCGGTACCTTCATTCCTACAGTCGGCATGTAGGGGAGGGACATCATCTCTTTCCGCATCTGCTCTGCTGGTCCTCTCGACTGGACAGAGGGCAGAGAGTCGCTTGACCCGCCACTTCTGGGTCACCCACGGGTAGCTGGTAAGCATCAGTTTCGGGGTTCGTTTGTTTTTTTGTTTTTTTTGTTGTTAGCCGGCTAATTCTCTTTTGCGCAATTTCTTTTTGTTTTAAAAATTATAAAAGAAATATTGTTTGATACCACTTTTTCTGGTTAATTCAATCTTTAACCTGCCAGTCAAAATTTATATCCAAAATTCTTTATTCTTTTTATGCATCTGGTGATGCGGTAGTCGGTGGGGATGGGGGAGAGCCTGGTGATTTAGGGTTGGAACTTGCTTGGTCTCGCTCGTCCGCCTCTGTCACAATCACCGGCCTCTTATTCTTCGGCCACCGTCTGTTTGTGTGTGCAAGGGGAACGAGTTTTATGTTTGCGAGCGTGCGTGAGCAAAGATTAGTCGTTTGGATGCGTGGTTGGAGAATTGTGTCATTTTGAAATGTTGCTATAAAATGTGGGGATAATTGTGCCATTGAATTATTATTATTTGCAAATGTGGTGGCAGTTATAAAGCAATGGTTGCTGTATTAGTTCAGTTCCTAAGAAAGGAAAATGTTGAACGTGAGTGAGGGAAGGATGAAGATATAATTTGCTATTCGTGTGTTTAGCCTGTGAATGTAATCTCTTACCTGCTTCGTGTGAGGAGACCTTTAGCGAACATTCCTCAGTTGGTTTGTTTACTGTGTTATGCTCAGGTCTGTGTTGAGCTGGTGCTATTAATGTATTCAGCAAACCTCCCCTCGCCCATCATGCGAGGGGCTGTTAGGATTTAACAGCATATGTCAGACTGTACTGACTGCGGGGGTTCCAGTACCCTTCTTTCCTTCCAGTTCCCCCTCCTCCAGGGGCTTCACCCGAAGCTTGCGCTGGTGGGGCCGCGCAGTGTGAGGAGCACGTGGACCTTGCTGGATGGTCCTAACCCCTGTCCGGGACCTTCAGCGACAACGCCTCGTCCCACGGGATGCGTTCTCCACTGTCCTCGGACTTCATACAGCCCATGTGACCAGTGTGGTTAGCTCTGTGTCGTGCAATTTGGGTGTGTGTGTGTGTGTCAATGGTGTCGGCATTGAAAGACACTCCGTTCAAGAACAGACCCGGTTTGGGGCACCTGATGCGACACGGTGCTCCCAGTGGACTTTGGAGAGGCAGGGGTGTGGGGGAACCACATGAAGCACGGAAAGGAATGTGTGCTGGAAATGCTTATTTATGATTATGGTTATGTTGTGTGCGTTGAAATGCTTGTTTGTGACTATGGGTATGTCGTGTGTGTTGAAATGCTTAATTGTGTGTAGTCGTGTGTTGAAATGCTTGATTGTGATTGTGCATGTTGTGTGTGTTGGAATGCTTATTTGTGACTATGTGTGTGTTGGTGTGAATAATGGGGTTTGTATTGTAATCTTTCTTGTGTGTCTCTTGTGGGCGTGTGAGGTCAGTCACTCCCTTCACTCCCATCTAGACCGATCCTGTCAGGGCAGACCTCCAGGGGTCGGTCGTGACAGCATTTGATGCCTGACGTGTCTTTGGCTTGATCAGCTCTGCACTCTGTGACTACTTACACAACGGACACCCGCATCAGGGAGAGACTGATTCCAAATTAATCTTGTCGAGTCTTCATTTCCTATTCCAACACGCTCTTCCATGCAATGTCCCGCTCTTGGTCTGCGTTACATCAGACGATCTGGATCAGTTTGACTGTCTTTGTCTGATGGTCACCGACATGTTCTAAGCGTGTTACACAGTCTTGGACATGCTGAATTCAATTTTACTTTGATGCAACATGCATGGCGGCTTACTTTATTTGATGTGTTCCATTCAAAGCTTTCTCATGCTTAGCACCTAATTTCTATTATTTTGGCATCAATGCAAAAACATGAGATGTATTCGAATACTTTTGAAGGATGTTGACATAATACGATCGTTTTCATGTTAGGCGTTAATGCGATTTTATTTGCTTGACACTCCATAATAATTAAATCAAATAGCTATGTTTTAGCAAAACAGTCCTGCGTGCTTATCTTAGTCCTATATTTATATCTAATCTCTTTCGTCTGTATGTGGGTATGTATATATATATATATATATATATATATATATATATATAATAAAATATATATATATATAATATATATAATATGCATCACAAAAAGTTAAGGGCCAGACAAAAAAAACCTCACCAAAAAAAACGACAAAAACGCACAGGAAAACAGCTTATACCGTATTTTATTTCATGTCTTTAGCTTTCATGTCAATGCCATTGCAATTGTGTCAATTCAATTTTTCTGGACAAAATCAAGATAAAACATCATAACCCCCTTTTTAAAAATCACAAAATTGGACAATTCACAAAAAAGGGTTTATTGAAAAGCTTCAGTAGTGCGTATGTCCGCCATTTGCACACACACTTTCCCCACGCATCTAGGCCTAATGGACTGGATCAGAGTCACAAGGGTCTGTTGAGGCATTGTCAACCCGGTGTAATGTCAGTGGAGGAAGGACTAGCGCACAGCCCAAACACACTCACAGCTGCTTACGATCTCATTCAATATCATGCATTCGTCACATCAAACCACTAGTAAAGTCTATAACTTTACTACACATGATCATAGAAAGAAACATCAATGCATAGGGGTCAAATAAAATAAAACATTCCCTTTCCTGAACTTCACAAAATCGTTTATCAAAACATCATTAACTAACCCGGGTATGAATAGATTTCTACTTTAACCTGGCCGGGTGATCTAACTTTCACGAATCACTGTCCTCTTTTCTTTTTCCCTTTTTTTCCTTTCACTGTCACTTTCACAACGCGCACAACTGCGGCGCTGGTGTTGGTCTGCTTGCACCGGTCAGCCGGACTGGCTGGCGTTGGTCAGGCTGGACTGCTGATGAAAGTGGGGGCTGGCCAAGTACGAGGTCAAACCCAGTGAGGATAGAAACAGTGACTATCAACACGATCTGTTCTCCTTTCTTTCTTCCTGCATTAACACATTGCACTCTCTCTCTCTCTCTTCTAGTCTGCTCTTATCAAATGG
The DNA here is from genome assembly GCA_018398815.1 of Conus ventricosus. Lineage (NCBI taxonomy): Eukaryota > Metazoa > Mollusca > Gastropoda > Neogastropoda > Conidae > Conus > Conus ventricosus. Next base: position 50,008,241 of record CM031615.1, on the reverse strand, counting down.
ACATGGTTGCTTTTCTTTTCTTTTTTTCTTTCTTTTTTTTTCTTCTTCCCATTAATTAGCAACTCTCTCTCCTCCATATCTCTCCTCAGTCCTTCCTCTGCAGACTATCTCATGCTAATCTCTCAACTTGGTTCTCTTCTCTCCTCCCCTCATCTCTCTGCTTTCCTCTCAAGCAGACCTAGAACCTCTCCCTCTCTCTGCTCTCGTTCTTTCTCCCCCTCGTTCTCCCGTCTCTCACTCTCACATCCTCTTTATTCGTCCGATCTGCCAAAAAGGGCGAGTACCATTGGTCAGTATTTTTACCGCCCTGACACCCGAGTTATCCCCCTCTAATTCCATTGGATATTCAAATCATGACGGGTCACGCCCGACACGCCTTACTCTCTGTGGTGGGCAACTGGTCATTTAATTGATTAGCTAGATTTCACCCCCACCACACACAAACCTTCCCCCCTTTCCTACTTAACGGGTGCCGTGTGCTTAAGTCGTGGACACTGGTCAACCTAAAGTGGCTACTGAGTCAAGGTGGGCGCCACGACGTCGACTAACAATGACGCTGGTTCCACAAAGTGGCTAGAGATCTGAGCCAGGCGCTGCGACTCGTCTCGCTAGACATCGAGGCGTCGTCAAAACGTTTTAGTCAGTCTGGGGGATCGACCGTCTCTGTGAGGCCTCTCCACTAAGCTTAATTGGCCGGATCCGAACCATGGGCCCGTCTACGTGGCGCCAAGATGTCTGCTTTTGGGACTTATGTCCAGTCGAAGTGGCCGGCGACTTCCCAAGTTGGGTTGTTTCATTTTTTGGTCCGTGACAATTTCCCCCTTGCAAAAGACCATGCTCCGCATGGTCTCAAAACAAGGGAAACAAAAAAAAAAACAACAACCGAATTTGCTGAACCACAGCTACACGTGCAAATTTGAAAAATACTTTACAACCAACGGTTTATAAATTACAAAATATATCATTAGTGGATACCACTCCAATGAGTTATCATTGACGTGCGCTCTTGCGTTATTTCAACTCATTTAAAACGACCTCTGTGCGCACTTATGCATTCCCTACCTGCGATTTGCCATCTCTCCTTTTCACAATTCTTATGAAAAGCACAATATAATATGATCACGATCCATGACACTTCACTGAGGAATCTCCATCCTCACTCATTGCAATTAATGCATTACTACACAAGCGGCGTATGCTCCAAGCATAACTACATTTACATGAACAAATCTCACAAAGAAAAATAAAGTCTCACACAGAAAATAGGGACCATAGCCAACTGGAATGAACCCACATCCAATCAACATAACTGTAATCAACACATATTATAAACAAAGCCCCCCGGATATGACTGACTTTCTCTGAGTTGCAGCTTGCTAGACTACACGATTTAAAATAGTCAGCTCCGACATTTTTTGTCGACCTGGATGTACTGCACTCGATACCTGTAGGGCTGCAGTGCCATTGCCCAAACGCAGAACTCGGCTGTTTTCAACGCGCCTCCTGCGGGAAATTTTGATGTTAATGATCCGTCTCGATCACGAACTTTTTCCCATACAAGTTTTTGGGTGGAACTTCTGCACGGCCCACACGACCGCTAAACACCCCTTTCCCTCCACCGTTGCGTACCCTTCTTCACACTTGTCAACTTCCTGCAGCAATCTCACGGGAAACTCGACCCCTTCATGCTCCTCAACAATACTGCACCTACCCACCACCTGATGAAATCTGTCCGCAACAAAAAGGTTTGGACATATCTGGTAGCTCAAGAGGGACGGGAACCTAGTTTTTCCAACACCGTCTGCAGTGCTTGCTCTGCAGCGCCCTGACCACTCGACCACTGCCGTTTCCCTCCCTTGACCAAACCCACTGGAAGGGACTCGTGATTGCTGCAAATTTTGGGACAAACTCCCTATAGAACCCAATAAAACCAGCAGACTCCTGACTTCTGTTTTGGTCTTTGGTCTCTCTGAATTCCCATCATTTTCTCCCCCTTTTCCTCTTTCCGGCTGCTTTGTGTCGCCTCCGACAAAAAAACCTAGGAACTCCAGGCTTGGAAAACCAACCTGGCACTTTGTTGGCTGGCTGTGAGATTGGTTTTCCCTTTCAACCTCTCTAAAACTGCTCCTAGCTGCCTCATATCTCCTCCCAGTCTGGGACGCTATCAGAATGTCATCCATGAAATTCACGACACCTTCCAATCCCGTCAATAGCTCCTCATCATTCGAGAAGACTGCAGGTGCGTTGCCCAAATCCCAAAAGGAGTACTCGCCACTGGTATAGCCCCATAGGAGGGGAAAATCTGTGACTTCCTTGAGTCCTCACTCAAGGCTATTTGCCAGTAACCCTTGCTCAGATCGATCCTGGTGAAATACTGGCTCTTGCTTGTGGCGATCTGAGCGAACAGGTCTCCATGTTGGGATGACCTCTGCACGCCTTGGTGACACTGTTAAAGACGTCTATAGTCGACACAGAATCGATGCTCACCTGACTTTTTCCTTACAAACGAGGGGTCCCACTAATGATGATTTGGACGGTTCAATCACCCCAAGGTCCAGCATCTTTTCTACCTCCTCCTCGATCACTTGCTTGGTGGCATATGGGATCGGTACCCTTTCACATGTACGGTTTTCGTGATGTCAACTCCACCGTACAGTCTCTAGAGTTTCCTGCCTGGTTTATCAGTCAGGGACGCCCTATACTGTTCAGGACCCCCCCTAACTTCCTCCTGTCTCCTACTGTCTACCCCTTTAAATACAGTGACACATCCCGTATACTCTTCCCCTGGAAACTCAGGCAACAAAATCTCCCCTTCTTCTGCTGGGTCTCCTTCACCTCCATCAATGATTGCTGCTGCGCCTATGTGCGAGTCCACGCTGAATATTTTTTGCGGAGTAGATTTGCATGGAAAAGATTTGTTTTCCCATTCACATCGATCGGTAGTCCTGATCTACCTTTTCAATGATGTGAAGGGTCCCTTCCAATGCATCAGCAGCTTGTTGTGACCGTGGGAAGCAGTAACAGGACTTGATCTCCCACCTTGAGAATTGCTCCTCACCTTCCTTCATAAATGCTTCTTCTGGACGACCCTAGCCTCCTGCAAACCTCCCTTGCGACCTACATGTCTCCCGAGCCTATGCGTAGGTCCCACCACAACTGATAAGTGGTTTTGACCTCTTCTGACTCCTGTTCTCCGGGCCACAGCTCTTTGAGAATGCACCCGGTCCCCGAACTGTCCGCCCATACAGCACTCAAATGGCGAAAAGCCTGTGCTTTCCTGAGGGGGTTCCCTGAGCAAACAGTGGGCCCCTGGAATGTAGCGGTCCCAATCTGCTGGCCTTTTCCCCACAGAGCTTTTTTAAGATGCCCTTCAGCACACCGTTGAATCTTCCACCAAGCCATGCATTGTGGGTGGTAGGGGTAGTGAGCAGCGTGTGATCCCTAGCAGCCTGTTGACCTCCCTCATCACGCCTGAGGTGAACTGTGCCCCCTGTCCCCTGAGAATTTGTGCTGGGACACCCACGCGAGAGAAGAATTCTACCCCGCCCTTCAGCGACCTTTGCGTATCTACGCCTTTCAATGCAACCGCTTCTGGGTATCTGGTCGCGTAGTCCACCAGTGTCAACACATACCTGTGCCCACCTTTGGAACAGGGCGCGATTGGCCAATCAGGTCAACAGCCACCCTCCGAAATGGTGTGTCAATTAAAGGGGATGGGTTTAAAGGCTCCTTCCCTTCACACCCCTTGTGGCTGACCTTTGGGCACACGCACATGACATGCAGAAACGCTTGATGTCTGCCATTGCTCCTGGCCAATGAAAGTCATCAAAGATTCGGTCAGCTGTTTTGCTGGTGCCGAGATGACCCGCCATGAGCGACTCGTGACCCACTGACATGACAGTGTCACGATAACCTGCTGGTACCTCTAACTGAGTGGTCACCTTACCTGTCTTTCCCCCTTTGGGGAACACTCGGGACAACAGCCCGCCTTTCACAAGAAATTCTGTCTCACCTCCTCTAACCCCTGTTTCTCTCCACCTCTGCCCAAATCCCAAAACTTCACGAGCGAAGGGTCGGTCCTGCGCTGCCTAAACCATCAGGGGACACATCTATGCCCGACTTCCTTCCCGGAACAACAACGGTTTAACAAACCTTCCCTCCTTCTTGCTCCGTGTTTGAACTGGGTGCCCCGTAGCAGTCAACAACTCGGATCCCCTGGACCCTTGCACCTGGAATATTTCCGAGGGTCAAAATCATGAAGGGGTTTTTTCCATCACCAACGCAGACAACCCCGCCTGAGAAGTAAGGGGGAAAGTACTTCTATCTTAGGGAACTGGAAACTCCCTCACAGTGCCATCGATTAGAGACAGGTCTGGATTTGCCCTGTCCAAATCCCCTTTCTCGACCAGCGTTGTTCGTACACAAAACCGCATGAACAACCAGTGTCCCCGTAACACTTTCACCCTCTGCTGGCCAATCCACCCTTCTTCCACTGGTAACGAACCACTCAGCCTAGTGCCCTCCATCCCTGAAAACTGAAATGCTGTCCAGTGCTAGCCATAACTCACTCCACCCTCTTCAGACTGAATCCCTTTTGGTTCCACTGCAGGTCGTTTCCCTTGACGACCCTTATCCACCCCTTGCAAGGCGCTGCCTCTGGAACCTCATGCGACAATCCCTCGCCACATGTCCCTTCTTGTGACAAATGAAACACCCTAATGTCCCTTTGCCCTTTCCCTTTTGCCCCACCACTGGGTTTGCAGACTTGCAGAAAACTCCCCTAGTCTCCTTGCACTCTTCTCACCTGTGCCTAGCACCTGTTTTCTCCGGGACCTAGTGCCCAGACGTGCCTCTCTATACACCTCTGCGAACTTCAACAACTCTCCCAGCTGTCTCGGCTGTCTCTCTTTCAAATGTAGTTAACTCAGGGCCGCAACCGACAAAATCTGTTTCTTTCATAACTACTCTTTCAATTCAGCAAACCCTTTTTCGACCACTCAACTCTAACCATTTCTCAAAATAGTGATCTAGACGTGCACCAAACTGAGTGTACGTCTCACCTGCTTGTAATTTAGCTGAACGAAATTTCTTCCTGAACCCCTCCTCTGTGAGGTCAAACCCTTTCATCAACGATTCCTTCACACGCCGAAATCAGACTGTTGTTCCGCTGGTAACGCATGAAAATTTGTAAATGCCCTTTCCCGTCAGTAACGCCGACATAATGACTGCCCACTCTTCTGAGGCCAACCCTGACTGGGCCCCAAACGTTTCGAACGACTGATGTATGCAAACAATCGAATCGTTCCTTCAGAGAATTTTGGCAACTTGGGTCGGGACATAGCTGCGCACAGAGTCACTGGGAAAATGAACTCCCATCCTCGGGTCTCCCTCTGTATTCTAACTTTCTCAACTCTAATTGAACCTTTAATCTTCCGTTCCTGCGCTTCCCTTATTCTTTTTCTGTTTCCTGCGCTTCCCTTATTCTTTCTGTTTCCTGCGTTTCTTTATCATTGGTAGCCTGAATTTCCCTTTAAATTTTTTTATTTCTTGCGCTTCTACTGCAACGCGTCGTCTTTCCGCGCGTTCATCCCTTTCCATCTTTTGCTGGTTTCGACGAATGCTCGCAACTCTTCTCCCGATAACCAGATCACGAGCGACGCTCACAAGTTGTTCAAAAAGGGGTTTCTTTTCTTCCGCCATTGTTCTCTTCTTTTTTTTTTTTTGAACAAATTTTATAACACGACAGCCAAACTGGTGGTTACCGACACGCGTGACGTAATAGCACAATCCTATGAATGATATTAGCTTGGGGCAACGTAATTAGTTTTTATAAGACGGCCCGGCGCCTGACCCAACTATGAGAGCGAATTATAGGCAATCTGTGCAAATGAAATACCTGGGGCTGAAATCCAAGCCTAGTGTTACACTTGGAAGCAATGCCAAGGCTAGTATTTAACTATCTTGGAACAACAGTAAGACAACCCCTTGTCTTAGGATTACAATACTTGAATCCCACCCAGCTTCCTCCCTGAGAAGTTGAACAATTATAATAAATGGGCCAGAATATCCTGGCAGGCTCGCCAATAAATTTGTCAACCTCGGTGTAATGTCAGTGGAGGAAGGACTAGCGCAAAAGCCCAAACACACTCACAGCTTGCTTACGATTTTCCCTTCATATATCATGCATTTTGCACATCAAACCACTAGTAAAGTCTATAACTTTACTACACATGATCAAGAAAGAAACATCAATGCATATGGGTCAAATAAAATAAAACATTCTCTCTTTCCTGAACTTCACAAAATCGTTTATCTAAAACATCATTAACTAACCCGGTATGAATAGATTTCTACTTTACCTGGGCCCGGTGATCTTAACATTCACGAATCACTGTCTCTTTTCTTTTCCCTTTTTTTTTCTTCACTGTCACTTTCACAACGCGTCACAACTGCTGGCGCTGGTGTTGGTCGCTTGCACCGGGCAAGCCGACTGCTGGCGTTGGTCCCGGCTGGACTGCTGATGAAAGTGGCGCTGGCCAAGTACGAGGTCGAACCCCAGTGAGGATAGAACAGTGACTATCAAAATCGATCTGTTTCCCTTTCTTTCTTCCTGCATTAACACATTGCACCCCTCCTCCTCTCTTCTAGTCTGCTCTATCAAATGGACATGGTTGCTTTTCTTTTCTTTTTTTTTTTTCTTCTTTTTCTTCTTCATTTAATTAGCAACTCTCTCTCTCTCCCATACCTCCTCAGTCCCTTCCTCTGCAGACATCTCATGCTAATCTCTTTAACTTGGTTCTCTTCTCTCCTCCCCCTCATCTCTCTGCTTTTCTCTCAAGCAACCTAGAACCTCTCCCTCTCTGTCTCTCGTTCGTCTCCCCCTCGTTCTCCCGTTCTCTCACTCTCACATCCTCTTTATTTGTTCCGATCTGTCCCAAAAAAGGGGGAGTACCATTTGGGCATATTTTTACCGCCCTGACACCCGAAGTTATCTCCCCCTAATTTCCCTTGGATATTCAAATCATGACAGTCACGCCCCCCGACACGCCTTACTCTCTGTGGTGGTCAACTGGTCATTTAATTGATTAGCTAGATTTATCACCCCCACCACACACTACCTTCCCCCCTTTCCTACTTAACTGGGGCCCCTGTGGCTTTAAATCGTGGACACTGGTCAACCTAAAGTGGCTAGCTGAGTCAAGGGGGGCGCCACGACTCTGACTAACAATGACGCGGGTTCCCCAAAGTGGCTAGATGAGTCTGAGCCAGGGGCTGCGACTCGTCTCGCTAACATCGAGGCGTCGGGCAAAACGGCTTAGTCAGTCTGGTGGATCGTACCGTCTCGTGAGGCCTCTCCACTAAGCTTAATTGGCCCCATCCGAACCATGGGCCCGGTCCTAAAGTGGCGCCAAATGTCTGCGTTTGGACTTATGTCCAGTCGAAGTGGCCGCGACTTCCCAAGTTGGGTTGTTTCATTTTTTTGTCCGTGACAGGCATGGCGTTCCACTCCTGCAGCAGAAATTGGAACAGTTGGTGGAGGTCAACAGGAGGAGGGTGGTTGTCGTGGACGCGGCGTTCCAGATGGTCCCAAAAGTTCTCAATAGGGTTCAAATCAGGCGAACGCGATGGCCAGTCCAGTCGTGGAACCTGCTGCTGCCGCAGGTAGTCGTTCACCACACGGGCGCAGTGTGGAGTGGCGTTGTCGTCCATGAGGGTGGCACTGGGTCCCATGGCTTGCAGAGTGGGGATAATCAACGGCCTCACGATTTCATCTCTGTACCTTACGCCAGTAAGTCTGCCTGGCACAAGGTGAAGGGGTGTCCTGCCATGAAGGTGGATACCTCCCCATACCATCAGGGAGCCGCCTCCATAGCGATCGTGCTCACGAACACAGCCATCAGCAAGCCTCTCCCCTGGACGACGCCAGACGCGTACCCGGCCATCATTTCGGGACAGGGAGAATCTTGACTCATCGGTGAAGAGGATGGTGCTCCATTGCTGCCTCGTCCATCGCTGATGACGTCGACACCACCTCCTTCTGGCCTGTCGATGGTGCTGTGTTAGTGGGAGACTGACGGCGGGCCTTCTTGAGCAGAGGTTGAAACTGTAAAGGCGACCTCGGACGGTCTGGCGACTTACGTTGATGTTAGTCGTTCTTCTCAGCTCCTGTCTCAGAGTGGTTGCATTGATGGTTCTGCTGCGGACTGCTGTCAGCATCAAGTAGCGATCGTCTTGCCCTTTGGTGATTCTTGGCCGCCCTGAGCGTGGTCGTTCCTCGGCTCTTCCAGTGTCTTGGTATCGCTGGTGAAGGCGTTGAATGACTGAGTGGCTCACTCCCAGACGTCTTGCCACCTCTCTTCCAGAAATGCCATCTTGGAGCCATCCCAGAGCCCGGCCGCGATCTAGTGTTGACAGTTTTCGTCTTGGAGGCATGGTTATTGCAGCCCCGATTAGCGGTCATTTTATACCTACCGTAGGCAAATTGTCATTGAAAAGTGTTCAACATAGGCAGGCCTTGCACGTGCACTGTGCCGATTTCTCAATTCAAAACTGCTGTGTAATCTGCACCTGGCCAAACTTCATGCATTATTCACGGATTTTTGGTGTTTTGGCTGAGCGCATATTCTCGACCCGAAAAATGCGTCGTCTGAAAGATTATTTCGGTCATACAGTGTGGTGTGTGAGCTGTCAGAATAGCTCAGAATGAAACACGCTGCGCTTTGCTTTACGAGCATTCAGACCCATTACTTAGAGTACCCCAAAATCTAAGGCGGGGCCCTTAACTTTTTGTGACTAGCTTATATATATTATATATAATTATTTTCTCTCTCTCTCTCTCTCTCCTCTCTCTCTCTCTCTCTCTCCTCTATATATATATAATATATATATATATATATATATATTTATATATATACTGACTTCCATAAAAAACGCGAAAAATTGAAAGGCTATTTTTCGGGTGAAAAGGGGTGAATATACAATATTGAACCATTGTGGCAAGTTGTTTGGGTCCAAGACTCACGTGCAGTGAAAACATTGTGTGAGCAACACATCATTCCCGGCATTGGAGGGTCAACAAAAATGGCAAACGGGTTGCTGCATGTGAGGCACGTGCACACCATGCAGAGCAAAGTTAACCAGCGACAAGTACGCAGGCATGTAGCCTTTATAAAGCCGCGCTACAAGGTTCAGATAACGACTTGCCGTCTGAGCGCCACAGAGATGCCAAGACTACGAGCAGAGGAACGCAATCGTGCCCTAGGCCATCTGGAGGCTGGTGTGGATGCCAGGCAGGTCGCCAACATCTTTAACGTCCACATCTCGACCATCTATCGTCTGCAGCACCGCATGCGAGTCACTGGTACCACTGATGATCGTCCCCGGCCAGGCCGTCCTCGGGTCACCACACCAAGAGAGGATCGCCATTTTGTTCGAACCTATCTGCGGGACAGGCGGCAAACAGCCGCTAACACTGCTCGACAGGTGCCTGGGAATCTCCAGCAACGAATCAGCCTCAACACTGTGCGGCGGCGTCTTCAGGAGAACGGGCTGGCATGTAGGCGTCCTCACAGAGGTCCGGTACTGACACCAAGACACTGGCAGGACAGGCTGCAGTGGGCACAAGCCCGAATCAACTGGTGCAGGCAGCAGTGGGACGCATACTGTTCTCAGATGAGAGCCGTGTTTGTATTGACATGGCTGATGGTCGTGTCAGAATATGGCGTCGACCTGGTGAACGCTATGCTGACTCCTTTGTGGTAGAGCGGAACCCCTGGGGAGGCCCGAACGTTATGATATGGGGTGCAATTGGCATTAACCACGCCATAGGACCAGTCATCTTTCAGAACATTGGTCCTGGTCACGGACAGGGTGTCAATGCACAGCGCTACATCCACCAGGTGCTCAGACCCCATGTCGTTCCTTTTTTTGC
>CM031615.1:49980810-49985810 GCA_018398815.1 Conus ventricosus | reverse complement strand
ATTGTCACGTGCGCGTAGCAAATAATCCCGAGGAACATGAAAAGCAAATGAAAGCTTCTCCTGATTTCCGTGCTCAGGAGACAGGGAACTGATAAGCTGGAAGACAATAAAGAAAAGGGATCTATCATTTTATGAGCATGTGCAAGCGTTGTCCCTATTGACATTTTGAACGTGAAAATACTGGACATTTTCTTCGTTTCATTCAAGCAAAAACTACATATAAAACATCAGTAAAAAACAACAACACAACCAACAACAGCAACAACAACAGCAGCAGCAACAGCAACAACAACAACAACAACAACAACAGCAACCAAACAAAGACCATTATATTAATTTATCAGGTGTCAGTAACTTTAAAGATACTTTGAAACCAGTTCAACGTCGATTTAGTGCCTAAGTCTAGATAGTGCTATTTGGGACAGTTAGTGCCACGACATCTGCTTAACTCCTATCTTGAGTTCGATATGCTGTCGGCTCAAATGAAGAGAGAGAGAGAGAAAGAGAGAGAGAGAGAGAGAGAGAGAGAGAGAGAGAGAGAGAGAGGAGAGAGAGAGAGAGAGAGATGTGGTGTGTGTGTATGTGTGTGTGTGTTATTAAATTTCCTGACCAACATAACATTTGTCTGTGTGTCTGTCGCCTGCTTATGTCATGAAAGGAAGCCTAAAGCTCAGCTGTGTTATAACACAGCCTTAGACCAAAACGAACCCCACAGCATTATCTTAATTGTTGTTATCATCAATAACAAATTACACAGTGTGTGTGTATGTATGTGCGTGTGTGCATGCGTGCGTACGTGTGTGCGTGCGTGCGTACGTGCGTACGTGCGTGCGTGCATGCATGAGTGCGTGCATGCGTGCGTGCGCACGCGCGCGCAGGTGTGTCTGTGTGTGTGTGTGTGTGTGTGTGTGTGTGTGTGTGTGTGTGTGTGTGTGTGTGTGTGTGTGTGTGTGTGTGTGTGTGTGTGTGTGTGTGTGTGAATCAAATTCATTCATTCAAGTTCATTGTATTATTTGCTGTATTGATTGTTTGATTCATTCGTTCATCCATTTTCTTGTCTTTCTTTCTGGGTTTTTTTTTCCCGTATGCGTTCTTTGCTTCTTTGTTTACTTTTAGTTTTTGTTTTTTCGCTTCATTGACTATTCCCAACATCATTCTTCCTTCCACCCTTCCCTTACTTTCTGTGTCTTTCTTTCTTTCTTTTACCTTCTTTCATTTCTTCTTTCTCACTTTCCTTCTTTTCTTTCTCTCCTTTCTTCTTTGCCTTTCTTTCTTTCTTTCTTTCTTTTATTTTTCTCTTTCTTCCTTCCTTCCTTTCTTACTTTCTTTCTTTTTACTTTCTTTCTTTCTCTTTCTTTCTTCCTTCCTTCCTTTCTTCCTTTTTTCTTTCTTCCTTCCTTTCTTACTTCCTTCCTTTCTTTCTTTCTTTTCTGTTTCTCTTTCTTTCTTTCTTTTTTTCTTTTTTCTTTTTCACTTTCTTTCTTTCTCTTTCTTTATCCCTTCCTTTCTTTCTTCTTTCTTTCTTCCTTTCTTCCTTTCCTTCTTCCTTCCTTTCTTCCTTCCTTCCTTCCTTTCTTTCTTTTCTGTTTCTGTTTCTTTCTTTCTTTCTTTTCTTTTTTCTTTTTCACTTTCTTTCTTTCTCTTTCTTTATCCCTTCCTTCCTTTCTTCTTTCTTTCTTCCTTTCTTCCTTTCCTTCTTCCTTCCTTTCTTCCTTCCTTCCTTCCTTTCTCTCCCCCCCCTCCTCCCCCACTCTTTCGCCATGCCGACATTAACATGCCACAACAGCATGTTTCTTACGTCTGCCAATAGTTCCAGAAATAGGCCGCTTGACACAGGCTGTCGCTTCCTCTATCGGTGCCAGATTTGGACTGTCAACGCCGATGACATCTCTGGGTGGTTTCCACCGAATTTTGTCTGCGTGGTTTTTCCATCGACTTTGCGCGACAGTTCTCGTCACTATATCGACGGTTCCGTGCAGTTTGGCGCAGGCGCTTTGACAGGTTTCCTTCTGCATTCGTAGTGGTTTCTTCGTCTATGTGGATCGGCTACTGTGAATGAGGTTGAACGTGATTGAAGAATCGAAAGATGCTAGGTTATTAATGAAACAATCTTTTTTATTTTAAAGAAAAAAAATGCACACGCACACGCACGCGCACGCGCACGCACGCACGCATGCACGCACGCACGCACGCACGCACGCACGCACGCACGCACGCGCGCGCGCACCCACACCCATTCACATACTGTCAGACGGAAAGACAGACAGACAGACACACACACAAACACATGTACACAGACGAATGCACGTTAGCATGCACATACACACGCACGCGCGGATGCACACACTTCCACACGCGCGCGCAAGCACACACACACACACACACACACACACACACACACACACACACACACACACACACACACACACACACACACACACACATACACGAATGCACGCTAGCATGCATACACCGCGCGCACGTACGTATGCACGTTAGTACGCACATGCACAAGTACGCACGTTAGTACGCACATGCACAAGTACGCACATGTGTGCTGAAAAACTCACGTATATACACACGCACGCACACAAACACACAAACATACATACACACACACACACACACACACACACACACACACACACACACACACACACACACACACACACACACACACACACTCATCAACAACACACACCACACACACACACACACACACACACAACACACACACACACACACACACACACACACACACACACACACACACACACGCACGCACGCACGCACGCACCCCCCCCCCCCTCCACACACACACACACACACGTACGCACGCACGCGCGCGCACACACACACACACACACACACACACACACACACACACACACACAGACAAGAGAGAGAGAGAGAGAGAGAGAGAGAGAGAGAGAGAGAGAGAGAGGGGAGAGAGAGAGAGAGAGAGAGAAATTTCAGCTTCAACCATCTCACCATCTTTCCTTTTCTCTCACCCCCCTCCTCCCATCTCCTTTGTAATACAAAATCTTTTTTTTTTCCTTTTTTCCCCCATTGTATATGAGAAGTTATCAGAAGTTTAAGAGTTGGGCCTATTTCTTTTTTATTTTTAGATTTACCAGTGATGTAACGTTATACAGAAATCGACACATACCTGTCATGGAAAGATTGACAGCTGAACGCATTTCGCGTCTCTCTGCCCAACGGAGCCATGGATAGCGGCGGCGAACCTGCTATATAATTATGTCATTGACAGGTGCTGCTGGATTTAGACGCTGGGTGAACGGACCTCATCGAGAGAGAGAGAGAGAGAGAGAGAGAGAGAGAGAGAGAGAGAAAAGAGAGGAGAGAGAGAGAGAGAGAGAGAGAGAGAAAGAGAGAGAGAGACAGACAGACACACAGAGACAGAGAGAGAGAGAGAGAGAGAGAGAGAGAGAGAGAGAGAGAGAGGGGGGGGAGTAAGAGGGAGGCAGGGGTGGGGTGGAGGGGTGAGGGGGTGCGAAGTGAAAGAAATGGAGATGGTACGATGAAGACAGAAATGGGAGAGGGAGAGGGAGAGGGAGAGGGAGCGTCTTTCAATATGAATTGCATTCCTGTCTTCTGAAAAATGATGCCAGTATTTCTTTGTCCTCGTCTCTCCCTTCCCCTCTCCCCTTCTTCATGTGCCTCCTCCTCCTCCTCTTTAACCCTCCCCCCCCCTCTCTTTCACCCTTCTCCTTCTCTCTCTCTCTCCCCCCCTCTTCTCTTTCTCTCTCCCCCTCTCCTCCTCCTCCTCCCTTCCTCTCTCTTCTCCCTTCCTCTTCTCTTCACCCCCTCCTCTCCCCCCCTCTCTCTCTCTCTCATCATTCATTATGTCTGTCTGCCTGTTTGCCCTCTCTCTCTCTCTCCCTCTCTCTCTCTCTCTCTCTCCCCTCTCTCTCTCTCTCTCTCTCTCTCTTTTCTCTCTCATCTGACGTTCATTTCCCCCCTCTTTCTTCTTCTCAATATTTTGTCTTTAAATCTTCGGGGCTCATTCAACTTTCTTTGGTCCAGAAAATCTGCATTTTGTTTCACCACTATGCGGGCAGGCCGGGGAAAAGGGAGTGGAGGTCGAAGGGGGGAGGGGGGAGGAAGGAGGGCGGGGATTAGGATTATGGTGAGGAAGTGTGGGTGCGTGTGTGCGTGTGCGCGCGTGTGTGTGTGTGTATGTGGGTGGGTGGGTGCGTGTGCGCGCGCGTGCGCGCCCGTGTGTGCGTTCGTGCGCGCGCGCGCGTGTGTGTGTATTTTAGTTTTGGTTGTTTTGACTGTCGTTTTTTTTTTTTTCATTTGTAGCCCCATTCACGTATCTATCTTCAAAAAAGGAAAAGAAGAAGAAGAAGAAGAAGAAGAGGAAGAAGAAGAAGAAGAAAGAAGAAGAAGAAGAAGAAGAAGAAGAAGAAGAAGAAGAAGAAGAAAGAGGTTTCTTCATCTACAGCATCCCGCCCCCCTCTCCCCCTTGTCCCCTCCTCCCATCCTCCCCCCTCCCACCCCCCCCCCCCCTCCTCATTCTGACGCATAGATTCACCACTGAATGCCAGCTGATCTTATGGGAATGAATGCTTTTCGTCCACATGACATTGCTTTTATATCTTTTTTTTTTCTTGATTGCATTAAAATGCTTACATTTCGAGATTTTTTCTTCAGAAATATGATAGTAATATACCAGGTAGACTGACCCAACATGGTGGAATTGTACACGCCTTGCCACAAAGTACAGCAACCCATGAAAATGAGCATGACGTCTGGCATCCACTGATTGAAAAAAAAATGCCAGCCTTTCAGATGAATGACCCTCCTCACACCACACGTTTCTGGGGAAGAACTCATATCGATCTGACTGTCTATCTGTCTGTGTGTCTATCTGTCTGTGTGTGTGTCTGTCTATCTATCTATCTATCTATCTATCTATCTATCTATCTATCTATCTATCTATCTATCTATCTATCTATCTATCTTCTATCTCTCTC
>CM031615.1:49975810-49978310 GCA_018398815.1 Conus ventricosus | reverse complement strand
TGTGTGTGTGTGTGGTGTGTGTGTGTGTGTGTGTGTGTGTGTGTGTGTCTGTGTCTGTGTCTGTGTCTGTGTCGGTTTGTTTGTTTCTGTCGCTGAGTTCTGTCTGTTTGCTTGGTTTATCTGTCTGAGTGTCTGTGTGACTGTCTCTCTCTCTCTCTCTCTCTCTCTCTCTCTCTCTCTCTCTCTCTCTCTCTCTCTCTCTCTGTGTCTGTGTCTCGGTCTCTCTCTCCTCTCTCCTCTCTCTCTCTCTCTCTCTCTCCTCTCTCTCTCTCTCTCTCTCTTCCGCCTGTCTGTCGGTCTCTTTGCGCCCATTGTGCGTGTGAGTATACAAAAACATACATACATACATGAAGAGAGAGAGAGGGGGGGGGTGAGACACAGAGAGAGAGAGAGGGGAGAGAGAGAGAGAGAGAGAGAGAGAGAGAGAGAGAGAGAGAGAGAGAGACAGACAGACGGACAGACAGACAGACACAGAGACAGAGACAGAGACAGAGACAGACAGCTACACAAACAGACAGACAGACAATTGTTTTCTTGACTGATCTCTCGCCCCTAGAGATATGAACCTTGGTCTTGCTGGAACTACAGATGAAGTGAAGGGTGACGACAAACAAGCTGTATCAGACAGACTCGGGCGGACCTGGGTGTCTAAACCAATTGTCTTCTCTGTCTCTTTCACTTGCATGCAGACATAAGTCTCGGACAACGCGACTGGCTGAACTGTGTAAACATCCACCCCGTTGTTGACAGAAGTCTCCGACAACGCGATTGGCTGAACTGTGTAAACATCCACCCCGTTGTTGACAGAAGTCTCGGACAACGCGATTGGCTGAACGGTGTAAACATCCACCCCGTTGTTGGTAAGAATCCGCCACTACCAGACACGGAGGCTCAGTGGTCTGCATCGCGGACTCCCTGCTGGTAGTTCCTGGGTTCGATTCCCACCAGACATTTTATTGATTGGTGGGGATTTTGTCTGCCTCGTCCGTCCGGCTCCTACCCACAGCTGAGTTGGCTGTGGTCTGCATTGGGAAGACTGGTACTACACAGTCGGTTTCATCCACATTACAGATGTCTTTCTGACCGTGTGGCTCAAATGTTCTGACCAACACTGCAGGTGTCCATATCTCCCGAGCCTGGTTGAAGACTGGATGTGTTCCGAAACAAAAATGAAATTCCATAAAATCGTCTTCATCCTCCTCGTCCGCCTCGATCGGCATCAACGAACGAACGAACGAACAAACAAACACACGAACAAACAGTCAACCAACTAACCAACCAACCAGTCAACCAACCAACCAACCAACCAACCAACCAACCAACCAACCAACCAACTAACCAACCAACCAACCAACCAACCAGTCAACCAACCAACCAACCAACCAACCAACCAACCAGTCAACCAACCAACCAACCAACCAACCAACCAACCAACCAACCAACCAACTAACCACTCACTCACTCACTCACTCACTCACTCACTCACTCACTCACTCACTCACTCACTCACTAACCAACTAAGTAACTAACTTATTAACTACCTAACTAAATGAATGACTAAATAAGTAAGGCAACAGCTCGTGCCACTAGCTGAATTTTGAAACGATTTTATCCTGCACATCGCCCTTTAAACCACATTTAGTTATGGTTGTTTGTTTGTTTGGCAGAAGATGCTGAACCATTCTCTGTAGGCTTAAAGAAAGGCGGTTCTCCAAAGTCTCACTCAAAGTCGAAAAGATTACAGACAGATAGTGTCAGCATCTTCTATATAGAACGCCAAACAGATGACTATGTCGCACAGCAAATCAAACCTATATGTAAACAGACCAGACTTCTCTTCGCAGTCATCTAGCGCTGTGAAAACGTGTCTGCTACGGACGCTTGTATCTCGCCATGACTCTGGGTCCTAGAGCAATTCTAGGGAATATATATCTCCCTGATGAGTCCGGTCCAGCGGACGAAAGGACTCGGAGCAGACTGTCTTCAAGACGGGTCTCAGTGGTCCCCATATCCTGCTTGTGATTGAATTTATTTTGATCATAAATTTTCCTGATTTTTCATTCTCATTTTCTGTAGGACTTTATTTTTATAATTAATTTCCATAATTTTTCATTCTCGTTTTCTTTCTTCTCTCGTCCCCCTCCCCCCTCCCCCCTCCCCCCTCCCCCCTCCCCCTCTTCGTTTTCTAATCTTTGCCAAGTCATTAATGTCACGACGAGGGAATTGTTAGCTTGCACTTAGTTTCCCACACTACTAAATTGTAACGCACACACCACACACACACACACACACACACACACACACACACACACACACACACACACACACACACACACACACACACACACACACACACACACACACACACACACACACGCAGAGTTGAATAATTATGTAATTATATATACATATATAATTTTTCATAGGTAATGAAGGAACAATTGTCAACCTGCACTTGTTTTCCCCCCACTACTAAAATTGTTCAGCTTTATGTATGACT
>CM031615.1:49960727-49963227 GCA_018398815.1 Conus ventricosus | reverse complement strand
ACTTCGTCTTACTTAAAGGTCTACTTTAGAGGTTTTCGATAATTGGTCAGCTCATGCAGAAATATGAAATGTTTGATAAATTGGTAAAATAAACATCCCATTCGCTCCCGATCACACGAAATCGATCCGCGAAAGTGGGCATTTTCACCTGTAATCAAGAAAACGGGAGGTAATCAACTAAATCTTGGCATGGCTTAACTGCTCTTGAATGTGACGTCACATGATGGACAGCGACGGCGACAGAAAGCGATTCTGATGGTTCTTGCGCATCTCGCTCGGTATTTAATTTATCATGTAAAAGCAGTGACTATGATTGCGACAGCCAATGTGACTCTGGGAAGTTTCTGCAAGGCCTGTACCTTATCAGTTTGAACGCTAAGTTCTTTTTACCACGTCAGTTCAGTTCCAGCTGGACGCCCGAACACAGCATTCCGAAGGCGTACGGACTTTACCGAAGTCTCGAAGGAGGCTACCGACTGACTTCTTGATGCGATCACACGTGGACGGCGAGCGGAGATTCTCCTTCTTCAAGCCTTAACGTGTTCATTCAATTTAACAAGTGTGATCTGTCCATAGATAAGAACAGAATAAACGTGCGACTATCGTACTCATCTGTACGAGCTTACCACTCCGCCTTCAAAGTATACGCGCACAATGCAGACGAAGTTTTTGATCCACTCGAACGCGCTCGGCAATTGTCGGAATAGCTCGTTTCCGCGGTCCAGCTGGAACTGACGTGGTAGAAAGAACTTTAGCTGCCCGGCATGGTTGCACGAACCGAATCCACTTCTTTCGAGTATCTGCATCAGATGGAAATGTGTGCAAAGAATATCCGTCTCCTGCTGAGCTGCTGCACACGCCTACAGCACAATATCTGCCACCCCCTCGTGACTTTTTAGGCTGTAGGGGTTCGCAACTCGTGTTGATTTCACTTGGCGTTGGCTTGTTGTGTAGGTCGCGGCTGACGGCCAGGTCCATCAAGTGACGTCACGGTTTTCGGTCTACCGCGCGGGGTTTGAACAGGTGTGCAAAAGTCGTTTTTTATCTATTAAATTCTTTCGGCGATTTTATTTAAAAAATGAATACCATAACCGTAGTTATATGACATGTAGACCTGTTTTTAACAAATTATCAAAAATCTCTAAAGTAGACCTTTAACATGTGAGGGAGAGAGAGAGAGAGAGACAGAGAGAGAGAGAGAGAAGAGAGAGAGAGAGAGAGAGAGAGAGAGAGAGAGAGAGAAGAGAGAGAGAGAGAGAGAGAGAGTACGAAGACGAATGTTTATTCATAGTCCACAATGGAGGGTTTACATTAAAAAACAAAAAGGTGGGGGTGGGGGGGGGGGGGGGGGGGGGGGTGCTAATCAACTCTTTGTGCATGTTTGAACTGAAAGATGAAATATTTCCATACACATGCTTCATAACTTAAATTAAGACCTGGCAGTCCGGACTCTGTTATTAGCTTCATGAATATGTATAGACGGCCCGATTCAAGAGATGTTTTCTCTCATTTCTGGCTGGTAGGCAGAGAATGAGCTATAGAAAAGGACATGCTTCTGTGTAGTATGTGGGCTGACTTGATTTCATTCTGAGATACCTCAGAGCAGGACAACAGGAAAAAAAAACACACGTGGACTTCATGTTTACTTGCTGTGTATTACACAGGCGACGCGTCAATTCATTGTGATGCACGGTACAATGCCAATGGCGACACGTAAATTCATTGTGATGCACGGTACAATGCCAATGGCGACACGTAAATTCATTGTGATGCACGGTACAATGCCAATGGCGACACGTAAATTCATTGTGATGCACGGTACAATGCCAATGGCGACACGTCAATTCATTGTGATGCACGGTACAATGCCAATGGCGACACGTAAATTCATTGTGATGCACGGTACAATGCCAATGGCGACACGTCAGTTCATTGTGATACACGGTACAATGGCACAGTCGACACGTCAGTTCATTGTGATGCACGGTACAATGCCAATGGCGACACGTAAATTCATTGTGATGCACGGTACAATGCCAATGGCGACACGTAAGTTCATTGTGATACACGGTACAATGCCACAGTCGACACGTCAGTTTCATTGTGATGCACGGTACAATGCCACATGCGACACGTCAGTTCATTGTGATACACGGTACAATGCCACATGCGACACGCCAGTTCATTGTGATGCACGGTACAATGCCACATGCGACACGTCAGTTCATTGTGATACACGGTACAATGCCACAGGCGACACGTCAGTTCATTGTGATGTACGGTACAATGCCACAGGCGACACGTCAGTTCATTGTGATGCACGCTACAATGCCAATGGCGACACGTCAGTTCATTGTGATACACGGTACAATGCCACAGGCGACACGTCAGTTTCATTGTGATACACGGTACAATGCCACAGGCGACACGTCAGTTCATTGTGATGCACTCTACAATGCCAATGGCGACACGTCAGTTCATTGTGATACACGGTACAATG
>CM031615.1:49943227-49955727 GCA_018398815.1 Conus ventricosus | reverse complement strand
CTTTTGTTACTTTGGTTCTACACCTGAGAAGGCGGGGCAGGATATCGGCTGTTGTTGGTGTTGTCAAGTCTGTGAGTTGTTGTGGTAAATTGTCGTGTGGTTGCACGAGCAACAACTAGTCCGTTGGTCGGGCGTGTCAGCTCTGCGGAGGGATACGCTGCTCTGACCAATCGCTGTTTTGTGTTGTGAGTAGAGTTCGCTTGATTCCGACCAGGGGGGAATGCGTTGGGGTAGCTTCACTTCGGTCCCTGGTGTTCGTCGGAGTGGACGTGCCTTGTAGTTGCGGCGGGAGCGCCGTTAGTCGAGCTGAGTGACTTCGAGTCATAGTAAGGGCCAGCGTTGGGTCTGGTGTGCCCTTGGCCTGTGCCGGGTTCTGTGTCGTCTCTGTTGGCAGCCACTTCAGCCAGTTGTAGAACTGGTGTGGTTGAACGTCTGTTTGTCCAGGTTGGTGATTTGTTAGGTTCATGGTGGTGTTGTTCGTCGTGTTGTCTTGTATTATGGCGAGTTGTACTGTAGTTGTCTCATGTTATGTTTAGTTGTATTATGTTTGTTGCGTATACTGGTTGTCTGGTATGATGTCGTCTTGGTTCTGTGATTGAAACTTCTTGTCAGCCGGTTTGTGTTGTTACCTCTTTTCTGTATATTCTGTAAGTAGTGTACATAGTGGTTCCTGAGTTCGATTGTCATGTGACAGTTTGGCTAGACAATGTGGGTTCGATATAATAACCGTTGATGGACGGTGATGTAGATATTGGTTGTGATTAGTTCATGTTAATTTCAGGGGGTCAGTAAGAAGGTAATACGAGGTTGCATTTTGTTGAGGATCATAGTATGAGTCAGGTGCAGATGTGTCTGCGTGAATCGTAAAGGGATTGTGCTCAATTCCAGTTGTAAATAGTAGTTCGTTGAAATTGATTAACGATTTCGGAGTTGACCTGCACAGCATTGGAATCGGTTAAACTGTGCAGTAGGGCCAAGGCTGATTTGTGGTCGAGTGGTTTATACTGGAGTACGGTCGTGACTATTCAACTTATATTGGTGTCTTTTCACTTTCGTTACGAGTCTTGGTTCTCGACGCGGGTGTCGTGCGCGTGCGGACTGTATCTGTGACGTACGTATTTGGTACAGGACAGTGAGTCCATTATGGTTAGAGGTTTTAAAAAAAAAGTAAATGACAGTCGTCACACATGCAGGGATGTATGTGTTTGTGACAGAATAGGGTTGGAGAAATATCTTAGGTTGTAGGGAGATAGTCCCCATTATGAATTTTTGTAGTCGGAAAGAAAAGTAAGGTAAAGTTTAAGGCGGGTAGCTCAGCAGTTGATGGGATAAAAACGGAGGATGTGCAGCATGTAATATTGTATGAAGTATGGTTGTGTTGGCATAACAAGGATTAACCACTGGGTTATCTGACAAGAGATGACATGGGAGTGGGGTGCTGGATGGAAATTTTGGCGAACAAATCATGTTGTTGATATATGATTGTAATTGACAGTGCAAAGAGGGGTAAGAACGTGAAGGATTGTGGCTGCGAGCCGATTCTCCTGTATGATATGCTAGAACTGTGAACCGTTAAAAATGATAAGTTTTTTTTTGTTCTTTTGTTGTTGTTTTTTGAGATGTGTATTACTATTGATTACTATGTGGAAACATTTCCTTGTGAGATTGCCCAGTTCCTAGTTTATTTAGTATTCCCTAAGGGGGCCCATGGAGTCCGTGTTGGAGTGCTTAGATTGGTTTTATTTCTCCGAGATTTGGGTGCGATTCATATTCCATATGCAATAGCGTGGATTGGCTCAGGGAGAATATTGTTTTGCTGCTATTGTAAGGGTTGGCAGGAAACGGATCTGATAACCCCAAAGCGAGTAACGGGTTGGGGGTGTATTCGAAATTCAAGGGGTCACTCTCATGCCCGAGTGGGAAGTAGGCAAGGGAGATGGAGAGTTAAAGCTTTACCAGGTAGCCTATGGGCCTTGATGACTTTGGTAGTAGCAAAATTACAGTAGTGGCCTACAGTTGTGTCAGCAGGTATCCTGTTCCGTCTGAGGCTGGGGCCAGACCACCGCAGTCTACTGCCGCGTGCCGGCAGGTGAGCGGCGGTTTTCCGTGCCTGCCGTTTCCCGGGAGAGGGAGACCACCCAGGCCGTCTGCCGGTTGTGAGGCAGCTCTCTCCTCCTGCTACCGGGGTTCTTCCGGGAGTTCTCCAGCCACCTGTTGCTCTTTCCCTGTTCGGGCGTCCTGTGAGAGGGCGCTGCACCAGACCTTCCCTCACCCTCAGTGTCCGGCGAGGCCTTCAGAGGAGGAGGAGTCCTTCGAGCCCCGGACTCGTCGAGAGGGCGTCTGGTGTGCGTTAGGTGTCGTGCCCAGCGCGGGGGAGGAGTCGGACCGCGGGGAAGCCACGGTCGGCGCCGGGGTGTAGAGTCTTCGGGGAGAGGTCGGCCTGCGGGGGAGCCACGGTCAGCGCCGGGGTGCAGAATCTTCCGGAGAGGTGTCAGCCTGCGAGGGGCACGTACAGCGCCGAGGACTGGAGTTTTCCGGGCCGGGATGGGTTGTCCATGGTTGTGGTAGAAGGGGTGTAGCGTTAGGCAGTAGGGTTAAGGGTGTTAGCTACTGCCTCCTTTTGGGACGTAGTGGCCAGCACTGTGTGTAGGGTACTTGTCGTTGCCTCCCTTAGGGACGCAGTGATCGGTGCGGTAGTGGTCCCGGGTCAAAAGAGAAGGGTGGGTCCTGGGAAGAGGTGTGGGTGGTAGTAATTTAGAGAGTAGAGTCCCTTGGGTTGGTCCTTGTCCCTAGTAGTTAGCCACCACGTGTGCGGGCTATCTCTGCGTCCTTAGGTCGCAGTGATATACCGCAACTGGTGCTTTAGTATAGGTAAAGGTTCTCAGGGTCGTATCAAGGTAGTGTTGATCAGTGAAGAAGTGGGATACTGGTGTGTGGGTGTGGATGGACGTGAGTGGTGGCGCCATAGTGTGTGTGTGAAATAAAGAAGTGCGCATGATTGTAAAGCTGTGTTAGTGTGCTGTGTTGTCTGCTCTAGTGTGTAATAGGCGTGGGTAGGGGTGGTAGGCCCGTCCGGCTTAGCGACCGTGACATTCTTCTTGGTGCTTTTGTGACTATTTTGTTACTGGTTTAGTTATCCTGCTGTCTGTCTGCCTGTCTGTCTGCCCGTCTGTCTGCCTGTCTGCCTGTCTGTCTGTCTCTGTCTGTCTGTCCCTCTCTGTTTTGCTTTTGTCTGTCTCTGTCCCTGTCTGGGTCTCGGTCTGCGTGTGCGTGCGTGCGTGCGTGCGTGCGTGCGTGCGTGCGTGTGTGTGTGTGTGTGTCTCTCTCTCTCTCTCTCTCTCTCTCTCTCTCTCTCTCGCTCTCTCTCTCGCTTTGTCTCCCCTCCCCCTCTCTAATTTGCTTTTGTCTCTGCCATTGTCTTGATCTGTCTGTCTGTGTCTGTCTGTCTGTCTGCCCCCCCCCCCCCCCCCCCCCCCCCCCCCCCCCCCCCCCTCTATATATCTCTCTCTCTCTCTCGCCTTGTCTCCCCCGCTCTTTCTCTAATTTACTTTTGTTTCTGTCTGTGTCTTGATCTGTCAGTCTGTCTGTCTGTCTGTCTGCCCTCTTTCTCTCCATCTCTCTCTCTCTCTCTCCATCTCTCTCTCTCATTCTCTCTCGCTCCGTCTCTCTCTCTCCATCTCTCTCCATCTCTATCTATCTCTCAATCTCTCCATCTCTCTCTCCATCTCTCTCTCCATCTCTCTCTCCATTCTCTTTCTCTCTCCATCTCTCTCTCCATTCTCTTTCTCTCTCTATCTCTCTCTCTCCATCTATTTCTCTCCATCTCTCTCCCTCTCTCCACCGCTCTCTCTCTCTCTCTCTCTCTCTCTCTCTCTCTCTCTCTCTCTCTCTCTCTCGGTTTGCCTCTTCTCACTCTTTGTCTGTCTGTCTCTTTCTTTCAGTCTCTCTCCTCTGCTCTCCCCACACCCCTTTCCTTCCCCTTTGTCCATAAACAAATAAATAAATAAATAAATAAATAAATGAACGAATTAAGTCATGTAAATTATAGCTCGGTCGACCGTTTTCTCCACATCGCGTCTACAGAGGCATGTTAAAAAACAAATGAACAGATGGGATAAGTCTATCAGCAGCTAGACGCGCACCTAGACAGTGGACATATTCATGAAAAGACAAAACGTCACGCAGCCATCATAGCCATTCATATCTGTCACCACGTAATACAAAACACAGCACAACGTGATCATTAGTTGGTTTATTTATTCAAAGTCTGCTTATCTACATTGATGATATTTTTGGACTAAATAAATCTAGTCAGTAGACCAATGATGATCGGTAGAATAAACCGAAACACAGAACAGATCAAGACAAGAGAAAGGGGTAGGCAGGGGATGGAGGAACATAGGATGGGGGTGGGGGTGGTGGTGTGGGGGGGGAGAGAAAAGGAAGTGGGTGACGGAGAAGGATTGACAAGAAAGAACCGTAAACAATACGTAAAAGATGACTGGTCAGCGTAAAAACAGAATATCTTGCGAAAAAAAAAAATACAGATTTTTTTTTTCTGCCAAAATGACACACCTTCTGAAACATGCAATACATTTTCAACGACTTCTACGGAAAGAAACGTGTCTTGTTTGTTCACAGTATAGTCAAATGTGTTCAACTGTCAGTTGTTGGTTTTTTAATTATTACATCAGCAAACGGTTTCTTTGCAATATTTTGTAGTAGGAGAAATCTAAATATAACCTGAACGCAAAACAATCGATTACCTCACCGGGATCTGGAACATTTTAATGACAAGGATTTGCATGAGTCAGAATGTGAAAAAGCCGCCCATGGGTCTTGTCCTATAATACTGTAAATGGCCCATGTGTCTTGTCCTATAATACTGTAAATGGCCCATGTGTCTTGTCCTATAATACTGTAAATGGCCCATGGGTCTTGTCTTATAATACTGTAAATGGCCCATGGGTCTTGTCCTATAATACTGTAAATGGCCCATGGGTCTTGTCTATAATACTGTAAATGGCCCATGGGTCTTGCCCTTTTATACTGTAAATGGCCCATGGGTCTTGCCCTATAATACTGTAAATTTTCATTCGCCATAACATGCATGGCAGATGAACGTTTGAAAAATTTCTTGCTTCCCGATCAGCAAGACGATCAGCATGTTGATTATGAATAATTCCAATGTAAAGGAATTCAATAAAATTCATCAATGTTCGTTCCTTTCATTTGAACGCAATGTCTGATTTCAGTATGATTTTAGACTGGTGAATTAGATCGCGAAACTGATTCAGAGTCCACAAAAAATGACACATCGAAAAAATAAAAGGCAGATCAACTACAAAAAGTAAGAAAAGCGTAGGGGTACGTTAATTCAAATCGCTATATCATTAGCATATTTAACAATCTTAGCTCGATCATCAGTATATTCAACAATCTTCGTTATATCATCAGAATATTTAACAATCTTCGTAGATTTAGGAAAATGCCTTAAAAAGTAGTGGTGCAGCAATAGATCCTTGACGCATTCCCACATCAACCGATCTTCAGGAAGACAATGTCATTCTTTCGTTATGAAAGTTCTTCCCGTTAACAGTGATTTTATGTAATCGTATATACGACCATTGAGGCCAATAAATTTACAGCTTAAATCGTATCTTCTTGTGCCACATACGATAGTATGCTTTTAGCACATACAGAAGGTTGCAAGAACCTTCCTTCTGTTTGCAAATGATTGCTGTATCTGCGTAGTTCTTTTCATTAAGTGGTCGAATGTAAATCTCCCATCCCAGAGTCCAGCTTGTGTGACTGGAAGGGCTTGTCGTTTCTCACAAAAATATGTCAGTCTTGTTCATATCATTTTCTCCATCAATTTTGCAATATGTAGATTTAGAAATATTGGTCTGTAAGTGGTTTCTGATCATGGCTGGGTATCTTTTAACAATGACGTAACCATAGAAGTTTCTATTCACTAGGAGTGGTGCCTGTTTTCCAGCATCTAATAAATAATTCATGAAGAAGCAAAATACAGTTTTAGGGGAGACGTTTGGTTATACTGTAAGAATTGCATCATAACGCGCTGCCATTTTCTTATTGGGGAAAAAAGCAACAGCATCTTCAATCTTTTTAAAGGTCAAAGATGAATTGATCAAAATCTTATTTAGGCTGAGGCCTCTAAATTGTTCGCTTTGGTCTTTGTTCACTGTAGGATTGAACTGTTCAGACGTCACTCTTTTTTTTTTTTTTTTTTTTTTTTTTTTGCTCGTGCAAGTTTTAGTAAACATGTCTACTAGAAAAAGCTTCTGCTTTTTTTCCGAGCACGTTGTATATATTTCATGATATCTTTATAGGACATGGTCGGAAGGATAATCCGTCCTTTATCTCTTGTATTTTCCACAACACTTCATGTGGGTCTTTGTAATTTGATATTTCTTCCAAAGAGAACGTTCATCAGTATCATCTTTTACCTCCAGCAATCATTCTGTTGCAATGATTTAAGCTCTGCTAATTTCTTCATGATTGATTTCAGTCTTTTTTCCTTTAATCATGTTTTGAAAATATGTTTTTTTCATAGTGATAGCCTCTGCCCAGTTTTCATCCCACCAAGCATTCCGATTATGCTTTCTTTTTCTTGCAAGTTTTCTTTTAGGAATTGCGTATTCAGTTCTGTTTTAATCATGTCTTGTTTCGATGATGTCACACACCATACATTCATACAACGATGATAATGGCACAACCAATATTAGATAGGTACTCAAGGGCTGACCAGCGCGTTGGTCTAATGCGTTGGTCAGACGTCTGCTAAGTCGTAGCCACGAGACCCTCTTCTTCAATTCTCTCATCTTAGTCATTAATTCATTTATCCATCACCTTTAAATCCTGCGTAGTGTGGTCTCCAGACTTAACGGATGTGGTGTAGCGTATATGGACCAGTCCGCACGTAATAGCGCCTCCTTGATGAAACGGAAACTGAACCGATGTCATACTCTCATGGTCTCATGGTATCCCGCTCTCGTCTTGTCCTGTATTCATAATGTCTTGGTCCCATAGTGTCCTGTACTCATAATGTCCTGGTCCCATGGTGTCCTGTATTCATAATGTCCTGGTCCCATGGTGTCCTGTATTCATAATGTCCTGGTCCCATGGTGTCCTGTGCTCATAATGTCCTGGTCCCATGGTGTCCTGTACTCATAATGTCCTGGTCCCATGGTGTCCAGTACCCATAATGTCCTGGTCCCATGGTATCCTGTACCCATAATGTCCTGGTCCCATGGTGTCCTGTACTCATATTGTCCTGGTCCCATGGTGTCCTGTACCCATGATGTCTTCTTTTCCAGTTATCGTACGTTCACTGAGCCCTGCTCTCATGATGTCCTGTACCACGTCTACACTCAAGGCCTTGCAGACCACAGTCAACTGAAACGGAAGTGCTCGAGTGCTGACGCCATCAGACAATGGTCTGATCTCGTCAAAGAATGGTCAATAAAGAACAAAAGCAATTCAGCAGCAAGGAATCATCGTGCGTGCGTGTGTGTGTGTGTGTGTGTGTGTGTGTGTGTGTGTGTGTGTGTGTGTGTGTGTGTGTGTGTGTGTTCGTTCGTTCGTTCTTCTGTTTAACGTCTGTTCACTTTGAGTGATATTAGACGTGAATGAATGAAGAGAATGACTGAATGAATGAATGATTGAGTGGATAAGCCTATATGTTATATAAGCGTGTATGTAGGCCTTTGTATGTGAGTGTATACGTGTATATGTCTGTATATGTATCTAAACATAAACAACAACAACAACAACAACAACAACAACAAAAAAACGACAAAAAACAAACAACCCCCCCCCCCCCCCCCCCCGCAGGTAGCTTAATACAACAATTAATGGGTAAAATTAACAGAAGATATAGATCTAACATAATATAACAATAACACAAAAATCCTTCACTATCTAAACTTACGAGTGAAGGAGTAAAATGCAGGCCATCATTATATAACGCACTATGAACTAGCACAAAACAGTTTAAAGAAAAACCCCAATCGGACTATGAAATAAGTGTTCAGCAATTTCGATCAGCAAAAGGTGGTCCGAAAGTATATCTTGCAAGTTTTTTTCAGAAAAATTATTAGACCTTAATGATGTTGGTAAGAAAGAAGATAACTTGCGACAATTAAATAAAATATGGCTCAATGTTATTTCTTTACCACAAATACAATTAGCATTTTTACTAAACTTTGTTTTTAAAGCGTTTAGCTTTAATCGAATCACAAGGGAATATATTTGTCTAGAATAATAAACTGGATGATCAGACATTTTTCTTAGAACAAGGTCTATTGGAAAAGCTTCCCACTGTTTGGATGAAACATCAACATTTATTTGAGCTCTCTTCCGTGCAGTTGATTCAAGGATACGATAACATTCTACGACTGATGGTTTTATTTTCAGCTCGGACGATGACCCTGCTTTTTTAGCACCATTTTTTGCAGCCCTATCAGCCAATTCATTCCCAAGTATACCAATATGCGAAGGAATCCAGCAAAATTCTATAATAGTGCCTTTAGACGCCAGCCAGTATATTAAAAGATATTTAATTTCAAACACAAGGTCGTGTCGTGTCGATATATTTGATGAATCAAGGGCAAGTAAGACTGATTTTGAATCTACAAAAAAAAACTATCTGAACAATATTACTGGGAAGATCTGTTAGAAATTCCATTGCTAGCATAATGGCTACTAATTCAGCTGTGAATATAGATAGATAACTACCCAGAAAGAACGATCGTTGAGTTTTAAGCGAAGGAATAACAAATGCTGCACCAACATTTCCATCATCTAAAACAGAATCATCAGTAAACACCTGAAGATGATTTTGATATTTTTCGTATACATGTGATTTTGCTAAATTAGCAATGATATTGATATTTTCCCCTTTTTTGATGTCAATGTAACCAATATCAAGAAAAGGTTTTGGTATTTCCCATGATGGAATAAATGAAGAAGATGGATTTTAGCCACATCTTTGATATGAATTTTTGAACATTCAATCAAATCAGAAGTATATGTACCTATAGTTTCTTGCGAAGTAATCATAATTGCCCTTTTGGAAAGTCAGTGTTCGATCTAAGTTTTAAGTCTTCTTGAATGTAATTATCATTAACACTTGATTTTATGAAAAATTTTGATGCTGCTAGTTCACGATAATCATCAAGGGGCAAAATTCCAGCTTCTCTATATGTTTTTGCATTTGAGGCATGAACAGGGATACCAAGAGCATGTTTAATGGCTTTGCAATCCAAACTTTGTAACTTTTTCAGAAGACATTTGGAGCACTAAAATATACTTCTTGACCATAAGTAAGTTTTGATCTAACAAGAGCTATGGAGAGATGAAGTAAAGTTTTTGAATCCATTCCCCAGGGTAGTCTGCTTATGATTTTTAATAAATTCAAACTTTTCCTAGCCTTTGTTAATATATATTCAAAATGAATATTCCAAGATAATTTTGGTGTAAAGAAAACTCCTAAAAATTTAACACTTTGTTTATATTCTAAAAATTCACCTAGAAGTTTGAAGACTGGTACATTTTCTGGATTGCTTCCTGCATTAAACAACATCATATTTGTTTTTTCAGTGGACAAAGATAGACCATTGTGTGTCATGTAGTTGCCTATGCTGTCTAGATCTCTTTGATATAGTCTTCTAACATAATTCTGTGCTCTTTGTGGAGTTGACTTTTTCAGAGTTACTTCCATCCACATGCAGATATCATCTGCGTATTGCACTAGAACAACATTTTTGGAGACTGCTTTTGGGAGATCTTGTATAAGGATATTAAAAAGAATAGGATATGCCATTCGCAGTTGAGTCAACCACCTAATGCCATCCTAATACACTGTGGGGTGAACGACATCAAAAACACTGATGCAAACACAGCCTGCAGATCTTTTCTCGCGTGTGTCAAGAAGGTCTCGAACAAACATCCTGAAACAAAAGTCATTGTTAGCCAATTAGCTCCAACTCGAGACTCAAAGATGGAACTCAAACGTAATCTGTTCAATGCCATTCTATGTGAGGATTTGTCTGAACACAAGAAAATATCCATCGTGTCTCACCAGAACTTGAACACCACCAGGAGTTACATGAGAGACAAACTCCACCCCAATCAAAGAGGAACCAGCATCCTTGCTGGCAATATCGGCAGGCATCTTCGTAACATATTCTGGCAATCCCCACGGCGCACAGCCAGACCGCGTGTCAACACCAGGCCTTCCAACAGAGTGCATCCTTCACAACTTCGTCACATGCACTTGGCTGACTTTCCAGATCCGTGGTGGAATCGATTTGAACTGTTGTATGATTACTGCTGAAGAGAAAATGTCCAACCTACTTCTCGAGTCAGCTACATCATAGTCAGTGTAGCACTGCATAATCTCTGACAGAACCAAAGTCTGCTTGATTGTGCCCAACTTAAGGCATACATCCGTAACATTTGAAGACGTTGATTATCACTAAGAGTTTTTATTAACTTTTCTTTTTCTTAATGTCCTATTTGTCTTGAGTCTTTCAGATGTTATTGTTTGTGTGATTTCTTTGTAGATTCACGCGTTGTATCCTTTAGTACATTAAGTATATACTTTGATGTCTTCTGCTGAATCCATATAATTCTTAAATAATGACTTTACATAGTAAGTCGAAAGTACATAATCTGTCGTTTTTCCAGTGGAATTGTAGATCTATAACCACAAACCAAGCATATTTACGACATCATCTAGCTACAAATCCTCACGAAGTCTTGATATTACAATCGTTAAATGTTAGCCCTTCGAAATTACCCAGTTTTCCTTACTATTATTACCCTCCAGTATTTGACAAGGGAAGTTCCAATGGGCGAGTAAATACTGCAATATATATCCGTGAAGGGCTTCAGTATAACATAAGTGCATCGCCAATCCCAAAGTCTGTCGGTGATGTACATGCATGCGTAGCTAATATAAAATTTGGTAATTCTTTCACAATGAATGTCATGTCAGTATATCTTCCTAAAGGTCCAAATGATCAAAATTCTGACTGGTTACGCGCTATTCAAGATCAACAGTGTAATAAGTGGTTAATAGCGGTGACTTTAATGCACACTCGCCCTTCTGGGAAAATGATTGTAACACTGTAACCAGTAACCGTTTCGTTGAAAACATCGTAGATAGTTCATTGCATCTTTTAAACGATGGCAGCATAACCCGGATACCGGATGTGTCTAAACATAGAGCTACAGCTATAGACCTTTCCCTTATTTCACCAGAACTTGCGCCATCAAGTTCATGGGAAACATGTAAAGACACTTTAGGTAGCGATCACCTGCCCATAGTAATAACTATGGTGAAAGAAAACATTCAGGGTAATAATGACGTACATGACACTCCAATAAAATATGACTATAAGCGTGCAGACTGGGATAAATTTCGAACTATTCTAGCTTTTCAAAACTTTGATAAATGTACGCTAGAGCATATTGACACGCAATATTCAGATTTCAAGGATGCAGTTCTGTGGCAGCCAATTCATCAATCCCAAGATTACAAACCACAAAACAGTCTAATCATGTGGGGAATGTCTGGTGGACTAGTGAATGTGAACAAGCTGTTAATTACGAAAAAGAAAAATATAAGCTGTACATCAAGTCGAAAACAGAAAAAAATCTAGACGAAAATTTGCTTAAAGAGTCAATAGAAGAAAGCCATATAGAAATGAAGAAAGCAAATATACACAGTAATATTGTAATAGCCAAAGCAAAACGGCTATACTGGAATTCATTTTGTACAAAGGAAGTTTCAGATAATAAAGACTTTAATAAGGTTTGGAACAAAGTGAAATGCATGAAAATAGGAATCAGACTCCCAAGCTATCCAATAGAATCTAATGAGAATAAATTTCCTTCTGATGGAGAAAAGGCGGAAATTTTGTGGATATATTTTCTAGGAATAGTAGTTCAGAAGGCTTGTCCTCAAATTGTAAAATATACAGAGAAAAAGAACAATCACAGTCTTTCTATTCAGACCCTATTCCTGATAATGATATCCCTATTAATGCTCCGATAACAATCAGAGAGTTGGAAAGTGCAATATCTGATATCAGCAACAAAAAATGCTCTGCTGGTCTTGACATAGTGAGTAATGAAATGTTAAAACATCTCCCTAACAACTGCATTATTTTCCTGCATCATATAATTCAGAATTGCTGGGAAAATGGTGTTGTTCCTCAAAAATGGAAAGATTCAATAGCTGTTCCAGTTTTAAAACATGGAAAAACAATAAAAGACAAAAACAGCTACCGCCCTATAATAGCCCTCACTTCTCATTGTGGCATACTTGTAGAAAGAATCGTCTTAAATAGGCTCACACACTTTTGTGAAAAGAACAATGTAATACCAGTCAATCAAGCTGGATTTATGAAAGGAAGATCTACAGTTGAGCACTTGGTTAAATTATCTACTCAAATAAATCGTCAGTTTGC
>CM031615.1:49918227-49935727 GCA_018398815.1 Conus ventricosus | reverse complement strand
GGACTGGTTAAATTATTACTAAAATAAATGTCATTTGCAGGGGAAAATATACTCGTACTTTTTTTATGAAAAAAAAGCCTATGACCAATTTGGCATAAGCGCTTGTTTTTAAAACAAAACTGATTGGATTATCAGGAAACATATATAATTTTCAAATCGTTTTAGATAAAGAATTGTTACCCAAGTAGGGGTACTACACTTTCACATCAAAAACGACAGGGGAACCCGCAAGGTGTGTGTGTGTGTGTGTGCGTTCTGGGCATGCGTGCGTGGTTGTGTGTTTTTGTGGGGGGGAGGGGTGGTTTTGTTTTTGTTTTTGTGTGTGGTGAGTGTGCGCGCGCCGCGTGCACACAGTATGTGTGCGTTCTGCTTCGTACCGTGCGTCTATGTGTGTTATGTATATGTGTGTGTGCGCGCGTACACGCATGTATGTGTGCGTTTGCGTGTTGGTTCTGGTGTGTTTTTTGGGTGTGTGTGTGTGTGTGTGTGTGTGTGTGTGTGTGTGTGTGTGTGCGCGCGCGTGGGGGTGCGTGTGTGCGTGGTCGTGCGCGCGCGTATGCCCCCCGCACGCGACGCCGCGCGTACGTGTGTGGTTGGGGTTGTGTTGTGTGTGTGTGTGTGTGTGAGGAGAGAGAGAAAAGAGAGAGAGAGAGAGAGAGAGAGAAGAGAGAGGAGAGAGAGAGAGGGGGAAATATTTCACTAGCAAAATTTTTCGTTTTTTTTTTCTTGTGTTCAGGGGGGGATGTACACGGGGGATATGCAGATTCTTTGGCCCCCCAAGGGCCCTGGTAGGAAAATTAGGGGCTTTTTGATGGTCGTGGGCGTATCGGTGGGGTTTGGAAAGGGAAAGGGTGTTTCTGCACGATTCGCAGGCAACATTTGGGTGTGTGTGTGTTGGGGGGGGGAGGGGGGGAGGGAAGGGGGTAATGGTGTGGAAAAGGGGGAATGCTTTGCTTTGGGTGGTGGTTGTTCCGTGCGCTGTGTGGAAAGAGGAAGGGGTGGTGAGAGGGGTGGGGGTGGGGGTGGGGGTTGGGGGGTTGGGGGGGGGGGGGGGGGGCAGGGGGTTTGGGGGTGTCGTTGTCCCCCTTCACTGACGGGTGCCCCCTGTCTGACTTTTTTTTTCTTTTTGTTTTTCTTTTTAATATTTTTTGAATCATTTAAAATTTTACCTATTGTTTCAGACGTTTTCACCTTTCCAATCATTTACTTTTTTCCCCAACTACTATACTACTATACACTACTACTATATACTACTACTACTAAAAACCACCCCCACACCCCCCCACCACTATATACTACTACTACTACTACTACTAAACTACTACTATCTATACTACGATAGATGATGATGATATGATGATGATGATGATGAGTGATGAGATGCATGTGATGCTGCATGCGCATGATGCATCCATCCATCCTACACAATAATAGACACACATATTCCCCACCCAATACCTGCCCCCTTTCTTCTACTGCTTCCCTACCTCCCTACCTTTTACCTACCCCCTACCTACCAACCTACCTACCTCCCTCCCTCCCCCCCTCCCCCCCCCCCCTACCTACCCCCTACTATATCCCTCCCTCCCTATTACTAATCCCTACCACCCCCTACCTACTACTACCTACTCCCTACCTAACCTACCTCCCTCCCCTACCTACCTACATCCCTACCTCCCACCTACTACCTAATCCCCTACCTACCTATTTACATCCCCCTACCTACCTCCCTACCTACACCCCTCCTACCTACCTACTACACCCCTACTACCTACCTACCTACCACACCCCACCTACTACCTCCTATACTCCCTACTCCCTACTCCCTACTCCTACCTAACCCCACCTACCTACCTCATCCCTACCTCCTTCCTACCTCGTACCACACCCCTCCTACCTACCTACCCTACCTACCTACCTCCTCCCCAACCTACACCCCTACAACCACCTACATACCTACTCCCTCCCTACCTACCTACCTACCTACTCCCCTCCCACCTACCTCCCTCCCTTACCTACCTCCCTACCTCCTCATCCCTACCTCCCTACCTACTACCTCCCAACCTCCTACTAGTACCACGTACCCCCTACCTACCACCTACCTCCTACCACCTACCACATACTAATAATCATAATACTACATACATCATACACATACATCATGCTTAGTACATACATATAACATAATGCGATCGTGAACAAATGCACACCAACACACCCCACACCACCAAACACACACACACCACAACACACACAACACACGCACCACGCAGCACGCACGCCGCAACACACACACACCACATCTCTCTCTCTCTCTCTCTCTCTCTTCTCTCTTTTCCTCCCCTCCCCTTTTCTCTCTCTCTCTCTCCAGACAAGCGGTGATCATGCTTTTGAAAAAGGATAAAAATACAAGCCAGGAATGTCAAAACGACATGAATGCACTGAAAACTCCTTTCACCGTTGTAAAAGGGAAAAACCGGGGAATGGGGGGGGTTTTAAGGTAAAAAATTTGGGGAGCAGATGGGATGAAGGGATCTTAAGGGGGCTCCCCCAGGCACCCACACATTTTCAGAAGGTTCCGCCCTGGGAGTCTGCGTTTCCCCCGCGGTACAGCCCCAGGACAGTGGCACTTCCTACGGGACTGTCCAACACCCAAAACTAGAGCGGGAAAACCCTGGCCTGTGAAACCTTGGGGAAAAAAATCTGGGGATCTCTGGAGGGCTTCCCTCCCCCGGACAGCAGCCTTCGTCATGATCGGGGGTTCGTGTCTGGCGAAGACGACGAGGGAAAAAGAAGTATACTTTTTTGGGGGCCAGGGAAGGGGGGGGGGGGGGGGGGGGGGGGGGGGGGGGGGGGGGGGGGGGGGGGGGGGGGGGGGGGAAGAAGGGAAGGGTAAAGGGGTTTGCTAACGTTGCTTTTTTTATAGCTGCTACAGTCGTAAGTGGCCTGACCCTTAAAACACTCAGAAACGGGGTTTGGAAAGGCGGTTCTCCCAAGGGTAAGAGTATGGTCTTTTTTCAGGTGTTTTTCTGTCTTGCCCTCCCCCCCCCCCCCTTTTTTCCCCTCCCCTCATAGTAAAATGTCTCTTTCTTCCTCCTCTTTGCAACCCCCCCCCCCTTCCCCCCCTCCTTGTTTTTATTCTTTCCTTTTCCCCGAAATCGATTTTGTTGCTGTCGTCTGCCTGTCAGTCTCTCGTCTGTTTTTCTGTCTGTTTGTCTCTCTTCTTTCGTTTGTTTGTCTGTCTGTCTCTCCCTTTCCTGCGGGTTTGTTTGTCTTTGTCTACAGTCGTCGTCTGGTCTTCTATCTGTCTCTTCTCTCTGTCTCTCTCTCTCTCTTCACCCAAAATATCGATTTCCCTATCCATTCTTTCCCCTTCTGTTGTCAGTTTTTCTGTTTCAATTGACTGACTGTCGTCTGTCTGTCCTCTCTAATTCTCTCTCTCTCTCTCACCACTCTTCACCTTGCCCCCTTTCTTTGACGTCTTTCTCTCTCTCTCTCTTCTTCTCTCTCTCTTCCTCTCTCTTCTCTCTCTGTTCTCTCTCTCCTTCTTCTCTCCTCTCTCCCCCTCCTCTCTCCTCTCTCTCTCTCCCCTCTTCCCCTTTCCCCCTTTCTTGACGTCTTTCTTTCTCTCCTCTCTCTCTCTCTCTCCCCTTCTCTCTCTCTCTTTCTCCCCTTTTCTCTTCTCTCTCTCTTCTTTTTTCTCTCTCTTCTCTCTCTTCTCTCTCTCTCTCTTCTCCTCTTTCTCGCTTCCCCCACTCTTCACCTTCCCCCCTTTCTTGACCTTTTTCTCTCTCTCTCTCTCCTTCTGTCTCTTTCCTCTCTCTCTCTCTCTCTCTCTCTTCTTCTTCTCTCCTCTCTTCTCTCTTTTAAATGTTTTGAAAATTTTTTTCTTGTTGTGTGTGTGGGGCGGTGTGTGTGTGTGTGTGTGGTGTGTGTGGTGCGGGTGGGTATGTGTTTTTGTGTGTGTGTGTGTGTGTGTTGTGGTGTGTGTTGTGTGTGTGTGTGTGTAAAAGGTTGATGTCTTTTTTTTTGGTTTGTTCATTATTTTGTCTAGTATTCTCTTAATATTTGTGTTCATTTGTTTTAAAAACACATAATTTATTGTATTATTTTTTCAAATTCATCGAGGGAAGATCAAAAAAGTCTGTTTTGACTTTTCTTTATCCCTCATTAAAAAAAATTCGTTCGTTCGTTCGTTCGTTCCTTTCCCTTGTTAATGAAAAGCAACAAAGTATATTTAAACTCGCGTAAAAAAAGGGCAATTTAGCTTTTTGATACCCCTCTAATTAATCGGTGACGGTAATTAATAAGTCAGCACTCATAAGGTTTCGGGAGTCACACATGTCACCCCGATACACGCACGCACGCACGCACACACGCTTTACAAAACCACACAACACACACACACAACACACACACACACACACACACAACCACCACACACACACAACACACGTTACACACACACATCCCAAAAGGGACCTGAAGAACAAAAACCCTTATTTATAAACCTGCGCTTCTATTTCCACACATCTTTTTGGAAATTTTTATTTTGTTTGCTGCGCAACCCCATCCCCAGTCTCCCCCGCCCCCTCCACCACCATCCCTGACGTCATTACCCCTCCCCACTTCCCCATTCCCCCAAAGATCTCTCCCCCGGGAAGGGAGAATGTTAGCGTAGGAAAAACGGTGAAAAGGGAAAGGTCTGGAATTTATGCAAACCATCAAGAGAGTTGGAGGGTGTTTCGTCCAGATCCAGTACGAACCCATCCATCCATACCACCCCATCCACCATCCTCCACCCATCCATCCATCATCCATCCCCCACATACATACATGCTACATACATACAAATACATACATCAACATACATACAAATACTCATACAACGAAGACAGACAGACAGACAGATATCCGAAAACGCTAACAACTACATGCATACAAACTACATCATACATTTTTTTTTTTTCATACAACATACATACATAATACATACATACATACATACTACATACATACACACAACCTATTCCCTCCTACTCCTCCCTACCTCCTATGTGCCCATTTACTATTTAAACATCCCCGCCCTTTCCACTCTCAAAAACTCATCCAGCAGGTGTCCCCTTGTTTCTTGGGGACTTTTCCGACCCTAAAAATTGCGGACAAATACCCTCCCTCTCGCACTAGCCCTTTCCGACCCGGGGTCAATTTGAATATTTTTTTTCCCCCCCCCAACCTCTCTCCCTCTCCGCTCTCCCTCCCTCCCCCCGCCTCTCCCCCCACCACCCCCCACCCTTAAAATCCCTCTCCCTTTCCATTGTCCCTCTTCGTTTTGGGGAAAAAGGAATCAAGAGAGCGGGGCTGCGGTGGGAGGGGGGGTGGGGTGGGGGCAAAAAGAAAAACATCCCACCCCAGAATGGGGGGGACATGACAAACAGTACTATACTGCTGCAACACACACACACCACCACACACACACACACACACACACCACACCCCAACACACCCATAAAATTGACACACACACCCACACACACACACCACACACACACACACACACACACACACCACCATCCACCATCCACCTTATCATGCATGATACTAATCCAACTACAACAGCCGCAGACAGCAGACAGACAGAAAACCCGACAGACAGACATACATGCATACATACATGCATACTTGATTAGTTTTGTTAAATTTGTTTTTTTTTTTCCTTTGAATTTTTTTGGGGGAAAAATTAAGTGCTTTGTAATTCCATTATTTTCATAAAAGCCTCATATAAGCACACACATATGTACACACACACCCCAAAACACCTGCATTGTATACACACCGGGGCACACGCACATGCATCATACGTTGCGGCACAAGCAAAGCACAACGTAAAAAATTTTGTAAATATTTTTTTCCCGTTTTTTTGCAAAAAAATCACTTATATACTGTTTCTTTTCTTTTTTTCTGCGTACGCGGGGCGATACTCCTCGACCCCCTGTATAGCCGGGCAGTGGAGTTTTGTGTGAGCCCCTTTTTTATCCGCCATTAAGGCAAAAACTCCATTGGGGGAAGGTCATGCATGTGCAGTGTCTTCCAACCAAGGGCCAAAACTGACCTTTTTCTTGAAATTGGGTAAAATGGGGTTTTACGTGTTGCAAGATATTAGGTGCGTTACCCAGGAAAAACCCTTTATATCCATTCAAAGGCCCCTATATAATTATCAAAACCCAATTTAATCGAAAAAATCCCCCTTTCCGAAATCACCCCCCAACCCCCAATCCGAGCCCGGCGCTCTCCAAACTGAGCTACCCGGGCCCCATTATTACAATTCCCCAGTTTTTCCCTTGATTTTTTTTGTAAGTTCAGATATCAGTCCAATTGGTCATAAGTATCTGAATTTTTTTTTTAAACAAAAAAGTGATGGGGGGGAGGGGGAGGGGGAGGGATAAGAGGGAAGGGGAAGGGGGTGGGTGGGGTGAGGTGGGGATTTTCCCCTGATTTTGTTTTTGTTGTTAATTATATATATTGGGTTTTTTCTGTTTTTATTTCTAATAGGGGTTTTTATATCGTATTTTTTTCAAATTTTTAAATAACCCCTAAGCCCCATATGTGTCCACATTACACATACTGCATGCATACGGGAAAATCTATGTCACACGTCACTTTGCACACCGCATTCATGCCCCGGCATTTACTCCATCCACACGCAATCTTTCCAATCACCAAAAGGCGCACTACGAATTTTTTTCTTCCCCCCCTCTCCTGGAAAAAACACTTTAAAAATAAATCAAAACTTTAAACAAATTTTTACATGTAGCACTCTTTCCACTGAGAGGCAACAACTCACTCAAGACTTCATAAAGTCACGGCTTACACAACATTGGCCCAAAAAAATCCAGACCGGGAAAATAAAAGATTCTCTCACTCCTTGATGCTTGCCTGCTCCGAATTACGACCCCCTCATCCTTTAGGATTCCTGTCTCTCTCGACATCATCTCGCCCCCCATTTCCCCCTCCTGGAGATATGACTTCCGCTCCTCCCCTCGACTCTTCTTGTCATGGAGAGATGAGTTCCAACTCCTCTCCCCGTCTCTCCTTCCTGGGAGATGAGGGTTTCCCGATTTCCTCCCCCTGGAGTCCAAATTTTCCTGGGGCTGCTCCCGGGTGTTCCCACACCATGGCCTCTTAAAACCCCCCGGGGTAAAAGGTAAAGGGTGAAGGGGCAAAAGGGGAAAAAGGGTGAAGGGCTGAAAACGAAAAAGGTCGTGTAAGTAACCTTTTTAAATTCAACAAAAAATTTTTTTTTTTTTAAAAAGTTTTCCCCTTAGTTTCCCAACACTATCGCTCCCTGGAATGCCGGTCAGCAGCGGGACCAACTTCCTGACGGGTTTCGGTCTCTACCCATCGCGGGTTTTTAAAATGATTCTTTCCTCCTTCCCTCTAGGAGTGCATACCAGTGTTAAAACACATGCCCAGCACCTTCCCAACCCCTTTTTAAACATCACTCAGGGTCCTTTCCCCCAAAAGACCCCCCTTCTTTCTTTCCGAGTTTATCAAATTATTTGGGGCGCCCCTACATAGTAAAGCACTAAATTTATCCTTTTTCTGTAGTGGCAGGGGGGAAAGATTATTTTTAAATCATGGGGGAGCGTACATGCTTGATTGAGGCTACGTCACAGCCCCCCCCTCCTGGGAGAAAAAATTTTTCTCCAAAAAAATTTTTTAAAGGAATACAACTTCATTAAACACATTTCACCCAAAATCTCAAAATGGAAACCCCATCAAATGATTCCCCAAAATTTTAATAATCAAAATAAAAATCAATCTCATGACCACAAAAAATAGCATATTTCAAACTTTCAGTCTTTCTAAAAAAAAAATTCATAATTGATCACCATACTTCAAAAAATCATTTCACAAATTACAGGGATAAAAAAATTAGGGTATTAACAATTCAAAGTAAAAAATTGGTTATACATTAAGATGTGAACACATATTTTTTTGATCT
Organism: Conus ventricosus; assembly: GCA_018398815.1. Taxonomy (NCBI): domain Eukaryota; kingdom Metazoa; phylum Mollusca; class Gastropoda; order Neogastropoda; family Conidae; genus Conus; species Conus ventricosus. The sequence goes on along the minus strand of CM031615.1, from coordinate 49,927,722 downwards.
TGTTCACTATATGTTTAAAACCCTCATAAAAAAGAAAATTTTTTCAAGTGTAATGTTTCTCAATAGAATGTAAACAAAATAAACATAGTTTAAACATATTTTTTTTCCAAAATGTAATGTATGCCCATTGAAAAGTACATGCTTTCCTTGTTGACAGTGACAAATAAAAACAATTGGTTTGTCTATTGCACATCAAAACAGTTATAAATTTTAAAGAGTTATTTGTCATCACAATACATAATATTCATCTTCACAAGAAGTTGACTAAATGAACATGAATTTTTCATTGTTTACGAAAGAAAAAAGCAAAGAATAGATATGTTAATAAAAACCCAAGTGTTTTTGCTTGAAAACATATGTCCATTCAACAAGCAAATTATGCATAAAAACCACTGTTTAAATCGTCGTAGCATCAAGCACTTCAAATGTGATCACACCGTAACATTAAAAAAGACAAAAAAAAGGAATAGTCTTCCCCTTTAAGACAGTTTCATTTGTCCATGAATATTCATACATGCAAAAATCTGCCCGACATTTTTGTGTTCCGGGCCCGGTTCAATTGTAAACGGAATTCCTTTAGTCAAGTTACTTTCACAAAATAATTTCCCTCTGAGAGCTGACACAGAAGTTCTTCAATGTCGGGATGGCTCGGCATCGAAAACCCCGGATCTTATTTACTTTTTTGTAATCGATGCAGAAAAGCACCGATCCCTCAGGTTTTTTTCCCCAAAACAACTGGTGAGCTGTCCCGGGGACGTAGAAGGTTCATGACCCTTTTAAACAGTTACTTTGATTTCCCCTCGACAACCTCTTTTTTGCAATGGGGGGGGGTATGGTCTGGTTCGCACTGGATTTTAGAAGTTAACTGAAAAATGGGGTTCAAACCGTCCCCGTCCCGGGGATTGTAACCTCCTGAAAGCTTTCAAAATTTTTTTGAGCTGTTCTGTTTGATTTAAGACAAAACATTTGACAAAAACACATCATCATAGGTTTCCCTTGACGACAGGGTAGGAAGGGGGGACAACATCATTGCATGGTGTGTTAAAAAACCCTACATTTGCTGTTTTCACAACCTTTGATCGTCCCTGTAGTCAATTGGGGACAAATCATCACGATAATATCCTCAGTTAATCGTTTCTGACATAGGACTATCCACTCAACTGACTGGGTTTATGGCAACATTTTTACGTTTTAACTCTTCTTCAAAAATGTTCACATGAAATACCTTCTAGTGTTTGCCATTTTGATCTTATAATTAACTGCGAAAATTTTTTTGACCCCCCTGAAAAGGACCCTTCCACATAAAAAAAGAAGCTTTTATGTTTTATCGTGAGTAGTAAAGAACTTTATCCCCTACACTGAAGGGACGTGCCTTTTCTTTTTTGCTGCAAGACCTTGTACAATTGTTTTTTTTATCAGCTGACTTTGAGGGAACTCACATGCATCCTTCAAAAGATTATGCAGTTCATAAACGTATTTGGGAAACATTTTTTCGTCAGGTTGTCCCTCTTTTTCCGTCCATTGTGTCATCAAAGACCAAAGGACCCCTTGGGATGTCCCCAAAAGAAGCCGAAGGGGAAAATCCCAGGTTTGTTTGGATTTTCCCCGATGCAAAAAGCAAGCCGGTATGAAAAGATCCCATTCTGGGGTTCCTGCCTTTAACCTTTTCAACTGGACTTCAAAAGTTCCCTTGAAAAAGTTCAACCATGCCATTCGATTGGGGATGATATGGCGTGGTTGAAATGGAAGGATTTAAACAGTCTGTTAAAAATTTTTCCCTGAGACAGAAATGAATTGCGTCCCCCCATCCGAGAGAATTTCGTCTGGAAGACCCACTCTGGAAAAAAAAGCAAGAAAGTTCGCGCAGACACTGTTCAATTTTTTTCAGTGGAATCGCCTCGGATACCTTGTCGCTTATCCCCCCCAAAAATTTAAAATTAGCGATGGGCCGGAAGAAAAAAGTGGTAAAGGCCCCCAAAAAATCAATAGCTACCTTCCCAAATGGAACGGAAAAAGAAGGGGATTTTTTGCAAAGGTCAATGGGACGCACCTTTCTGAGATGTCTTTTGGGGAGTGTCACATGAGCGGCGTATTTTGTAACTTTCCCTTTTTGACACCTGGCCAATAAAAAAAATCAAGAAAATCTCTTTTAAAGTTCTTTTTATTCCCAGGACCAGCGAAAAAAATGCATAGTGCCCGGTGTAGTATGTCCCTTTTAAATGGTTTTTTTACCAATTTTTTGGTCCTGTCCCGGTAAAACCTGTAAGAATGTCAAGTCCAGTATGTAGTTGGGTTTTTCCTTAGTTTGTCCTTACAGTCTGTTTAGCACAGAAAATACCCCGTCGCGTCTGTCTTTTTTTCCGATTCTTTTTGATATCTGGGGGAATCTGGGTTCATCCCCTTTTGAGTTTTTTGCGGGTTTGTGCCTTTCTGCCTACGATGTCTGATCGGTACTCAAAGACAAAGGGAAAAAACGATCCTCCCCGCACCCCCATGTATTAGCGACACCCGGGAAATTGCCCAAGATAAATCGCAAGGGTTTCAATGACCAGGCGGTAAAAAACGGGTAGTACGGTGTATCGACTGAAAAATTTTGCCAGCGGGAAAAGTTTTAATCTTGCCTCCAAAGACCCACATTTTGGACAGTGTTGAGATACTGGTTTTTTAAGCACGAAGATTTCCGTACACCCCGGGGTGCACCCGTGTCCCCGAAAACCAAAGCCTCAATCCCTTGATGGGTCCGTTTTCAACACCAGTCCATCAACAAACTTGTGTGGTGCCAAAAAAAGGCCTTCTTCACATCAGTGGAGACTAAAGGGGTTTTTAATCATTTTGGTTTTAAAGGCAATTTTTCCCCAAATGGAACTTTCCCTCACAAAAAAACATCGCTTGTCTGATCGGCACTGATGATTTTGTGAAATTCTGTTTGTCCACAAACGGCCCCAAAAACTCGTGGTGGTCGTTGTCCACGACCTCGGAACGTTTGCTGAGGAGAAAAGGGGGCTTTCCGGCGGTGGTATGGGATGACGAAAGTCACCGAACCGCGGAAAAATTTGTCCGTCCAGGATGCTTCCCGAGGGGCTCAGAAATGACCCACGATCCCTTTTCCCGAAATTCCCCGTCCTGATGGTTTGTAATGACGCTGAGACTCAAAGATGAAAATTTCCTTTCCTAGCCACGCCCTTATCGGGGGGGTTTCAATACTGATAGCCATCTACACATTTCCTCAAGTTCAAATTGCCTTTCTTTAAGGAAAATGGCCAGATCTTTTCTCACGCTTGGAAAAGTTGGGTTTTCTAAGAAGGGATCCCGTGATTGAAAAATTTTTTTCGTTTTTTATAAATCGATCCCCGTCCAAACAATGATCAACGGATCGAAACGACGGAAAAGATTTCCCTTTTTCAGGGCCACAAACGGAAAGTTCGCGAAAACGTCAGCAGAAAAAATTTAAATTTCTTTAGGGTTCTTTTTCAATGATCCCCAAATTAAATTTTGTTTCGCTGCAGTGAGTGGTAGTGCAAAACGCTACCCCTTTTAAAAACGAGCAAATCAATGTCCACTTTCCTTTTTGGCCCAACCACAAAAACTTGCGTATTTCAAATCGGAAAAGAAAACTATAATGCATCCCTTTTTTTTTCCCCAAAAGGGGGAACTTTGGAATATATGCCGCTTTTTGGGTTTGGGTGCGCTTCGGAACCGAGGTGGGGGTTTTTCTCGATGCTGGATCTTTTAATTTCAGCTCATCTCTAGTTCAACTGCCCAACTTAAATTGCGTTTTCGTTCAGCTTCCCCCCTGTAATCTTTTTTTTTTCAAATTTCCCCTTCCCCCTGTATTTATTTTTTTTCAGCTTCCCCCTGTGTTTATTTCTTCACTTCCCCCTGTAGTTTATTTTTTCAGCTTCAGTTCCCTTGTATCTATTTTCTTCCCCTTTTAGCCCGTCTGCTCTATTTTCATGTTTCACATAGTTATAAGTTTTCTCCATCAAAACCCAAGCGTTCCCCTTGTTGAAATATTTTCAAAAACATCCAAAAATGAACCGTAACAATATAAAAAAAACAATTTTTTAAATATGAATAAAAAAGGCGATATAGATGGGGCTGTATATTTTAAAAAAATTAATTTAGTATATACAAAATAAAGAATTCAATTTCCGGAATAAACAGAAAACGGCCCTTTCGGAAAAAAGGTAATATGAAACACAAGGATGATTTTTCCAAAAAAAAATTTTGTTCTCGAAAACAGGTACAAATTTTGGGAAATTTTTAAAAAAAAAAGAAGTTCAATCTAATCTGTTTTTCCTAGGAAAAAGGAAAAAAAACACAATAAAGTTTTTTTGAAAATAAAATTTTTTTAAAGTCTAGTTCTTAAAATTTTTTGTTGTCAGTCTTCCCTTTTTTTTCTTTAATTTCAAAGAAATTTTCAAAACAAAAGTTCGCCCTTTTACGTAAATAATATAAATTTTCAAAACAAAAGGAAAACACAAAAAATTAAAAAGGGGGAAGAAACCAAAATAGCAAAATCCTACCAAAAAGAGAAAATTTTGAAAAGAAAAAAAACAGGAGCTTATTGAGGAGAGGTTTAAAAGGTTTGAAAAAGGGGGTGAAAAGGAATGAAAGGAAAACAGGGCCGAACGTGAGAAGAAAACAAGACAGCAAAGAAACCCCCCGCGACCCAGTGGTTCGTCTCCCCCTGAAACTGGAGACGGGAAAAAAACAAACATCACAATATACAAACACTCAGCAATAATGAAAATAATAAACAATCAATTATAAATGCACTTACCAAACTCAAGAAAATCTCGCACCACACCCCGAAAAAAAAAAAAAATCAAAAGTAAAGTGTTTATTTTTGGGGTGAGCGGGGAATCAACCCCCCACCTAATATTTGCGTGACGGGGGTGAAGGACCACACTCTGAGGGGAAGGGGAAAAAAAACAAAAAAAAAAATAGGAAAGGGAAAAAAAATAGATATTTACGAGAAGGGAAAGATATCGAATCCCCAAACCCCTGCCCCCTGCTAAAAGCAGGGAAGAGTTGGGGGGTATCAGTCCCGGGGGGAAAGGGGGGCAAAAATCTAATACTCTAGGGAAAAGGCAGCGATTCCTAACGCCCGCCCCCTTGGCAGGTCGAGAAGAGGGGGTTGAGGCTATCGGGCCTGAGGGGGGAAAGGGAAAAAAAATCCTTCCAAAAAAAAAAATTAACGGGTAGAGCAACCAAAAAAATCTCAACCACCTTAAACACACTAGAAATAAACCAAAAAAATTACAAATTTATACACAATAAAAAAATTAAACTTTTTCTTTTTTTTTTTCCTTCCCCCAAACCCTTTGGGGGAAAATAGAAATCTTTTTTTTTTCTTCCCCAAACCCTTTTAGGGTTTCAAAAAGAAAATTTTTTTTTTTTTTTTTTTTCCGGGGAAACAAAACGGCAGCTGTCGGGAAAATGGAGTCGGGGTCACCATGTCACCTGCACTTTTCACCGCCATTCTGACAGCATTTACTCCATACGCAAACCCAAACTTTCCATCAACCCAAAAGGCGCACTACCCAATGTTTTTTTTTTTCTCCCCCTCTCTTCGGGAAAAAACTTCACTAAATACATCAAAAACGTTATAAACAAATTTTTTACTGTAGCACCTTTCCCCTGAGAGGCAAACTAATCACTCAAAAACTTTTATAAAGTCAGGCCTTTACACAACATTGGCCCCCCAAAACCCGACCAGGAAAATAAAAATTCTCTCACTCCTGATGCTATGCCCGCATCCGAATTAGACTCGCCCATCCTTTCAGGGATTCCTGTCCTCTCAGAATCATCTCGCCCCCCCGATTTCTCCCCTCCGGAGTATGACTTCCCATCCTCTCCCCCGACTCTCTTTTCACTGGAGAGAGAGTTCCAACTCCTCTCCCCCGTCTTCTCCTGTCCCCGGGGATGACGAGTTCCCACTCCTTCCCGGGGTCCCTTTAAATTTCCCGGGGTGCCTACCCGGGGTGTTCCCCCCACCCTGGCCCCTTAACCCCCCCACGGGGTGAAAGGGGAAAGGGTTTAAGGGGGAAGGGGAAAAGGTGAAGGGCTGAAAAAACCGATAAGGTTCGTGTAAGTAACCTTTTAAATTACATATGGGAATTCTTTTTCTCTTTTCCATAAATTTTTCCCCCGTAGCTTTCCCCAACTATCTATCGCTCCCTGGTAAATGACTGGGCAGCAGCGAGGGCCAACGTCTCAGGTTTTGAGTTTAGGCCATCTGCTGGGTTAAAATGATTCTTTCCTCCTTCCCCCTAGTGGTGCTACTCAGTGTTTTAAAAAACTGACCCACCTTACCCAAACCCCTTGTTAAAATATCATCAGTGGGCCTTTCACCAATGACACCCTTTTTTCTTACCCAGTCATACTCACAATTATTTTTTGGGGGGCCCCTACACTAGTCAAGCCACATGAATATCTTCCCTTTTTGTGTGGCAGGGGAAAAGTTCATATTAATAATAATGTGAGGAGGGGACATGCCTTGATGTGAGGTCGTCACATACACTCTATAACTTTCAGTCAGCACTTTTTTTATTCTTGCACATCCTTTTCTTTCTTTTTTTTTTTTTTTTTTTTTCCTTTTTTTTTCTCCCTTTTTTTAATATTTTTTTTATCTTAATACACGATTATGGAAAAAAAACGTTAAAAAGAATGACCCACACCACAACACACATACACACACACACCCCACCACACCACAACACCACCCCCACACACACACACCCACAAACAATGTACATTGTAGCACACACCCACACACACAACACACACACACACACACACACACCACACACACACAAACCCCCACACAGTAATATGTAGCCACCACACACACACCCCCCAAAAACACACACACACACACAACACACCACACACAACCCTGTACATTTAGCACACACACACACAACACACAACACACACAACACACAACCCCACACACAACCACACACACACACAACCCCATGCACGCACCATACATGCGGCGCGCGCCCACCACACCAGACACACACACCACACCACACACACACACACACACACACACACCAACACAACACACACACACACACACACACACGGCTTTTCAGTCTGTCTCTCTGTTTCCCCGTCTGTCTGTCTCTCTCTCTTTCCTCTTCTCTCTTTCCTTGTCTTCCTCTCCCCCTCTCTCTCCCCTCTTCTCTCTCCTCCTCTCTCTCTTTCCCCTTCCTCTCTCCTCTCGCTCTCTCCTTTTTCTCTCCACCAACTACAACTTTGATGAAAAACAAACAAAAACAAAAACATCCAATTTATGGAACTGACACGTGGGCCCGTGTGAGGCTGAAAACCTTTCACACATTTTCAAAGCGTCATATTTAGTTCACACGAGTACGGGCTGGAGAGGGGAGACATCAAAGTCGTGAGACCCCAAACAAAAGCACCCTAAAAATACCCACCCAAAACCCCCTACAATCCTCCTCTTGACCCTGTAACCGCTCCGCATCGGCGCAAATAGGGTAGAGAATTTTAACCCAAAAAGAATTTACTTTACACTATCGGTGGGGTTTTCCTATGTTGTTGGTGGGTAAAAAGAGGAGAGAGGGGAGAGGAAGAGAGATGGTGGGGGGGGGGAAGGTGGACAGGGGGGGGTAGGGGGGGGGGTGGGGGTGGGGGGGACAAGGAGACGGGGGAAAAGGGGGGGGGAAAAAGGGTACGTGGAAAAAAAAAAAAAAACCCCCTTTCCGACCCCCTCTCTTTCTAAAGTGTTTTAAGGACGTGGTGTGTGTGGGGTGGTGTGGTGTGTGTGTGTGGTGTGTGTGTGGTTTCCCAATTTGCGGGGACCGAAATCGGGAAAAAAAAAGTTTTTGCCGTTTAAAATTTCAGATATTTCGCCAAACGCACATATTTGGGGAAAAAATTAGGCTTCCCAAAAATACCCGTTTCGCAGAACAGCTGCCCTTCTGAAAAATCTCAAAAAAAAACAGTAATTCGTTGCTAAATTCACATTTTAAGTTACGGTTTTGATTTTTTGTTTGCGCAAATGAAAATTTCAAACAAAAATTTTAATTAGGAGTATTAGACCAGATCTCCGCGTCTTGGACGCTGAAGCAGTCAAGGCGCTCATGTGCCGGGCTCAGCCAGTTTGCTAGTGTCAATCCATCCCCGCAACGGTCTGAGTCTTCTCCACTGTCGTCGCCCGTCACCTGGGTCGTCCTCTTTTTTTTGGCCGGGGTCCTTCATGGGCCGGTTTGCAGGCTTTAAGGGGAGTTCAAGACAGACCCCCATGACCCACCTGTGGAGGGGCCGTTGCAGCGGGTTTTACCGGGGAGCTTTTGGACCTCTCCCGCGTCTTCATTTGGTATTAAATCGACCCTTTGATGCCAAAAACTTCGTAGGGGACTTATATCAAAAACTTTTGGTTTCTTCTCCTGTGTGGTTTCGTTTCCCGGTTTTTTAGCCTACAAATGTTGAAATCCACTGGAGAAATAAAATTTCAGTTTGATTGCAAGGGAGAATTTCTTGCTGTCTTATTTTTTTCATGATTGAATGCGAAGTTGCTTTCCCATACAACACTTCAGTTATGGTCGAGGTCATTGGGGTTTTTATAGAGCTGCCTAGGTAGTGAAATTTTTATTTTTTTCCCCTTGTTTTGGTCGAGAGAAGTGGTGGCCCTTGGTGTTTCCAGTAAGAGTTTTCGTCTTTTTGGCACTGTAATGAGGCCAATGTTGCCCGAAATTAGATTTTCACAAACCTGCGATTTTAGTGGGTTGCAAAAGCGGAGGTTTCAATAATTGAATTCTTTCTTATTAAAATCTAAATTTATATGTGAGAAGTGTGGGCAGCTTCCTGTCCACAATTTCATTTTTGGGATAGTTGTTGAAAAAATAATAATATTCACAAAAAAATGCCCAGATCTTGAAGTCGTTTCTATATTTTTACTCTGCAACAGTACATAAAATGAAGGCATTATCGTTTTCATGAACCCTCGAAAAAAGAGACTTTGTCTCAGTTATTGCCTCTTTTTTTCGTTTGCTCTCCACACCACCCCCAACCCCCCAACACACACCCACCCCCACACACACACACACCAAACACACACACCAACACACATACACACACATACCACATACACACTACAACATACACCACACCACACACACACACCACACACACACCACACCCCCACACACACACAACATACAACAATACAAACCCTACACACGCACGCACGCACGCTCGCACCAAAAACACACACACACCCACATATGGCGCACGCACGCTTTTCACACACCCACACACACCCACACACAACACACACACACCACACAACACACCCAATACACACCAATACACCCTAACCAACAAACATAAACCCCATACCACGCACGCACGCACGCTCCACCAAACCACACCCGCCCCACCCACATGCCCACGCAGCTTGCCAACCCAAACCCCACACACACCCACACACACACACAAAAACACCACACACCCCACCAC
>CM031615.1:49884510-49912654 GCA_018398815.1 Conus ventricosus | reverse complement strand
ACAGCGGTATTTTCAGCTTGTTCTTGTCGCCACTTCCACATCACCGTGGAACTTAAAGACGGAACTGGTAAGAATCTGTTGATTCCTGCAAACCTTATTTTCTGTCCTGTGCTTTTATCAATTCCTGCAAATCTTATTGTCTGTTCTGCTCTTAGACTTCATACATTGAAGTGAGAGTGTGTAGTTCCCTCCCCAACCCTCCGTCTCCCAGTGCTCAATATTGGGAGTTTCAGTTTTTGAGAACAGGGCACTCCTGCCCCGAACACTGTTTTCAGCCCGTTAAGCAGTAAGATAACCTTTCTCCAGTACCAAAACAGTTGTTGTGCAGATCTTTAGTGTCCATTCTCCAAAAGGACAGTGAGGAAAAGCATTCTACACCCCTTTTTTTTGAAATTTTTTAGGGGGAAAAACGGATTTCTGAAATAACAATAATTGGGGGCCCCCAATAAAAAAGGGAACCCTGCGCTTATCCCAGGGAAAACCCTTCTTTCTTATTTATTTGTCCCTAATGGATCTTTGGGGCAAAGCACGGGTTTGCTTAGTTTTATGACATTTCCCTTTTTGAACTAAGTTTAAAACCCTTGGAAAACGCTGTAGCATTTTGATTTGCCGTTCAAAAAGGGTTTGTTCTCAAGCAGGATTTGGTTTTCCGATCCCAACCCCAAGAAAAAAAGCTGTTTCCTAAGGATTTTTCCCAATTCCCTTTGGGATATCCCGGAAAAGATTTTTTTTTGGGGGGTTTACATTTTCCCCGGGGTTGTGAAATTGTTTTATGGGGAAATTGTTTGGGCCGCTTTAAGTTTCCCCTTTTGCACTCCCCCCTTTTCCCTAATCCTTGCGTGCAGGGAAAAGTCATCTTTTCCCCCTCTGACTTTCCCAAAAAACCTTTTCTGTCGCCCTCTGATTTCAGTCTGTGAATCTTTGTTTTCCCTCTTAGTTCTTTGTTTCATTTTTTCCTTCCCCAGTTTTTTAAACAGTCCCCCCAACTTTTTTGTATTCCCGGGTCTTTGGTTTGATCGGGATTATTTTGACGGGTTCTTTTCTAGTTCTCCGGGTGCTTGTTTTTTCCATTTTGGGCATTTTTCATAGATGGATTTCGAGGGGTGCTTGAGTTTGCATGGGGGACAGTATATAGCAAAAAAAGGGGCCCAGTAAGAACCAAAATCATTTCTTTTTTCCCGTATTTTTTCCCCCCCCTTGGTGGAGTTCAGGGCACTATCTTGACATCATAGATCTAGAACCCAATGGGGCTTTGCGATGAGTGTAAAACGAGGCGGAATGTTTCCCTTATTTTATTTTCAAAAAAACCTGTTTTTTTTTTCCCCTATCTTTGTTTTTCCCAAAAGGAGTACCATCCCGCCATGCCGTCTTTCGTCTTTGGGGAAAAAATTTTTTTGTCGATTCAGTAAACGAAAACATTTTCAGCTCCCCTTTAAGTTTTCCCAGGGGGAGGGGGGAGGGAGCTCGGACTTTACGGGAACAAATTATTCTTTTTTTAAAATTAAACCAAAATCGTGTAAATTGCTCATATTGATAGTGGAAAAAGTTGTGTCATCCTTTAAAGTGGGGTATGTGCTATAGTTTGTCAAAACCCCTTGATTTGTGCATGCATCCCCCGGGGTTTAAAAATTTTGACCTACCTTGCCTTTTATTAACATAAAAAATCTTAACAGATTAGATTTTATGGAAAATACGGGCCCCTACAAACACGTCTTTAAAAATTTCTGCATGTAAGGGGAAAGAAAAAACAGAGAGAAAAGACAGAGGGGAGAAGAGAGGGGAAGAGAGAGAGGAGAAAGAGAGAGAGAGAGAGTAGGGGAGGGGAGAGAGAGAGAGAAGAAAACAGGAAGGCAGAGAAAGAAGAGAGAGAGGAGGGGGGGGGGTTTTCCCTCTTTAAATTCAGGAGGGTTTCCCTTTTAAAAATCACCCCAAGTTCAGTTTGATTAACATTTTTAAGAAAGGGCTTATAATAAAAACAAAACATCTTACTGTTTTAAAACTTCTTCTGTTCTCACGCTTCTAGGAAGGTAAATATGGGGGTTTCAAGACCCCCCCCATCTTTTTTTTGGGAAACAAAAAAACCCCCCTTTTCACTTTCAAATAGCCCATCTCAGTAAAGTTTTGGCCAAAATTAAACCCTGTTTTCAAAAAAAAAAATTAACACAAAAAACAGCAAAATCAAAGTAATTAGTATTTTAAAAAGGGGGCTTACGTGAAAAAAAAGTTTTGGGAAAACGTGAACAAAATATTTACCCCCCTCTCCCCCCAGTAAGTAAACCCCTTAATATTAATGAGGTTCTAAAGGGGAAGTTTGACCTATTTTTATTTTGCACTGTTTTCCCCGAGCTTTTCTACAAGAATTTTGGGATATTTTTACGCATGTTTTGAAAGGCCCCCGAGGGTTTTAAAAGGGAACGTTTGCCCAAAATTGCCACCCTTAAAATAGGTCAAACTTTCTTGTGAGAAAACTCTGTCTAGCCCGCTGCGGGTGTTTTTTTTTTCCCAACCAGGCTTACAACGGGCCCTTTACAGATTTAAACAGCAAAAAAGTGAACCCGAGCTTTTTGGGGGGCTCTAATCGAGTATTTGGACATCCGTCATTGTATATTTGGAGCATTTATAACGGGCAAAAATTTATAAAAATTTGACCACCTTGTTCTTTTAAGTTTTTTTCAATTTTTACATCTTCCTTAACCAAAAAACCCTTTAAAGTTTAAGCCCCCTCATTTTAAAGCATTTGGTTCCCCTATTTCCTTTTTTAACAAATACTCTAACTGCATTTAAAAGAAAAACTTGTGATTTTGAAAAGCAAAGACCCTGTTCTTCAAAAAACCCTTTTAAACCCATTGTTAAAAAAACCAGAAAACACATTAGTAGTAGGAAAAGTAAAACAAACCTTCTCGCAGGGAAAGTCAGTGAGAGAATGGCGAAATCTACCTCTGTTTGCGGGCACAGGGCGCATTGGGATCAAAGATTTTTTTAAAATGATTGCCCCGATCAGTCACCTTTGAGTGCACCACAAATGAACATCAAAGACTGAATTGTCGCAATGCGAAATAGATTTTTGGAGTGATTGCACAGGGTTTCCCCCCGTCAAACATGAGGTGGCAAAAACCCCCGTGACCCCAGGTAAAAGCGTGCACTTAGTCAACCCCCTGTTATTGATTTTTTGATTCTTGTGCAAAAATAGGAACGGAAATTCTTTTTTTTTAATTGTTGTTTTTATTCTTTTTTTAAAAAATAAAGGTGAAGTAGTTACAGATTTATAACATATGGGGAATTTTGGGAGGGGAGGGGAAGGGGGGGGGGCTGATAAAAAACATTTAAAAGATGTTTGAAGAATTAATTACCCGATCTTTTTGAGACATAAAAAACCAAGAAAGCGTTAAGCAGGCCATCAGTAAAATCCAGTTTCCCTTTGGCCCAAAAACCCGGTTTATAAAGTTTTTTTCCCATTTTAGTTGAAAAATGGTCCAAAAAAGATTTTAAATTCTAATGTTTTTCCCACCCTGAAGGAGTACTATTCGCTTTAAGGGAAGATGGGTTTTTCTTAAAAAAGACTTTGAATAACAGCTAAAATTTACAATTTTTTTTTATTTTTTTAATTTTAAAAGGGTTGCCAAACTAGTGAATTTGTTTAAAAAAAAAATTTTTGAAAAATAACAATTTGACAAAAAAATGAAAGTGTTAAAAAATTGTTTTTTAGTAAATTTGGTTTTGAGAATGATGTAGACAATAAAAAAAAAGATCATAGGAAATTTAACAAAGAATTTCAAAGTGATGAAAAATTAAACTGTAGTAAATTCAGAAAAAGTAAAATTTTAAGGGGTGTTTTTTAAAAATTTTCCCGTGTCTTGAAGTGTTGAAAACCGGGGGGAAAGAAAAAAGAGCATTTTATTATTTTTAAATTTAAATTTTTTTTTTTAATTTACGTAAAAAATTGGGGTTTTAAAAAAATGATAAACCACAAGAAAATTCGAGGAAGAAAATAATACGTTTGGAAGAAATTTTTGATAGTGACAAAAAATTAAAGAAAACTTTTAGTGAAGTAGCCCATGAATATTTTTAAACCCTAAAAAAGTTCATGAAAGCGTACACACCCCATATCTAAAACCCCCAGAGTTTCTTTCAGATGGGGGCCCCCAGTAAAATTTCGGTTGGCCGTTCGATTGTTTATAAACCCCTGATGATGGGAAAACATGGAACCCGGGGTTTTTTCAACTAAACAAAAAGATTTTAAACAGCTATCAGGGACTTTAACCTGACGGGGCTGCCTACATGTTTACCCATTTTTAACCCATGCAAGTGAGGGGAAAAAGTTAAGGGGTTAAGGTGGTCGAAGGAACAGTCCTTGAAATCAGATTGAGGCAAACAAAGTTCTATCCTTTTGTTGGCAATTCTTACCTTCCCCCCCCAAAAGAGTTGGGATTTAAAAACGAGATCCTAAACAAAACATAATTTGACGATGTGTTTTTATGGGGTTTGTGTTTTAGCGATTTATATCCTGTTAAAAATAAAGAAAACAAGTATTTTAATTTAAGGAACAATATAAGCAAGAGCTGAACTTTGAAAAACAAAACCCTTTTTCCAGTGAGTATAGAAAGTATAATCTATTTAAAAGAGCAAAAAAAAAACCAAATTTAACTGTAAAGTATAACAAGGGTCGGTGAAAAATCTAGAGCCTCAAAGGATTTCTCCCAAACGCCCCTTTTTTTGGGAAAACCCGCTTAAAATTAGACTTATACTGTTTCCCGGGGGTTTTAAAACCCATTATGTATTAATCAGAAAAATAAGAGACTTTTTAAAAAATACATAAAAAGCAAAAAATCTAAACAGGGTTTTTGTAAAAGGTTTTTTAGTTAGAACCCCAATATAGAACAGCTCCCCAGTAAAAGAAAATTGTAAAATTTTTTGGTAGACGTAAAACCCAAAATCCTCACAACCAAACCGGGGGTTTTAAAGTTATTTTTAAGAAATGTACCAAAATGCGATGAGTTTGGGGTTTTTATGCTGCCCTTTGAATCGTTTGCCGCAGTACTAGGGTTTCCACACCAAGAACAAAAAAACAACCTTATTAACCCACCATCAATTCTGTTCTTAGGTTTTTTGTTGTTAGGCCCGGGATGGGGCACACACACCCCCAGAGATTTACAGAGGCCCCAAAAATGCAGCTATTTTTTTTTTAAGAGCAGATGAAACAACTTTGCAATTTATATTTCCAAAACCAATTAAATTTTTAAAGACATTTTTATGACCTGAAGCCCAAAAAAATTTATGATCTTTACCCCACTGTGGATTTTGCGGTTAGAGCTAACACCTAACAGTAAAGACGTGCCCAGTAAACCCCCGGATTACTTACTAGAAAAATTTGGAGGGGCCCCCCACAACAATTTTAATCTTCAATTAAAGGTTGCCCAAAAAAAATGGAAATCCCTATTTTTTCAAAACCCAACAAAAGGGGGGAAACGTTTCTCTTTTTATCTTTTGCAAGCAGAAACTTTAAAATAAAGGGGGTTTCCCTGTTGACGGTTTCGAAAAGTATGACTTTTACTTTTGTTTGTTTACCCTTTTTATGATTTGCCCAGCATTGATGGCTGGGTTTGGGTAAATTGGGCAGGATCGCCACAGATTTTTTCCAATCACTAAAAATATTTGACCCCAACTTTAGGGGGTAAAGGCGTCTACCCTTTATGAAAATGAATTGGGGGAAAGGTTTGTTGAAGATTCGTTTCCCTCTAAAGGCGCTTTCTTTTCTAGCCCCTTAGAGGCAAAAATAACTGACCCCGAATTTGAATACGTCAAAAAGTGGACATTTTTACATCCCCAAACCTGGGGATTTTTCACGATAATATTTTTTGGTTGACGTTTGTTTTTTGGCAACTTTTTTCAGAATTACAAAAAAAAAATTTTGAAAAAAACCCATTCCCAGCATAGACCTACATTACATTTCTCCCCCGGGCCTTTTTTGGGGATTTTTCTTAAATTTTCTACAAAATCCAATTGATTAAATATTGATCTACCCCCCACCCCAGTATAAAGACGGGCAAGGGGGAAAGGTTTACAGGGGCCGGTACACCCTTCTGCCCCAAAACAAAAAATTTAGATGACTATGATAAAAAAACCCCCAACCCTATCAAATTTATTTAAAGAGGCCAACAATTTTTTGGGATGGGCCTTTTGAGTAAACCCATTTACTGAGAAACGTTAAAATGAAAAAAGGACCTTTTGATTTTTAAAATACTGTGTTAGGTATTTTTGAGCTTCCTCCTGAAAACCCAATAGGACTAATTTTTTGAAGTAGACTTAGAAAAACCTTATAAAAACCCGATTTCACAACGATTCCCCCCTAGCCCCAAAAGATTAAAGATAGCCCCTCGAACCTCCAAAACTTTCCCTAATTTAGAATAAAAAAAAAATATGTGTTATTCAGACCCCTACAGTTTTTTTAAAAAAGGATTGAAATAAGAGCGGGTTCAAGAAATTACCCTTTGCCATGACCTTTATGGGGCCAACATCAAGAAGACACGATCTTAGAAAAGCATGAGTTCGAAAAAGACTTCTTTTTTAAATGAGAACAAAGCTTTTTTGGCGAACTATGGGGGAAAACCCCCCCCCCCACAAGCTTTAAAAAATGTGAAATTAGTTACAAAAAAAAACCCAACCCATTAATTTGGGCCCCAAAATAATTTTTCAACCCTTTAGAAGATTTAACGACACCCTGGTTGGCATTATGATGAAAAAAAAGGGGGTTTAAGTTGGACAACCGGGTGTTTATTGGTTTTAACCGAAATTAGAGTTTTTTCAAAGTTTTGATTTTTAGAATTTCGTGGGACTATTTTAAAAACCCACTGTCCCCAAAAGCAAGAGAAAATTTTACACGACACTGATAGTTTTATAAACCGCCCCCAAAGAAACTTTAAAAGGTTTTAAAAAACAAAAGTAGCAAAATGAGTTGGGGGGGGGTGGTACGACAATGGATTCCCTAAAGCCCCCTTTCATGCAACTGCGAACAAAAAAGAAATTTGGGAAAAGATAATGGATAAAATTAAGGGGACAGTTTCAAAGAATATTTTTGGTTTGTGGTCAAAGATGTTAGCGTTCCCAGAAAATTCTGAAAAAAAGAAGGCAAAAGGAAATAAGTAAAAAAAATTTCAAAAAAAAAAAAACCACGATAACTACAAAACTCTTTTGAAAAAAAGTATTTTATCAACAAATTTTTAATTCCCTTTAAACCTTCTAAGTAAAACAACGCGGGTTTAAAAAAAAATAATAGTTTCAAAAAAAACAAAGAACTTCCTTAAATTTGAGTTTTATATGCTGTAGGGCAGGGAAACTTTAAAAGTTTAAAACGTGACTGACTTGACTTTACTTAACTTAAAAAACCCAAACCAAAATTTAAACTTAAAAACCTAAAAAGAACTTAACTTAAAAACCCAAAAGAACTTTATATAATTAAACATTTTAAACTTGTAATTTACTTCCCATTTAAATTAAAAAAGAAACTTTTATAATAACTTAACTTGTATTTAACCGTTCTTAACTTTTTATTTTTACCCTATTTTTAAAAAATTACCCATAAAAAAATTGGGCCCTACAGGGGGGTTGTATTTTTTTTTTGCAGAATTTTGGTTTTTTTTTTTTTAAGGGGGGGTTTTTGTGACTTTGTTGTTAGGTTTTGTGTTTGGGTATTTGTTTTTTTAAAACCCGCCAACAACAGCAGCCCCCAATTTACATAAAAATTACATTTTTCTTTTAAAATTGTGTTGTTGTTTTTAAATTGGGGTGGGATTGTGTTGTTTTTTAATTGTGTTTTGGTGTTGGCGATTTTTATTACTACCCTAACAATTTTTTTTTTTGCAAAAGGTTTGTTTTTTCCTCAGTCTGTGCCATTCAACAAGTCTATGGCCAACAACAGGGTCCGGGAAATTTTTGGGGGTTAAAAACATTACCCCACTTGGGGTACATTCACTTGGGGTTTCATTCACTTGTGGCCATTCTGCCCCTGTGGATGTCCTGGGGAGTCTTTTTTCCGTTTCTTTTTTTTTTATTGCAAAAAAAATTTTAAATTATGATCAAAATTAATATGTTTAAAAAGAAATTTAAAATCCCATAAGAAGGGGTAAATAGTCCCCCCCTGTAATAATTCAAAGAAGAGTTTTTAGGGATTGTTTAAAATGGATCTTTGGGTAAGTCATATTTTAAATTTTTTTTTCTGAAAACAATGGCGCCCTCTTTCTTACAAATTAGCATATATAATAAACATTGTCTTTCCCCCCCGGTTAACCAATTTTTTTTTCCCCAACTGGTTGTAACCCAGCGTAGTACTTTTTAAAGTCTGAGAAAAAGTTGCGAAAACTGTTCAAATTTGTTCAGTGCCCAAATACTGTTTTTGATTTTTCCCCACGCAGCCCGAGGTAAAAATTTTTTTTATGGCAGTGGTTTCTGGGGTAGAGCTTGCTCCCCACTTTAATATTGTCACAATCCTTTTTTAAAAAAATAAAAATTATAATACTTTTTAAAAAACCCTGAGTTTAAAGCTGGTAATTTTTCAGTGCCTTTTTTGTTGGGTTATAGTCTTTCGACTCTTGGCCAAAAAAAATTTTTTAGGAATAAAACCCCAAAAGGGAAAGATAGAAAAAATTCGCCAAAAAAAAAGTTGAACCTTATTTTTACCCTTTTAAAAACAAAAGGGTTATCTGGGTTAAAAAAAATAGACGTCTTTCCCTATTATGATTTTTTAATTATTTTTTTAGTTAAAAAAAAAATGGTGAAAAAAAAAATTATCAATACGATTTACCAAATTTGCGTAAATTTGGGGGTTTAGTATAGGCTATAGTGTGTTAGCAAAAAAAAATGTTTTTTTTTGAGGCCGGGTTTAAACCGGAAGGGTTTGGACATTGAGGATGTTTTTAAGGGTTTTTGTTGTAATACTGCCCGGGGTTTTCCCTAAAAGACTTTTTAAATTTTACACAATGGATTTTTCCCCAGAAAAATTTTAAAACCCTAGAAAAATTTAAACTTTGAAAATATTGAAATTTTAAAATATGTTGGAAATTTGGGTTTTTTGGGTTTGGGGGGGGGAGCTATTGTTTGCTTTAGCCTTCTCCGGGAAACAATTTTAAAAGTTCAGTAAATTAAGGTTGATGAAGAAAAGAGAGCGTCATAAAAAAGGCAATAGAAATTTTTGCTTTAAAGGCCCAAAAGACGTTAAGAAAAAGGTGAATTTCCCTTTTAAATTTATTTTAAAAAAAAAGGGTTTAAAAGAAAAGGGAAAGGGAGAGCACACATTTACAGAGTTGATGGGCGCAATGAATTAGTATTACTTTGTGACAGGAAAGAAGTTTTTAAATCGCCGGGCCCCCAAAAACTGTTTTTGACTTTTATGAAAAATTGAGGAACCGAAGACTGCAGAGATAGTTTTTTATTGTAGTTGGAAGGGCCCCAGTCTAAATTTTTTTTCACTTTTGTGTAAAAAAAAATGCATTTTTAAAAAAAGGACAATACGAAGTACAAAAAATAATTTTTCTCCTAAAGGGTATTGGAAAGGAAAAATGTATTTAAAAAAAGTAAAGCTGCTAGAGTGTCTGAATCAGTTGCGAAAGACTGGCCCTTTTAAAACCAAACAAATTTTGGGAAAAAATTGTGCCCAAAAAGAATAATAAGGCCCCAGATTTGTTCTCAGTTCCCAAAAGACACCACCAAATGAACTTTCTTTTAACTTCCACAATGACAAAGTTAGAAAAAAAAGTTTAAGTATTTCCTGACAGTTTTTAGCATTGGGTTAAAATACCAAAAACCCCTGAGGGCCTTTTTAAAAGAAAAAAGCCAACTGCGTGGCTGTGGCTTTTTCAAAAAATATACATGGGGGGCCCCTTAAAGTTTCCCGAAAAGATTCAAGTTGATGATGGAAAAGAGTTTTTTAAAGGGCCCGTAAAACCCGTGTTTTTAAAGCGGGCATGTTACAGGGTTAAAAGAGGGACCCCGGAAACCTCGATTTTCAACCCTAGTAAAAATTTAATAAAAATCAGTGAACGGCCCGTTTCCCATCAATATTACAGAGAAATTAAGAATAGAGAACGAACACAGAGTTTGGGGTTTGGAGATTGCCACAAATTTTCCCCCCCTTTTTGCCCTGAACAATGAAGAATTTTAAAACAAAAAGGCCTTAAAAACCCGTTAAAAAGCAATCAAATTAAAAAAAAATTGGGAATTTCTGAAGACATCCGAGGTAATTAAAAAAAATTTTCCCTTTGGACTAAAAATAAGATTTTCCCTTTTATCTCCCGGGGAGGGAGAAGGTGATTTTAGAAATTTTGACTGAGATCCTATATGGCCGGGAAATGTAAAAAGAAGTTGAAAGAAATTTTGAAAAAAGGGCCTCCCCGGGATTAAATTTTAAAGAGATCTTCTCCCTTTTAAAAACCTGCCCCAAAAATCTTTTGTTCGTGGAGCTGCAAGTTGTTGCCAAACACAGGAGTTTAAAAAAAAAAAGTATTTATTTTTGCTAAAATTTTTTTTTTTTTTTAAACTTATTTAATTTTTTGTTTTTTTGGGTTTTTCCGATATTGGGTTTTTTTTTTTCAAAAAATTTTGTTTTTTTAAATTTCTCCCCTGTCCCACCTGTTTTTAGGTTAAAATCTTTCCCACCCTTTTTTTGTTCAATTTTTTGTCGTCTATAATCCTCACCGTCGGGCCCGAAACTTCTGAAATTCTTTTTGTCCGTAAAGTTTTCATTTGTAATGTTTTCTTTTCTTCTTTAAAGAACAAAGTTTTGCTGAAGCTAGGCAACAATGGGAGTTTTTCTTTTGGGAATTTAGGGGTTTTTTTTTTTTTAAAAAGCACTTTCAATCATAGCATGGCGCCTAAACCTTTAAAAAAAGGCCCCCCCCAAAGCTAAAGAGGCTGGCGCTCCAACCCCCTAGCTAAAAAAGCAAAAACTACACCCCACTTACGCCCAGTACCGTGATGCCAGGGAATTCATAAAAAAGAGTATTTAAAAAACTTTCCTATTTCTTTCTTTTTTAACCCTTTTTATTATCCAAATCGCTTTTTATTTCTTTTGAAATTTAGTTATTTGCTTTAATCTAAACTGTTTTTTAATTATTTTTTTTTTAAATTTTTTTTTTTTTTTTTTTTTAAAAAAAATTTTTTTTTTTTTTTTTTTTTTTTTTTTTTTTTAAAAATTTTTTTTTTTTTTTTTTTTTTTTTTTTTTTTTTTTTTTTTTTTTTTTTTTTTTTTTTTAAAATTTTTTTTTTTTTTTTTTTTTTTAAAATTTTTTTTTTTTTTTTTTTTTTTTTTTTTTAAAAATTTTTTTTTTTTTTTTTTTTTTTTTTATTGGTTTTGTTTTTTTTTTTTTTTTATTTTTTTTAAAATTTAAAATCCATTTTTTTAAAGGAAACGAAAAAAGTTTTTTTTCCTTTGGGGCCTTTAAAAAAAAAGCCTTAAAAAACCCTATTTGAAAAAAATTTAGTTTTTTTGTTTTTTTTTTGTTCCCCCCAAAAATTTTAGGGTATTTTGGGGTTTTTTTTCAAATTTTTGGTTTTGTAAAACCCCCCACCGGGACCCCAAATTTCCCAAAAAATTTTATCCCCTTTAACAAAATTTTTGGCCTTTTGCTAGGGGTTTTTAAAAAAAATCTACTGCAAGCTTTTTGGGGTTTGGTTTTGGGGGTTTTGGCCCCCCCCCGAAACAAATTTTTTCAAATTTAAATTATAATAAACCCAAACGTTTATTTGGGGGGTTTCCTGGCAAGCATAAAAAAGGGGGTGCTTAAATTTTTTTAAATTGTTTTTTTTTTTAAAAACCCTCTTTGTCCCAAAAAAAAAATTTCCCCCTTTAAAATTTTTAAAAAAACCCGTTTAGTGTAAAATTTAAAACAACTTTTAAATTCCCCAAAAGTTTTTAAAAACACTTTTTATTTTTAGTTTAAAAGGAAATACGGGGGGTTTTTTCCCAATAAAGGTAGATTTGACAAACTTTTTTTTTTACAAAACCCTTTTTAAAAACCATCATCTTATAAAACCGGGTTTCCGTTTTCTCAAATAAGCATTAAGCTAAAAAATCGCTTTGTTTCCCCGGTTTTAAATTTTTAATAAAAATTTTAAAAAAAAACCTTTAAAATAAATCCCTTTTTAAAACTTGGTGCTTAAGGTTTTCAAATATTTAAAATTTTTTTAAACCATTTTTTTTTTAAAAATTCATTAAAACATTTTTTCCCACCCTTAAAGAAAAATAAACAACCATATTTTGGAAAAAATTTAAAAAAACATTGTTTTTTATTTAAAAAAAATAATTTTTTTCTGCCCCTTTTTTAAAACCACGGCTTTTCCCTTTTTTTCAAATTTTTAACTTTCCCTCCAAAAAAAAAAACTGTTTTTAAAAAAGGGGGGTTTTCCGTTGCTTTTTGTAAATAATTTAAAAAAATTTTAAACCTCGTCCTTTCCCCCTTTTAAATTCCTTTTTTTAAATTGTTGGCCAAAAGGTTTTGGAAAAATTAAAATTCCAAGACACGAAAATTTTTTTTTAAATAAAAAAGTTTTCCCCCACCCTTTAAACCCCAAAAAAGGCAAGTTTTTTAAAAAACTTTAACTTCCATCCCCTTTTCTACCTTTAGCAAAAAAACTTTTTATTTTCTTTAAAGTTTTTGAGGAAAACCCAAAACCTAAAAACAATGGCAATTTTTAAATTTTTCCGTCCCTTTAATTTTTTTATTTTAAAAAACCTTCTTTTATTTCCCCATTAAAAATTTTTTTTCTTAAAACCAAAAACCAAAATTTTTTTAAGACTTTCAAAACGAAATTTTAAATTTAAAAAGTTCCCAAAGGTTCCCCCGCTTTTTCTATTTTTGGGGTTTGGGGGTAAAACCCTTTCCAAAAAAAAACTTGCTTTTAAATTTTTATAACCCTTTTAATTTTTTTTCCGGCCCGTTCAAAAAGGGTTTTTTTGTAAAAAAAACAACAAACCTTTTTAAAAATTCAAAACTGTTTAAATTTTGCCAAAGGGTCTTTGCGAACGAAGGAAATCCTAATTAATGTTTTTTTTATAAGGGGAAAATTTTTTCCGTTTAGGGGCAACCCTTGGAATTGGACTATGGTTTTAAAAGGGGTTAAAAAACCCCCAAGGGATTAAAGAATCTGTTTTTTTAAAAAACCTTTTGTAATTTCCTCTTTAAATTTAAAAACCAAAACCTTTGCCAAAACCCCCCCCGCTTTGCCTATCTTTAACTTCCCTTTTTCATTCCCTTTGTAAACTTTCTTTTTTTTTTTCTTTTTTTTTTTTTAGGCAAACCATAGAAACAAATAGAGGGCAAAAATGTCTGCCCCGCCCAGTACAAAGATTTCTTGCCCCCCAGTTTGATTGCTAATGTTTAAAAGATTGCCCCCGTCCCAAAATTTGCAACCAAAAGTAGCATTTGGGGCCCGTCGATTTAAAATCGATTTTTTAATGATAGTTTAGCAGTGCCTGGATTATAACATCGCCAGCGGGCCCAAAATCAGGAAAAATTGAATGTTAAAGCTTGTCCGGGTTGAAATGGGTTTTTTTGGGGTTTTTTACAAAATAAAAGTCTGCCTTATACCTTTTAAAAGCCCTGGGGGTTCCTTCTCTTTTCTGTATGGATCGAGGCACAACGTTGGTTCTTTTTTATAAAAAAAAAAAAGAAAATAAAAAAAAAATATTTTTTGAAAATTTTGGCGTGCCTGATCCTTTGAAGAAGAAAGAGATCTGAGGTCCCCTTTATTTGAAGAAATGGGGGTGAATTAGTTTCCTTTTATTGCCGGAAAACTGCAGAGGAAATTTTTTTAAGAGTTTTACAAAGCCCGACCCAACTAAGTTTTTTAAAACTAAACAATTAGACAGAGGGTTCCTGTTGCCGACCAAAGGGGGATTAAACATTTTTAAAAGTAAGGCCTGAGGGTGTTAATCTTTTTCGGGCCCGGGGGGAAGAGTTGCCAACACGATCTGAAAAAGAAAAAGACCCTTTTCAAGATTTAGGGGCCAAAAATAAAGATGCCGCAACAGGAAATGAGCCCAGTTTTAAAGAGGGGGAAAAAGTCAGAAAAACATTAGAAACAAATTTAGGATTCCCTTGCCAAAGGTTTAAACCGGGGGTTAAGGGTCGCCTAAAATCCCAAAAAGGGGCGAACTAAAAAAAAATTGGGAAAACTTTGGGGAGGGTAGAGGATTGAAAAAAAAAAAATAAACTGCCCGGGTCAGCGAAACAATTTAGGGCGGGAAAAAAAAGGCTAGAATACAGCGAAAATTTCAAGATTTAAGGTTGCTAAGGAAACCAGGGTTTTGAAAAGGTGGCTACCAAAAAAGAGCGCAGCTAGCATCACAAAAAAAGCAGAATAAGAGAAAATAAAAACAGAAAACTTTATGAAAACACTACGCTTAAACTGAAAAAAATAAAAAGGGCTCTGTTAGGAACAGGGGGTTTTAAAAAAGTTAGTATATTAACAGCTGAAAGGGGTTTTCATCTCAAAATCGTTTAAAGTTTAACCGGGAGTGCACCAACAGGGCCATTTTCGGGCCCCCAACACCCCAAAAGAATGTTATTTTGGGGGGTTCAAGCTACCCATCTTATTTTTCAGAAAAAACCCCCTTTTTTTCACATAAAATCAGTCCATCCCCAAAGTCAGTTTTAAACCCAAAAATTTGGGACATGTTTTCTAAAAAAAAAAACAAGCAAAACCGCCAAAAAGGGGTTAGTGCAAATAAGATTTGGTGATCGGAACCCAAAATTTTTTACCCTTTCTCCAGTGCATAAAAAAAAAAGGGGTTTTGCAAAAACTAAGTTTAGCAAAAAAAAAAATACTATTTTTTTTGTTAACTCACTGTGTTTGGAGGAACAACTTGCAGCTCTTCACGAACAAAGGATCTTTTAGGGGCAGGCTTTTAGAAGAAAGAGTCTCTCTTAAATAATATAGGGGAGGGTCTGTTTTCATAATTCTTTTAACTTCATATACGTCTACGCTCCATTTGGGTCTGTGGCTCTAATTCTAACATCGCCCTCCGCCTCTCCAGACATACAAGTATCTTACTTTTAGTCCAAACGGCAAGAGGGGTTTTCGTGCAAAATAAGATAGGTGAGCTTGAACCCGCATAAAGAAAAAACCCTGCACATCTTCAGTAATGCTAATTTTTTTTTAATTTGATCGCGTTTACTGGTTTAAGGCCTGTTGCTTTAAATTCTTCATTGTTCATGGCGCGTAAGACTGCTGGCAATCTCCTAACCCATTCTGTGTTACGCGTTCTGTCCATAATTTCTCTGTGATATTGATAGGTAAACAGGCGTTCAGCTAGATTCTTATTAAAGTTTCTACTAGGGCTTGTGATCGATGGTTGCCTGGGATCCCTCTTCTAACTGTAACATGATGTTTTAAAAACAGCTGGTTTACAGAGCCTTTAAACTTTTTTCCATCATCAAACTTGAATCATCCTAGGATACTTTAATGGGCCTCGTATGTATATTTGCTGTAAAGCCACAGCCACAGCAGTTAAGCTTTTATCCGTTAAAGGTCAGCGTCTTTGTATCTTGAAGCCATGTCAACAACTGTCAGGGCATACTTAAAACTTTTTTCTTCTAACATTGTCATGTGGAAGAGACAGCAAGTCCATTTGGTGGATGTCATTTGGAACTGAATTAAC
The DNA here is from genome assembly GCA_018398815.1 of Conus ventricosus. NCBI lineage: Eukaryota > Metazoa > Mollusca > Gastropoda > Neogastropoda > Conidae > Conus > Conus ventricosus. Next base: position 49,897,005 of record CM031615.1, on the reverse strand, counting down.
AAATCTAGGCCTTATTATTCTTTTTGGGGCAGGCAGATATATTTGCCAAATTGCCTTTTTGAAAGCCAGTCTTTCGCACTGATTCAGACACTCTAGTGGCTTTTCTCAGTTTTTCAATAGCAGTCTTTCCTTTCCAATACCTTTAGGAGAATAATATATTATATCCATATTTTAACTATCTTCTTATTGCATTTTAACTATTTTTATTACATTTTAACTATAATTTTAGATTGTTTGTGCAAGAATATAGATTGCTCCCATAGCACCCACAATAAAACCAATTTCTGCCATTTCTGTTCTTCTGATGGTTCATAAAAGTCAGACAGTTCTGGCGGTGGCGATGTTAGAAACTCCTTTCCTGTCACTAAGTAATACTCATTCATTGCCTCATCAACGTCTGTAAATGTGTGCTCTGCATGACCCTGTTCCCTTAACTTTTTATTAATAAAGTCTAAGTGAGCAATTCGTCTTTTCTCGTAAGCGTCTCTTGCCTTGGCTAAATTTTCCATTGCCTTATTATGACGTTCTCTCTCTTCATCGGACCGCAATTTACTAAACATATAATTGCTTCCAGAGAAGGCCAAGGCATTAACAATACTCCTCCTACCATCATAACTACTCCCGCCATCTTTTTATAAATCAATATTTTCTATATTAATCTTCAATGTATTAATATTTTCTGGGATAATCCACTGTGTAACAAGAAAGTCTTTTGACGCAATACCTGCAGTAATTACAACTATAACCTTAACAACATCCTCAATGTCTAACCTCCTAGATCCGCCGGCTTCATTTTAAACATGTTTTTGCTAACACGCTATAGCCTATACTAAGGCCGCTAATCACAGCAGAATGGTAAATCGTATTGATAATCTTTTTTTTTTTCTCATCTTTTTTTTAACTAAAAAAATAATTAAAATAATCATAATACGAAAGGACTGTCTATGTGCTTTTTAATCAGATAATCTTTTGTTGTTAAAGCTAAAAATAAAGTTGCAACTAGTTTTGTCGAATCTTCTATCTTTCCCATGTTGGGGGGCTTTATTCCTAACAAACATTTTTCAAGGGTTGAATAACTATAACGCCAACGATAGGCACTGCATAATTAACCAACTTTAAACTCATGGTTTTAAAAGTATTATATTATTTTTTTTGTTTTTAAAATGGATTGTGACGAACTATTTAAAGTGTGAGGAGCATGCAGACTAATCCGTAGACCACTGCCATAAAGAAAGATTATATTCTCTAGCTGCGTGTGGAAAATCTAAACAGTATTTAGGCACAGAACTAAGTATTGAACAGATTCAACAATTGTCTACATCAGACGTTGGAAGTACTACGCTAGGGACAAGCACAGCTAGGATCAAAAATGGTTAGATCAGTGGGTCAGACAATGATTAGCCTATATGCTAAGTTAGTAAGTAAGATGGCGCCAGTTTATTCAGAAGAAGATTAAAATACGACTTATCACAAGATCCGTTTTAAACAAGTCCCTAGAAACTCTTGCATGTACATGTATTACAGATTTGGGACAATGTTATGTCCATTCATTATGGGATTAATTACTTTTAATCATATTAATTTTTTATCATATTAAATTTAATCGCAATAAAAAAAAAGAGCGATCAGGAGAAGAAGACGCCACAAAGGGCCCTCCGCAGGAGCAGAATGTACCACAAGTGAGTAGTGTTACTAAGTCTAAAGTCCTGGACGTGTTGAGGCGGGGCATAAATAGCTGAATGGAACAGACTGAGAAAAGCAAACAATCACAAAACAAAAATTGTTAGATAGTATACAGCATCGCCGTCAGCACAGCACCCAATAACAACAACACAATCACAAACAAACGATAAGATGTATTTTTATGTAATTGCTGCTGTTGTTGTGGTGGGGGAGTTTCAGCATACAAATGTCTAACGCATACTTAGCAGCAAAGTTTCAAACCCCACAAAACAGTAAAAGAAGAAGAACCCCCTTTCTGCAAAAAAAGTGCACCTCTGTTGTAGACCATTTTCTATGGGATAGTTTTTAAGAACTAAATTTAAAGACAAGTTAAGAACTAAAAAAGTTTAAAGTTAAGAACTAAATAAAGTACAAGTTAAGAACTAGATAAGTACAAGTTAAGTTAGTTATAGAAAGTACTTTTTAAGTTAGTGCAAGTAAATTACAAGTAAAGTGCAAAAAAAAAGTTTCTAGTTTTAAATACTATTAGGTTCTTAAGTTAAGTACTAGTTTAAATACAAGCCAAGTCAGTCAGTTAATCTTTTAAAGTTCTCCAATGTCTACAGCATATGAGAACTCAGGATTGACGTAAGTTCTCTTGTTATTGTTAGAGACTAGTGATTTTTTGTTAACAGCAGTTGTGGTTACTTGATGAAGATAGAGCGCAGATTAACATTTGTGTGATAAAATACTTTGTTTTCAAAGAGAGCTTGCTTGTAGTTATCGCGAGTTATATTTTTTTTGACAACTTTCTTTACTTATGCCCTTAGCCTTCTTATTACAGAAGTCTGGCTGGCAACGCTATACATCTTTGACCGCAAACCAACATATTCTTTTATAACTGTCCCATTAAGATTTCAAAATGGAGTGACTGATGGCGGGGAACGAAGTAAATTTAAAATAGAGTTTGTTTCTTACCCGCCAATGACATTGACAAACAAAGCACATGACAAGACACGATGCATTTCAACCACTTGGTCTTCTTCAGGCGAAAAAATAAATCACATTTAACATTTGGGACAGTACAAACAAGGAACGAAAAACGAAAAAAAAAGAACGAAAAATGACTCATCCGTTGTTGTCCATGTGGTGGGGAGAATAGCCGTAGGCGGAAATGACATGGGGATTATGGAGAGGAAAAAGGGGGGGGGGGGGGGGGTTGCGTAGGGGGAGGTGTTGTGTGTGATATGATAGGGTTGTGTGTCTAGTTTTTTGGGGATGGTGTGATATCTTTGTGACGGTTGTGGTAATGGTGGATTGATAATAATGGTAAGGGGAAAAAAGGGGAGGGGGGACTGGGGAAAAAAAAAAGGTTGGGTGAATAAAATAAATGATTTCATTGGGTGATGAAAGAGGTAGTGGTAGTTATGCGTGGGTAGTTGAGAAGGTGTGTGGTAATGTTAGGAGGGAAGGGGATGGAAGATAAATGGGTGATAAGGTATGATCGGGGGGGGGGGGGGGGGAGGGGGGGGGGAAAAGGGGAGAATGGGGGGAGGAGGGTAATGTGTTTGTGGGGGGGGGGGGAGGGGGGCAAGAGAAGGAGAGCTCATATCTCTCATCCACTATGGGTGGGGGGGGGGGTGGAGGTTCATATAAATGGTTTTGTTTAAAAAAGTGAACAATGCTGTGGGATGATGTTCATTGCAACAGGTGAAATAATGTGTTGGCATCAATATGCTGATGTTTGTTGAGAGAAGATAGCAGTGATCAATGAAAACCAGGGTATCAGGGTTTGCACACACACACACACACACACACACACACACACACACACACACACACACACACCCACACACAAAGGGTGGGGGGATGGGGACCACATATAAACATTGTTCTGGGTGAGTTAAGATCATGTGATCATAATGAGACTAACTGTGGAGAGTTTTCACACACATATTTACTCACACATGCACTCATTCACACACACACACACACACACACACACCACACACACACACACACACACACACACACACTTAAACAAAAATTATTATCATCAATCGGTCACTGATGGGTGATGATCATATGAAGTCAATGGTAGTGTAGGAAGAGATTCTTCTCCGTTCCCTTAGGCAAGAATGGTGGAGGTACTGGCAAGGGCTTCTGTATGGTGAAGGCTCTCCAGTGGTCAATAAAGTTTTTGCACTTATCGGTGTGTTGGCAGGCCAGGATTGTTCTTTGGTGTTGTTGGGACGTTTCCACCGTCATTGGGGGTGCATGGATAAATTTAAAAACCCACCAGGGTGGAGTATTGCAGATGTCACACGGTAGGGTGTGACAGTTCCAATTCCATTCAATCCACACAACACACACGACCGATCGTCCAACTCTGCACACCGCAACAACGTGATACAACGATTAATCTCTGTATGATCGCGCGCAAGAATCTTCCAAGAGACACAAAGTTCTCCTTCGCCTTGTCTTTACTAATCTTCAAGCTTTCCGCAAATGTCCAAAACACTATACACTCATCTTTGCTTGCGTCGAGGGGACACGTCATCAAGATGGCGACGAGACCACCAGAAGTTGTTAACGGTGGCAAGGAAAACATCAAAATGACGAGATCGAAGAGTGCAAAGTCAAGTGGGAAACCTACAGTGGTAGGTAAAAAGAATGCACAATCAACCATATCGAAAACCCGTCAGTCGAGCCTTCAGAAGATCGAGCTAACTGCCATCTGATGTCAATCGAACAGCTTATGATAAACCGTCGTCTGTCGGTACCATTGATAAAGAAATGGGCCTAAAGAAAATGTCAACATCTCATGCTGGCTGCTGTTGTCAGGAGGCACTAACAGAAATAAATAATCTAAAACAAATCATTCAGAACCTTAGTGCAGGGTAGCCAGTCTGGAAAATCACCTGACGGAGACGACAAGATCTGCACGGCGAGAGGAAAACCTAGCAACAGGCCGGCATCAAAGAAAGAACTCACCTTCCACCACGAGTTCTGGATGCCAGACTGATGCCGGCGGCCACGGTGATGCTACCATCTGTTCACCGACGGCAAAATATTCAACCTACGCCGAATGCGTAAAGGTACATAAAGAAAAACCCAGCCCTGTTAAAAAAAGAAAAAATGTTTCAAAGAATGACGTCATTCAACATCATGACGCAACTTTAAAAACAAGGATCACAAGAAGACCCAGGCTTCTAAAGATTTACCACGAGTTCTTATCTACATGATTCTGTCATGAACAAAGTGGACGGAAAGCGACTGGGACGATCCTACGGTTTGCAGGTGGCGACAAGGAAGCTCCATGCCATCGAGCAATGCAGCACAGTTCTTAAAGACGTCAAAGAAAATCTGTTTCCAGAACCGGACTGCATTGTTCTCCACGCTGGAATAAAAGATGTCAGATCAAAAGAACCAACAAAATGCAGCATCAACATGGAAAAGGGCATTAAAACGGTCAGAGAATCATTTCCAACAGCAAAAATAGTAGTGAGTCAGGCTGCGCCAGTGAGAAATGAAGCCCTTGACACAAAGAGAGAATTATTTAATGCCTTGACAAAATCCAGACTCTTGTCTGAGAAAAACATCAGTTTGTAAGCTACCACAATCTGCATGCTACAGACTGCAGATGAGATCCATCCAACAGCTAGGGGAGCGAGCGTGCTGGCCAGTACCCTTGGGAGGCATCTGCACCGCCTGTTCTGGGAGAAGCCACGGAGGAGATCAGCCCCCTCTCTTCACCATCACAGCCCAGGGTTCTACCCTCCGCCTTTCCCGCCCCCATGGTTCTACTGACTGTGCTGTCATCACCGGCTGGACTCTGTGTTCCCCTCTCCCCCCTTCCATCTTCCATAATTAATGTTTGATTTACTTTTGATGTTTAAACTTTTGAAACAGACCTTTGTTTAGTTAGATTTTCATGAAAATGTTCAAATATCTAAACAACATTTTGCAATGGAACTGTGGTTCTATTGTTAGATAATACTTCGTATTTAAATCAGTATTTGATGACTAAAAATGTTTATGTTTTATTATTCCAATTTCTTAAGGTTAACAGCAGCAATTTGCCTGACATTCCTGGTTATTACCACCCACCTACTTCCGCACGGATATTACCAATGACATTTATGATTAAATATGCGTGCATGACAATAAATGTGTTAAATATACCAGGAACGATAATAATCTGCATAACTACAGTTATGCCTGTAAATACAGTCTACTATGGAGTTAGATCCAAATAACCATTTTACAGTGTTTCAGTGGAACGCGAGATCTATTTCACTAACCTGTTATCTTTTGAGAGTCATGTTTTGGAGAAAAACTATTGCGTGTTAGCGCTCCAATCATTGAACGTGGAAAAGAAAAAGCTTCCCAAACTTAAGAACTATTACTATACTCCTCTTTGCAGCATCAATGGGTAAATAAAAAGGTGCAAACAGCTATCTATATTAGACTTGACCTTGAGTTTACAATATAAGCCCACTACCAGTGCCTATAGATAAACAAGATGTGTTTGCCACAGGTGCTGCCATCAAAGTAAAAAAGGGAATCAGTTTATAATGTTCTGTCTGTGTAATATCCTAATGGTCCTGAAGGGGTGACACAAAATTGGTTAAAACATACTGATTTTACAAAGAGGAAGTGGATTGTCATGGGCGATTTTAATGCTCATGCGCCTTTTGGATACAAGTTGTAGTAAAGTGACATCTAATAGATTTGTTGAAAATATTGTTGATTCGAATCTAATTTTGTTAAACGACGGTAGAATTACGAGAATTCCTGATGTAGTTACTCACAAGTCGATTTGCAATAGATCTATCACTTGTTTCCCCAAACATAGCAGTAAACTATAGCTGGTCCACAATAGAAGATTGTTTAGGGAGTGATCATCTTCCCATTGCAATACTTTTTAATGAAAACATACTTGATGAACCGTCAAATCTTGAATGCAAAATTCCAAAATTTAACTATAAACTGGCCAACTGGAAGCCTTTCAAACTTTTCTTGTGTCGCAAAATATATCACCAATTGAGAATGACGATCTAGATACTTTTTATGCAAATTTCTCAAAAGTAGTATTACTAGCAGCTGAAAATACTATCCCAAAATATAAATACAAAAAGATTTGGGAAAAAATGTAGGCAACGTATGGTGGACAGAAGAATGCAGACTCGCTGTACAGTCAAAGCGAAAAAGCTACAAAACATGGATAAGAAATAAGTCAGATGAAAACTTTATAATCATGAAACAAGAAAAGAATAAATGTACTAAAGTTATTGCTCAAGCAAAAAAGAAGTATTGGGTTGGGTTTTGTGAAGCTGAGGTATCAGAATCAAAAGATTTATTTAAAGTTTGGAAAAAAGTAAAAGAAATGAAAAATTGCTATAAAACTCAGTCATACCAGTAAAATTTAAAAACCGATTTCCCCACTGCTTTGGATAAAGCTGAAGCTTTTTCAGATTTATTTTCAGCTTGTAGTCAATCTAAAAATCTTCAGCCAGAAAACATCGTCACAGAAACAATGAGGAACAAAAAGACGAATACATGGCTCCTCCACAAGAAAACGAACATTTCCTAAACTCGCCTTTACTGTTATCAGAACTATCAGAAGCACTAGATTCTATCCCTTCACATGATTCAGCTGTTGGCCTTGATGGCGTGTCCTATCAACTTATCAGACACTTACCTTCTTCGTGGAAAGTACTACTGCATTCATTATTCCAAAAATGTTGGATTAATGGCACTATTCCAAGAATCTGGAAAAGTTCAGTAGTAGTCCCAGTACTCAAGGATGGGAAACCGAGGACATCTGTGCATAGTTACAGACCCATAGCTCTAACATCTCATGTTGGTAAACTTTTAGAAAAAATTATTCAAAAACGATTGTTATATTACTGTGAAAAAGGTGGTGTGATTCCTGTTCAGCAAGCGGGGTTTCGAAAAGGTCGTTGTACCACAGACCATTTAGTAAAACTGACCAGTCACATTAAAAAGCAATTCTCCCGTAGAAAAAGTACTTTGGCTACATTTTTTGACGTTAAAAAAGCCTATGACTGCGTATGGCACGCAAGGCTATTGTACAAATTAAAAAATGTTGGCGTTTCTGGGAGAATGTTTGATTACATTAAAAGCTTCCTAACAGAAAGAAGCATATGTACGCGGATTGGAGTAACTTATTCATCCTTTAGGAATGTAGACATGGTATTCCTCAGGGATCAGTTATTGCTCCCATGTTGTTCACAATCCTAATCCATGATCTTCCCAAATCTATGTCAAAAGCAATGCATGTAGTACAATATGCAGATGATATTGCTATGTGGATTAATTGTACATTAAGGAAGCATTCCAATAAAAGAACAATAAATTTTGTACAGAAGATGTACCAAAAGGAATTGGATAACTTATCTTCATATATGAAGAACAATGGATTAGAACTATCTGGAGAAAAAACATGTCTTAATGTTGTTTAACAATGGTGAGAACCCAAAGACTCTACCCTCGCTTTTGCTGGATGGTCAGATTCTGGAATATAAACAAAAACTTAAGTTCCTGGGGTATTTTAACTCCTAAGCTGAACTGAAAACACATATTTAAAACTTAATTGATAAAACAAGAAAAGATTAAACATTCTTAAAATTATATTTGTCAACCATGGGTCAGGACTGTCATACCCTTTTACATCTATACATCTCTTTAGTCCGATCGAAATTGACTTATGGGCAGGAAGTGTATTTCTCTGCACCTAATTATCTTTTAAAGAGATTGCAAAGCTTGGATAGTAGGCCATGAAATTAGCCCCGGAGTCCCAGTACACACAAACACTAATAATGTTGTAAAAAACAAATATATTACCTCTAAATGAGAAGCGAATATTAGATGTAATCCAAATATATTGTCAGAAGTCTTTCTGTTGAAAATTCAGTTACTGAAGAAATACTGATTGATTCCAGTAAAGATTTTCTTAGGAGGTCTAAAAACATATCTTACATTCAACCAATTAGAAACTACACATCTGACTTTATGTCACATTGTAATATTGAATTACTGCTATACCAGAATTTCCTGCAGTACCTCCAATGCCTCCTTGGGAGCACCTAAATGCTTCTTTTGATTACAAATACACTTTTGGTAAAGAAAAGTGATAATGTAAATATTTTAACAACTGAAGTTTGTGAACATCTAGAAAACAGCTATCCAAATCATCTAAAAGTGTTTACAGATGGGTCCCGGGAATGGAATCCTCTGACAGTGGTTCAGGCTTTATAATACCAACCTTAAATGTCAGGAAATCATATTATGTAGGAAAGGGTTTTCAATCTATACCTCAGAATTATATGCAATACTGAAGGCTTTGACTTACATATATACTGAGAGGCAAAGAAAACGCAATTCCATTGTCAACTGACAATTTTATTGAAATGAAACAAACACACATCAAAGCAAATACGTGTGACAAAAGTGCGACCACTGTACATTAGTTTGCCTATAACAGGTGCACATTCGCCTGAAGTGAAGCTCATTAGGCGCGACAGAAGGAATACACTGTCAATATCTGGTGTGTCCCCCTTGAGCACGAACACAAGCTTGCAAACGTCGGGGCATTGAAGCGCACAAACGACGGATGATACGGATCGGTATCACGTTTCAGTGATGCTGCAATGCTTGGGTGAGCTTCAGCAACGGTAGTTGGGGATTCTGCTGACCTTGCACACGTCGTCCAAGTTCGTCCCACAAATGTTCAATGGGATTCATGTCTGGGGACACGGAGGGCCACTGCATGACATCCACATTGCTGTCCCGAAGGAAATTTCGTGTGAGAACGGCTGTGTGGGGTCGAGCATTGTCCTGCTGAAACACTAGTCTGTTGCCACCATGCTGTCTCCAGAGAGGAAGAAGAACTGGCTCAAGAACAGTGTCCAATATAACGCCTTGCCGTCAAGTTGCCTGGCACAAACACAAGCTCCGATCGAAATTGAGCATTTATGGCACCCCAGACCATTATCCCTCCACCCCCATAACGATCTCGCTCAATGACACAGGTTTTCGCAAACGTTCACCCTGACGTCGATACACAAAGATCACGGCCATCCGGGAAAGAGACATTGAACCGGGGTTCATCCGAAAAAACATTCCCCCAAACCCTGTTCCCCAGAAAGCCACCTGCGGCAGCCCATCGCTGGCGTGCTAGTCGATGCGATGGGTTAAGATCTGACCTTGGTATGGTCGACGTGCCCGTAGCCCTGCTGCTGCCAGGACGCCGACGCACGGTACGGCTGCTGATTGGTCTTTCTCTAGTCCCAATAGTGTTTGCAGGCTGTTTGTGCAGCTGGCTGGAAACGATTCCTGAGGTGCTGCGTGGCAATGTAGCGGTCCTGTCGTGCCGTCGTCACACGTTGGACGCATGGGCATGGACGGTCGTTTACACTTCCAGTGTTTTGGTTTCCGAGTCGCAAGAACGGGTTATGGTTATGGGTGTACATTGAAATGCTGTGTGGCCCTGATGTGAGCAGTGCCTGCCCTCAGCATGCCAATGGCTTGATTTCTCTGGTCTGTAGTTAACCGCGGCATGGTGCGTACGAGTGTCAGTAAAACGCCAATGTGTGTTTTTATAGGGGACAGTCCATGGGCTGTTTGCATGCAATCACGGTATGCCTGTGTTGCACGTGTTTTGCAGTTATCAGTAAAAGATGTGTTGGAGTGGTTTAATCATGACGTCATGAACCCAACTGTGCCTGTCAATACAGATCGTCGCAATACAACATACGCGTGCTAGGTTGCATGCCTCGTGCATAATTCACATTATTTTGGCTGAGGTGACATTTTTCGGGAACGAAATGGGATTGCGTTTTCATTGCCTCTCAGTATATGATACATCAATTGCTTTCTATAAAATTTTACTTTGTGTTGATTCCAAATCAGTTTTACAGTCATTAGAGCGTTGGGACTGCAAAGCTAGAAAAGATTTGCTTTTTGAAATAAAACATCTCCTGCATTGTTTCATTACACAAGGCATAAGAATTGATTTTTGTTGGGTCCCATCTCACTGTGGTATAAAGTGGAATGAAATAGCAGACAGTCTTGCAAAAGAAGGAGCAAACAGAAAGACGGAAAATTTACTAAACAATCCCTTAGATCTATCCTCTTGTGAATTAATCCAAATTATGGAAAGATGTATGCATAAGCAGAATTCTAGTCAAAAAATGGCTACTTTACCGTTGTGCCCAAGGCACATTGTTAATTAATTCATAAATGAAGGTTGAATGCTTGGAACACTAAATATTCTCATGGTATTTCTTGTGTATGCAGAGAAAACATTTCTGTACATCATCTTTTGTTTGAATGCTCAGTGTTGACCCCACTCTATGAGGAAAAAGGGTATTCAGATGAATAACATTGAAAATGTCAATACTGTCTTATATGGTTCATATGTTGCTGAAATTGCCATGGTTATTTCGCAGTCACAGGTTGCAATTTTTTTATAAAGATCAACAACTTTGTGTACCGCTAGGGTATTTATTACACTCATGTCAATATGCATATATCAGATGTGGGTTTGAAAGTACTAATGTGGATGATATGTTAAGTGTGGAGGTGTTTTTTATTTGTCTTTTTTTTTTTTTTTTTTTTTTTTTTTTTTTTTTTTTAAGTGTCTAATATCATCTGGCGATGAAAAGACATTAAATAAACCACTGAACTGAACTGAACTGAGTTGCGTCGAGGGAAGCTTTAAACGAAATGCCCCAAACGGTCGCAGCTGATGAAGACGACGGAGATCTCCCTCCCGACGGTCGAGCTTCTTCCCAGCGTCGAAGTTCGGCGTAACCGGAACAATGTCGGTGAAGGGACCAGTTAGTAGTTAGGGTAGAAAACCTGCACACGTGATCTGACTGGAGATCTACTCTTATACTATAATATGCCCGGACAGAAATCTGAATGTGTCAACTGACAAACAACACAACACAAATGTTTACATTCCTGCTGTGGGGTGTCGTGCTTGTAGTGTCTATGGGCACAATGATAAACATATATATGGCAGATGAGTGATACATCAAATGAAGATGTCGCTTCGCCTCCCCCCGGAGCCGCATCCCTACATCTGCACAAGAACGATCATAAAACATCGCAATCAATGTCTTAATAATTTTTAGAATAAATCAAATCCAACTAAATATTGTTAACTAATCAATATCAATACCGCTCTCGCACTCCTAATTCATAATTCTAGCCTATGAATACCGGCTGCTAACTTACTCGATAGAGCGGCGCTATGGTCTTGATGATCCTGGCAGCACGGTTCCCTCAAATCTCGGGCTCCAGGGTCATCAAGGCTAGCCTCGCTTGGCTGGGACTTGCAGCAGTCTCCAAGCGGAATGAGTTGTGTGTGGCGTCGCACGATGAAGGATAACTAATATCGTCGATTTCAACACACAGGAAGATATCTCTGGTGTTGAAAAGACTTAAGGGCAAATTATTATATTCTTTTACTTTAAGCCCGGTTGCTAGTGGACAAAAATGTCTCTTCTTCTTTTCCAAGTCGCAGAATCAGAATACGCGTCCGCCTCCTTCCATCTGCCGTACACAACTGCCAGTTCCTGCTCTTAACGCCTACTCCATGGTTACGGTAGTCAACAAATCATCCGATTCACTGAACTAACCGCAACCACAAAATTCACTTTGGATAAAAAAAAACTAATCTAGTTTTTAACGACGATGCTTTTGGCATCCCAACTTCTTCACAAACTTTGAAGTAAAATAAACTCACCGAAATGCGTATTTGAAAGTTCAAATACGTAACTTACAGCCAAAAAAAGAAAA
>CM031615.1:49861343-49883510 GCA_018398815.1 Conus ventricosus | reverse complement strand
AAATTTGCAAAACATCATCGCCCACACACGATCATAACCCCACTATAGTGCACACACACCACACACACACACACACACACACACACACACACACACACACACACACACACACACACACACTGCAACACAACACATGCTAGCAGCAGGGGGGTAAAAATCATAACTACCTGCTGGGTTCTACCGAGTCAATATTCTCCGTAACACCAGCGCTATGCCCTTCACTGGGACTGTGATTGAGAACCAGAACTCATTGTCAAATTTTGTAACGAAGTATTTCTTAAGTAACGCAATCTATCTGCGTCTCTGTTGCTCTTACTTCTTTTGTAAGATCCCATAGTCCATCCATGTCTAGGATTCTAGCAAACTCGATTTCATTATCCTAATTTATATTACGCATGAGCGCTCACAAATGTTGTTTCGATTTCATCATGTTATTGTATTCACTAAGGTTAGCACATGCGTACTCACAAATGTTGTTTCGATTTCATCATGTTAATGAGGTTAGCACATGCGCAGTGAAAATTTCTGTCATGGTTCTTCCGGTTAACAAAATTTCAGAAACAGATTTACTTCCGGCTAACTCACTTGCGAAAATGTTTTTACAGGAAGAGGCGTGACAGAATTTTTCACTGCGCATGTCTTGGCCAGCTGGAATAGCAGACAACGCCTCTGGGCCTGCGATCAATACTAGCTCAGCTACCTGTGTAAGCCACTGGCAAGTGAATCAATGGTGGCGGGGGTTGCAATCATATTAGACGTGCCGGTGAGAACTGCAGGCCAGTCATTCAGTCCAGGACGGCTAAGTCTGTAAACCATTTTTTACCCTATTTTGGTTTTAACTGATCGTGTGTTTGTTTTTCAATGTTCTGTTTAATTGCATCAGTGTCTACCTGTCGTGAAGTAAAAGTCTTTCTCCACTCCTTTTGAAGTTCAATTTTTTGCCGTCTGTAATCCTCACCATCGGCCATAAGCTTCTGAAATTCTTCGTCCGTAATGTTTTCACCCTGTAATGATTTGCTTATTCTTAATCTTAAGAACAAAGTTTTGCTGATGCTAGGGCAACAATGGCAGTGTGCTTTTGTAATTAAGGAGTTAATATTTTTTTAAAACGGCACTTACAATCATAGACACAGCGCCCAAACCTAACCCAAGACTCCCTAATGCTAAAGAGGCTGGCGCCCCAACCCCAGTAGCTAAAACAGCAACACTAGACCCAGCACTTACGCTAGCTACTGCTGAGGAGCCAGTAATTACATAAGAAAGAGTATTTAAAGCCTTAATATATTTCTTTCTGGTAGCTCTATACTTATCCAAGTCGCTTTCTATTTCCTTTTGAAGTTCAGTTATTTGCTTTAATCTAAACTGTTGAACCTCCATTTTTTAAATAAGATTTTTTTTTAAATTAATCTTGTTCATATCTTCTTATTAATCCTTCTGGCAGCACTTCATTAACAGAGTAAAACGCAATAAAATCAACATACTTAATGAAAATAAAGTCGAGTACTGTTAGTTTGTCTTTGTCAACCATCACAGTAACCTTGTCAGATGATACATGGGGGTTTATTTTGTCTCCGTTTTTAGTAATTGCAATACCGAGCTTAAGAGGAGCATCTAAGTTTTCAGCCTTTATTTGTATACCTCTGATTAACGTATGTTCTGGCAAACTAGTATCGCCCTCCCTCGGAGTAATAAATAAGCGAAAAATCATCGTCATTTGCCTAGGTAGTGACGATAGCGTTGGGGTAAATTCTAAGCCGACGGTGTCATCCCCCACTTCAGCTAAGGACTTCTTTATCTGTAGCATATATTCAGAACCCTGCCTAGTTATTTCAATCTGTTTTTTCTGTTGTGTTCCTGGAACTAAGCTAACAAGAATGGGCCCTTCATTCAAAGCCTTTTTAAAATTGTTTTTCTTATCAAAGTATACATTGGGGCTTCGTAGTTCAAACTTTAAATTCCAAGCAATTTCAGGAAGCAACGCCCAAGCATTCTCTCTTTTATGAAGTTTGTATTCATGTTTGCCAAAATCGTTAGCCCTTAAATTTCTTATCTCTTCTAGGGTAGGATATTGCTGTCGTTTTTTGTCTTCCATTTCTGTTCGTTTGTAAACCCCATCATCTGTGTACTCAAATCCATAAACATTTCCTGGCACTCCTATTAGATCAAACTCAGTTGTGTCTGCTAGGTCTTTAGCTCTACTGCAGCGCATTTACGGGCTAGCTGCGCTTTTGATTCTGGCCCGTCAGACATTCTTTTTATCATATAAAAATTATAATAAACAAATTGTAATAAGCAATCAATAATAAACAATCTACAATAAACAAACGTATTGAACTGGGGGGGTCAGTCCGTAAGCATAGCTTAGTGTGCTTAGATTTTTCTAACTGCTCTTTTTTTTTAACTCATCTTTGTCCCTTATTATATAGTTTTCACTTAAACATTCTTCAAAACTATCTTTGTCCTTAGTGTAAAATAATACAACCGATTTTAACTGCGATCTAAAGTCTTTTAAGACAGCATTGTATTTTTGAGTTAAGAGCCACACAGAAACTAAGGCGTGGCGACCACTAAAGGCTAGCTTTGACAGAGCTTTTCTTTTTTTTAACATGTCTCGTTCAGCTGAACAGTCATCAATAATAAACAGTGTTTCAGTTCCCTCAAATAGTCTATAGTAATGTTCTAAACAGTCGTTCAGTTTGTCGCTAGGATCAACTAGAAATATATTATCGTCTTTCCGAATAAACTTCCTTTCTTTGTAAGACTTGTTGTGCTTAATGGTTGTGCAGAATATAACAATGTACTCGTAATGAAACCTGTATATTGTTTGTAACAAATCAAGTACAAAGACAGTTTTCCCACACCCAGTAATCCCGCAGATAAGAGAACAGTGCGGATCTTTAGGAAGAAACTTCAAACTATCCATCTTTTTTTTATTAGAATATTTCTTCTACAATTTTAATAAGCCACGTCTTTTAGCCTGTTTCCTTCAATGTTTAACTGAGCATAAACAAACCAAAAAAAAACATGCATTTTTATTGGTGCGTTTCCGTCTGCTTTTTGTGAATATTTATTTTTATACCATCTTGCCCTACCCTTTCCCACTTCCAAACAATCTGTTGTCAAATGTGGATCTAAAAATCCCTCCCCAGCCCTATTTGGTTATTAAGTAGTCTTCGAGTCTTACATCATAAAGGCGAAGTTTTTTACATACACGATCAACTGTAGAATCTCTTTGCCTACCTCCAGCGAACAACTTTCTTATTTTTATCGAAGTGTTGGGTGAGGTAAAAATCCGCAACCGAATACAACTGACGACTTGCCATTTATTGCACAGTCAACCTTCTCAATTTTTGGATTATAAAACGCTTCTGATTCTCTATGAAAAGGATGTTTTCTTCAGTAAACAAGAACAAAATTCCCTTTTTAAAGACTTCAGAGGACTGATTAGATGTATGTTCCAAAGAGTGTCTCGCTTGTTTCTATTTTCTGTAATGGAGTGTAAAAACGTTTCATAATAATTAACCGTTTTACTTTTATACTGGGTTAAGATTGTTCTGGCTAGTTCAGGGTTAGTAACAACATCAAATTCAAGAGAAATGTCGCTGACTGTGTATTTAGCTAAAGGGGATTCAGACAGAACGACAGAATCGCTAGGATTAAATGTTAGTTTCATAAGTAAGTTTTTCTTTTAGCGCGCCTTGGTAATATGGCATATGGTCTTTAACAGTTCAAAATCTAGAGGGATGCAGAATCTGTTGCCAAATGCTTCTGCTACTGCTCATCTTTAACATCAGTTTTTGCATCCCCCGCTTTAAGCCTATGTTTGCAGGCCATTTGGGCTTTGTATTCCCTGATAAATTTTCCCTTTTTCTTTTTTTTTTAGGCAGCCATAGATCAGAATAGAGGGAAAAATATCTGCCTCGCCTAGTACAAAGACTTCTCTACCCTCCAGTTTGATTGCCAATTTTTAAACGATGGCCCTGCCCAAATTAGCAACAACAGTAGCGTTAGGATCTGTCGATGTAATATCTATTTTGAATGATAGTTTAGCAGTGCCTGGCATTATAACATCGCCAGCGCCAAGATCCGGGAACTTGACTATTAAAACTTGTCCAAGCTGAACTGTTGATGGAGAAATTTACACTAATTAACAGTCTGCCTTATATCTTTTACGCCATGGGGTTCCTTCTCTTTTCTGTATGGATCGGGGGTCACAACCGTTTGAGTTCATTTTTTATAAAACAAAAAAGAATATAAAATAAAAAATATGGCTGAAGATTTTGACGCAATGATCCTATTGAAGAAGAAGAAAATGAAGATGAAACAGAACTGGGTCCTTCATTGAAGAAGAGCTTTGTCCGGTCGCTAAGCCGACGGCCCTACCACCCTTTCCCACGCCTATTTCACACTAGAGCAGACAACACAGCACACTAACACAGCTTTTTCAATCACGCGCACTTCTTTATTCACACACACACTATGGCGCCACCACTCACATCCCTCCACACCCACACACCGGATCCCACTTCTTCCCCCGACCCCACACTACCCTATACGACCCTGAGAACCCTAAACTATGCTAAAGCACCAGTTGCGGTATATCACTGCGACCTAGGGACGCAGAGAATAGCCCGCACACGTGGTGGCTAACTACTTTGGGACAAGGACTAACCCAAGGGACTTAATCTCTAAGCTACTACCACCCGCACCTCTCCCCAGACCCACCCTTCTCTTTTGACCCGGGACCACTACCGCACTGGTCACTGCGTCCCCAATGGAGGCAACGACAAGTAAACCCCACACTGTGCTGGCCACTACGTCCCCAAAAGGAAGGCAGTAGCAACACCCTTAATCCTACTCCCCAAGGCTACACCCCTTCTACTACAACCATGGGGCAACCCATCCCGGCCCAAGAGCTCCAGTCCTCGGCGCTGCACTTGGCCCCTCACAGGCTGACACCACCCTGGGAAGACTCTGCACACTGGCGTGACCGTGGCTTCCCGCGGGCCGACCTCTCCCCGAAGACTCTCACCCCGGCGCTGACCGTGGGTCCCCCACGGGCCGACTCCCCGAAGACTCTACACCCGCAGGCGACCGTGGCTCCTCAGTCTGACTCCTCTCCCACGCAGGCCCCCCCAATTTAATGGGAAAAAACAAAAAAAAATTTCCCAAAATTTTTTAAATTTTAAACACCCCCCTTTTTCCCCCAGGCCCCTTTTTTCCCTTGACCCCACCCCGGGTACTTTTTAAAAAATTTTGGTTTAAAGGGCCCGGAAAAATTTTTAACCCCCTTAAAAAAGGAAGGCAAAAAAAAAACCCCCCCCCCTTTCCCTAAAAAACCCCCCCTTTCCTTTTCCCCCAAACCCCTCCCCCCCCAAAAAAGGATTCCTTTCCCCCGGCCCCCCCCAAAAAAAACCCAACCCCCACCCTTTTCCCCATTTTTTGGGCCCACCCCCAAAAACCCCCCCCCTTTTTGGGGCCCCCAGGCCCCCTCCCAAAAAACCCCCCCCCCCGGGGGCCAGGGCCCCCTTTCCCCTTGGGCCACACCCCCCGGCCCCCCCCCTGGAACCCCAAGGGGACCCCCCCCGACCCCCCCCCCCCCCCCCCCCCCCCCCCCCCCCCCCCCCCCCCCCCCCCCCCCCGGGCCGGGGTAAAAGGGTTTTGGGCGGCCCCCCCTTTCCCCGGGGGCCCCCAAAGGGAAACAACGGGTTTGAGGGGAAAAGGGGGGAAAAACCCTGAAGGGGCCCCCCCCCGGGGCCGACCCCCCAGGCCCCCCGGGGGCAGAGGAAAAGGGCCCCCGGTCCCCTGAAAGGGGGAGCCGGTGGGGGGAAACCCCAGGAGGGGGGAGGTCTCCTGAAAACGAGGCCCCCCGAAGTTTTTCCCCCCGGATTCCCCCCTGGCCCGGTAAAGCAATTTTTCCCCCCCCTTGACTACGGGGAATGGGGGTCCCACGAGAATCCCCCAAACTTACTTTGGGGTTATAACCTTCCCTGCCAACTTAAAAGTAAAAAAATTTTCCCTTCCCCAAATTCCGGGGTTTATTTTTATCTCCAAAAACCGGGGAAAAACCCCAAAATTAACCCAAAAAACCGGCCCCATAAAAATAAAAATTTTGGGGGAAAATTAATTTCCAAGGAAGTTTCCCCCTTTAAAAATTTGAATCACAAAAAAAAAAACAACAAAAAAAAAAAACAAAAAAAAAAAAAAAAAAATTCTTTTCTACTTTCTTCGAATCCCCGGAAATTTTCCCCACCCTCTTTCATTTTAAATTTTTAAATTTTCAAACATGATTTTTTAAAAAATTTTACCCGCCCCCATCCTTTTTTTCAAAAAACCAGTGGTTAACCTTGTTTGCCCCCAAATTTTACAAAATTTTTTGTGCAATCCCTTTTTTCCCAAAAAAAAGGGCCCCCTTTAAAATTTATCCCCCTTTTGTTCAAAACATAATAATTTTTACAACCATAATCCCTTTTTTTAACCTTTTTTACAAACAAACCCCCAAAATTTTGGGGGTTTTTCAAAAAAAAACCAAAAAAACCCACCAAGGGCCCCCAAAAAAAAGTAGTAGAAAGGGGGGCACCCCTGTCAGAACCAAGACTCTAAGTGAAAAACCCAATAAATTTATTTAGCCGTTAATCCGTTAAAAATCAACAATACCTTTTTACACAGAAAAACCATTTCCTTTTTTTGCAGGAACTCGAAACGTTAAACAATTTAAAAAAAAACCCCTTTTAAACCCAAAAGACAACCCCCACATCCCAACATTACCCGCTCCTTTTTTCCCCAACAAAATCAAAATTTTTTTTAACCCAACCCCAAAAAACACCCCAAAAAAAAAAACCCCCCCCAAAAAAAACCCCTTTTTTAAAAACCCAACCCTTTTACCAAATTCCAACAAACAATCAGGGAACCATAATGACATATTACAATTACAGAAAAAGGAACACAAAACCTGAAAAACAAAAAAACAAAAACCCAAAACCCCCCGAAAAAAAAATTCAAAAAAAACGACAAAAAAAACCCCCCCAAAAAAGACAAAAACAAACAACACCCCTGCCCAAAAATCCCCAACCGACAAAAACCCCAACCAAAAGGGGCCAACGGGAAGTGGGCCCAAAACAAAAAACCCAAAAAGGCCCAAAAGGGGCCCCCCCCGAAGGGTGGCCCAACAGCTGGTCCCCCCAAACACGGCCCCCCAAAATAAGGGGCCCCCCGGGCACCAACCAAGGGAACTCCCCGCTTCCGGCCTGGCCCCAAAATAACAAAACAACAAAACCCTTAAAAAAGGTTCCCCCCGGGTGAAGCCAAACCCAATTTTTCTCCAACAAAACCCCCTTTCCCCAAAACCCCAAAAAATTACCAAAACCCCCAAAACTGGGTTCTTTAAACCCAAAATCAAAAAACGGGCGAAAACCCCTTGTTACCCTTTTAAAAAAAATTCCCGAAAGATTCATTTTTAACCCCCTCCTACCTTCCCTTAACAAAACCCCCAACTTCCACCCTTAAAAAACAACCATTTTTAAAACAACCCCCCCCTTTTTTTTTGAAAACCAACTCCAAAACAATAGGGCTGATTAACCCCCGACGGTGGACAACTTGGGGGCCCCCCAAAGGTTAACCCTTTTTCAATTTAAAAAAAATTTTTAAACCTATGGGGGGAGAACCAAAACTTGGGGTTTTTATTTTTTTTTTTTTTTTTATTCAAAAAAATTTTCCTTACGCAAAAACCAGGGCCCCCCATTTTTTAAGAGGGGGAAAATTAAGATTCCCCGCGGCCGGAATTAAAATTTTTACAATTTTGGTATTTTGCACATAACTTCGGTTGCCAAAAAAATCTTTTCAAAAAAACCCCCCAAGTTTGAAAACAGAATAATAGGGAAAAATTTAAGGTTTTGAAAACTTCAAAAATTTTCCTTTTTGCTGCCGGGGGTTTGGGTTTACGGACTGGGGTCTAAAAAATTTTTGGAAAACTGGGGCTGGATAGAAGTAGAAGGAAAAAAAAAAAAACTCGCTTGGATTTTTTTTTTGGGGGAAAAAGGCAGAATGAGAAAAAAGGTTTAAAGGGGTCAAGGGCGGAGGTTAGGGCGTTACGGGGACGTTAACCCAAAAAAAAGATAAAGAAAAATAAACAGTCTTTATCCCTTGTGGAAGTGGGGTCTGTTCAAGGAAAAGGGGTTAAAGTTGTTATTAAACTGTTGGGTTTTTTCCCCCTCTTTAGTTTGGCAGTTAAAAAGGGGCTTTCTCCCCCCCCGCCTGGGGGAAATTTTTAAAAAATTGCTATCTGAAAATATTAAAAAGGGGGGCTCCCGTTGATCCTTGGGGAAAAGGGGATTTTATTTTTTTTCATGGAAGGCTTTATTCCGACAATTTGGGGCTTAACGCTTGGGGGGAAATTTTTATGAAAAAAATTTGGGAACTAAAAGTTTAAAAAAAACCAGGTGCCCCAGTGCTGTATTGGGGGGACCGGTGGGGTCTTTCTGGGGTTTCTGGCTGGGGGTTTTTTTCCACTTGGCTGGTTTTTTAAAAAGGGTGGGCGGGCCCTTTTTTAGCCGATTTTGGCCCTTTTTTGGGACCCCGTATGGGATTTTTTTTAAATTTTGTTCATGGAAAAATTTTTAAATTGGGATCGTTTTCCGGTTAAAAAAAGCCTTTTCCCGGGGGCGAACTTTGTTTTTTTCCCTCCCAAAAAAATTTTCTTTAATTGGTAAAATTTTTTTTTCTCGAACCTGAATTGAAAGTGGTTTTTTGCCAAATTTCCAACTTGCCATATCTTGCTTTGAACCGGATTACCTTCCCCAAGGAAAATTTTTTAAGCTTGGGGGTTTTTTTTTTCCCCCCCTTGTTTGGGTTTTTTTGGGGTGTGGGGGTTTATAATTTTTTTTCTTTTCACCCACTTTTTTCCCCCATGATTGGGCCTTTTTGTTTAAATCATAAAGGTTAAGTTAAATTGTTTTAAATCTTTTTTTTAGGTCCTTTGGGTGTTTTTAAAAGCGTTTTTAGGGGGGCCTTGGCGTTTTTCTTTTTGTTTTACTAAAGTTTTACTCCTTCTGTTGGGGGGGTTTTAAAAAGGTGCAAAGCCCAGCCTATTTCCATAAAACTTTTTTATTTTAAAAAAGATGGGTGGTCCTCTTGGGGAACTTCCCCCTTTTTGGGGGGTTTTTTATTTGGGTTTTAAAATCTTTTTAACCCCCTTTTATTCGCTGGAAATTCTTTTCAAAGTTTGGGGGGGTTCCCCCTCATCTTCACTTTCTTTTTTAAAATTCCATTTTAAATTTTTTTAAAATTTTAAAAAAAAACTCTATTTAACCAAAAAACAAAAGGGTTTTTTCGTATCCTTTTTCAATTGGGGGGGGGTTTTGGGTTCCCTTAAAAATTTTAAATTTTAAAAAATTTCCCTTTTGAAAAGGGGGTAGGGTGGATGGAAAAGGGGAGGGAAACTTTTTAAAAAAAAAATCCCCATGGTTTAAAATTTTTTTTAAAAAATTTTAACAAATTTATTAAAAAAATTAATGAGGCAATTTTTTTCTAAATTTTCCCAAAAAAAAAAGGGGACTTTTTTTAAAGCCCCAAATTTTTTTCTTTTTTATATTTCTTCCATTTAAAAAAAAATTTTTAAAAAATTCTTTAGAATTTGGGGCCAAAGTTTTTCTGGGAACCCCTTTGTAGTTTTTCCACAGTTTTAAAAAAAAATTTAATTTTTGAACCATCAAGTTCTAAGGTTTCCCTATTGGGGGTTTTTTTTTCCCTTTTTGGTTATGGAAAAAAACAATTTAAAAATTTTAGGGCCTAAAATTCATTATGAAAAAAACAATCAAGGGACAGGTTTTTTTTTTAAGGGTTTAATTAGGGACTAAATTTTTTTTCATAAAATTAAATACTTTTCACGAACCCCAACTTTTTACAAACCCCCTTTTTTTTTTCCATGAATTTTTTGAAAAAAGGGAAATTTGGTAAAAGGGGCAGGGAACTTTTTTTTTTGGAAAAAGGGGCCAAAATTTAAAACCCAAAAAACCATTTCTCCCCGCCGGGAAAAAGGGGAAAAAAAATTTCACCATTTTAAAAAAAAAAGGTTTAAAACCTTGACCGGCTCTAAAAAATTGGGGGGTTTTTTTTTCCAACAAGGTTTTATTTTTTCCCCCCTTTGGGCGTTAGGGTCTTGGGTAAATTTTTTGGAAAAAAAAGATGGCAATCCGAAAAAAAAAAAACACGGGGTGCTTTTCC
The DNA here is from genome assembly GCA_018398815.1 of Conus ventricosus. NCBI lineage: Eukaryota > Metazoa > Mollusca > Gastropoda > Neogastropoda > Conidae > Conus > Conus ventricosus. The sequence goes on along the minus strand of CM031615.1, from coordinate 49,873,289 downwards.
TGAGGGAAGGGGTATTTAAGGCTTCCCGGTTCGGAACCCCCTTTTCTTGGGGGGAAAAAAGGTTTTCTTCGGCTGGACTTTTTTTTTGGGAGGGCCTTTGGGAAAAAGGGGCTAAATTTTTTTTCCCGGTTTTTTTTAAATTTTTACACCCCGGGGGCAAGGTTTGGGGGTATTTTCCTACAAACCGGAACCTTTGGGGCCCAATGGCGAAGCTTGTCCGTTGCCCAAATCAACGGCCCAATTTAAAGCACTTTTTGGCTAAAAGCGGCCAAACCCCCCCCATTACCACTTTTTAGAACCGGTTTTTTTAAAAACCCTTTTTTGGGCTTTTCTTTGGGGCCCCCCCCCCCCCACTTTTTTTAAGAAAAGGTCGGTGGGGTTTTTTTAACCCAAGAAGGGGTTAAAAAGGGGGACCCCTAGCAAAAACTCAACCCCACTATTTGAACCCCGGGGGAAACGTCAAAAAGGGGGGAATAATTTTTTTTTCCCCCTTTTTTAAATTCCCCCCCCCAAATTTTTTTGATTAAAGCTTTTTCTTTAAAATTTATTCTTGTTTTTCCCCGGGAAAAAAAAAGTTTTTAATACCCCAAAAGATTTGGGGGGTTTAAATTTTGAAAAACACCAAAAATTTTCCCCCCCCCCCTTTTAAAAAAACCGGGGCCTTCGGGAAAATCAAATTTTTTTTTAAAATTTTTTTTTGGGTTTTTCAAATTTAAAGGGCTTAGTTTTTTTCCCAAAGGTTTAAATTTTTAAGTAAAAAATTTTTATAAACCCCAAAAACGGGGGGAAAAATTTTTAAATTTTAAGGTTCCTTTTAAATTTTTTTTTTTGTTTTAAAAAAAAAACACTTTCGGGGAAAAATGTTTTTTAACTACCCCAAAACAATAGGGCCCATTTAACCCTTAAAAATTTTTTTAAAAAGGGGGTTAAATTTGAAACTCAAAAAAACTGGTTTTTTTTAAGCGAACAACTTTAAATATTTTTTCAATACCCTTTTTTTTTTTTTCAAAAAATACTTTTCTTTTTAAAAAAAAAAAAATTTAAAATTTTTTTTTCAAAAAAAAAAAATAATTTCCCCAAAACTTAAAAACTTGGGGAGATAGTGGGGATTTTAAAACGTACAAAGAAAGGTTAATTGAATATAAACCTTTGATTTCCTGAACCAATTGTTTTCCTTTCAAATTAAAAAAATGTTTTGTTTTTTGGATCCCTTACATTTCACGGCATCCCAAATTAACAGGGTTTTGCAATCATTTAGTTTTGCGAAACGCCAATTTAAAGAATAATTTTTAAAATTTTAAAAACTAAATAAACAAACAAAAATTTTCTTTTTTTTTTTGGGGAAACATTTTAAAAGTATAAGGGCTCAGGCCCCAGTACACCTAAAAAACATGAACCCCAAAATTTGATTCCCCCGGGGGAAAGTAAAAATTTTTTCCCCCCATTTTATTTTCCGGCCCCCCTTTTAAAAATTTAAACGCATTTTTTTTTTTTTTGAAAATTTTTTTAAAAAGGGTTTTTTTTTTCCAAACCACATGGAAACCCCTTTTTAATAAAAAATTTTTTCAAAAAAGGGGGGTTAAAACCCAATTTCCCCTTTTTTTTTCCCCCCCCCCCCCCCCCCCCCCCTCCCTTCTCTCTTTTTTTTCCCCCCTCCCTCCTCTTTCCTTTTTTCCCCCCCCCTTTTTTCCCCACCCAAAACCCCCCACCCCCCAAACCCCAAAACCCCAAAACCCCCCCACCCCCAAACCCCCCCAAAAACAAAAAACACAAAACCCCAAATCCCCAGTATTGGGAAAAAGGGAAGGAGGGGGAAAAGGGGAAAAAAGGGGGGGAAAAAAAAAAAAAAGGGGGGAAAAAAAAAAACGCGAAACGCCCCGCAGACAATACAAAGGAAAAGAAAAAAAAAGGGGGGAAAAATCAAAAAAAAAAAAAAAAATGTCCCTTTTTTTCCGGAAAGTTCTTACCCCATCTTACTTCTCGACTTCCCCAAAAAACGAAAGCGAATTTTTTTTTCCCCAAACCCTTAAAAACCTGTTCTACCACGTTTCCCAGGGGGAAAAAGCCCCGGGTTTTCAACCCAACCGAAACTGGGTTTAAAAAATATAATTTTTAGTGGGGGGAAAAGGGGAAATTAAAAAATTTTTTTTTTTTAAAAATTTTTGGGGTTTTTTCCTTTTTTTCCCCCTTTTTTTTGGCCCGCTTATTTTTTTTTTTCCCCCCTTTTTTACTAAACCGGGAAAAAAACAAAAAAAAAAAAAAAAACAAAAACCCGGCAAATTAAATCACAAACCCAAACACCTCAAACCAACAACCATAACCAAAAAACATAATACAACTAAACATAACATGACAACTACAGTACAACTCGCCATAATAAAAGACAACATGACGAACAACACCACCATAACCTAACAAATCACCAACCTGCACAAACAGACGTTCAACCAAAACCAGTTCTGCAACTGCTGAAGTGGCTGCCAACAGAGACGACACAAAAACCCGGCACAGGCCAAGGGCACACCAGACCCGACGAGGACCTGGCCCTAACTATGACTCGAAGTCACTCAGCTCAACTAAAACGGCGCTGCCGCCGCAACTACAAGGCGCGTCCACTCCGACGAACACCAGGGACCGAAGTGAAGCTACCACAACGCATTCCGACTGGTCGGAATCAAGCGAACTCTACTCACAACACAAAACAGCGATTGGTAGAGCAGCGTATCCCTCCGCAGAGCTGACACGCCGGACCAACGGACTAGTTGTTGCTCGTGCAACAACACGACAATTTACCACAACAACTCACAGACTTGACAACACCACAACAGCCGATATCCTGCCCCGCCTTCTCTGGTGTAGAACCAAAGTAACAAAAGGGTAACAAACGGGAACGAAACCAACCTCTCGCTTCCACTCCTTCCATAATGAAGACTGGAATTCAAGAATATTGTTGTCTTATTTCCCCACCCTACCTAGCCTAACCTTCCACCTTAACCAAAACCCCAATCTTACACACGCACTCTCGCCACACACATCATATACACATATGCACACGCACACGCGCACCGCTCTCTATTTCTGAATTACCATTACTCCAAACACATAGAGGGCTGATTTACTACCGCCGATCGGTGACAAGCTTGAAGGAGCAGCAGCAGGCCAAGGGTAGGATTAAGCCAAATACGATTGCTAGATAGAATTGAATCATTATATAGCCATATGGGCGAGAGCAGCCAGAAGCACTTGGGGTTTTCCTGATTTTTCAACAGATAAAAATAATCATTTGTATGTAAGAACCAGTAAAGGAAAGCGTGTGCGGTTACTGCAAAACCAGACCCAACCCAGTTTTTAAGCAGGGCACAATTCTTAGAGATCTCCCTGCTGTTGACCAAAAGGGAATTAAACTTTATTGACAATTTAAGGCCTGAGGCTGTTAGTCTTTTACATAACTTGGGGAAGAGTTGCCAACACAATCTAAAATACAAAACATACCCCTTCAAGAATTAAATCGAACAGCAGATGAACTAATAGCAGAAATTGAAACGAGTTTTAATGAGGAGACACAATTAAAAACAATTTAAGATTCTCCATTTGCCTATGCGTGAAATCCTGGGGCTTAATGAGGCTTTACGGACAATAAGGGGTGAACTAACAAACAATTTAGCAAAACTTGGTGAGCTGGATAGAGAGATAGAAGAAGAAAAAAATAAACTCGCTAATGCAGATGATTACAATTTAGGGCGAGAAGAAAAGGCTAGAATACAGCAGAAAATACAGGATTTAAGGTACAAAGGGCGGCCAGGTTAGAAGTGCTGTCTACTAACAGGGCACAGCTAGTATCACAAACAAGCAGAATAAGAGAAACTATAAACAGAATACTTTATAAAAACCCTACGCTAGCAGAAAATAAGGGCTCTGTTCAGAGAACAGGGGATTACAATAGTTAGTATATTAACAGCTGTTGGGTTTGCTATCTCTACACTCGTTTATGCTTTAACCGGCAGTGCACCAACAGGGTCAGTAGCTCCTCCAACACCTCACCCTGGTAAAAGTTGGATTAGAAAACAATTGCATCATCTAGCAAACCTATTAAAGAGGTTAGCTGCCAAAGCGCTTGATGCTCTGCCTGGCATAATAGGTAGTGTTGTTAGTTGGGTTTTGTCTACTATAGGCAAAGTTGCTGGTTATATGGCCGACAATCTGTGGACGTTAGGAGCGCTAGCTGCTGGATTAATTTTTAGTGAAATAAAGTATGGCTAATCCAGTAAAAGTTAGAAATACAACAAGGGCTGTCTTTTCGCTAGTGCGACTGTCAGTGTGAGGCAGATCAACAGGTGGCGTGCTTTCTGGGCTGCTTTCTGGCTGTGGGACGCTTATAACTAAATCACATTCTTCAGAGCTAGGTACTTTCTTTAAAATGGATGGAGCGGGCCTTGTGTTTAAGCCTTGATTGTGCCCTAAGTTTTGGTCATCCCCAGCTATGAGGATTTCATTGTTATAATTCTGTATCATGCAATCTGTAGTCTAAGGTCAGAGGGTAGCATGTATAATCCATGGCCTACAACAAAGTCAACCTTTGACCTAGCGTGTGCAAGAACATCTTGATACCTTTGTATGCTGGCCGGCAAATCAACAGCAGCATTAATAGCATCTTCTAAATTGGCTAGAAATTGTTTTCTGGCGTCAAACCCTGTAGATTGATCAACTATGCTAGACTTAGTCTGTGCCTGTGCTCCTAATAGACACCAAACGTATGTCCTTATGGAGTCATTAAGTCTTTGCACTCCTGGCATTGTTAGACCTTCACTTTCATCTGAGATAAATGTTGTCCAAGCATTAGGGCGTTTTTGTTCTATGGATCCAATCGAACTTGTTTGTTTGGTTGAAAAGAGGTGTGGCCAGGCCAGTATTTCATAATTATATTCTCTTTTGCACCCCACAAATACAATGTGCCCATCCCATGATTACGGTCTAACTTTTGTTTAAAATCAGTTGAAGGATTAATGTTAAATTCGTTGCAAATTCTTTCATATGCATTAGTGTCCATTGGGCTGTTAAATGGATTAAACGCGTTGTCGTTAGGGAGAGGCACTTGTAGTTCAGTTAGTATTCGTCTGTACTGGTAATAAACATGAAAGTTATATACTGACCTTACTAAAAGTTTGGGGTGGTTTAAATGGTTTGCATATGAAACACCGCAGCCAGTAGTTGCGCAGTAAATGGCAAAATTTAACTGATTCTGAAAAAAAGCCATAGGGTGAATGACCATGCGATGGCACTCTGTCACTCTTTATTGGAGGATTTAAATATTTAGTTAGTGGATTTACAAGTCTGACTTGGAAGCCGTATGATCCATCTACTGCAATGGTTAAATTGCTGAAGTCCAAAGATTTGGGGTTATAAAACGCTCCTACATCGTAAGTGGCACTTTCGTTATATTTAAAGGTTCCATTTTTAAATAGTTTTTAAAATAGTTATAAAAAAGATGTACATCTATATAACCCAACAAAACAAACGCGTGTTCTTGACGTATCCAATTGACAATAGGCGCGGGAGTTGTAGGATTGCCCTTAAAGAAATTGGCTTTAAAGTAAATGGATTAACATATTTGAAAGAGCTAAGAATAACTGGGTGGATGTTAAGGAAGAACAAGGCAATCTATTAAAACATTTAAAAATACCCGATGGTTACTACAACTTTGTTCTTTAAGAGAAGTATTCAGCAAATTTGGCATTAAGTTAAAAATTAATGAGGCAAATCTTATAATTACTATGAATTTTCCAGAACTTAAGAAAAAAGGGAGTACGTTTTTCCTATAAGCCTTGCTCGAATTTTAGGCTTTTATGATAGTGGTGAAACATATCATATTAAAACACATATGCACTTAAAAAGCGGTCTTTATGAGTATGTAGGCAGTAGACCAACCGATTTTATCGTGAACCAATGTTGTATGTTCATTTACAACAGTTAAAAACAGATACTAATTTATTTGAGGGCTATCCATCTACAGTTCTAAGAGTGTTGCCGTCAATTAAGGGAGGGTTTTGCAATTATCAGTTTATAGGTTTGATGGGAAAAAGTCAATTTAAAGAATTAATTGAGGGGCCTATAAATTCATTGGGTGTAAAAATAACTAATCAAGATGGAAGGCTAGTTGTTTGTTCTGATTTATTAATGGTGTTGGAAGTAGAGAGCGTACTTAATTTTTATGTCACTGGAGAGAATGTAAATATCTTTGTTCACGATCACCAAATCTTATCTTGCACGTAAGCCCCATTTGGCGGTTTTCCATGTTAATTTTTTAGAAAACAGGTGTTAAATTTGGCTAAAACTGACATGAGATGGACGTTGATTTGTAAAGTGAAAAGAGGGGTTTTTCGTGCAAAATAAGATAGGTGAGCTTGAACCCGCATAAAGACATTTCTCTCCCCAGCCTGGTAAAAGTTGGATTAGAAAACAATTACACCATCTAGCAAACTTATTAAAGAAGTTAGCTGCTAAAGCGCTTGATGCTCTGCCTGGCATAATAGGTAGTGTTGTTAGTTGGGTTTTGTCTACTATAGGCAAAGTTGCTGGTTATATGGCTGACCATCTGTGGACGTTAGGAGTGCTAGCTGCTGGATTAATTTTTAGTGAAATAAAGTATGGCTAATCCAGTAAAAGTTAAAAATACAACGAGGGCTGTCTTTTCGCTAGTATGACTGTCAGTGTGAGGTACTTTAACAGGCGGTGTGCTTTCTGGTTCTGGACTGCTTTCTGGCTGTGGGGGGTTATAACTGGATCGCTTTCTTCAGAGCTAGGTACTTTTTTTAAAATGGATGGAGCAGGCCTTTGTTTAACCCTTGATTGTGCCCTAAGTTTTGTCGTCTCCAGCTATGAGGATTTCATTATTATAATTCTGTATCATGCCAATCTGTAGTCTAAGGTTGAAGGGTAGCATGTATAATCCATGACCTACAACAAAGTCAACCTTTGACCTAGCATGTGCAAGAACGTCTTGATACCTTTGTATGCTGGCAGGCAAATCAACGGCAGAGTTAATAGCATCTTCTAAATTGGCTAGAAATTGTTTTCTGGCATCAAAGCCTGTGGATTGATCCACTATGCTAGACTTAGTCTGTGCTTGTGCTCCTAATAGACACCAAACGTATGTCCTTATGGAGTCATTAAGTCTTTGCACTCCTGGCATTGTTAGGCCTTCACTTTCATCTAAGATAAATGTCGTCCAGGCATCAGGGTGTTTTTGTTCAATTGACCCTAATCGAACTTGTTTGTCTGGTTGAAAAGAGGTGTGGCCAGGCCAGTAGTCATAATTATATTCTCTTTTTACACCCCACAAATATAATGTGCCTAACCCATGATTGCGGTCTAACTTTTGTCTAAAGTCAGTTGAAGGATTAATGTTAAATTCATTGATGATTCTTTCATATGCATTAGTGTCCATTGGGCTTTTAAATGGATTAAACGCGTTGTCGTTAGGGAGGGGCACTTGTAGTTCAGTTAGTATTCGTCTGTACTGGTAATAAACATGAAAGTTATATACTGACCTTACTAAAAGATTGGGGTGGTTTAAATGGTTTGCATATGAAACACCAAAGCCAGTGGTTGCGCAGTAAATGGCAAAATTTAACTGATTCTGGAAAAAAGCCATAGGGCGGGATGACCATGCTGATGGCACTCTATCACTCTTTATTGGCGGATTTAAATATTTAGTTAGTGGGTTTACAAGTCTAACCCGGAAGCTGTATGATTCATCTACTGCAATGGTTAAATTGCTGAAGTCCAACGATTTGGGGTTATAAAACGCTCCTACATCGTAAGTGGCACTTTCGTTAAATTTAAAATGGTTCCATTTTTAAATTAGTTTTTTTTTAAATAGTTATAAAAAAGATGTCCATCTATATAACGAAGCAAAACGAGCGTGTGTTCTTAACGTACCCAATTGACAATAGGCGCGGGAGTTGTAGGATTGCCCTTAAAGAAATTGGTTTTAAAGTTATGTGGGTTAACATATCTGAAGGAGCTCAAAATAACTGGATTAATGTTAATGACGAACAAGGCAATCAAATAACTCATGTGCAAATACCTTATGGTTTATTACAACTTTTGTTCTTTAAAAGAAGTACTTAACGAATTTGGCATATTGTTAAAAATTAACGAAGCAAACCTCAGAATTACTATACATTTCCCACTAGAAGAAAGAAGAGAGTACACTTTCCCTAAAGGCCTGGCTAAAATCTTGGGCTTCCATGATAGTGACAGATCTTATAAATTCAGTACAAGAGAAGATGCCTATCAATTTGAAGGTAATAAACCTTCTGATTTTCTCGTGAACCCAATGTTGTATGTCCATTTACAACAGTTAAAAACAAATGCTAATTTGTTTAATGGCTATCCATCTACAGTTCTACGAGCACTGCCGTCAATTAAGGCAGGGTTTTGCGATTATCAGTTATATAGTTTTGACGAAAACAGCCAATTTAAAGAATTAATTGAGGGGTCTATAAATTCATTGGATGTAAAAATAGCTAATCAATACGGAAAGCCAGTTGATTGTTCTGATTTATTAATAGTTCTTGAGGTAGAAGAGCATATTAGAAAAGTAGTAAGGGCTCAGTCCCGCGGACGTTAACAGCGCTGGAAGTAGAAGAGCGTACTGTAAACCCTTAATTTGTATATCCCTGGAGAGAATGTAAATATCTTTGTTCACGATCGCCCTATATTATCTTGCACGTAAGCCCCATTTTAAAGTACTAATTACGTCGATTTTTGCTGTTTTTGTGTGTTAATTGTTTTAGAAAACAGGTGTTAATTTTGGCCAAAACTGACATGAGATGGACGTGATTTGTATGTGAAAAGGGGGGTTTTCGTGCAAAATAAGATGGGGGTCTTGAACCCGCATATTTACCTTCTCTCTTCTCTCTCTCTCTCTCTCTCTCTCTCTCTCTCTCTCTCTCTCTTCTCTCCTCTCTCTCTCTCTCTCTCTCTCTCTCTCTTTTTCTCTTCTCTCCCCTTTTGTCCCGCCTCTTTCCCCCCCCTTTTTTTAAAAAAAAAAAAAAAAAAAAAACAAAAAAACCCCAAAAACCCAAAAACAACAAAAACCAACAACAACAACGAAATTAAAGAACACAACAAACCACTCGTATCTCAGAAGAGGGAGGGGGGAAAGGGAGGAAAGAGGGAAGAAAGAAGGAGAAGGGGGAAACGGAGAAGAAACAGCAGAGACAGCAGCAAAAAAGGGGACGCGCAACGAAAAAGGGTAAAGGAAATACAAAAAAAACCCCAAAAAACATGAAAGGGGAATAACGGGATGGGTCGGTGACATTTTTGCCGTCTTTCCCTTTCATGATTTTCCAGAAACAAGGTGTGCAATTTTGTCTTTGGGCCTTTCCCCTTGCCCCTTCTCCCTTCTTTTGTTTCCCTTTTTTCCTCCCCTTTCCTCTCCCCCTTCCTTCAAAAAGTTTTCTTTTTCCGGGGGGGGGGGGGGGGGAGAAGGGGGGTTTTTTTTTAAATGTTTGAAGGATTTTTTGTTTTTTCTTTTTATTAAAATCATCCAAAAAACAAACGGTGGTGAAGACCGCCCCTTCCCCCTTTTCCCCCCCCCCCCTCCCCCCTTTTTCCCCTTTTTTTTCTCTTTTTTCCTTTTTCCTTTTCTCTTTTAAAATCCAATAAATGTCCTTTTTTGGGGGACCGGGCACGTTTATTCAGAAAAAGGTTCACCCCAACACACCACACACACAACACACACACACCACACACACACACACACAACACCCCCACACCCCCCACACACCACACACACACAACACATACCAAACACACACACACACTCCCCACACACCAAAACACAACATACATGCACACGTACGCGCGCGTGCGCGGCCGCGGCCACACACACACCAACACACAACACACACACAAAACCCACACACACACGCACGCACGCACGACGCACCACGCACACACACACACACCAACACACACACACCACACCACACACACCCACACACACACCACACACAACACACTTTTTAAGCACAAAAGGATTAAAAAGCAAACAGTTTTTTCTAAGGCGAAAAAATGGGATACAATTGCAGCGATGTAAAGCGATATAAAGTATTTTCTTCCATTCGGCAATGACGACATGCAGTCCAAATGTGTCATTCCAAATACTGAAAAGTTTATTTTAAAAAGGGTTTTTAATGCGCACGGTTGTATGAGCAAACCCGCAGTTTCGTATAATTTTTGATGTTTGTCTAGAAAGCTGTTAGTATTTCAGTTTTTCAGTATTTTGCTAGGGGGTTTTTCTGTAGTTAAAATTGACCCAAGGGGGAAAAGAGGAAAGATTCGAATTGTTCCTAGGGAAAGGCGCCGGTGGGTATTTTTTTTCGAATTGTACGCACCGCTGCCCCCACAAGAAAAACAGAACCCCCCGACGAAGGTAAAGACAAGACTTTTTTATACACATGATTATCAAAAAATGAAGTCCTTTTTTAGCGGGAAAAACCATAGTACCTTTTTCGCTAACGTTGTTTTCACACACGACGGGAACCCAACCGGGGACACCTGGTGTACCCCAGTCCCTTCATCCCTTCCATCCCCAACTGCACAAACAGATTGCATTTCCCGATGGGGTGAGGCCCTACAGTCCTTTCCGTTAGCGCCTGGGCATTCCACAGTCCCCTTGGGAAACTGGAAGGTGTATGGAATTCTAGGAGAGTGGGGAGAGGGGAAGGAGAGAGAAGGGAGAGAGAGAGAGAGGGGAGAGAGGAGAGAGGGGGAGAGAAGAGGGGGGAGAGAGGGGAGAGGAAAGAGAGAGAAGGGGAAAAGAGCGAAAGAAGGAAGGGGGGGAGAAAAGAAAAGAGAGAGAGGAGAGAGAGACATTTCACGAGTAAAACATTCTTGCGCAACGTTCTAAAAACAGTAATCACTAATATTTACGACAATTGCTGTGGGGCAGATGGTATAAAAAAGGAATACCCCAACGTGTCATATATAAATGGATTATCAAAGTCCTACCCTCTACATGTCAAATGGGCAGGATGTCAGTTGAATCGTTACTGATCAGAGCACAATACATACTCATGCAAAGAATATCAAATCTTATCGTTTATGGAAGAATCCATGGAACAGTCATGAAACATGAAGTCTGCAATGGTTTACAATTAGCTCATAGTGTGACATTTGTAACCAGAAAGGAAAACATCAGATAAGTACATTTACTGAAAGACAAATGATTCGGTCGCTCGGAATATAATTTTGAAGCTGACTCTAGACTTTTGGTTCAATTAGCGACCCATGTAATATGTTCAAAAGGTTTCAAAAAGTATTACACAAAAGACATGGATTTCTTTTGTTCTTTGTGTATTTTGTTATAAAAGCACCTATTTATTGTATATATTAAACATATTCTCGTTTAAACGAAAATACTTTCTAGCTGGTTAACTTCAAAATTTGTTTGATCATTCAAAATTTCGTAAGGGGGCTTTAAAACAACATCCAGACATACCATTCTATTAAAGAGAATAATCTTGTAAGGATACAGGAAAATTTAAATGAATCATATTCTAATGGAGCATTGCCTCACGTTCAACTGCTGTGTCGGCTGTATCTTTTAAATAAAACCATAAATGAGAAGGTATCCAGTAGAACGTGATTTCAGTCCCTCTAAAATTAGTGTATAAATTAAGTTAGTAATTTCAATCATGATTTCAGGTCTTCTCTCTATGGATTTAATGACTACAGGACTTGAAAAACCGTCTTTGAATCAACACAGAAGAAAATTCAAAGAGTACTGCGTGGGAAGATGCTGACGTGATAGAAAGCCATCAAAATCGCTGCAAATTCAGCAATAAAATCTTATTTGTTCGCTCCAAAGTGACACGACTTTAATTTTATTTTAAAATCGAATATGAAGTATGCCATTCCCTCTCGTTTATCTATTGC
>CM031615.1:49859896-49861243 GCA_018398815.1 Conus ventricosus | reverse complement strand
TGACCCACCTGTATCTACATTCACATGATTTTGATATTTTTTTTAAAGTAAGATTTCACATCGTGCACTAAAATGCATATATTTTCGAATGTGAAAAGAGGCTCTTTGGTGTTACCATTTCGGTGTCGGAGAGAACGAAGGTGTAACAGAAACCGAATCCTCGAAAGTAATCCCGGACGAAAATGCGTTTCACAAGTAAATATTGTCAAAGTTATTTTGGAGGACACTGACTTCGCTTTTCTTCTTCTTTTTTTAAAAAATCATTATCGCACCATATCAAATTTCTTTTAATGAATAAGACTGTTCAGAAGCATTTCTTATTTTAAACAAAGATGGTGAACGCAACGTTTATCTATTTTTCTAAAGGTAAGTCTCGTTATATGTGCGGATCGATGATTCGTGAAATGGGAGGTCCAATGCTAGATTCAATGCTTTACATTTTATGCCTTGTACATTTTTTGTCAAGAAACATTTCGGGGCAATAGAAATATTTCTTGATTATATGCAATTTTAGATCTGATTAAATATTTACAAAAATTAGTCTGTGTAAGTGGATCATGTCCCCATGTTTTTATTATTTCTTCTTTTAGAAATTGCAAAGTCTTTCTCGATTTTATCAAAATTCTTTATATATACTATTCTATAATGTTGATTCCAAGACAAATTGCGGGGAAACAGAACAAAACGGATTTGGTTAACATTTTATATCGTAGCGCCCAGAGTGAAAGCTGACATCTTATCTTGAATCACTGTCACAAAGAACGATTTTTAAAAAAATGCAATTCATTATTATTCAATGATCTACAGTTTTATCAACGTTTTGTTGCTACAATTTTTCTGTGTAAATTCATGATACGTAAAGGTTTGTCTTTCCCAAAAGTCAATTCTGTGCAAGTGCAAAAATCGTCTACATATTGAACTAACACTACATTTCTAGATACTTTGCCGAGTAACGCAGTACACGTAAGGAATATGGTTATACATTAAAACTGAGGACAAAAAAGACAAGGGCCACGACTGGTTCTCGAGGAATTCCTATTTCAGGTGGTTTTGTTATCTATTCTTATTTGAAATTCACGCTTTTCAAAGAAGCGTTTACTAAAATATGTACATTTCCTAACAGGACAATGCGTATAAGTTTCAATAAGAGCCGTGAACTCTACACCTGATTGTGTACTTTATATCTATATAAGATTTACATTTATTTATGAAGAAACATGATTTCTAGTTTAATGTATGTCTTGCAGATTGTTTCTTTAAACTCGTAAATAGTTTCACTGACAGCTCAGTGGTTTTTTTATTTCCCTTAACTGAATCATGCTTGTTTAATAAGTGTTAACACATATT
>CM031615.1:49834896-49854896 GCA_018398815.1 Conus ventricosus | reverse complement strand
AGAAACTGTGGCCCCACATCAATTATTGAAAGCAAGGTAAGTTGGCGACAAATTGGCCAAGGGGCGACAGATTGGACAGTAAAGTGCGACCCAATCTGTCGCCCTCAAAAACGTAGAATGGGCGACAGATTGGTCCTGGTTGAGGACCAATCTGTCGCCTGGGCGACAAATTGGTCCTGGTGTTGAGGACCAACCTGTCGCCGGGCGACAAATTGGACAGGGGCGACAGATTGGTCGTTAACATAGGCTGTGGTCTTGTGTTTCGTGTATGTAGACACAAAGGATGCACCTGCCGGACTGTTTCTTCTTCTTCTTCTTCTTCTTCTTCTTCTTCTTCTTCTTCTTCTTCTCTTCTTCTTCTTCTTCTCCCATCTTGTTCGTGCTCTTGTTCTTATTTTTGTTCTCCTCCTCCCCCTCCTCCTTCTCCTCCTTCTCCTTCTTCTCCTTCTTCTTCTTCTCTTCTTCTTCTTCTTCTTCTTCTTCTTCTTCTCTTAAATGATATGTCTGGAACTGTCAAGATCTGCTTCGGATGTACGACTCTGCCATCATTTTGTGGAGAAGATTGAATGGTTCTGTCGATCTGTTTTTCCAGATGATCGACAGATCTTGCTATGGCGTACGGAAGCAGAAGAAGCCTGATCTTAATCTCCTCATAATCTGCCGTCTTTGATCAGACCCAAGACAGATGAATCAGAACAAGTCTTTCTGCATGAAATTGATCAGGAAGACCCAGTAAAGAAAACATGAGTCTCTGAACAAAACCGCAGGATGGATGTACTGAGTGGCTTTCTTTCTCTTGTCATTTGTTTGTCCCTGTTGTTTGGCAGATTCGCCAAGAATTATTTTCCAAATTTGTTTCCATTTTCGCCCTCGGTCATCTCACTTCAAAGCTTCCTTTTCTTAGGAACAGTCGCAGACTGGCACGTGCTGAGAAAGAAGGAAGACGAATGGCAGTGACAGTTGTTCGGCAGTAATTTGCCGCAATATCAGAAACAAGAGCTGGTGCCAGAAAATCTTTTTCAAATTCTCCAGAGACATGGATAGGGAGTGTTATAGAGGAGGAGGAGGTATAATCTGATTTTTTTTCTTTCTTTCAGTCGGCAAGACTTGAGTTCAAACCTTCACGTCTGACCCGTGCTGGTGTGTTCCTGCATCGTGTCATGACTGACGTATTGGTAAAGTTAGGCTCCTAGGTGTATTCGCACCCCTATTCCAACTTAATCGTGTTCCAAATTCAGTCGCCTGTCTTAACGGTAAGATGCTAAAGTCTTACGTTTTAATCAGTATAGCAGAGCCCTCCACACAGTATCTGGGTGATGAAATGAGCACAAAGTGCCGTTGCAAAACAAGTCAGACCATCGAAAAAGCACCTAGTTCTAAAAGCAACGAGCAAAAACAATAAACAAATAAATAAGTAAGTAAATAAATAAATAGACAAAGAAGATAAACAAATAGATAAAAGTAACACACGGTATCAGAATTATGAACATCTTGAATCAAACAGAAAATGAAATGTTATGATGGCATCGGAGCTGAACAATGTATGTGGCAAAACTTACAGAATTAGGCCAACCTGAGAGCGCCACGTAAAAACCATGCTTGCTACAGAAACCAACACTGCAGAAATTTCAAAGGATCTACGGAAACGACCCGGAGGAGAGTATATGAAGCGGACCAGCCAAACCTTCTGTCAAGAGAAGCTGACCCGCTGATGAAACTTCTCTCCTCCAAGACCCGCCTCACGGACTGGAGTATGGAATATACGAACAATGTACGAAACTGGAAGAGCAGCTCAGTGGCTAGAGAGATGGACAATTACAGGCTGGAGATACTCGGACTGAGTGAGGTGAGATGGACATCATCAGGGAAAGTCACCTTAGCATCGGGCATCCAACTGCTGTATTCAGGACCGCCGGATGAGGGGTGTGTGCACAGAAATGGAGTTGGACTCATGTTGACCAAAAAAGCAAGCAAGAGCCTGATGGAATGGGAACAGGTCAACGAACGAATACTAACAGCTAGATTCTTCTCAAAGTTTCAGAAGGTCAGCATAGTACAGTGCTACGCCCAACCAACGTGGCTGAAGAAGACACCAAAGAAGAAATTTACCAACTACAAGCTGTACTGGATAAGTTGCCCAGAAGAGATGTCATCATAGTGATGGGAGATATGAATGCCAAAGTTGGCGGTGACAATAGCGGCAGAGAACATGTGATGGGAACAGAAGGAGTGGGTACAATCAACGAAAACGGAGAACTTTTTACTAACTTCTGTGAGATGAATGACCTCATCATCGAGGAACAGTTTTTCCCACACCGCAGAGATAAACAAAGTGACATGGAGATCACCAGACCTGAGCACTGAAAACCAAATAGACCACTTCACGATCTCAAGGAGATGGAGACGGACCCTACAAGACGTGAAGGCATGCAGGGGAGCAGACGTGGGATCAGATCACATACTTCTGGTGGGCAAGCTGAAGATCAAGATTGCCAGGAACAAAGATACAGGTCAACAGAGGCACACCCACGCTTTGACACCACAAAGCTGAAGTCAGAAGAAAAGAAGAGGGATTTGTCATCACCCTGAACAACAGATTCCAGGCCCTCACAGACCTGGAGGATGGCTCGCTGGAAAAGAAATGGGAGCGAGTGAGGAGTGCCTTCGATGAAACCAGTCAAGAAGTGCTAGGATACAGGAAACGACAGCACAAACCATGGATCTCGGAAGAAACCATCAAGAAGATAGAAGAGAGACGAGAGACCAAACAGAGAGAGATCGAAGCCAGAACAAGAGCACAGAAACAACGTCTTCAACAGGAGTACAGCAAACGAGACAAGGAAGTGAAGAAGAGTGCCAAAAAGGACAAGCGAGACCATGTAGAAGGACTGGCCACTCAAGCACAGGAAGGAGCGGAGAAGAATGATATGAAGACCCTCTACACCATCACTAAGCAGCTGGGCGGTAGGAAAACCAACACCAACCGACCAGTGAAAGGGAAGAATGGAAACATCTTGAGCAAACCAACAGAGCAGCTGGACAGATGGAGGGAACACTTTAGCGAGCTACTCAGTGGTACGCCAGTCAAGATACCACCACTCATCGAGGAAGGAGAAGACCTGGATGCGAACCTAGGGCCGATCAGCAAAGAAGAAATCATTCAAGCAATCAGGAAGACAAAGAACAGGAAAGCCCCAGACCTGACAACGTCACACCGGAAGTGCTCAGGGCAGAAGCGACGTCGCGGCAGACATCCTGATGGACTTATTTCAAGAGGCCTGGGAAAAGGAAGAAGTGCCAAAAGAGTGGAAAAAGGGCTACATCATCAAGATACCCAAGAAGGGGATCTCAGCCAGTGTAAGAACTGGAGAGGGATACAGCTGCTGTCACTACCCAGCACAATCTTCACGAGAATCATCCTAAAGAGGATCCGGCAGCTGAAGACGAAAAGCTGAGAGACGAACAAGCAGGATTTCGAGCAGGAAGATCATGTGTCGATCAGATAGCCACGCTCCGAATCATTATCGAGCAGTCTCTTGAGTGGCAGTCACCAATCTACATCAATTTTATCGACTTCAAAAAAGCATTCGACACAGTGGACAGAGAAGTAACATGGAAAATCCTGAGACACTATGGAATTCCACTCAAGATGGTAAAAATCATACAGAGCCTGTACAAGGACACAGCGTGTCACGTCATCCACAACACGAGTGTGTCGAACCCTTCACAGTGAACACCGGGTACGTCAGGGATGTTTGTTGTCACCGCTGATCTTCTCTCTTGTGATCGACTGGGTGATGAGGACAGCGATGAGCCCACCATGCGGGATCCAGTGGACACTCATGCAGAAACTTGAGGACCTGGATTTCGCGGACGACATCAGCTTGCTGACTCACACCCTCCACCACATGCAGAAGAAGACCGAGAGCCTCCGCAGCACAGCCAGTAACACTGGCTTGGAGATCAACGCGGAGAAGACAAAGACCATGAGAGCCAACACAAGCCAGGCTGAAGCAATTCGCCTAGGGGAAAAACAGATAGAAGATGTTGAGAAATTTACCTACCTTGGAAGCATTGTCAACAAGACAGGAGGTACTGATGATGACATCAGGGCCAGAATAACCAAGGCAAGATTTGCTTTTACACACCCTCAAGCCCATCTGGAGGAGCGCAAACGTCCGTCTTCACACCAAACTGAGACTGTTTAACACCAATGTAAGACCTGTGCTGCTGTATGGCTCGGAGACCTGGAGACTCACCAAAGGGCTGGAGCACAAGTTGCAGGTCTTCATCAACACATGCCTGCGGCGGATCCTCCGCATCAGGTGCCTAACAGAATTGCCAATGAGGAGCTATGGCGCCGGACAGATCAGAGACCAATCGGAGACACCATCAGAATCCGAAAGTGGAAGTGGATCGGACACATCCTACGCCGAGGTCCGGCACTGGATTGGAACCCGCAAGGAAAGAGAAAGCGAGGCCGCCCAGTGACAACTTGGCGTAGGACGCTGAACAGCGAGCTGAGTTCCATCAAGCTGTCCTGGGTGAGGCAAAGCAGGCAGCCCAAGACCGCACACGTTGGAAATCTGCAGTGAAGGCCCTATGCTCCCGATGGAGCGAAGAGGATTAAGTCAAGTCAAGTCAGCATTCCTGCCCGTTCCCGCTGTTCTTCATCTGATTATTTCGAATTCCCTCCTACAACCGGAGGTGGCACGGTTCTAGAGCGGTCTTATTTTCTGCGGCGACACTTAGGAACTCGCTCCTGCGTGATGCCCTTTCATTCCTGACTTTCAGGTCGGCACTTAGAGCTTATCTTACACAAAGAAAGAAAAACCAAGTTGCTGTTTTAAAAGCACGTCATAACCACAGCAGAAGATCTTCTGCTGTCCGATTGTCTGTGGAGTTTCTTCCTGCTGTTTGACAAGTACCGCCTTCCGAAGGGGCAGGGTATCTTATGTATACTATGACAAGTGTGTCCTAGTCATCAGGACTTGGTAGACATGACCCGGTCTGACATCGAGGAGGACTGTATCTACACCCAAACGTATTCTTGCATTATCCACCGCGGGACAAGGGTTGTTGTGTAACTGATGTCCGTATGTCATTTATTCATTCATTAATAAAGCCTATCTTCCGCATTAGAATATGAAATGGAAAAAAAAAGTTCAGTAACAAACCTAAAATATTTGAATAATTCTAGGATACATATTATAAGTTTAAGTCATGAAGACCTTAATGTGGCATGCTAGCGACAACCGTGGGGGGTTTCCGATTCCCATAACTTTTAAATCCCAGTTAGCACTGAAAACAATGGTGAATTTAAATGATTTATGTGTCAGGATTTATCTACCGCTACCATTGATCCGCACCGATTCCTCACACCACCCCTCATCATCATGTCTTCTGTTTTGCCATTGGCTGTTTTTGCCCCCACTAGTCTACAGTTTGACACGAATCTGAGCTCCAAGAAGACATCAAGCAGCTTAGAGGAGCGACGACGACGTTTCTTCAGTCAATTTGTTTATAGCCCAGCCGACCACAAATGCCACTTAAGGATTGAAAGCGTGTTAAATCCAAAACTATTGATAGACATTTCACCCACCCACCTACCTTTTGTCCACCGTCACCCTTCCCCACAAAGTCTTAACCAGACGAATTAAGATTTCAGTGTGAGGAGACGAGACACTTACATTCAGCCAAGTACTCTCAGACACTGAAGTCAGGATCTGGAGAGGCATCAACATGTCGCCTTCTCTAAAAAAAAAAAAGAAGAAAGAAATTGTCTTCTTCAAAGCCATAGCGTTTAATGTTGATGTTTAACACGATACCCAGCTTGAAGTTATGTTACTGGAGATGTGTTTAAACGCTCTAACCATTTGGATTCCATCCCACTGTGGGATCACTGGGAATGAGAACGCTGACGCTCTGTCCAAGGCAGGCAGCAATATAGAGCAGTTCAGCCACCCGGTGACCTACAGAGAGGCCAAAAATATCATCCAATCCAATCCATCAGCTCCAGAGTTACCAGCAAACAATCCTCTTTAGACTGAGAACTGGCCATTGCCGACTGCTGAGCCACCTCAGACGAATTAAGATTGCCCACACCACAAAGGGGGGAACTTCCGGTGCGCACGTCGGAGGCGGGCGCCGTGTTTGTGGGGTCCGCTATCAATTGGTGTTTGAAGTTGGTTATCGACCGGAGTCGACACCAGGATGGTCCGAGAGTGACATCGTGACTGCCATCACACCAACGCCAGGTTTGGTCCACTCAGCGGGACCGTAGGCACTGTGAAAATTTGGATATGTGTGGTTGACTGTGAACTCAGACATGGACGGAAAACATGGCGTCAGCACACCTGTCAAACGTAAACATCAACGTGGTTCAGATTCGTCTCAGTCAGTGTCCAGTGCGTCAGATGACTCAATAATTAAGTCTAAGGAAAAGAAAAAGAAAAAGATTGAGACAATAACTAGCTCTCCTGTTTCTTCAAGTGAAAAAGTGTTGCCTAAATTTGATTCAGTTTCTGGAGGAGAAATATGCTGATGGGGAGAGGGAAGGGAACTCCGACATGACTGAAGCTACTGTTGCAGAGGAAGTTTTTCCTATTGGGGAGGGATGTGATCGTGAGGTCAGCAACTCTGACATCATGAACAAACTGTGCAAACTCTGTGACACTGTGAACGAACTCCGAGCAAGCATCTATACTGTTCAATTGGATAATGATAAGCTGAAAGAGAGGTCTCAGAGGCAAAGGAGAGAGAAGAGGACCTACGACAGCAGCTTGCGGAAGCCCGACATCTGGTAGAAATTGCAGATCGCCGATCTGAAGAAGTGTCTGCCTACGTACGTAGAAATAACATGCGGATATATGGGGTGAAAGAGGGGAAAACTGAGACCCAGGAAGAATGTGAAGCAAAGGTGCTGTCTCTGCTTAACACCAAGCTGAAGCTGAAAGTCACGAGCGAGCAGATCGAGGCCGTGCACAGAGTCGGACCACATCGACCTGCTGTATCTACCGACTCCGCCAAGGATACCAACAAACCGAGAGGTATTGTGGTACGATTCGTGTCGCGACGCGTTCGAGATACTGTGCTCTATGCCCGGAAAGGTCTTAAAGGTACAAAGACAGTATTTGTAGAAGATCTTACTCCCAGAGCGTACACACTACTATGCACCGTGAAAAGTGATACCAGTGTTTGTGCACAAGCTTGGACCAGAACGGCTCAGTCATTATGAAAACGCAAAACGGTAAGATCGTCAACGTTCGATCTTCCGCGGAGTTCAAACATTCTGCTGATCGTGCCACTTGGGCAAAGAAGTAAATGCTTGTGACAGATTAGACCTACGCCTAGTGATAAAGTGATCCTGGGTAAAGTATTGTCTTAAAATTGAATGTTTTGGTCTGACACGTAGTAGACTAAATGATAGCCATAGTTTTCAGATGTCGTTTGGAACATTTATTTTCAAGTTTATGAAGTCATTTGGTTTATTCAAAATCATTTAAAAAGTTTAAATTTACTTGTTTCTTTTCAACTAAGCTTTTTTTCGGTATCAAGTGCATTGTGATCTCTAGATCAAGGTCTTGTGTTACTTGGAAGTTCAGATCAAGGGTCAAGGCGGATGCAGAGTAGCCATGTGACACGTTTGTTTTGATCTGTTAGGGGGAAAAAATGGAACGATCACTCAAATTAGAATCATCAGTTTCATTTCATGCCTCAGGAGTTAAATGGCCAAAATTAAAAGAATACTATAGATTATGTAGTAACGTTGGATTGTTCAGTCATCACATTGTGATTGTTAAGAAACTTTTTCAGTGCTCAAAACTTAAAGTATAGCTATTAATGTCCAACTGTATGCTGTTGTCAGTCTGGAGTTGGCTACCTAAATTACTTAGTTCCTTCTCTGACATTGTTATATTTTTATTATTTTTGTTGTTGTTGTTGTAAATTTATTTGTGCTTCATGACTGTAGGATAGGCTAAAAGTGATACTGTCTTCGGTGTATGTAGTGCCGGTATGTCCTTCTTAAAGACTCTTTGATTATACTGGCTGTTTGAGCCTTTTCTGTGTGTGCGAATTAACACAGCTGAACAGGAGTTTCGTTTGGTGTGTGTGTGTGTGTGTGTGTGTGTGTGTGTGTGTGTGTGTGTGTGTGTGTGTGTGTGTGTGTGTGTGTTTAGTGATTCCAAGGAAAGGATATGCTTTTTTTTTCATTTTCTCCCTGACAGAGATAATATACTGATGTTGTCTTATTCATAGTTCTCTTTCAATGGTGTGAAACAAAAGAGGGAACTGGGTATTAACATTCTTTCATCGTTCTGTTGTCTGGCAATGAACTATTATAGAAATATACATTATGATATATACAAAATGGTGTTGTGTATGGATGGTGAACCCAAGATAAGTCTGATTATGTGTTTTTTTATGGTTTTCTTTTTTGTGTTTAGTTCTTATGTTTAAGTGTATGATTGTGAGCGGTGGTATGAATGTAGAATGCAAGGGAGTGGGGAAAGGGGCCAATTTTATAAAAGATATCTACAACTTCGAACAAACTGATGTACTTCTTGAACAATGGATAAGATCATTCACATTCCTGGTTATTAGGTGCATATTTTTTCCAAAGGGGGATACAAGGATGTGGTACAATGTTGAATGGCGATACACTTGAACTGGTGGATGTTTATTTTATATCAAAGAATCAATGTGTACTGTTTTTGCATTTTGAAAGTTGGATTAGTGGAGCTAAGTGCAGTGTGTTAGTTGGAACATGTGTGTTTTCATCACAGGCACTGAAATATGACTTTGACAAAAGCTTACTAAAACTAAAAACTTTTATTTTTACAATTATATACAGGGGTGAAAACATTATACAAATAAATAAAGTGTGGACTTTTAAAATGCATAATGAATAATAGAACAGACAATACCAGCGCCTTGACAATATCATCTCTAAATTGTCAAGGTCTGGGAAATAGCAAGAAAAGAGAGATGTGTTTCATTACTTCAGAAAAAAAGAGCTTTTCAATATACTGTTTACAGGACACACATTTTCAAAGAGAAATGCACAAATATATAGAATCAGAATGGGGCTATAAATGCTTCTTCGCATCTCATTGTTCATCTTCTAGGGGGGTTGCGGTCCTTTTTAATAATAGTTTTGAATTTGAAATAAATAAAGTTGAAACAGATCCAAATGGAAATTATATCATTATAGCTTTTACAACTATGGAGAAAGAGCTGCTGTTAGTAAATGTATATGGACCCAATAAGGACAATCTAGCCTTCTATGATGAAATTACGCAGAGATTAAAAGCATACAATAAACAACAATATCATAGTTGTAGGAGATTTTAATGTTACACTAGAACAAGAAATTGACTGTTTCAATTACAAACATGTAAATAATCCCAAGGCGAAGAAAGCTGTTGAAGATATGATGACTGAACTAATCTTAACAGATATCTGGAGGGAAAATATCCAAGCAGCAGAAGATATACGTGGAAACGGCCTTCACCTTTACAACAAAGTAGATTAGACTTCTTTCTCTTATCAGACTATTTAATTTGGTATTTTGAGGATGCAAATATCTTGCCGGGATATAGGTCGGATCATTCACTGATCACCCTGAAACTGAAATTTGGGAATGACACTAAACACGGTGCTTTTTGGAAATTCAATACCTCCTTGTTACAAAGATAAAAAATACTTGGATGAAATAAACACAGAAATCCAAAACGTAATAAAAGAATACACCAAAAACAATGAAGATTACAATAATCATCAAGATGCGAAAGACTCGGATATAAAATTGACAGTGTCTGACAGGACGTTTCTTGATTTTCTACTTTGAAAATAAGAGCTAAGACTATTTCATATGCAACAATGAAAAAGAACGAATCAACCCAAAAAGAAAAAAACGTTACACAAAAGATAAAGAAAATTGAAGAAAAGGAACAAAAAACACAAGAAGATTTGAAAGAACTTGAAATGTATAATCAAGAATTAACAACTCTGAGAGAAAAGACAATGAATGGAGTATTGTTAAGATCAAAGGCAAGATGGGTTGCAGATGGGGAAAAATAACTAAATATTTTTGTAGCTTAGAAAAGCGCAACTTTATTAGCAAGCAGATAACAAAACTCGTGAACACTCAGGGAACAGATATAGAAGAGACAGGTGAGATTAAAAGGGAAGTTCAACACTTTTATGAAGAACTATACAAAAAAAGAGATCTGGAAAAATGCGAAATAAATGATTTAGTTAACGAAATTCTGAACTTAACAGAGGAAGACAGTGAATCTTTAGAGGGGGAAATAACATTGGAGGAAGCAAGCGCTGCATTAAAAAACATGAAGAATGGGAAAAGTCCAGGAAACAGATGGATTCGGAGAAGAGTTTTTCAAGTGTTACTGGAAGCAGTTGGGTTATCTGGTGGTTAGGGCTTTGAATGAAAGCTACAGAGAGGGAGAACTCTCCATAACGCAGAGAGAGGGTATAATTACATGCATCCCCAAACCAGGTAAACCAAAACAGTATGTAAAAAACTGGAGGCCTATTACATGACTAAATGTTATATATAAAATAGGATCAACATGTATAGCCAACAGAATAAAAAAGGTACTTCCAACACTAGTTAGTGACGATCAGACTGGTTTTGTCCCAAATAGATATATGGGATGCAACATTAGACTAATATATGATCTAATAAACAATCTCAGTTCAAAGAATACTCCAGGTATGTTAATTAATGTTGACTTTGAAAGGCGTTCGACTCCTTAGATTGGAACTTCATGTTCAAAGTTCTAAAAGCCTTTGGATTTGGAAAGAGTATATGTCAATGGGTATATATTTTATATAAAAATATTAAGTCGACTGTTGTTGTGAATGGTCAGATATTCAGATTGGTTTTCGATTGAGAGAGGCTGTCGGCAGGGGGACCCATGTCACCGTATATCTTCGTGCTTTGCGTGGAGATATTATCCATTATGATGAAAGAAGAAAAAAACATAAAAGGGATTTGGATTGGGAAACATGAATACAAGATATCACAATTTGCCGATGACACACAATGATGATCAAAGGAGATAAAATATCATTTGAAAAATCTATCCATCTTGTCGAGAAGTTTAAAAAGACATCAGGACTGTTTCTAAATAAAGAAAAAAACTCAGGTTATTTGGCTTGGAAGTAAAAAAAAACCTGTAAGGAGAAATATATGGAGCATTTAAAAATGATGTGGGATCCAGATGAATTTAAGATACTTGGAGTATGGTTTACTAAAGACCTTACAGAAATGGAACAAAGAAATTACAAAGAAAAATGACTGAAGTGAAAGCACTATTTAAAACCTGGCTGAAAAGAGTAATTACACCCTTAGGAAGAATAGCAGTTTTAAAAGCTCTAATCTTGTCAAAACTTACTCATCTTTGGCTACTGGTACCAAACCTCCAGATTCTTTTGTAAAGAGCTGCAGAGATTATGTTTTTGGTTTATATGGGGAAGAAACGAGACAAATATGCCGTAAGACGGCTATTCAAGATATGAAAGAGGGTGGACTGATTGTACCAAATATACAAGCAAAGATTGCAGCATTAAAATTAACATGGTTAAAAAGACTTAAAAACACAAGCCATAAATGGAAAGATTTTATGATTTCTTGCTATCCATTTATTGAACAAATAAGAAGAATATTCTCCAAACTACTTATGTATGAAAAGCAAAGATAATATATTCTGGCAGCATGTGTTCTCCTCATATAAACAAATATATTATGAAATAAGGCCAGAAAAGGCTGAAGAAGTATTAGCAGAACCTATTTTATACAATGAACACATTAAGGTTGGTAATAAAATGATAAAATTGAACAGCTGGAATGAAAAGAACGTTAATAGAATATTTCAGTTGATGAAAGACAATGGTGAGTTTTTAACACTGGAAGAATTCAGGGCAAAATACAGAATACAAATAGACTTTCTATCATATGCCGGCTGTATAGCATCAATAAAGAACTATATAAGAAAACAAGGATTCCATATTGAGAATAATATACCATTAGAATACAATGCAGCACTTAAAAAGACATACAATGTAGTTGAAAAAGGCTCCCAAGTTATACTATAAAATATTAAACAAAGACTGTGGGAGACCAAACTGCTGTACCAAATGGGCTGACAAGTTAAACAGAGATATACCTTGGAATGTGTGCTTCCAGAAAATCCACTTTATAAAAGATATCAAACTGAAATGGTTGCAGATAAGAATTGTTCACAGAATTATAGCTACTAATGTAGTACTGAAAGAAATGGGAATAACTAACAATGAAAAGTGTAGTTTTTGTAACCAAGAGAAAGACAGTATTGAACACATGTTCTGGAGGTGCAAACATGTTAAAGAGTTTTGGAAAGCATTAGAAAATGTATTTAGGGAAAAATGTTCAGTGGTGTGTAATCTACAATTTTCAGAAAATTTAGTCATATTTGGAACTGAGGTCAACTTAAAAACTGATGCAGTATTTGATTTGATAATCTTAATAGCAAAGAACTACATATATAGATGTAAAATAAATAAAAGTCATCCAATAGTTTCAGTGTTCAAAAAAATACTCAAAGAAAGATTTAGTCTTGAAAGAATAATAGCATCAGCTAATAATGACCTATACAAATGTGAAATGAAATGGACAAACTTTACACCTCTATTTGAAGACCCCAATGAATAAGCCAGAATAATTAATTCATTTTCTCCTGTAGTAAGATTCAAACTACCAAGTTTATTTCAGTGTGTGCGTACGAGTCAATGACTGCGAGACGAAAAGTATTGAAGTGTTTGTGAATAAGTGTGTATGGGTGTGTGGGTGTGTATGTATGTAGGCTGGCTTTCAAAGAGAGAAAGTCTTGTGTATTGATACATGAGTGTACATGTATGTACGTGTGTATGTATATTATGAGTAGTGTATGTATATGTGTATGCATGTATATGTATGTGATACATCTGTTGTGTATGTATATATGTGGGTGTATGGGTATATATATGTGTGTATATATGTGTATGTATGCATGTGTATATATATGTATGTATGCGTGTATGTATATGTATGCAGGTGAGTGTGTATGTATGTATGTGTATGTTTGAGTATGTATATATGTGTATGTGTGTGTATGTGTGTGTGTGTGTGCGTGTGTGTGTGTGTGTATGCGGGTGTGTGTGTGTGTGTGTGTGTGTGTGTGTGTGGTGTGTGTGTGTGTGTGTGTGTGTGTGTGTGTGTGTGTGTGTGTGATTATAAAAAGGAGTCTTGTTGAATTGCAGTCCAGTGGGTTTTTCACTGTTGTTATTACACATGTACAAAATGGCATTGTCAAAATTGAAGTTACAACTTTAAAACTAGAATGCATACATAAACTTTGGTATTGCTGCTGTGACTACTGAATTATTGATAGTCTTGATAACACTGATATTGATGATATTATTGCTGATATATTGGTCACTGCTATTATGATAGCTATTAGCATGATCATTGTTGTTATTCATGATACCATCATTACTAGTGTATCAGTATTATTATTACCAGTATTCTTTATCAATGTTAATACTATGATAGTATTGTTACTATTGTGATCATTGATATTGTGATGTTATCTTGTATTGGATTATATTGTGAAAAATAACTGTGAGAGAGAATGGACAATTTCAGCGTAAAAGAAAATATGCATACATATAGAGATCACTGTGTATGCAGTCAATTGCAAAATGGTTCTTTTGTTTGGTATGTAATATCCACTGTTTGAAGGAATGAACAAAAATATAACTAAATCTAAATGAATGTAAGCATTCATTTTGCCTCAAAAGGCCAGGAAACGGTTGGGGGAGGGGGGGGGGGGGGGGGGAGATCAGTGTGTATGGTTAGTGATATGTTTGTTCAGTTATTAATGTAATTTTGATCCTTTCAAATTATCAGATTTATTTGATCATGTGTCTTTGTTCGGGATCTTGATTTGCGATTTCACTTTTCATTTATTATTATTTATTTATTTATTTATTTATTTTCTTCTTCTTTTTTTTTCCTTCAGATATTCAGTTCCGTGAAAAAATCTTCAAACCAATGCTATTATTAAGATCAAAAAATGTTTCATGACTGTTGATGGTTGTTGGAATGAAGAAATAAAAATGTTTAAAACAAAAAAAAAGATTGCCCACACAGACGAATGTCTGTGTGATACTGGATCTCTGACCTCAGAACACATCCCCAAACACTGTCCAACCCATGATGTTCTACGGCGTCAAACCTGGCCAGAGGGTGCAGAACTGCAGATACAGCTTTGGGGCATCCGTCAGAACCTTGAGAAGACTGTTGGTTTTAACATGGTGACAGGATTGAAGATCTGACGCAACGAAAAACAACAGCAGAAGAAGAAAGAAGAAGCTCTTTGACCGGGTCACCCTAGTTTTTTTTTCTGTTTTGTTGTATCTGTTGTTGTTGTTGTTCTTCTTCTTCTTCTTCTTGTTCTTGTTCTTCTTGTTCTTGTTCTTCTTCTTCTTCTTCTTCTTCTTCTTCTTCTTCTTCTTCTTCTTCTTCTTCTTCTTCTTCTTCTCGGGTGGTCGGAGGGTTTTTGCCTCTCTTAGTATTCATGCCTTGTTGTGGCATCACGCCAACGTCACTCATTTTGGCTTCCACACATACAACCACACTCAGTGAGCTTCGTTGCAGCCTCGGTAGTGGCAGTGTACTGGCAGCCATCAACATCATGCCACCATGAGTCACCCACTGGAGGAGGCACTGCACTGCTACTGAGTCATTTTGCTTGTGTTTGATGGCGATGTTCTAATTCAGCATAGGCAGGACACCACCTCCTCTGATGACAATAACTGGCTGTCCAGAAAAAGCCAGTGTCGGTGAGCATTCCTCGCTAGAGGGCGTGGTGGATTCCATCAAACGACAGTCTCGGTGAATTTGCCCATTCTAACGACTTTGGGTCTAACACATTGTCGGTGTAAACATGAAGAAGTAAGAGGAACTGAGACTGTCCAGACAGATGGGCGTGAAGAGCCAGAGAAACACGCAGTATTACTGTGATCGACGCAGTTTTACTATGATCGATGTGGATAAAATAAATATGATAGTTTGGATTTCTATTCTGGTCCAAGACTGCACATCAGTGCTTATTTTCTGTGATACTTGTATAACATATTCCGGCATCTGCCAGGCCTGGGAAATACAGATATTCATAGAAATGATCAGGAAATCTCAGCGACAACTTTCAGAGACTCATCCGTTTAGGGGAACAAACTCGGCTGTATAGTTCCAGTTTCCCCAACTGAGTCTGTGGCACATAGAGCTCTTGGGAGTATCTGGCTGGGACTGACACGATCTTCAATAGTGTTTCTAAGGAACGTTGAACCGGCGACGTCTAAGCCTGCGAACACTGCACATGAGAGGCTGGTTGATCCTTCCTTGAGAGACCTTGTAAGGTGTATTGCTCGGCGGATGCTGTTTCGTGTTGATGCTGTTGCTTTCACTGGACATTTCCTATGCTTCAAAGACTGATCAACTTAGTTCTCAAAGAAAAGGGTCCTTATATGAGACTAAACATCATGAACAGAATATACTTGATGGGTTCCTTTTAGATCAGAAAGCTTCTTTACTGCGACGCTTCTTTATAACGTGGAGCATCACCATTGTCTTTACAATAACACCTCGAGATAGTGTATTGAATTCAGTTGCACGAGAAAATGAGCAGAGGTTCTTACCCTTTAGCGACATACATCAGGTTGATTTCAGACGTAGAGATACGGAGCGAATTATTCACAGCAGACTTGGAGCGTGGCATCTTTGTTAATTCGAACCTGTGAGGTATTTTCCATATTTTAGGTACCAGTCCAGACCAAATTCCCTTCTTTGGCTCATAAGAAATCTGCCAAGTCTTTCTCATCCCCTCTAGCAGGTCGATTGTAATCACGCGGGTGACCCATTTGTCCAAACAGGGGTTGTATAGAAATGTTTAATAGTGTTTTCAACAAGTCTAAAATTTATATCGATAGCATTGTAAGTGGTCTGTATTGAATAGGGTCATAGTATTTCTCGCATCTTTTTCTGGAAAGTTTATTATACTTTCCTCGACTTTTCATGTGTGTGCCGATGAAACTAGATTTTTCAGGAATGTTATCGTGAACAGATCGCCTCGACAGTGCTTGTTAATGGAGTAACGAAGCTCCGAAAAGAGTTTTTATTGGAATTTGCGCAGTATTTCCGGTAAAAGCAATCGCGTATGTGCATTCGAAGGACTTTGGAAACCTTTTTAAAGTATATTGTTTTACAATCTATGCGATGAGTTATGGTGGTAACAAATCGCCCCAGAGCCGCTTCATCTGGACTAAGTTTAACTGTCCCCCACAACTTTTCGTTGTACAAATGATGGGGCAGTGAACAATCAACTGGTCTTTCCTTGTCCCCCCCTCCTCTCTCTCTCTCTCCTCTCTCTCTCTCTCTCTCTCTCTCTCTCTCTCTCTCTCTCTCTCTCTCTCTCTCTTCTCTCTCTCTTAGTAAATGGATATGGAAAGCTATAAATTAGATAATCGATGAAAAGCTTATCTGGATTAGATATGTATTCCCCAAGAAAAAGTTTATTGCCCTTTTTTGATAGGTGTCTAAATCATTCATCCTGATAGATCAGCACACAATGAATATTACCTCCAACACTTTGTGCCCGGAGTAAATTGTTAGCAGATCACACGAACACACGTACTCATCTGTGTAGATATGAACAAATGTCATCTAATTTGCAAAAGGAGCATTACTCAATTAACTCACCTTTCAGTAAAGCTTATGTAAGTCCGCTTCCACTGAAACTAAATGCATGATTATCTCCAAGACATAAACGTCAGAACCCTTCCTTTATTCTCCTGCTCTCCACACAAATGGTAGAAACACTAATTAGGCTGAGAGCCATTAAGTTCTTGGTGTTGTCATCAAAAAGAATCTGTCATGGTCCGATCATGTGACAACGGTTTACAAACCTGTTTTCAGTTGTGTAACATCGAACCTTTCCCACATGTGAAGCCTCTAATTACTTTCATCCATGTTTTATTTGCTTGTATATAAGTTATGCGTCAACTGTCGTTAATGTAGGAATTCAAAATACTTTAAACTCTTTAGCGAGTTCTTATATGAATGCTCTGTGATAATTCCACATAAATTCTCCAAACAATGATTTTTAACTGTATGGCATTATACATCGCACCATTTGATTTAAGATGTAATGAAGCCATTTTTGTGGTAAACAATCTGTCAAGCTGTGATCCACCGTCACTCACAAGAATTCTTGTTTCAAACTTGACAGACGTTTTTCGATTTACTTGGTAATTGATCCTCACATCATCTCCTTTCATCTGTCTTTTTTTCTCTCTCCAAAATCAGGTAATGTACTGTATGCTGATCATGCCGAATGAACACGGATTTCTGGGAAAATAAAAATACTTCTCGTTCAGTGTATTTCTAAGAGGTTAAAGAAACTTCGAATTGTCAACAACAACTAAACTAGATGAAATCTACACTATCCGCACATGGACTCTGGGTTGTTGTTGTCGTTGTTTCATTGTCTTTGATGTTTATTTGAACTGTTCTGATTTTAAGCTGAACATAGCACAAAGCCGAACACAACAACATCACATTTTCTCCGGATACTTTTCAGTTCTCTTTTCTCTCTCTTTATCCACTAGGACCTTACTTTAGAAAAACACGATGAAAAATGAATTCAGTGATCACCATTCTTTTGATTCGTGTCCTTCAAATCTGTATTTCTAGTTGTGACGACACTGATCACTCTCCATGGGTTACGTATCTGACCAAATTTAATTGTCGGATCTCTCTTTCACGCCAAAACTTGAACTTGTCAAATCAGATCAGACCGCAGTAAAACTAAACCATATCAAGCTCGCAATACTCTTCAATACAATATTTCCCCCTTACACACACACACACACACACACACACACACACACACACACACACACACACACACACACACACACACACACACACACACGCGCGCGCGCGCACACGCACACGCACACACGCACACACGCACGTACATGCACGCACACATACATAGATAGAGAGAGATAGATAGACAGACAGACATACAGATAGATGGACAGATAGATAGATAGATAGATAGATAGATAGATAGATAGATAGATAGATAGATAGATAGATAGATAGATAGATAGATAGATAGATAGACAGACAGATGGATAAAGATGTAGGCCTAGATATAAAGACGCGGAAGCATTTCAGGCAATTATGTTTAAAACGTTTCATTTGTACACACACACACACACACACACACACACACACACACACACACACATGCGTGCCGACACACTCACAGACGAACAGAGAGAGAGACAGAGACAGACAGACAAATCAGACATAGACAGACACGACAGACAAAAACAGACAGACAGACAGACAGAGGCAGGCAGAAACAGTGACAGAGAAGCAGAGAGCAAAGTGTGTGGTATCTTTCATCTTGCCTTCTGCAATATACTAGCATGCTAAAACCTGGAAACTCTTCTTTAAAAAGGCATCGTACTTCCCTTTTTGTGGCAGGGCTTCATTCATTGTCGCTTCTCTGTGATGTATTCTAATGATAACTGCACACCAACTCCGCATTTACCCATTTGATGCGTTGGATGTTTGGTTTCAAACAAGGCTGTATCATTAAGCTCTGTTATGTTCAGCTGAAGTACGTAAGGAGCGCTTATGTTTTTGTATCACAATTGTAAACTCAACCGCTCCGCTCCATCATAGTGAAAAAGATAAGGAGAAAACCACGTTCGCAACCGTTTCTATCAGGTGGGCCTGTATGTTCTGGTCTACAGTAATCATTTTCGGATTGTGTTAATTCGATGTAGTTTTGTAACGAACAGGTTTGGTGCACAAAATGTATCCGTTTAACAAGATGGCTGTGTGTGCTGTTTAATGCGAAGTGACAACGAAAACCTGTTTGAGTAGAAATATTATCACGACGGAAATTTCCTTCATGTTCCTGTAGATATGACAGTTCAATCCTCTCAGCCGTCAATGAATAGTTTGATTTCGTCTGAGACAAGCGGTTATGTTGTCAGTGGAGACATTCACAGTGTGCAATTCAGGTTCAGGCAGCGAGGGAGTAGAAAAGGCAAACAATTGAGAATGGTATAGGGTTAACAGAGAGAAAACGTAGAATGAGAATCGCGTCGATACAAAAGCGTTAGACATGTCGCGGGTGTCTCGGTTCTCAGAGTGTAGCATGCAATTGCAGCCGTGACTGTGTGCATTGATCGTGTACGTTTTATAGCGTCGTGGGCATGAGAATCTGAAGCGAACATCACGATTACAAGAAAGACACTTGCACATAGACACACGCAGAAACATATCAGATACACACACACACACACACACACACACACACACACACACACACACACACACCACACACGAACGCACAAACGCACACACATGCATACAGACGTGTGCAAGTACGCACCCACCACCTACCACACACCCACACACACACACACACACACACACACACACACACACACACACACACACACACATGCACAGTATAACACACACACACACACTCACATGCACACACACAAAATACACACACATACACACCACACATATATACAAGAGTCTGTGCATGCATGCATAACGTACACGCACACACACACACACACACACACACACACACACACACACACACACACACACACACACACACACACACACACACACACACACGCACGCACACACACATGCATACAGACGTGTGTGCAAGTACACCCCCCCCCTCCCCACACACACACACATACACATGCATACCATATGTATACAAACGTCTGTGATTGCACGCAAAAACGCACACACACACACACACACACACACACACCACACACACACACACACACACACACACACACACACCATACCAAACACCACACACACACACACACACACA
>CM031615.1:49804896-49832396 GCA_018398815.1 Conus ventricosus | reverse complement strand
GGCATTTATTAGTTCTCTAACTAGTAAACCCTACAAACATGCATACTGTGTAGGATTATCCGTTTTCAATACTAATTACTAAACTTTCAGATTTTAGTTTTTGCTTAATCCTGTGTTTTCCTGATCATTTTCAATAACATCATTTTCACGCATACATTCATCAAATGCGTCTCTGTCTTTACACATACTCAGTAGACTTGATTCCACTGGGCATGCGCATTAACGAGGTAAAACCAACCTGTATTACAGGCTAGGTATTTATTAGTTCTCTAACTAGTAAACCCTACAAACATGCATACTGTGTAGGATTATCCGTTTTCAATACTAATTTACTCAACCAGTTCGGGCGGTTGCCCTAGGCTAGGTATTTATTAGTTCTCTAACTAGTAAACCCTACAAACATGCATACTGTGTAGGATTATCCGTTTTCAATACTAATTTACTAAACATTTCAGATTTTAGTTTTTGCTTAATCCTGTGTTTTCCTGATCATTTTCAATAACATCATTTTCACGCATACATTCATCAAATGCGTCTCTGTCTTTCATGTGAAATAAAACTACAGTCTTTAACTGTTCTCTAAAGTCTTTAAAATCCACACACTTATCCTAGCATGACAAATCTTTTAAAACGAAGTAGACAGACAGACAGACAGACAGACAGACAGACAGACAAACACTAGGTAGGTAGCTAAGGCTGGCTGGATCACACATGTCTTTAATCGCTCATTGTCGGCCTGCCTAAGGAAAAAATTTCCACACTGTCAGAATACTGCAGAGACCTGTCATTAGGCTGACACCTGATTACTTAATTTGTGTGTTGGGTCTTATGACTTGGCAAGGTGCAATGCTGCGTGACCGGACATGACGATCTAGACCCAACGCCCCCCAACCAGCGCCTCTCAGTTTAGCCATGGCTTTCAATGCAGGCGGACAGAGGAACAGCTTCTTGCTATAGATGAACATATGTTTTATTACAACTGTATGGCGGAGTATTTAAACAAAAGAATAGCGATCGATTTCTATTGCCTGCAGTTCTGAATAGCGAGATTTCTATAAGTGGTTGAAAGGATCTTGCTCAGTCATTCCCGCCCGGGGTAAAACAGATATAGACATGCCGGTGTCGATCTGTGAAGACGTGTGTGTTTTCTGGGGAAAAGTGATTGACTTTAAAACTTTGGATTGGATTGGCGACAACTGTAGTGTGGACATATTCTGCTGTGCGTGTTAATATCTGATATCTCTCAAAATGGAAAGTGACAATTCTCTCAGTTCGAATGATTCTCAGAATATGCAAGAATTAGACAAACAAATTGAAGAATGCTCGGTGCCTACAACTGGATTGAGTTAAGAACTCGGAAATGTTACATTGCCCGAAGAGTCTACAAGTCAAGAGTCTCCTTTTAATGTGGTTTATCATGAGCAAACTGAAGCAAACAAAGGGGAGCACAAATCGAAAATACAAAATTTCTGTCAAAGCGCCGCAATTCCTCTCCACAAGTGTCAACAGTCCCACCCTTTAGCTGGGGAAAGCATCAAAATATAGTAACGATCATGCATATCGATAGCAAACTACCAATTTGCTCGACTGATTCTAAAATTAAAACCCGGCTACCTCCCTGACAATTTTCGAACTGAGAACAGACTCTAAAATAAAACATCATGCAGTGATGCATTCTCGACAGTAAAGAGAACTAGCGCTCCACCCTAAAGCGGCAAAGGTCACAGGGCAAGACGTTTTCCCCAGCGCCAGCTAGGGGGTCAAAGGGTTTCAGCAGGAGGAAATCAGATTTTTTTTTGCTGCTTGTTGCCTGCTTCGCCCGTTTTGCTGCACGCCCGCTTCACAATTTTTTCACGCCCCTCAACGCATGCCTACCTCCGCTTCACTACAAAGCCCCTTTTTCAGGTGCCCCCGATAAAACTTTGAAGAGATCTTTGATTATTGTTCGGCTCGAAAGGGTTTTTTTTGGCGCTGTCTCAATTACGCCGTTCAGTTTGAACCAAAAAAACCCCCTTTTCACCCCCTTCCCCCCACACCAAACCATCCCTCTATTGTGTAAAATGATTCGTGTGTAGGTCGTGTGGGGTGATCCGACATCCAAATCCCCCCAAGCCCAAAATTAAGTCGCCAAAGCCTTAATAAGTTTTTTAAATTGTCACCCCAAGTTTTTTAATTAAATTTTTAATCAAGTCCCCCAAATTTCTTAATTAAGTTACTTAATTTTTTATTTAAGTCACCTCAATTTCTTAATCAAGTTTTGACAGCACCTCAATTCTTACTTAAGTCACCTAAAGATTGTAATTAAGCACCTAAAATACAACCAAGTTTTTATTTAAGGTCAATTTATAATTATTTTTTATTGCTTTAAAAGGGGATCAAAATAACTTTTGTTGTTGCGGTTCGGGCACTTTTTTTTTCGGCTTCTTTTTTAGGGGTTTGAGATTTTTTTTGACTGTTCGGTTTTTGCTGTCGTTTTTATATTTTTATAACCTTATAACCCCCCCCAGCACAATACCCCAAAAAAGACAATTGCTTTAAAAAAATCCTAAAGACTTTGGCGGTAGCAACCCTGTTTTGTTGTAGGTTTAAATCAACTTGTTCAGTGTTTTTATAGCTGGCATTGAAACAACGGGCTCGGCCTACACTTTTTCATTATGGTTATTTCGTGCTTTAACTTTAATTTTGTTTTTTTTTTCCACCGCAAATCTTTTCCGCTGCAACACGCCCGGGATGGGGAGTTTTTTACTGGTACTTTCTCCCCCGATTCATTTTTTCTGATCAAAATCTCCCGATTTTCTGGCCTTCTTTTTTAAGGAAACAAAATCAAAAGGTTAAAAGAAATTAATCCCACGATTAGGGGGACAAAAATGTTCCAAAAACGAATAAGTACACCAAAGGACCAATGACTTTGTTAAACGGGGACCCGCGTTAAATCAACATAAAGTCTTTTTCGAATCATGGGCGAAAATTTTTACTTACAGTTTATGACAAACAAAAACAGTTGCCTACCTTTTTTTACCATTCTTTGATCCTATTGCGCTTCATACCGTTGTGAACTTTTACAATGTTTTGGCAACATTTTTTTGAATCTTTCTATGCGAATTCATTCCAGAACTGTTTTTTTTTTTCCGCAGCTGCCAAAGAAACAGTCTTTTCTTTTTTTGGCATAACATTTGGGTCATCACTTGATCTTTTTAATCATAATTCGGGAAAGGGTTTTTATAGATCCACTGTTCATGTTTTTTTTTTAATTATAATTTTTTTTTTTTTTAAAAATGAGCACCAAAAAAATGTTCCCAAACCTTGTAAACAACGCTGTCATTGGGGACAAGTGTGGGATACACAAGGGGAAAAAAGCCTGTTAAAAAAAAAACCCGGGCAAAACTTGGCAAACTAATTTTTGAGAAATTCAGCAAAGAAAATTGCATCATTACAGCTGGGTTTTGCTATGAAAGATTTTCTATTAAGCAAGGAAAATTCAGACAGTATAAAATTTTTAAATTAAAAAAAATACTTTTAAAAAAATGGCTTACCGTAATGATGATAGGCGGTGCAGTAGGAATGTGTTTGCTTTTAGGGGAAGAAATTTACGCATTAGTAACTGGGGGTGACGGTGAGGAAAAAGACAAACAAACTATGGAGAACTAGCCGCAGCACAAGACCCCTATAAAAGCAGAGAATTGGCATTAGATTTTTTAATGACAAACTAAAAAAACGGGGACATGCGCTTACACATTTAAAGATGTGGTAAAGCAATAAAAAATTTATCTTGTAACGGGCAAACCAATCGAGACATTGCCCCCCCAAAAATTTCAGCGACTTTTACAACCCAAAAAACAAAAGAGCAAGAATCGTTTTTATCATCTTTGTATACCGTTTGTGTATTTTGTTGCGCATAAATTTTGGCTGAATAAAAGAACAAAACTATTATTCCCCAAAAAGGATTTTGAAGGGAATCAGGGCAAAAAAAAACTAACCCAAAGCGGGGTTTTAGTGAAAAAACGCAAGGAATGGTTTTAAACAAGCGATTTGGCAAATTTATTCCCGCGCCTAACGAAACAGAGACCACACTTGGAAATACAAAAACCAAACGACACCCACAAAGGACCTTCAAAATTACCCCATGATACAAATAGACGAAAAAAAAAAGATTTACACCACCACAGTCTTTGACAAAAGCTTCAAAAAAAAGATGCAGAACCAAAACGCAAAAGGTGCTTCTGCGTTCTGTTGCCAAGAACTGATATACCACGGGGCCCGCTAACTTTCCTCGCATGATTCAAGTCATATGGAAAAGAATTTAAAAGGGTCAAGTGAATCATTATTGTTAAAACAAGGTTACCTTTTAAAGAGGCTTTTCCAAAGTTCACAATCCAGGCTTTAGTTGAAAACTTTAACAAACATTATTGAAAGTTTTTTTTTTCCTGCCAGACACAAGGCGATTGACAATCTCGCAACACAGAATGGGTTTAAAGACGCCCTCAGTTTTGCCGAAAATGAATAATAACATTTAAAGGGCTAAAGCCAGTAAAAGCAATCAAAAACAAACAAAATTTTGCGAAACCCAACAACCACAAACTATTCCCTTTGGGTTTTTAAAATAAGGTCCCTTTTATTTCCCGGGGGGAACAGAAGGGACACCGCTTCAGGGCAACAGATCCATTTGGGGAGTGTGATCCAATGAAATAAAAAGAATTGTAAAAAGAATCCGCCCGTGTATTTTTTTCAGAAACTGAACAAACAAACAACCACCCCTCAAAGACTTTTGTAAAGGGAAGAACTGCAGAAAAACCCACCAGACACATTTTTCCAGTGTTTAATTAATTTTTAAATTTTTCTAAATATATTGATCAAAATGGAAACTCAAAGGGGCACAAACGAAACAAGAAGATAAAGGAAGAACCTTGAAAATAATACTAGAATCATTTGCAAACCTGTAAACTACATTATAGGATTCATCAACACAGCAAAACATCCAGATCGCCTACAACCCAAAAACCCCCCTTTTGAACAAATGGGGGAAAAAAAATCTTTAAATTTAAAAAAAAATTTGAGCACATCAAGCAAAAATGAAAAAATAATTGGCTGAATGTAATGATATGATTGAGCTTATAATAAAACTGAGAAAAATATGAAGAAGGCATGAAATTTTCCCTTTTTTCCCAGTGCCCAATTGCATAGAAAACTCGGGTTAACAAAACTCGTTTTGTGTTGGTGCGTCAAAGACTTTTTTGTACAACTTTGTTTGACTCATGTAATTAGATCGTAGTTTTTTAAAAGTTGTCATAGAAAAGTATGTTTTTCGAACAATGCTTCTTTTTAGGTCTGGGGATTGTTTGACTGCACAACACGCGAGATTTCCTTTTCTTTCTTAAGGTTTTTTCCGGGGCCCAAATACGTACATTTTCGACCTTTAAACCATAAAATCCTTAATCACCCCCCCAGATAACACCCATCTTTCCTAAAACCTTCTATTAAAAGATAATGTAAGGGGAATCTTTAGGGTAATCAGATGTTTTTACCATCCTGCATGCCCTTTTTCTACTTCATTCCAGTCTTTATAGATGCTTATAGGGTATCTAAACAAACTACTTTTCTGGTAAAACTTTTTGGGCCTGGTACAGGGGGGTTTAAAATATCATAAAAAAATTCAACCAAAAGCTTTTATAATTCTAAAACAGTAACCCAATAAAAACAGGTTTGTCCAATTACTTTCTTTTTTTCATCGTTACCAAAAGCCCTCAAAATCTTCAAAGTCCTGTAATTAGGTTTTTTAAATTTGCTTAATTTCTTTTTCTCTTGGTACCAACGACATCTTTTCGCTTGTGGGATTTTTCCCAACCTTTTTCCCAAACAGCTTTGTTTATCGCTTGAAAAAGTCTTTTTCTGAAACATCTGGGATTTAGTTCTAAGATCAGGTTCTTATGATGTATGGTTTTATACGTTTTTTTTATCAAAAGCAATTTACGAGAACTCTGTTGCTTTAAACCATTCTTAAAAAAAAATGTAAAGTCTGAATGAAGACATAATTTTTTTTTCGCGAAATTTGGCACAAGTTTAGGGGGCTCTGTTTTTTTCCATCTTTAGACTTTTTGCTGCTAAGGGGGTCATTATGTAGCAGGGGTTTTATGAGGGTACAAGGAAAATTTTTTCTAGAAAGGACCACGCGTTGCGGCGTCAAAACCCCCAAAACCCCTTTAATGCCTTTGAATATTTTTCGTACTGCCCTGTGCACATTTAAAGTTACGTAAAGGAAGTGAATTTTCGCCATAGCCCCAACCCTACAGATTTTTTGCATCTAAATACAAAAATAGTTAAAACCTTTTTTCTTGGGCAAATCTTAGGTATTTGTTTTTTTGCTTACGTAAAGATGCGACGCCAACAATTCCCCCAGGGAATCCCTTTCAACATCTGAACTTGTAAATCTGACCAAAAAATCAAAACTTTTCTCCATAAACTTTAAGAAAGCCCCCAACCCCCGGGGCAGAATGTAATGCGCGGGATCCAGGCTTAATTTCATGCAGGCTTTCCTGTAATTTTCAAAAAGTCCGCCAAAAAACAAACTCACCTTCAAGTATATCTGATAGCTCCCATCGTTAAAACACCCAACTTCTGCCCTGCTTTTTGAGCAGCGGAACAAACACTGAGTCCTTTCCCAAAGACAGAAAAAAACGCAAACCCTTTGGGGGAAGTAATCTTTATCAACCTTTTCCCAAAATGTTTATTCTCATAGGGAAAAAAGCCCTTTCTAACAAGAGTTGGTCAAAAATTTTCTGTTATTGGGCAGGACTTTAAGGGAAAAGCCATGACTCAATGACCCATCAGGTGTTGCATAGAGCATAAAAAACTTTTATTTAAAGTGAAACACATGTCTTTTTTGATGACTGTGCAAGCTGTTTCCCTGAACCGCTGGGCGCTGAGTCGCTGGGTCGCCCGGGGTTTGCTGGTGCGCGGTTACGCTTGCATTATAAATAGAGTCGAACCTCGCAATTATGAAAAAAAATGGGCCTTCCCGTTTCTGGTTAAACTTTTAGTTGAAAATTGCACTTTGTGCGGTCCTCTGAACTTTCCGCTAATTGACGTGGTCTCTTACGTCGCGTCCCACTGTTAACATTTTTTCTAAAAACCGCAAACCAACAAGGTGGGAGTCTACTGTTTTGGTCTTTAGGCTCATCTTGATTTCAATAAATTCAGATTTTTAGAACAGACTTCGCACTTTCTGCAGCGTTTTAAGAAGTATTTTGCAGCATCGGGCCCTTAAAATTTTTGGGTCCGAAAGGGCAAAACCCTCCAACCCTGAAAGATAAGGCAAGAATAAATCTGAGATTACCATTAAACAGTTTTTTGGAAGTTTCTGTGGGGTTGCCCTTCATAAGGAACAATAAGCGACTCGAAGTCTGCTAAACTCAGGACTTTTTTCCCCGCCGTTCCAGTTCTTTAAAAAAATTTAGATCCGGGGGGACGTAATTTTTTCTGATTACGTCTCAGAACTTTTACAATTTTTTATATGTCAAGCGCGGTGAAGGGTGGAATTTTGTTAAAAATTTTCTACAGAATTTTTTTTTTGTTGGCCCTTTTTGAACATGCGCATTAGTCCTCATTG
Source organism: Conus ventricosus (assembly GCA_018398815.1). Classification (NCBI taxonomy): domain Eukaryota; kingdom Metazoa; phylum Mollusca; class Gastropoda; order Neogastropoda; family Conidae; genus Conus; species Conus ventricosus. Next base: position 49,824,793 of record CM031615.1, on the reverse strand, counting down.
TGCTACAATGTGAATTTTTGGAAACAACCCCCGTCGGCGAAGACTTAGGAGAATCCACCCGACTTTGGCCGGATCGCCATTGTTGGGCTGTCTTTAGACACTCTTTAAGGGACCAAATTTTTTTTTTCAACCATTGATACATTAACATTATTGGGTTTTTTTTGTTCTCAAAAAATGACAATTTGTCCCGCTAACGGGAAAGGGAATTTCCCCTAAAGTTAAGATCATTGATGAAGGTTCAAAGTTAGAAACCTCTCGCGTTTTTGCGGGGGAATGGGGAGCTTGCAAGAACACAAACCCCTAAAACATTGTTGTCTGAATTCTTTTTGTTTTAAAAGCCGCAAAATCTGGGGGAGTGAAATGTACGACTTTCCTACAATCGGCTCATACTTAGCCTGTTTTAATCTGATCTTTAAGACTTCGCCCTCTGACCAACCAGAGCCTCTCATTTTGGCTTCTTCAGCAGCCACATCAAACTGTGCAAGCAGTTGGTCTGCCCAACCAGGTGTTAAGTCATTATGAGAAAGAATAGTCTGTTGTTTAGTTGAGACCCAGACTTCTAGATTTTCTTCATTTATTGTTATATAGTCGATTAAAACAGCTAACATTACTTTAACTGGCGGGTCTATTGTTAGTTTACCTGGAACTTGAGAAATAGCATGAACAACACTTGCCCTCACGTTTGCTGGATCAATGACTTCTAGATTAATATCTTTTAAAGCTTTTGACAAACGCTCTCCCTTAAGCATTCCTTCAAACAATTCATCTGGTCCTTCATATATCTTAGCCATGTTGAGTTTTCTTTTCTAACTCAAAATATTTATTTAAATTAAAAAAAAATATACTTAATCAGAATCAATATCAACGGTCTTTTTGTGCTTGGACTCATAAACTAAAGTATAAACGCCCTTTGATGTTGTTAATGTGAGCTGTTTAGAACAGAGGTTAATGTCTCGTTTACTTTTTTAAACATTCCTTTTTTATCTGCTCGGCGTCTGGCTGTTGAGAAAAACTTGTCCTTGCCTTTTTTGAAGATCAAACTTTTGTCTTTTATAGTCATCAAAATCGGCCTGTAAACGACTAAATTCTTCATCCGTGATGTTTGAGTCAACTAGTGCTTTATTTATTGTCAGTTTGAACGAACTAAGTTTAGCTGTTATTAGTTGAACCATAGCTGTGTGCTTTTGGAGTTTAGTTTTTAATTTTTTGCTGGCAGCACTTACAGCTAATGAACACACGCCGACAGTTAAAGACAAACCGCCTAGAGGTAAAGCTGCAGGTGCACCTACGCCTGTTGCTAAGAGGCCTACACTTATTCCTGCTGATAGACCACTCAAAGCCGATGCTCCAGTATTAACATATGTAACAGCATTAAAGGCAGCAGAATACCTTCGTTTGGTTTTGCTGTATTTTGAAAGGTCCTGCTCTAGTTTTTGTTGCATTTGTGTAATGTTGGTTAATCTAAAGGTTTTTATGTGGGGGGTTTCTACTATCCCTTCTTTTGGCGACTCTGGCGCTGTAGGGACTTTGGATAATGCTTAACAGACATGCTTTTTATAAAAATAAAAATAATTTAGTAATGTATATCTTTTAATCTGTTATCTTGAATATTCAGCTGCGCATCATATATTAAAAACAAATGTACATTAACTGTTTATCGCCATCTTTTTCTTATCAATTTGAATGTTTATTCCGTCTTTAACAGTTCTCCCCCGCTTCCATGCAACTGATTGTCCTCTGTTGACCTTAGGTCAATCCATAAACCGTATTTTGTTGTTAAATAATCATCAAGTCTAACACTGTGAAAGTGTAGATCTTTAGACACAAGGTCTACTGTTGGACTTCTACACCTCCCACCCCCAAACAATTTTCTTATTTCGTCAAAATGCTGATAAGGTCTAAGCCCGCTAGCGTAGATTTGGGTTAGGACTACCCTCAATCGAACATTGTACTTTCGTTATTTTAGGATTAATAAACTTTTCACTTCCTCTTTGAATGGTTCTTCATCTTCACACAGCAATAAAATACCTTTAAGTGATCTTGCTGTGGCACTAAAACTAAAATTCCATATAGCGTCATTCTTGCTTCTGGATACGTTGTATGATGAATCACTCTTTCGTAATATATTGCAATTTTGACTCATATTGTTGCTCAATCAGCCTTGCTAAATTAGGTTGCTAACAACGTCAAACTCTAACGAGATGTCAGAAATGCTGTACTTTGCTTCGGTGTCTGATGATCTGGTAACACGTTTGTATTCATTAAAAGTTAGTTCATATGACAATCTGTCTTTTATTGCTCATTGAAAGTATGGCGCATGCGCTTTTAACAACTCAAAATCTAAGGAATAGAAAAGCGATTTCCATACGCAAAATTTACAGCTACAACTTTTTGCCATCTTTAGCATCTGCGGCGCCTATTCTGTGTTTTAGTGCTTCTTCATTTTCGATTCCTTGAAACGCAAAGACAGCCCTTTCATTCGTGGTTAGCCATAGATCAGAATAGGTTAAAAATATGTCTGCATTGTGTAAAGAAAATATTTTTTGCCCCTCAAGTTTTATAGAAATTTTCTTAACGATTGCCCGTCCCAGATTCTGGACAACCGTCCTTTTGGGTCTGTTGCTGATTCGAGTTCTATTTTGAAAGTAAGTCGCGCAGAGCCTGGCACAATCACTTCATCTGCTCCTAGGTCGGGAAATTTGACAGTAAGAATTTGATCTGCATCAATAGTAATGGATTATTTAGAACAAAAATATTCCGTTTATTTCCCTTCACGCCAAAGGGCTCTTTCAGTCTTCTATGCGGTCAAGAATTGAACCATATGCTTGTGACATTTTTATGAAGCAAAATAAAAAGTTAATTATTTAAGAAACATGGCAGGAATTGAAGTGAAGAAGATTACGATGTTTTTGATCCTGGAGACGACAATGAGTGAAATGACTCCTTTGACACAGCATCGCTCAGCGCCCTCAGTGCGGCGTGAATTAACAAAATTAAGGTTAGATCTTTGTACCAAAGTTTAGGTCAAGAACCTCCCGAATTTATACCCCCTGATGATTTTGTAGTAGAAAAAGACCATTTGTATGTGAAAACCGATCAAGGACAGCCTGTTCAGCTTACAACTAAAAAAGACCCATCAAAGATTTTAGCCATGAGTACAATTAGACAAAGACTCAGTGTGAGCGTACAAAATCGCCTTGGCATTTCTAAACCAAAATTAGACGAGAGGCAGTTTTCTAAACTTCAAAACACACTACAAGATCTCCCAACAGATAACCAAATGCAAAACATGGAACTTAAAGAATTAAATCAATCAGCAGTGAATTAATAAATGTAATGGAAGCAGAAACCAGTTTTTCAGAAGAAACAGCATTAAAAACTATACACGACCCGCCGCTACCCATGCGAGAAATAGCGGCCCTGATCATGCTTTGAGAAGCATCAGAGGCGAATTAACAAACAATTTAGCAAAACGGGGTGAACTAGATGAGGATATAAAAAGAGAAAAAGAAAAACTCGTTGAGGCTGATGACGCCAACTTAGGGCATGATATTAAAGAAAGAATAACCCAAAGACTAAAAGATCTTGAACAAGAAAGATCAGCAAGACTAGAAGTGTTGTCTACTAACCGAGAACAATTACGATCTCAAGTGAGCAGAATAAAGAAACTAATATAATAATAATAAATACCCAATATAATATAATATAATATAATATAATATAATAATAATATAATAAAATATAATATAATAAATATAATATAATATAATATAATATAATATAATATAAAAACTATCTAAAGAATTTTATATGAAAACACAACGCTGGCAGAACGAATACGAACACTGTTTTAGAGAGCAAGGAGTCACATTAGTAAGCGTTATAACGCCTTAGGATTTGCAATAAGTACACTGGTGATGGCTATTACAGGGGGCGGTGGTCAAAGCCCAGTGCCTCCACCCCATCACCCCTATCACCGCCTGATAAATCATGGGTAAAAAAAACAGCTTGATCATCTTGCGGTTTTATTAAAAAATTAGTCAGTAAAGCCATGGACGCTTTACCGGGTATATTAGGGGTGTTGTTGCTGGCTTTTGTCTACTGCAAGCAAAGAGTTGGCTTTATGGCCGAGCACTTATGGTCATTAGTTCTCTTAATAGTCGGGTTAATTTTTAGTAAGATAAAGACCAAGTAATCCTAGCCAGTTAATCCAAGAACAAGTGCTGTCTTTTCATATTCATGTCATTATTTTTTTTTACTTCGTGTTCTTCAACGGCCTTCGGGCTTTGGGCCACGGGATTGGATGACTTATTCTTGGGGGGTCATCTTGTTTGTTTACTGCTTGCAATATTACGGCTCAGAATTTATTTCGTTTTTTCCGACTTTCTGTTCATTGCCTGCCACAAGGATTTCATTATTGTAGTTTATTATTGTGCCTATCTGGAGCCTGAGGTCAGAAGGCAGCATGTATAAACCAGTACCAACAGCAAAGTCTACTTTTGATCTTGCGTATTGTAAAACATTTTGGTACCTTTTAATACTTGAAGGCAAATCAACTGTAGAATTAATGGCGTCCTCTAAATTTGCTAAGTATTGTTTTGTGCGTCAAAGCCAGTAGAAGGATCTGTTATGTTCGATCTCGTTTGTGCTTGCGAACCTAGCAAACACCAAACGTAAGTACGAACAGAGTCGTTTATTCGTTCTATTCCTGCTTTAGTTAGGCCCTTAGAAGTGTCTAAGATAAATGTCGTCCATGCTGTTTTATGCTCTGCTCTATGGACCCTAGGTGAACAGCTGTGCCTGAAGAGAAAGATGTGTAAGGAGGATTCCAGTCATAGTTATACTTTCTGTGCACGCCCCAAAAATAAGGGGTGCCTAAGCCATGATTAAGATCCAGCTTTTGTCTAAAGTCTGTCTTGACCTTAATATTGAATTCGTTACAGATCCTTTCAAAAGCCTTCATGTCTATTCTGTTGCTAAATGGATTAAACGGTTTGTCATTCGGTAATGGGGCTTGCAGTTCAGTCAAAATACGTCTGAAGGTGTAATAGAAATGAAATCTGTACACTGACCTCACCAAAGGATTAGGATGATTTAAATGATCAGCATACGACACTCCACACCCAGTTGATGCACAAAACACAGCAAAGTTTAACTGGTTCTGATAAAACTGCATCGATGACTAAACCACACTTTCGGGGTGTGGTCGTTTTTAATAGGAGGGTTAAGATATCTGTTTAATGGAGTACTAACCTTTACTTGAAAGGGGGTCAGACTGAGTCACAGAAATGTCAAGAGTATCAGTTGTTATATTTTTAAGATTGTAGTGCGGCCCAACGGAATATTTTGCATCAGTATATTTAAATGCACTCATTTTATTTCGTTTAAAAAATGTTTGTAACAATAACAACTCAAGACCGTCCCTTTGTTTTTTAGAACATGCTATTGATAACGATTGCGGAACCAGAATGGTTGCACTTCATGAAATTTTTTACAAAGTCGTATGGTTTAATATAAGTGAATTGAAGAAGAATAATAAGATTAAAAAAGTTGATAATAGAGGAAAATTAGTTAGCCAGTTAACCATACCTGATGGTTATTACGGGTTTTGCTCACTAAAAGAAGCAATGAGTAACTTTGACATTACTCTCAAGCTTAACAATGCGAATCTGAAAACAATGTTATCATTCAAACCTGAAGAAGAAGAAGTAGGTTACTATTTTGATGGAGAGCTAGCTAAAATGTTAGGCTTTACAACTGCCAATCGACCCATTCATAGTTTTAGAGTTGCAGCAAACAAAACTACTTATGAGGGGGAAAATCCGCTCGATCTTGCATTACATTCATTACTCTATGTTCATTTGGATGAGCTGAGCACTGATGAAAACTTATATGATGGAAGGCCCTCAACTGTTTTAAGAGCTCTTCCATCTGGGAAAGCTGCATATTGCGATTATGAAATTATACAATTCCCTAATTTACAGTTTAAACGATTAGCTTTGTGGAAGGGCAGATCATTTAATATAAAAATTGCAGACAAAACAGGAAAAGTCGTGAAATGTGATAACCTGCACATTGTTTTGGAAATAAAATAATAAGTTGTACTAAAAAAATGTCGCATGGGCCAGAAGAATCAGGGGTTACATTAGCGCCTGTGAGGTGTAAACTTTAGAATTAAAAGACCTTGCAGACGTTGCGGACTTTGAACAGAATGGTGAATAGGCGCTTTGTATGGTTTTGAGTACACTAAAGATGGGATTATAAACGCAAAGAGGTTGCGACAACAAAAGGTTTCCTAAACTAGAACAACTACGCAATCTAGAAGCAAATAATGCTGGCCAGTATGAAATAAAATAGTTCGAAAACCTGACAGCAAATGGCACTTAGAACCATATTTAGAATGGACATAAAATTTGAATTCATAAGCCCATTTACATTTTTTAGCCGTCAAAAAAGTTTCAGAAAAGCATCAACTCTGGGCCCTTTACATGTAAGTCTTATGCCAGAGGACAATAGTCGGAAAGAGATTGAAATAAAGCCGTAAGGGAATAAACAGTAAAATCCTCCACAGAAGAGAATCGGTTTTGAAAGATGCTTCTACAAAATTACAGTTCATTCCACAAATGAAATTAGGGGACACGTTCACAATGATATTTGAAATTTCTGTCTTAAAAGATGAGGAAGGGATGGGGTTGTGGGCGTTAGTGACGTCCTTTTAAAAGGAATTCTAATTGGCTGGCAAAACTTAGACGTTGAAAAACTTAAAGTTACTGTCGTCGTTCTTTACGACGGTGGGGAGATTAAGGTCATTACAACCAGTGACAAAATCAATATTAGTCCCAAATAGAAGCAATCTCAGAGAACTGACTTGGATTAATCTTACACATTTAGATCTTATAGATTTTATTTTACTGAACAAGTTTTGACAGAGAGTATGATAAACATAATAACTGGATTTGATTAAATCCTGTTTATAAAACTATGGTGCAGTTAAACGTTATGACAAAAACTCCTCATTGTTCATTGATTTGTGGACAGACGGTTGTGGAAAAACAATATTTGTCCTAGACCTATTAACAAACAGTTTATCGCTAAAATTTTGATCATATTGCGATTTTCTGTCCAACGCTTAAATGGAACAAAGCATATCATGATAGAAGGTTTAATATGGACAGATGATGACATATATTTAGTTGATCCTAGCAATAAACTGAGTGAGTGTTTAAACACTTTTATAGACTGTTTGAAGGAACGCAGACACTATTTATTATAGATGACTGTTCGGCAGAAAGAGACATAGTTAAAAAAAGAAACACTTTGTCAAAACTGGCTTTCAGTGGAAGACATGCTGGGATAAGTGTGTGCATTTTATGCCAAAAATATAACTCAGTTTTAAAAGACTTTAGAGAACAATTAAAGACTGTAGTTTTATTTCACATGAAAGACAGAGACGCATTGATGAATGTATGCGTGAAAATGATGTTATTGAAAATGATCAGGAAAAACACAGGATTAAGCAAAAACTAAAATCTGAAAAGTTTAGTAAATTAGTATTGAAAACGGATAATCCAACACAGTATGCATGTTTGTAGGGTTTACTAGTTAGGAGAACTAATAAATGCCAATCCTAGGGCAGCCGCCCGAAACTGGTTGAGGGCGGTTGAGCTAGGATTGGCATTTATTAGTTCTCTACATTCAACTTACGTCCATCACTGGTAGTATTTAGTCATCACCTATCACCTACCCTGGAGTCTTAGAGGCCGTTCCGGCACCACAGAGGACTTTGCAACCAGCTTCCTCCACTCCTCTCGGTTCCCCAACGCTTTCAGGCAGTTGCTGGGTGTGAGGCCAGTCCATACACTGACATTGTCCTTCTGTTTCTTTCTCTGTCTTCCTGTCCTGCCTCCTCACACTATTCCTTGTAGAACGGTTCGGGCAAGTCCTGTTAGTATATGACCGTACCAATTCATGTTCCTTCTTTTTACTGTGGACAACAGGCCTTCGTCCGGTCCAATGGCTTGCCTTACTCTGGTCTGGACCCCCAAGCTTGTAATGTGGTCTTTGTCTGAGATGCCAAAGATCTTGCGGAAGCATCTAACGGCAATGACCAGGGAGCGCATCAGTCTCACCTTGGAACAGTTTGTGATGTTTCTGTCGTTCCAGATGGGTCTTAGTCTGGCTGGCGCTGCTGTCGTTTGCACAACTCTGGAGAGAACTTCAGCTTTTGATCCCTCGTCTCAAACAATTGCCCCAAGGTACTTTAAGCTCTGAACCGTCTAGTTTGTTCTCCCTTGATGGCGATTTTAGCGGTGATGCCGTTGGTGTTGTTAGTGATGAGTGTTGTCTCTTCGGCGCTGATCTCCATGCCGAATGCAGCAGAACAGTTGTCAAAGCGCTCTGCTAGGTGGCTGATTCCTGCTGTAATTAAGAATTTAGTAATACAAACAAAAATATATAAAAGATTCCCTCCCGTCTGCCGCATTCTTTTTTCATAGGAAACATACAGTTGAAGTTCTGATAAAGATCAACAAAAAACAAACCAAACAAAGAAACAAAAACAAAACAAAACCAACGACGATGATGAGAACAACAACAATAATGGTGATGATGATAATAATAATGATAACAATAATAATGATAATAACAGTAGTAGTAGTAGTAGTAGTAGTAGTAGTAGTAGTAGTAGTAGTAGTAGTAGTAGTAGTAGTAGTAGTAATAGAGGCATCAGCAGCAGCAGCTTCTGAATGATATTACTACTACCACTGCTGCTACTACTACTACTACTACTTTTTCTTCTTCTTCTTCTTCTTCTTCTTCTTCTTCTTCTTCTTCTTCTTCTTCTTCTTCTTCTTCACAACTGCTACTGCTACTACTAGTACCGCTGCTGTTGTTAGTACTACCACTACTACTATTACAACTGCTACCAACGATAATGATGATGACGATAATGATACTGCTACTACTACTACTACTACTACTACTACTACTACTACTACTACTACTACTATACTACTACTACTACTACTGCTACTACTACTACTACTACTTCTACCACAACTGCTACTGCTACTACTAGTACCGCTGCTGTTGTTAGTACTACTACTACTACTACTATTACAGCTACTACCAACGATAATGATGATAATAATGATACTACTACTACTACTACTACTAAATAATGATACTACTAGTACTACTACTACTACTGATAATAATGATAATTAATAAAAATGCTAACAATGATGATGATGATGATGATGATGATAATGATAAGCATAATAATGATGGTGATGATGATGATTGTTATTATTATTATAGTGAGAATAATAATTACAATAGTGACGAGAGGGATAATGATAATATTTAGAAGAAGAAGATGAAATGGAATGATGATGATGATGATGATGATGATGATGATGATGATGATGATGATGATGATATAATTATAAGAAGAAGAAGAAGAAGAAGAAGAAGAAGAGTGATAAAAACAATAATATTAATAATGATGATAAGGATGATGACAATAATAACAATAATAATATAATAATACTGATGATAATGATGATAGCAACAATGATGATAGTAATGATGATAACAATGATGATAATGATAATAATAATAATAACAATAATAATAATACTGATGATATAATGGTAAAATGATAATGATAACAAAATAATGATGATAATAATGATGATGATAATGTTAATGGTGATAATATAACAACAACAACAACAACAACAACAACAACAACAACAACCACAACCACAACCACGAGAACACAAATTCAAAAGGCCATAACTGTGTCCAAGAAAACAAACAAACAAACAAACAAAAAAAAGGGGGGGGATGAAATGGGGAAAAAAAACGAAGGATCAAATGATGTTAGATCACTCAAAACACGAATGGTCAATATTTATTCGTCTCTCATATTACCTTCAATTCGGTGATTGATTGTTTGTCATTTATAATGTTAAAATCTGTTCATGCCATGTTAAGGAATACACACTTATACTGCTTTTATAACTCCGTGTTATAAAAAGAACAAACAAAAAATGATTTCACGAATTGAAACTATAATGCGTCACAGCATGAGAGAGAGAGAGAGAGAGAGAGAGAGAGAGAGAGAGAGAGAGAGAGAGAGAGAGAGAGAGAGAGAGAGAGGAGAGAGAGAGAGAGAAGAGAGAGAGAGAGAGAGAGAGAGAGAGAGAGATTCTTTAACAATACAGAGAATGTTTATCTGGTTCGTCAACCATGTACCCATTTTATTGTCCAGTCTGTCAAATACTAGTTTCTATCTACTTCGTGTGGAACATCTGCAATATATGCGGCCAATTGTTAAATATGCTAATCTTTCTAAGACCATGTTTTTTCCATAAGCTGATTCAACCGAAGAAAAAAGACCCTGCCATGGTGCTAGAATTTACTGCCTGAGTCCATGCAGCAGTAAAAACTATGCCCGGAAAAGGTTCCGTCGACACACTTCACTGCAAGGGTAAGAAACATACCCAGAGATCGAGTTTATGATACAACATTTTCTTTCAACTTTTACACAGAAAAAAGCCAATTTATACAGATCTAGCTCTCTTGGAAAACAAAACAACTGTCTTTCCTTTCCTTCTTGAGCTGCTATAAAAGGAGGTAAAACGGATACTGATAAAATATGAATTATCTAACGTATTTCAATGAACGTTCAAGAGACAAATTGTAAAACTGATTATCAGCAATCATGCCCCAAAACAATACCCCCACCGAAAAATCAATCTTTTTCCGCACACTAGAGACCTGTGATGTTACCTGTGACCGTCATTAGATGAGTGTTTTTCAAAAATGTGTGAAAAATCTGTCTTTTGACTTTAAAAAAAAAAGCACCAAGCGTGAACTCTTTTTGCCTAGGAATCGGCATGTACCTTTAAAAGGCATATCCAATGTCAGTCAATAACAAAGTAACACTGATTCCTTTTTTGGTTTGTGAAATATTAAATAAATAATGGGTGGCAGGAGTGGCAAAACTCTCGTCTTTGCGAAAACACACAAAACTTTGAATGCATATCATGAGAAGAAAAAAAAATTACGAACCAGAAAAAAATTGATAAAAATCGTCTTTATTGTTATCTTTAGAGGTTTTACGTCATTTTCAACTTTGCACGTCATGTTACATCAGTAAACACAAATTGGTGTTTGAAATCTGCTGTCCGTATTTTTTTTCAGTCGTGTTACCCCAATGCTTTTCCGCATACAGTTAACAGCTGCTCCCTTCCAGCCTGACAATTTTTACTTCCGACTTACGTCCCTTCTTTCTTCAGTGGTACTGGCGGGAGCGCAAATACGACGAGCGTCGATTTTGTTGTTTTCATATCTGCCAAAGTTTCAGAGGTAAGGGATATTTTGTTTCCGGACTCAGTGGTGTAACTTGATGTTTGTGGCTTAAAATGGCAAACTGTTTCGTCTGAGAGACGATGTGTAGGACTAATTCAAGTCTGACTGAAAGTCTGTGATCAGTTGTAATCTGGGAGTGACCATTATTTTTAATGTGACTTTTTTCAGTCGTGTTACCATCAGTGGTGTTACTGTCAAAACAGTAACACGACTGACAGAGTAAGTAACACGACTGACAGTTGTTTGATTCAGGTGTTAATTCCAAGATGCAAGTGTTATTAGCTTCAGATTAATGTCCTCAAAACGTGATAATGATCAGTTATGATGTACATACATAGTAATAAAACATGTACCAGCTGTGAGAATAAGCCGTTGGCATCACTAAGTGCAGTCCTTGAATTACTTATGTTGCAGATGGCCTTGTCAGCAGCGGAGAAACAGCGAAGGTACCGTGCTAAACGGGATGCAGATCCTGCTCAGAGGGAAAAAGTGGTTGGCATATCAGCGCAAAAAGTATGAGAAAGATAAGGAGCTAGGGAAAAGAAAGTTGGTCAAAGACATGACACCAAGAGAACATAGGCAGCCAAAAAATCATACTAAAAGATTAAAGACTGCAAATGGCTCTGCTTGTTCTGCAGTGCACGGTGCAAGAGAAAAACAGTTTGGAAACCACCTGAAAATGCTGCAAACTGCACAGACGTTCTGTGAATTACAGAAGATTTGTAAGGATTTGATCTTGGTTGCAGTATCACCGGTAGTCATAGGTACATTGAGAAAGACAGATTATTTGTTGATTATCAGGGACTGGTGCTGTTCCCAACAGACATACCTGGCCAGAAAACATACCCTGTCACTGTTCGGGCAGATGGAAACTGCTGGCCAGGGTGTGGCAGTGTCTTTGTCTTTGGGGACGATCAGCGACCAGCAGAATTAAGAGCTCGCATTGTTCATGAACTTGCTCTAAATCCTGATTACTATCTAGATGAAGACAGCATGAGAAAAGGTCTTGGTGAAAAAGGTAAAAGGCGATCAGTCCTTAAATCATTGTAATGTATTGAGAGGCGTTTGTGCCAGGGATATATCTAAACCAAGAAATCATCAGGTCAATATATGAACGGGAGGCCATGAAGGTCTGCAAACCGGGCACTTACATGGGTATGCGGCAAGTAGCGGCACTGTCTAGTGTGCTGCAAATGCCACTTTTCTCGGCCTCTCCTTTGCTTGAAACCCAGTAGTTCGTACCGATCTACATAGACTCGTGCTGCCTAGGCTGGGAAATCACATGACCAACAGTGTGTCAGATGAAAATCCACTGGTGGTCATGTGGTCGTCCACACGACATGATATGATGCATGAACACTGGGTCCCAATCACTTTATGCCTGCAGTTCCAAAGACCCACCCTACTCCATTCTGAACGATCCACTCTGGCCCTCCTGAGCGAGTCCCCCTGGACTATCCCGACAGTTCCCCTGTGCCACTCCTGAGCAAGTTCCCCTCAACGCTATTCCCAAACCAAGTTTCCCCCTGGTGCCACTTCTGATCAAGTTCCCCTCAACACTATTCCCAAGCGAGTTCACCCTGATGCCACTCCTGAGCAAGTTCCCCTCAACGCTATTCCCAAGCAAATCCCTCATATGGTGCCACTCCTGAACAAGCCGTCCCGACAAAATTCTTCATTCAATCCCCCCCTTATGCCATTCCCCAGCAAGTCCCCGCTGATGTGTCTTCACCAGAGGAGTGCTTGGAACAATGGGTGATTGTCGAATATGACAAAAACCGTCTCCTGGTTTTTTGAGGATGTTGATGCTGGGGACCTTTATGTCAACTGCATGCACTCTAGTTGGGAAGGGCTTAAATATTTGTTTTGTTTGGCCAAAGCAGTTCAAAGACATCTGCTGGTATGAACATAGTAAAATCATGTCTTTGATTCCTCAGCCAGTCAAGGTTGATACTTCACAGCATTACACAGTGGACCCTGCCATCTGGGATGTAGAGAGTTTAAACACTTGTCAGTCTTCTTACATGAGGAAGTAATGCACACATATAGTCAGTGCAAAAGGGGTCCTTAAACAGGTCATCATTTTGATAAGCTTGTTCAGTTTGTGGCTTTTGTTTTGAATGATTCATGTTTTTGCTTGAATAGTGGTTATCCTCCAGAACGTTTTTTGCAGTCTTTTGTTTCAATACCAGTTGCAGAGAGCCAGAACTTAATTTGTGTATTTGCAAAGAAGGACTTTCATGTTTTATACATGGAACAATTTTCGGAACATGATTTCTGAAAGGAATTTGTAATGAAAAGGAACCTCTTGTAAGAGTAAAATGTAACCGTTATCAGAGCTAACCGTGATGTGAAAGGTTATTAGTCAACTTGTTTATCCGAACAGTCCTGAAGTATTCCAGGTTGCTGTCGCATGGACCACCTGCGCTTCAGTATTCAACAGTTTAAGTATTTACATCAAAGAACTCTCAGAGGTATTGATTTCAACCAACTGTGAGCCACAGGTAAGGCACCCAATTCATTCGTCTTAAATGTCAGGTCAGAGTCACGTCAGACTCCTCATTTGCTATATATCCTTGCCATTGGAAACTGCTTTCAGTTTGAGGTTCTAGTGGAAATTATCACAGAAGGTTAGGTTGAAATGCCATAAGCAAAGAAATTGGGCTGCTATAATATCAGGCTATAACCAATTGTCAGTCGTGATTCACCGGGTTCTCAAATTCCAACAGTTCAACTCAACATTTATGTAAATGTGTCCAGTCTTACTCCTATTACGCACTGTGTTTAATTTCAGCTGAAACACATAGAAACATTGCTCAACAATGTCGAATGTGTTGTTAATTAATATCACTAGGACTGTATAATCATCAGTCATGTTTCGTGTCCTTCTGTGTGGATCAGTCGTGTTACAGTTTTCAGTGGTGACACTGCAAGGATTTTAAAAGGGAAAAATCTATAATCAAATATAAAAAATCCGCAACTTTGTTTGGCTTCCATACTCAGGTTTCATTCAAAAGAAAAATGTAACAAAATCATTTGACCATTTGTTCCAACTTTTCGGCATTTATAGGACCAAAACATTCACTTTCTCAAAAAGGGCGATTCTGTTATTTTTCTTATAAATTCCCACCAAATAAAAATGTGATTTACATTAAACCCGACATGTTGGGCATACAGACATGAGATAACTGAGCCCGATTTTTCACTTGAATAAAAAATTAAGGATCGTCAACGAACTGACTCAAAAGAACAAAATAATTTCTTTTCTTTTTTTATTCCAAAGAATTAACCAGTCGGATTACACTGTATAAACCTCTAAGTCGTATGACAATAATAAATAGTCAAGATAACATTGGTGTGTGTGATTTTCAAGTTTGTAATTGTTCGTGATTTGCGTGCAAAATTGAAAACCACTCGAATGTAGAATCTTTAAACTAAATTCAGATCGACGACGTTCACTAAGGTGATAATAAGGTCAGCATCATTCCAACAGGTGACACAAGTTCTAGTATCTGACCAGGTGATAGTAAGTCTGCCATTCATCAGTGATAATAATTCTGGTAAATTATTCACAGTGATGTAAGGCTAAATAGCATCATTTATCCATATAGAAGGTCTATGCTACATCATCCAGGTGATCATAAGGTCTAGCATCATTCATCGATATGATTATCACCCAAGCGTTTACAACTACCAAGTCCAGTTCCAGAACTTTTCTGTTCAAATCGGAATCTACAAGCACCAGTACCGCGTAACCAAAATAATCAGTAAGTCTATATTCTACAAAAGTCTCTCGATTTCTGATAAGAAACGGAAAGAACCCATGGATGGCCATCACGACAAAGAGTTGAAGTCGCTAAGCTAATTTTTGCCGAGGAGGAAAAAAGGAACTTCGTACAGCTTAAATTGGCCATCTTAGAACAGCTGAACATAATGGATCCTTCAAAGGACGCCCGAGACGCCCAAATATCAAGAAATGCACGTCAAACCCTGGTTTCGCAAAAATGTTTCTTATAGCAGAGGGACACATAAACGACATGTATGCGAACCAGCCCCCTAGAGTTTAAGTTCAGGCCTGTACTTTGTCGGAGAGCTCTTCTCCGGAGGTCTACTGCCATCAAGCTTTCTCTACAATTCATTCGAACTTTCTTCGACAAATATGAAGATACGAATAAACAATTGCACTGTGCAGCTCGTTGTTGATTATCCATGTCTTTGAATCTGCAGAGCATTTATGTAATTCCGGATGAAATATCAGTACTTTTCTCAAGCAACTGAATCTACCTGATAGATCTTCTCGTCATCAGCAAAACTGTCACGCAACAAAGTAGTAAATTCAATGAGACCTCAGACATTGGAGTATAAACAATAAGAAGAGTCAACCCATGAATAGGTCTTTGTCTGATACTATACGGCAGGGAACATAATACTGGATATCTGTCAGTAACGTAAGTAGTCTGACCTACGTTTGCAGAAAGAACTCAGACCAGTATTGAGCTTGTCATTGATGTTGTTGCTGTTGTCGTCGTTGTTGTTGTTGTTGTTGTTGCTGATGCTGATGTTGCAGCTGTTGTGGTGTATCTGTCATAATTTTTTATAAGTATTTCAATACTTTCTCAACAACGTTCTACACAAAAGGGTGCAAAGCATAATGGATCCGTGTGGATGTTGACACTGCAATGGGCCGTGCAGATTCTTCAGTACTGTTTGTGTTGGCGTTAGAAGGTCATCTCAGACGGGGCAATAAGCTGTAAGCGCTTAGACGACCTCGGAAATGAATGCCCAGTCCATCCCTCTTTCAGTCTTCTCCGAGGACTCAACAGTCTTTTACACCTACAAAGATGAATCTCATAAATACTGAAGATGAGTCTCATAAAATATTCAAACAGTGAGAAGACTCATTCGCTTCGTCTTAGATGTGTTTCAAACCAAAAAGATCATGAAGTTTTTCCCCGAGGGAACGAAAAATGATGCCAAAGTGTTGCATTCACTTAAGCCATTCAAATCATTCCATAAGCGACAGAAAAACTAACGAAGGACCTAGCTGGGTGGTATAATAACTCCTTGAAATACACAGAGAGGTTAGGTGTCACCCAGCAAGTGGCAAAATATCTGTAGATAAGGACGGGTGGGCTCCCCTGGCAACTTCAAGGTCTGATGCCTTTACCCCATGCTGATCCTGAGGCTTCAAGGTCTGATGCCTGCACTCCATGCTGATCTTGAGGCTTTTCAGATCTCTACTAAAGCATGATATCAGGACTGGTCCAGGGAAGTCAATGGATGTCAAAATCCGCAAATGCACAAAGAACTGGCTTAGTGTCCCTTCGAGCCTTACTAAGTTTATGCTACAGTGTCTCTTAGTATAGCTGTAGCAACGCTTAAAATCCATCTTCAAAGAGTGGAAAGTGGGAAATGGTTACTTTTCATGACTCAGGGCTCTGATGACGGACTTGTGTGACCAGTCTAAGCTGACGGCTGACAGGAAAAGGAAAGCTTGAGAGACTGATGACACAGCAAAGGAATTTCTGAAGATCAGGGAAACAACACGACGCACTCGACCGGTCAGGCGGAGACTGGGGTCAAAGGAAATGGGGTGGCGATGAAAGGCAAAATAGAAAGCAAAGAGATACTTGATATCACAGGGACTGAAGAAAGAAGAAGATACTATGAGAATGCGGAAGGCAGGTCAACAAGGCTAACAGTGGCGATGGACCACGTGGCAAAACGCACCCCATAGAAGTTTCAGTCGGTTTGAAATATTGAATATGATTCCTCTTGCGATCAGCATTCTTCGCAAATTTGTACATGACCCCTACCACTGAAGTCAAGCCTGGTAAAATAGAGGGACGTCAGATGACTCTGGTCCACTCTATAAATAGGAGAACATGTCCTGATTTCATGCAAAGCAACACTAACCCAGTTAGGGTGCACATGGACACACGATCAAGTGCTTATGGACAATACATATGCCAGACCTAGAGAAAACACTACGTGATTAAAAGAAAAATACTCCACTAACAACGTTCCATTTTGGAGGATGCAAGAAATCAGCTGTGACATCTAGAGTATGAAAGGGACTTAAAGGGTGAAGTGGGTTACTATTTGGAAGTGCACCTCACATCTCCCTGAAAAGGAAGACCGCCCAGGGATCATCAGGTACAGTGACATGAGACCAGACATATTACTCTGCTCAGGGTTATCAAAAACCAATAATTCCGATTGAATTCACTGTTGCATGTAAAAGCAGAATGGAGGAAGCTCAGATGTCCAATACTGAGAAGCGAAACAGTCTAGCCAGCAGTCTAAAGAATAGTGGCTTACAAGTCAAAGTCCTGGCCATATGTGGATTAGAATAAAGGTGTTTGTAGGCTGGTTAGCCTATAATACCATGAAACAGCTCTCTATTTCTGATTTGAACTGGACCAGACTCCTTAACACAATGGCAGAGTCAGCCGAACAGGGTTTCACTTGGATCTGGTCGATGAAGAGCAAAAGTGAAATACATAAGGCGTAATATTTGCATTTTACAACAAGTCTGTGACAGATGCATAGGCAAGACATCGTCCAAAGGCAACGTCTTTAGACATCTAACTATCCAAGACGTCCAGGTTTGAATACTGGCTCCCGCTTTGGCTTAAGGCTGTGTCAGACCTACTGACATAGGCTAGAACACCAAGGCTACATACACAAAATGTTGTCATGCTCTGCAAAGTTATGCGGGCATTGTATTCAGTCGTGACAAGCTCCTAACATAACATTATCAGTCTCCAAAATCCCTCGAAGTCGGAGTGTGCTGCCTACGTGGCGAGGTAATCAAAAAGGGTTACACACGTAATGTTCTCATCCCTAGCTGATGCATTTGTACTATAGTGTTCAAGTACTTCGGCTGTTAGGGTGATCCCTGGAGTCTTTTAGCCAGGAAACGACAACAACAACAAACCCTGGCTGCTCCAAAATTATTTCGGACAGCAGAAGATCATAGAGAAGTCAAGACCTTCATGCTGTCCGACCCCCTGTAAGTGTACGGAGTTCAGGGCTGAAACACATTTACGAAGAGGGTTTCTTCTCTGAAAACCGTCTGCTGTCGTGCTCTCCCTACAGTTGCTTTATTCCCAGTTCACATATTCCAC
Organism: Conus ventricosus; assembly: GCA_018398815.1. Taxonomy (NCBI): domain Eukaryota; kingdom Metazoa; phylum Mollusca; class Gastropoda; order Neogastropoda; family Conidae; genus Conus; species Conus ventricosus. The sequence continues at coordinate 49,806,284 of CM031615.1, read as the reverse complement.
GCACTGCTCAATGCAGCTTGCTGGTAATCATTCCTCTCAGAATTCACAACGCATCCGCGAGTCTGCCAGTAGAAAAAAATTCGGATCATCCTCAAAATTTTTACTTCAACAAATTCGAGTTATGTTTGTCTTAGAGGGCTCAAACCAGACAGTGTATATCACCCTGACCAACAGGACGGTAACGGCGTTGTGTATGTGTGTGTGTGGGGGGGGGGGGGAGGGGGATGGGTTGGCTCTGTGTGTGTGTGTGTGCGCGTGTGTGAGTGTGTGTGTGTGTGTGTGTGTGTGTGTGTGTGTGTGTGTGTGTGTGTGTGTGTGTGTGTGTGTGTGTGTGTGTGTAGTTTGATTAGTGAGAACACACACTGACTGCTGTGTCTTTCTAGATGCATGAGGCGTTGGGAGAGAATGGCTGTTCCCAGATTTGTTTTTAAAGAAATGTATGCATTCGTAGCAAGTCCTTTTTTAAAGTTAATTTTAGCATAGAGATGGCTTCTCATTTAGAAGACGTACAATAACCAGTATAAAAAATGATGGAAAACATCGAGAGCACGATAATGAATCACTAATCAAATCATAGGTGATATAGGAAATGTGCCATATTAAGACAATCAATTCACAACGCTGATGAAATAGTTTACAATGTATCTGTGACGCAGCACTTATACACATTTTCTTCGCAGCGTGATTGTTAACAGGTTCAACACTTATTCTGAGGGCACCATTGTACATATGGCGAATCATTGAAGAAGCTACAGAATATCACAGAATATAGATTGTTGTGTTTGACCAAAATAGTATTTGTGAGCTTATTACTGAGGAAACTGCAGAATATCATAAAAGGGTTTACATTTTTGTGTTTTACCAAATTGTATTTGTGAGCTAATAACTGAACAAGCCACCATAATGTCAAAAAACGTAGATTGGTGTGGTTGACCAAAGTTGTATTTGTGATGTTTAAGAACTGCTTAGCTGTAATTACTGAAGAAGCTACAGAATGTCACAAAACGTAGGATAGTGTGTTTGACTAAAGCTGTATTTATGGTGTTTAAGAATTTTTGCCGAGAAAAAACAATAACAAAAAAGCATGTATACGCAATTCGTTGTGGTTGATTTATGTGGATAGTCAAAACTAAACCGGTATCTTGATGTATCTTTCTGAAACGTTTCCAGTACACACTTTGTAATACACGGTATCCCTGCATGGAAATATTGAAAGGTTTAACCCTAGTGCATCGTGTGCATACTTCGCAATGTGTCATTTCATTAAAATTTGGGTTTCGCACTGTGAAGGTACCCGACAGAATGTGACACAGCTACCCTCATAAAATCATAACATGTATTAAATGATTGATTTCAGTTGTAACATCTTGTCTCGCTCTATAGCTTGA
>CM031615.1:49792396-49799896 GCA_018398815.1 Conus ventricosus | reverse complement strand
TGTGTGCGTGCGTGCGTGCGTGTGTGTGTGTGTGTGTGTTGTGTGTGTGTGTGTGTGTTGTGTGTGTGTGTGTGTGTGTGTGTGTGTGTGTGTGTGTGTGGTGTAAAAGTGTGTGTGCAGTGCGTATGTGCGTGCGTGCGTACGCATCGTGCGTGCGTGCGTGCGTGCGTGTGTGTGTGTGTGTGTGTGTGTGTGTGTGTGTGTGTGTGTGTGTGTGTGTTTGTGTGTGGTGCGTGCGTGCTGCGCGGTGGGCGTGTTGTGTGTGTGTGTGTGTGTGTGTGTGTGTGTGTGTGTGTGTGTGTGGTGTGTGTGTGTTAAGTGTACGTGCGTGAGCGCGCACGCGTGCGTGCGTACGTGCGTGTGTGTGTGTGAAGTAGGTCGTGCCGTATGGACGTGGCTTTACTATCCCACGTCTCATGACCACTCCCAAAAGGGGCGTTGCTGCTCGGCCTCATCTAATGCTCTAGTTGCCTCTGGAAGACCTGGTCCACTACATCTTATCACTGCTCTGATGCTCCAGCTGCCTCTGGAAGACCTTCTGCTCCACAGCATCTCATCACTGCTCTGATGCTCCAGCTGCCTCTGGAAACCTTCTGCTCCAAGGGATCTTATCACTGCTCTGATGCTCCAGCTGCCTCTGGAAGACCTTCTGCTCCAAGGAATCTCATCACTGCTCTGATGCTCCAGTTGCCTCTGGAAGACCTTCTGCTCCACGGCATCTCATCATTCTCTGATGCTCCAGTTACCTCTGGAAGACCTTCTGGTTCCACGCATCTCATCACTGCTCTGATGCTTCAGCTGTCTCTCTAAAACTTCTGCTCCGAGGCATCTCATCATTCCTCTGATGCCCCAGCAGTTTCTGTAAGACCTTGTGCTCCAAGGCATCTCGCCGTTGCTCTGATGCTCCGGCTTCCTGTGTAAGATCACCTGTTGTTAACATCAACTCTGACACATGGGAACAAACTGCCATCACTCGAGCTAGATGGCGCTACTCTATCCACAAAGGCTCCAAGTTATTTGAAAAAAAGGATGACAGCTGCAGCGCAACAAAAGAGACAGGCAAGGAAAGCCCGCGCCAGCAATCAAGAGCAGGTCTTCCTTATTCCCTGTCCAAGCTGTCACCGCACATTCCGTGCACGCATCGGCTTGATCAGCCACCTGCGTATCTACAATCATCACCCCCTCCCACTCCCCTTCCCTTCAACCCCTGGATGACTGAAGGGTCCTCGTCGATTCGACGGACGAACAACAACAACATGATACCTGCTCCAAGGCATCTCGCCACTGGACGTCAGCGTGGTGGTGACCATGACGTCTACAGGGCTGATGTTGATCTCCTGCAGAGAGTCGGCCTGACCTCCTGACTGCTCCACAGATCTCAGGTTCCTAGTCACGCGTTTCCCATCTCCACCTTCCCTAGTCTCCTCCCCCTGACTGTCTGACTTTTCATTGAGGATTACAGGTACCGCCGGTTAGGGTCCGAGTCTGTTTCTCCCGTGTCGTTAGAGAAGAACATGAAGCAGGAGGAAGTTGAACAGATGGCTGGAGATTGTCGACTGTTGTTGATATATGTGAAGTGATCCGTTTGCTCATTAGTTATCCGACCCAGTGAGAGAGAGAGAGAGAGAGAGAGAGAGAGAGAGAGAGAGAGAGAGAGAGTCCATCAGCAAAGAACCTGGATCATTTTGAAGGACTGTGTATAAACAGTCCTTCTCGATTACCTGGGAGTCTGCTGTTAATGTATAAGATAGAACCAGACTGCCAGTAAAATGAAATGCATCATGGCCTGTCCGTGGGCTTGTTGCTCTTTTATTTTTTTGTTATATTTTGACACAGATAAGAACTCGGTAATATACGTTGTGGTCTCTTGTCACCAAGCAGTTAAAACGTAGTTAGACTGCCAAGGGAGCGAAACCTCTCACAACGGGCATTTAGCGCTTTAGACAATAAAAAATGCCGCGCGTTGTGGAGAGAGAGGTGGTCGACCGATTAGCAGTAGCGCCCTCGCCTTGCGCATACGGTCGAAATGTGTCAGGGAGGTTGAAGTGGCCAGCTGACAGATGGCACCTAAGGTAGTCAGGACCCCTCCAGAGTTTGAACTTTCCCGATAGTGAAAGGGGAGAAAATGTGTCCACCAGGACCTCACAGTCAGCTGAAATTGCTTTGTAAACAGACCTTGAAGAACAGGAGTCTTGGGCTTGTTCAGATGGTATTGCTGAGGGGCACTGTTTTGATGCTTTGACAGCTTGACTGAATGTGTGGGGACGTCATTGTCGTAGCTTCTATAGAATAATTACTGTGTGAACATGGCTTCCGGAGTCGGCGGGAATTTTCGATGTCCATTTGGTGCGACGTGGTTATTTGCTAAGCAGTTTGGTAGGGATGTGTGTAAATGCTGATGTGTGGAAGAACGGAGCTAGAGGGGAATTCAGTGCACGTGTGAACAAGGTGGTAGAGAAGCAACATGGACGAAGGCATGGCCCAAATGGAAATCCTTTGTGTCCACCCCTATATAAACTGAAAGACCAGGGGGCAGGGGAACACCACGGGAGAGAAAAGAGCAGAGGAGAGAGAGAAGAGTGAGCATGACAGCGTAGGGTCAAAAGAAACGTGGTCTAGGCGACAGAAGTGACAGCAAAGTCTTAGGTGTAAAAGACAAGCTGAGAAAGAAAGACTGGGTTTGAAACCCAGAGGTGGATAAAAGAGATGAAGAAGATTTCCACGTCGAGTTTCCAGAGACGACCACGGAGACCCAGTCCCGAAACCTGGTGCCAGTCAACCGAGGGCGCCACCATCACCCAGTGCTGAAGAAAACTTGAAGTGACTTGTTCGAGAACTGTGGTGGGGTGTGCAAGTGTGTGTGTGTGTGTGTGTGTGTGTGTGTGTGTGTGTGTGTGTGTGTGTGTGTGTGTGTGTGGAAACCTGGCGATGTAAGAATCTATTTTATTGTAACCGGGATTAGGAAATATTGACCTTTTATGTTTCGATCATTCCCTTTTTGTGTAATTTGATTTTTCTTGTGTAATTATTATAAGTAGCATAGAAACTGTATTTCGTGTTCTCAGTCGGGTTAGGAGAGAAATGAATGCGTGACATCCCATTCTCAGAGAGAGGTGAATGGTTGGAGGATGCATGAGTGCCTATATGCGTATATGAGTGCAGAGAAAACCTTGGTGTGTAAAGCCCGACTAATACATCAGCTTAGTTCACTTAGAGCAATACCATCACGATTTTTCCCGTCCTGGACATAGACCTTTTACTTAACGGGTCTAAAACTGTGCAACAAGTCTTTAGTCACCTTCTATATTCTTAAGTCCCAATTTCTGCGCGTGTTCAAATCTATTGTCAGTAACAGTTTGTTTATATTGCTCGCCTTTCATTTTAGAGCTTTCCCACGTTCATGACTTTGTTCAAACATTCATTTCTATTCCTGTTTAGTTCACTATATTCCTGCTCTTCCCATCCATTTGTATTGGGTGTAACTGTGCTGTTTTACATACTAAAGTCTGTTCTTTGTAAACATGGTGTCTGTCGAGTTCTTGAGGCTTTAAGTTTGAAGGGTGCGTCCACTCCCAGGACGAACAGAGAAGAGGAGAGGGGGTGGGGGTTGGAGGGCGTGGGGGAGTGACACCATTCGGGAGAAAATGAACAGCGAAGGAAGTTTTCTGTAACAAAAACGAAAGGAAGAATTCTTTTGGGTCAAACAATTCGTTTCTAGACAGTGAAGACACAGATTAAATTTGGCTTTTTAAAGTTTCATTCACTTTTCACATTTTTACCGATGCGAAATAAACAAAAATGCACACGTAAAAAGAACACATCAGAAACTACTCGTATACGTAGAAATTTATATGTAATCAGAGAATCGGATAATAAGGGCGTAAATAAGGGGTGGAAACCTTCGTGAATACCTCTTCCTATTTTCATAGGTTCCAATGGCCACCCACAGTGATTGATGCAGCTTTCTATATGTATTTGGGGCATCAGAATGTGGACCCATTGTATTAAATCGTGACCAAACCATAGTGTTTTGGTGTACCTGATATTAATGTCTTTGAAATAGTATCAAACTCTTTTGTTGAGGCGACTGTTAGCGAATTTCCTGAAAGCCTTCTGTCGTTCAAGTGGACAGCTATGTCATCTATAGTTCAGACAATCGTTGCAATATTCTTTCCTGAGATGAACCCACACTGGACCATCTTCACAAATTTTGGCATAACGCTGTTTATTCTGTTTGCCAAGGATTTAGTTAGTATCTTGTAGTCTATGTTCAGCAGAGTTATTGCCCCAATTTGTTTATGTCGTCTTGGCATGTCTTTACCTTTGTGTAACAGTCTTATGATTCTTCTGTGTTAGGATGGTACGTATCTTATAGTCTATGTTCAGCAAAGTTACTGTCCCCAATGTGTATCTTTTATCTTGACAAGTATTTACCTTTGTATTATAGTCTTCTTCTTCCTTGCCAGGATGGTACGTGTCAAGCTTCAAAAGAGTGCCTGCAGGAGCCTGTTAGCATATGTTTGATTCCATCCTGGAACAATTTGTAGCACTCTGTGTTAAGGCCATCACTGCCGGGAGCAAATCCGTTGTTCATACCACAGAGTGCTTCTGAAGCCTCGTCTCTTTTCTGATGGTGCCTTTACATTGTCTCCCTCGTTTGCCTCTAGCATAATGTGCCAAAAGTGTTGTATGTGTTGTATGTATATCTGTGTTTATAAGTGGGAATCTTCTTTATAGAGGGTTTTGTGGTGTTGTACATATCTGGTAACATGTCTGTCTAGCTTTTGTTTTATGGTCCATTTTCAACAACGATGCTTGTGATAGTTTTATGCTTTGATCTAATTTTCTCCAAAGCAAAAAGGTATGTTGTGTTTTCTACCCTTCTTCGATTATTTTGTTCTAGATCTTGCTTGTGCCCCTTGTGCTTCTTCTAGTGGTTTTATTTCCATCTCTATTTTGAAGTGCATTAACTCTTCTTTGAGTTGGTTTTTGTTTCTGTTTTGTGGCGCTTACTCTTTTTGTCTGTTGAATCTGCCATCATTTTTAATATGGCGTTTCCCCTACTTCTTTTGTTGTTGTTGTTGTAGCAGTCAAAATAGCGTATTCTCGCATCTTAATCTTTACCAGTTTCTATTTCTCGTGTGGTGGTAGAGTACGGTGTGTGGTTTGCTGTTGTGTTAGCAACTGGTCTGCTTTCTCGAGGTAAACTATGTTCCTGAGGAGGCCGATGTTAAATTTCCAGTACAATGGGCGTCTTTTGAAATGTTGAAATTTTAAATCTCTTCCTACTGCTGAGTGTTCACAGAATGGAACGATGGTTTAAGACAAATGTATCAGAAGGATCGAAATGTTATCAGCAACTCGAACAAACCTCTAGTTTGATGTAAATATTTGCGTTTGATATTTTGATTTATAAGAGCACAGTCTACCCTAAAGAGTGTTATACATGTTCTCGTAGGCTGCATTCTCGACCTCACAGAAAAGGGTACATCTTTTAGCGTGAACAAAATTCTGCATAGGTGTTCTCGATTTTGAACATATTTATCAGTGTACATTGCAGAAGAATGGTTTTTGTAGAGGCATATCGATGTGACACACCAGTGCATATATCTCTGGGCTTTGCGCGACCGGACCATTGAGTGCTCTGTTCGTAGGTACAGATCTTCTGTGAAGTGTTGTTGTCTTTGCAGTTGAAGACATTAAACGTAATTTTGCCTGTCTGAGGCTGGTAATGATTTTGGTAGTATTATCTTGGCTGCGGAAGTTTTCAATGAGGATCTCTTTTACTGCAAAATCTCGCAGTGTAGATGCACAAAGGACGCAAGACAGAAGATGGGTTTGGAGATCAAAAAAGAAACAGACAGACACACGCACGCACGCACGCACGCACGCACGGACGACGCACGCACACATACACACACATCCTTTGAAGTTTGGTGTTCTTCAAGGATCTGTGTTAGAGCCCCTGTTATTTTCTATCTACATAAATGACTTCCCTTTATATACATAAGTGCAATTGTCCGTGTTTGCTCATGGCACTTCACTTCAATCAAATAATGCTAATCGTACTCTTTGTAAATAACCTTTAGAGCAATATCAATACATTAATCACATATACAGAAGTGAACCACATGGGCTCTCAATGCATATACAACTAAATGCCTGTTTGTGACCACACGTCAAACACGGCAGAAAATGAGTTCCCTGTTTGTATCGTTATTTGTCAAAGATCGATACAATGATCGAACAGGTTTTACCGACAATGACTTGTCACGGTATGATCACAGTTCTGCTCTTGGAAAACATATATCTGAAAGAATTCATGAACTTTCAAAAACAAAACATTTTCTTTTACAGCAGGAAGTTATTCTTTCATGCACACAATGTATCCCTTCTTGATTAGGCGTCAACACCATGAGATAATTCTAGTAAAAACTAATTTGAAACAAACAAGTCGTCTACATAAAAGAGACATAAAGACATTTCAGCTGAAATCTACTACTTTGACAGGGAATGAATTAAAACATTAAATATTCTACCGCTTAAGGATAACTTTTCTTGAAAAAAAGTTTTTCTATGTACAATGTAGTGACGGGTACGGCTCTACAGAAAATCACCCAAAAAGCTTGTAATCAATGAAATAGACACACAAGCTTTCCTTCCCAAACCCCACAATAATCTCTACAAATCAAGTTTAACAGATGCTGTGGGCATGACATGGAACACATTGCCATCTTCCTTTAAGTCATTTTCCTCGAAACTAACATTTAAAAGGTGTAAAAGGCTTTCATTCCACATCCATTTTTCGTTCAATTTGAGGAGAAAAGGGACTATTCGTTCTTCGTTTTCATTATTGTGTTGAATGCTGGTTGTCTTGTCTGAAGAAGAAGACCAAAGAGTTTGAAACGCGTCGTGTTTTGTCATGTGATGTGTCTCTTTCGTTCGGCGCAATAGTAGTTTTTCTTTTAAGTTTTTAACATTTAAAAGAGCCTTGAAAGGGAATTCGGTAGAAAATTTTTCGAGTAACTAATGCTTCTTCTATTGCTGAATCTCTCTCTCTCTCTCTCTCTCTCTCTCTCTCTCTCCTCTCTCTCTCTCTCTCTCTCTCTCTCTCTCTCCTCTCTCTCTCTCTCTCTCTCTCAGTCGCATGTGATGCGCTATACAATGTCAATTACAACGTTTATTGAAATTATGTTGAGTATTTTGACAGAATGATGATGCTTTGAATGTTTAGTGTACTCTAGAATTAATTGATTTTCTTCACAATGTTTCAATACATGGTTTCGTTTATTTGTTTCTGCTTTATAATTATGATCATTTTTGTGCAAGCAGAAAAGTTGTAAAGCGTATTCTGTTGCGCTCAAGAAAGAAAATTTGACTTGACTTCGTGCGCGCGCGCGCGCGCACACACACACACACACACACACACACACACACACACACACACACACCACACACACACACACGCACGCACGCACGCACGCACGACACACACACACA
>CM031615.1:49777396-49787396 GCA_018398815.1 Conus ventricosus | reverse complement strand
AGTTCTTCCAGAACTCGCCAGTGTTCAGGACACGGGCGGTACCCCAAGAGTGTTAAGGCCTCGGCACAGCAAACAAATCTGCTTTCTGAAAATCCCATGTACAGTTTGTTTCAACATCTGCTTCTGATAAATCACATGTACAGTTTGTTTCAACAATCTGCTTTCTGATAAATCACATGTACAGTTTGTTTCAACAATCTGCTTTCTGATAAATCACATGTACAGTTTGTTTCAACGAAGAACATACTCCCCAGAGTGAATGATTCTTTTGTTGACAACTTAATCCATACAAGAAAAGTACAATGTTCACAAATTACTGTATAATTTCCTTTATTCATTTCTCCTGAATTTTTGCTGTCAATCACCTGACAAACATCGAGTTCCTCTCTCAGTCAGTTTGGATGTACTGCAAGACACACACAATGGCAGGTATCTTCTGCAGAATGGAGCATTTCAACACGCCGAGTCTGGCCAGTTACCTGGCCTATGTCACTGGCAGCGACACGCAGATCCCATTCTTCTTCTGAGCTTCCTCGTTAGATGCCATTTTGGTGTTCCATGTCGTCATATACACGCATTCTGGAGCATATTTGTATTGGGCATAATCTTTATGCATGTTCTTCGTGTGTATTTCTACTTTACCTGCGTCTTAATCACATTCCGGTAAATTGTTTTCCGTGCTTTTCTTAAACTATACTTGTATATGTTTGTAACATACTCATCCTCTCCACATCATTCAGATTGTGCGTCCAACCAAAGCGGTGCACACAAACAAAAGCAGCAAACGGATGACTTGATGTCGATAAGCTTGAAAGGCAGTCTGTTGGACAGAACTTCAGTTAGGCTTTAGACAGCGAGTTGAACCAACACGACTTGGGCACTGGCAGAGTAGACGAGGACTGGGCAGCATCCAAGGACTGGTACACAGCACAACATTTACTAGTTTGGAGCAGAATGTGATGAGATAGAGACGGGGTACGGTAAACTGCACATAGTATGAAGAAACCCTGGGGAGAGCTTGACAGCAGAAGGTCTTCAGAGAAGAAACCCCCCTCAGACAACTGTTTCGGCCGGGCTGCATCCAGGTCATGACTCCCAGATGCCCTTCTACTGCCATTTTGGTCCCTGGCACTCCCTGGATTCGAACCCGCAACTTTTGGGTGGGTGGCGTCTCAAGGCGTGCCTTTTTTAGACGGATGTCTTACCCCACTGCTAACGGGACCCCTGTTCTACGTTGTGAAATTCAAGCCTTATGAAGTTCACTTTTGTTCCTCTTCGACCAGATCTAGCTGGAAATCTTCTCGGCTGCCTCTGCCATTGCCTTCAGTGTCCTGGTCCTCTTCTTACCTGAAATCCCGAGCTGTTTCACGAGGTCAGTGTTGAATGCAAGCCTGGACATATGGACAGAAGTTCCCTTCCCTTGACGTTGAAGCTATTGTGCGCATGTTCCAAGACGACGTCCACACTCTTCTGGCAGAGTCTCCAAGGGAACGAGAAGAGTGAACACCACGAGAGCTTCTTCCTTGCGCTGAACCCTGAGCGATCTGAAGCGACCAAAGCTAAGTGAATTTTCGTTGTTTTATTCGTTTATTTATCACCAGACGAAGACCTAAGAGGTCGAAACGCGTCGTGTTTTGTCTTGTAACTCGTTTGTCCACGTTTTTGGGCGGTTCGCTAACATTTATTTAAGATTCTTTTCAAAGGCAAGGCACTGGGCTCCGACGCCATCCCAGCTGAAAGTTACAAGGTTCGGAGATCAGTCCCAGCAGCTGCCAAATTATCCAACACTTTGTGGGAGCAGGCAGTTAGGTGCTTACGAGCGCAAGGTTGTCTCCATTGTCCCACCTGCATGACAAACGGGCAACAAGCATTCATGCAAGAACCACACAGGTGTATGTCTCCTGGACATCAATGGAAAGATTCTCACCAGAGTATTCCTCAACCGCCCAATCCAGTGCATGGAGATAACCCACCTGCAAAACAAATTCTGTGGTTTCAGAAAAAGTGCGCTGAAGAGTTGATATTTCTTTGTTGCACACTGCCTTCTGAAGACGTGTCCAGAGTTGATGTTTCTTTGTTGCACACTACCTTCTGAAGACGTGTCCAGAGCTGATGTTTCTTTGTTGTACACTACCTTCTGAAGACATGTCCAGAGTTGATATTTCTTTGTTGTACACTACCTTCTGAAGACGTGTCCAGAGCTGGTGTTTCTTTGTTGTACACTACCTTCTGAAGACATGTCCAGAACAAGGTCGTCTTTTCTTACGAGCTGGCTGATATTCTGATGATTTCTTCATACATTTGGTATTCCTGTTTGATTTATTTCAAACTCATCTCATGATTATTCTGCACTCTGTCCTCTTTTAGATCGCAGACATTAAGAATACTTTAATCTGTTCCTGGGAATCAGTAAATCCATCTTGTTATTCATCATCCTTTCTTTTAAACTTTTGTAGCTCTAAATCTTTGAACAGAATACTAGCTGTACTGATTCGTACTGAACTTTGTCGTCTGTTTCTGACAATTGCACTTCTTCCTCAGTTACAGGCATTACAATAAACAATCAACCATTGGATTTACATGAACTTCCTTAAAACGTCCTAAGATTCAGCTTGTCAGCTCTTGCAATGTGTTGAAGGTCGTTTGCAAGTAACCGTACTTGATGCAAATGTTTTGCATCTCTTATTAACATTAATTACATGCATAATTTTGTAAACCCTCTTCCCATATAAATATTGGGATGGTTTTGTGTGTGTGGGGTGTGTGTGTGTGTGTGTGTGTGTGTGTGTGTGTGTGTGTGTGTGTGTGTGTGTGTGTGTGTGTGTGTGTGTGTGTGTGTGTGTGCGTGCGTCTGTGTGTGTGTGTGTGTGTGTGTGTGTGTGTGTGTGTGTGTGTGTGTGTGTGTGTGCGCGTCTGTGTGTGTGTGTGTGTGTGCGTGCGTGCGTGCGTGTGTGTGTGTGTGTGTGTGTGTGTTGTGTGTGTGTGTGTGTGTGTGTGGTGTGTGTGTGTGTGTGTGTGTGGTGTGTGTGTGTGTGTGTGTTCGTGTGTGTACATGTGTGCGTGTGCGTGCGTGCTTGCAGGCGCGCGCGCATGTGTGTATGTGTGTGTGTGTGTGTGTGTGTGTGTGTGTGTGTGTGTGTGTGTGTGTGTGTGTGTGTGTGTGTGTGTGTCCAGTAGCTAGACATGTTAATACTATAGGGAAAGCACCTGAACGTACATGTCAGGTGCATTATAAGGAGCTGAGGTCAATCCAATAATCACATCACCCCTTATTCGAGATGCTGTAATTGTTTTCGTTACAATCGTCCACTCTTTTGCTGTAGCTAGTATTGCCAGGTATTCTTTGCGACTGTAACAAGTCTGTTGAGGGAAAAGTCAACACAAAATCACACCACACCAACAGCATTTGTCACAATCTGTCAGAAAGTTCACACGAAGCCACACAGTCATTAAATAGAGATACTCTTACTCGTTGAATTGTTCACATATCTTCAGTGATCACACCAGATGTTAGTCAGTGCTTTATAAAGTCCAGCTGGCAAATCATGACAGGATGGGGACGCCATAGTAGCTGTTATGGCCATGTTGGGCCTGGAAAACATTACACACACACACACGCACACACACACGCGCACACACACACACACACACACACACACACACACACCACACACACACACACACACACACACACACAACACACACAACACACACACACACACACACACACACACACACACACACACACACACACACACACACACACACATGCACACACACCTCTTTCTCTCTCTCTGTCTCTCTGTCTGTCTGTCTGTTTCCTCTCTCTCTCTCTCTCTCTCTCTCTCCTCTCTCTCTCTCTCTCTCTCTCTCTCTCTCTCTCTACTCTCTCTCTCTCTCTCTCTCCTCTCTCTTTCGACTTATTACGTCTCCTTCAGGCAAGACAAAGATAAATTAAAGCAATGGAAACAAAGGACGAACGATCAGCCACTTATCTCTTTGAAGGATGCAAACTGTTATGTAGTCATAGTACAGGGTCGAACTTTAATTAAGGACCACTTATACACAGTCTCACAAAACATAGAAAGAAAAACCGACAAACGACAGAAACTTTATAAGTGTTTAATTTCATCATCAGTGAACAACATTTTCTCACTTTCATCGAAAACATCATTCTTTCTGATTAGACAGGGGAGCCTGAATGAGACTACCCCCCAAAATGACATTCACAAAAAGAGTGTTTCTTTACAGTCTGATCAAAACCGAGTGTGCCCCCCTCGTGCTGCCACACAATCCACACAGCGCTGCCTCATGGTGTTAACTGTTCTTGTAATGAGGCCTGGGGGAGTTTTTCCCACTCCTGCTGCAGGTAGTGCAGCAGCTCCTGTCGATTTGCCGGAACAGGGTGATTTTTCTTGAACTCTCCTCCCAAGCTCGCCCCAGATGTTCTCAATAGGTTCATGTCCGGGCTGTTTGCCGGCCATGGCATCCTGGTGATGCCAGCTTGCACCACAAAAGTGTTCACGGCTCGACAACGATGTGGGGTGGCATTATCGTCCATGAACACAGCCTGAGCCCCAATCTGCTGGAGTGCTGGGACAACCAAAGGCCGTAAAATCTCCTGCAGGTAGCGTTGGCCGTTCAGGTTGCCATCCACATGGTACAGGGGAGTCTTGTGGTGACTGCTGATGCCCCCCTCCCCCCCCATACCATGACGGAGCCACCACCAAAAGCGACGACCTCCTGGATGACGTCATCTGCCAGCTGCTCCCTGGGACGCCGCCACACCCGAATGCGTCCATCTCGTGGCTTCAACTGGAACTTGGACTCATCGGTGAAAAGCACCATCCGCCACTGAGCCCGAGTCCATGTTCGATGAGCTGTGCACCAGGCCAGGCGACGTGCCCGGTGGGCCGCAGTCAGTTTTGGTTTCCGGACTGGGCGCCTTGCTCGAAGGTTGGCAGCATTGAGGCGCCGCCGTATGGTCATCTCACACACTGCTGTGTTAGTGGCAGCTTGGATCCGACACCTGATGGTGTTGGAGGTGGTGGTCCTGGTCCGAAGAGCATGTCTGCGGATGAACCTGTCATCTCTTGCAGTGGTCTTCTTTGGCTGGCCTGGACGGGGTCTTTCTTTGACAGTTCCAGTGGCTTGAAAACGTTCTCTCAGCCGAATGATGACGGAGTGGGACACTTGTAGTCTTCTGGCCACTTCTCGAACGCCAACTCGATCCTGCAGCCATGCAATCGCCCGGGTCTGGTCAAAATCAGACAGCTTGCGTCTTGGAGGCATTTTTGTGTTATGAAGAATTATGCACGTTGGGCTGCTGTTAGGGGCATTCCAGTCAGTAAAATGCTCTGCAATGCATTGTTTTTGCACGTGCATTTGGAATTTCAGTGCAAAACCGTTTGAAGCAGTGTTCACTCTTGCTTAAAAAACAAGCAATTTTGACAACAATCTGCAACTTTCAACCCCCCCTCCCCCCCCCCCCTCCCCCCCCCCCCCCCCCCCCCTGCATGGCGCACGTGACAATAAGACAGCTTTCGCAAGCTTTGCGGAATACTCTGTTAACCCCTTAAACCTTTCCCAGTCGAATTCTTCGAACAAATGCATTGCTTGTATTTTTGGCCAATTTAAAAAGAAAGGGCCTTTTTTCGGGTGGTCCTTAATTAAAGTTCGACCCTGTAGTAGCAGCTGCAGCAACAGCAGCAATAGTAGCAGTAGTAGTAGTGGTACCAACGTTGGAGGCGTGAGTCCAGTCTGTGAACATGGCCCTGGTTTTGATGAGCTGGAAGCAAGATCCAGACACAGAGATGTTGCCAGCACCACAGCCACTGTGGAAGCAGTCAGCTTCGTCTTCACCCCCTTCACACTCAGGGCTCAGGTTGCAGGCGAAGTGAGTCCTATACGCTGACCAGTTTGGTACGGTGCAGTTCCACAGAGTCTTGGTCACTCGTATAGGTGATGGAGACGGCATCTAAGTAGATACGTAAGAAGACAAAATATTAATGGTTATAAGCTGGCGTAATCTAGAGGACGCTATTATCGAATAATGGTTGAAATGTTGGTTAAATCACCCTACGAAAGGAGTATATCACTGGATATGTAGGTGTGACATCTGTAAGCTGAAATTCGATTTTGCCTATGGATAAACAACGGCAAAGTAAAATCTAAGCGAAACATTGCTTTTACGTTAGAAAATGGTTAACGCTACATAAAAGTGTGTGTGTGTGTGTGTGTGGGTGTGTGTGTGTGTGTGTGTGTGTGTGTGTGTGTGTGTGTGTGTGTGTGTGTGTGTGTGTGTGTGTGTGTTTTACAGGCAGTCAACATAATCAGCCATTTCGCATATTTCTTGAACTCTGAGAGACAATTTTTAGAACACGTACATTAACCAGGGAAAAGAACATCTGTAAAGATATTGTGATTTCGTAAAAAGAAAAGGTGGCTAAAACGGAAGAACTGTGAATCTATCGTTACCGCAAGCTGTTTATATTCAGACGTTTGCTTGCTGATGGTTGTCAAATCTAAGAACACCTCGCTACGTAAGTGGAATGAGACGTAAAGTGTCTGGAACAGAGTCGCAGACCAAGCGGAGGCGTGGTTGGCGTTTTAGCAGTTGTGGTGGAAAAGAAGCCAAACTGCTGCAAAGTACGGTTACTGAATTGACCTCCGCGTGTTACTGGGGCTAAAGAGGAAAACGATTTTGGAATAAACCTTATTAGGGTCAGAGATGACATCTTGCCTACTTTTATAACGGACACTGAGAATTGACCTCCGCGTGTTACTGGGGCTAAAGAGGAAAACGATTTTGGAATAAACCTTATTAGGGGTCAGAGATGACATCTTGCCTACTTTTATAACGGACACTGAGAAGGTTTCCAGCAAATCACAGTATATTGGTACCCTGCTCAGAGGAGCAAATAACCAACATAACTGATTTTCAACCAGTGAAAATCACGTTTTATGTATTACGTGTTATGTTCCTTAAGCAGTTTGGAGCATCCATCGTATTTATTGCATCCAAGAAGTTCTAAGTCTACGCTGACATAGCAAAATGGAGGAAACGGGAAGGGGGAATGGTATGGGGGGAAAGAAAGGGGACATGCCCAACTCGACTGGCCTTAAAACACATAACCATCTCAACTTCAGGGCGAAAAGACATGAAAGAAATGGTACCTATCCGCACACGCGCGCGCACACGCACACACACCACACACACACACACACACACACACACACACACACACACACACACAACACACACACACTCAAGCACGTATGCACACACACACCACACACACACCACACACACAACACACACACACCACACACACACACACACACACACACACACACACACACTCAAGCACGTATGCACACACACACACACACACACACACACACACACACACACACACACACACACACACACACACACACACACACACACACACACCACCACAGCACGACGCACAGCACGCACGCACACAGCACCACGAACCACCACAGCACGCACCACGCATCAGGCACACACACACACACACACACACACACACACACACAGCACGCACACGAACGCCACGCACCACGCACGCACCACCACGCACCACACCACACACACACACACACACACACACACAGCGTCTCATACCTGATGAAAAGTTACGCGGAACTGCACGCCAAAGCCGGGCAGCTCAGAGCATTCATGTAATCACCACAGCACACACGCAGATGTATTGCCTGTCCGTCCACTCGGAATGGGACCATTGTAGCGTCTACTGTCATCTTGTTCCCCGTTACCACTGTCTTGACAGAGTTTCTTGCCCTTGTCAATATTGTCATGCCCAATCCATTCCTCGCCGTGATCTCAGAGCAGACCACACTGGAATAAGTATCTTTGTTCGTGCTGATGAAGCTGAAATAATCGGTAGGAATGGTTACACCAGCCCACAGATCTTGACGGGCTGTAAGCCTTTTCCAAATGCCAGCCTGGGGGTTGGACAATATCTGTTTTAATAAGAAAAAAGTGACTGAAAACAAGCAACGGATCTTCTTCTTCTTCTTTTCTTCTTCTTTCTTCTTCTTCTTTTACGTACGCAGGCTATCTGCGGACACTCCCTGTATAGACAGGCAAATATAAACCCATTTGCCCAACAAAGGGAGTGCAGTTTTGTGTGTATGACCGTTTTTTTTTATCACGCCTTAAGTCAGCCATACTCCAACTTCGGGGAAGGTGCATGCTATGTGTAACGTGTCATCGATACCAACGGCCAAACTGGCCTTCTCTTCCGAAAGTTGGTGATGGGATTTTACGTGTGTGCAAGATGTTATGCATGCGTTCACACACGGAACCTCGAAGACTGTATGGGAAGTGGAGTCAGAACCAATGTTAACTTCGAGGGAAAAATCACCCCGTACGAAACGGCTTGGCGGAGGTTCGAACCCGCAACCCCAGGATTATGAGTCCGGCGCTCTACCACTGAGCTATTCTGGCCCCCAGCAAAGGATCGAAATGGACATTGGTAGGAACCATACGCACAGAACCCATGGGGCTGATTTGTATTTTTTCAATGAAAAAATGGGAAATAAAAACCGAACAAACTGGACATTGGTAGCAGATTGAGCCATCTATATAAACACCATTCGCACAGAATCCACATGGCGGATTTGTATTTTCTAAATGCAATGCGTCTTATGTTCTTCTTTCTGTGTACAAGCATGGCTACGTCCAATATCAAGAGATTGTTTTGGAAGGAGACGTAGTCATAGTCAGCTAAATACGGGTTACAATTAAATCAACATTGCCCTGCTTCAAGATTGGCTCAGATCGACATGTCTGCGTTGTGTGTTTGAAATAATTGTTCGTTATCACGTTCATTGATCAGATGTTGATTGTCAGTAAAACGACACACAAAAATGCAGTGAGATTTCAGTCAGATTTAAACCCGATAAAATGAGGTGAAGCAGGTTTTTACCGACTGGAAACACCCTATTTGATATGTCATTTCACTTGACGCGGAGCTTGTATTATTGTGCAGAAATTTGTAAAAGTACATTCAAGTCTTAGACAGTAAAAAGAAATGTTCCTTCCCCCCCCCCCCCCCCCCCCGTTTTTATTCTTATATTTGACCATCTCTCAGTGTGTTTACACTGTTTATTTTACATGGTGCGGAGCCCAAAACACAAAAGACTATATTTTGCAGATCTATCTGTCTATCTAGACGATCATGCCCGATCTGTGTATATGTGCGTGCTTGCGTGCGCGCGCAGCCGCGCGTGTGTGTATGGTGTGTGTGTGTGTGTGTGTGTGTGTGTGTGTGTGTGTGTGTGTGTGTGTGTGTGTGTGTGTGTGTGTGTGTGTGTGCGTGTGTGTGCGTGGTGCGTGCGGCGGTGGTGCGTGCGTGCGCGTGCGTGCGTGCGTGCGTGCGTGCGTGTGTGTGTGTGGTGTGTGTGTGTGTGTGTGTGTGTGTGTGTGGTGTGTGTGTGTGTGTGTGTGTGTGTGTGTTTGCCCTTCTTTATTCCATCATTTAAACAGTTCTTCATGAATAGATCAAAAACCATATTGTTCCAAATTTTCCATCGGCAGCTTCCTCAATCTGTGTGCACGTTTACATGCATACCTGCATATATACAAAGGGTAGGTAAGGTGGGGAAGAGAGAACATCGGTGGCATGCAGAGAGACAGGTGACAGTAGGAGAGAGAATTCAGATGTTTGGCTCAGAGGAGATGTCGAGAGGGAAATGAAATTTCGACAGGGACGGATGATAATAACAGTGTATCACTATGAATTCTATGAACTTTCATGCACCACACTACTTACACTCGATGGCTGACACACGAAGAATCTCCAACTGGTCGTGAAGGCCCGTTCTGGCAGCAGTGGTATCGTGCCTACGTAGAACGGTTCCATTGATGACTATTTCTGGCGTGAAACCAGACCTGTTCTGGAACTTGGTTTGCAATATAGTTCTGGTTACCGCCAGAAAATGTCTTGTACCG
>CM031615.1:49756694-49777296 GCA_018398815.1 Conus ventricosus | reverse complement strand
AGACATAAGCTTGCGAAGGCTCATTTGAGAAGCTTATTTATTTTTCCACATCACCCACCAAGCAACTGTTAGTTAGCAGATCACTCCACGCAGAAGTATGCTTATCTCCCCCTATTTCTTCGACTATGATATAAGGGCAAGCTTTGTTTAATTAAAAATATTCTTGCAGTCATTGCACACCAAGCTGCTCTGTAAGTTGCTGGAACGGTGCTCGGTACTTATCCTTGGAATTTTATTGTTTCTGTATTTTAGTCCCTTGCGGATTCATTCCAAGAACTGGCCCTCAGCACTTGTGTTTTTTAGAGGATATCCTTTTTATATTTTCTACTTTTCACAAGAAAATGTAGCTTGTTTTTGCTCTTTCATGATTTCTTTTGCTTCTTAGTGGCACCTTTGGTGGTTTTTTGAAAACTCAACGAACATGCTACGTATTGCACACCGCCTTTTCTGGATTGCATTCTTCTTAAAACTGAAAAGGCAGAGGAGTCAAATTACCACTTTCCGCGGTCACTGAGGAGAAACAACAAGGTTTCGAAATATCGGTATATGACCAGGAGTTGTATGTTAGTGAGTTTCCCTCCCTATTGGAGGATGTCTCCCCTTGGAGACTATAACTTGCTGAGGCTCATTTTGAGAAGCATTTAATTTATTTTTCCACATTCACCCCACTCAAGCACATACTGTTAGTTAGGCAGAATCATCTACCACTGCAGATATGTATGCTTATCTCCCCCTATTTCTTCGATCTAAGATATAAGGCAAGCTTTGTTTATAATTCAATATTTCTTGCAGTCATTGCAACACCAAGCTGCTCTGTAAGTTGCTGGAACGGTGCTCGGTACTTATCCTTGGAATTTATTAGTTTCTTGTATTTTAGTCCCTTGCGGATTCATTCCAAGAACTGGCCCTCAGCACTTGTGTCTTTAGAGGATATCTTTTTATATTTTCTACTTTTCACAAGAAAATGTAGCTTGTTTTGCTCTTTCATGATTTTCTTTGCTTCTTAGGTGGCACCTTTGGTTTGTTTTTTGAAAACTCAACGAACATGCTACGGTATTGCACACCGGCCTTTTCTGGGATTGCATTCTTCTTAAAACTGAAAAGGCAGAGGAGTCAAATTACCACTTTCCGCGGTCACTGAGGAGAAACCACCAAGTTACGAAATATCGGTATATGACCAGGAGTTGTATGTTAGTGAGTTTCCCTCCCTATTGGAGGATGTCTCTCCCTTGGAGACTATAAGCTTGCTGAAGGCTCATTTTGAGAAGCATTTATTTTATTTTTCCACATTCACCCACTCAAGCACATACTGTTAGTTAGGCAGAATCATCTACCACTGCAGATATGTATGCTTATCTCCCCCTATTTCTTCGATCTAAGACATAAGAGCAAGCTTTGTTTATAATTCAATATTTCTTGCAGTCATTGCAACACCAAGCTGCTCTGTAAGTTGCTGGAACGGTGCTCGGTACTTATCCTTGGAATTTATTAGTTTCTTGTATACTCAGAGGCATAAAAACGCGAAAACAAACTGTATAGAAATTTTGATGTAATTTGGCTACCGATTCCTTTGAACTGGTAATAGAAAGTGAGAAAAAGCAATCGAACACCGCAAAAGTGTCCTTTCAAAGTTCATTCTGGTAGAAAATAAGGTCACATGAACTTGACCCTTGACCCTGTGTTAACAGCAGAATGTCAGTATCTGGTGTGACCACCTCGAGCATTGATCACAGCTGTGCACCTGCGGTACATCGAGCGCACCAGAGTGTTGGTCTGCCTCTGGGGGACTTGCCACCACACCTGGCCCACAGCGACAGCAAGCTGAGCTGCTGTCTGGGGTCTGGGGTTGAGCTGGTTCAACTGCCTCTGAAGGGCATCCCAGAAATGCTCTAATTGGGTTAAGGTCGGGAGAACGGGCTGGGTGAGGCAGCAGATTGATGTTGTTCTGCCTCAGGAAGTTTCTGCGTAGCACGGGCAGTGTGCGGCCTTGCGTTGTCCTGCTGAAACAGGTTCTGTGGATGCCGCTGGAAATGCGGCAGGATGTGGGCCCTCAGAACTTGGTCGATGTAATGAACAGCAGTGACCCCGTTACCACGTCCTGGACCCACATTCTGGAAGATGACTGGCCCAATACGGCGATTTATGCCGATAGCCCCCCAGATCATGGTGCTTTCACCACCCCATGGGTCCCTTTCGGTGATGTTGGCATCCGTGAAGCGTTCCCCTGCTCTTCTCCAGATCCGGATGCGGCCATCGCCTGGGTCGACGCAGAACCGCTTTCATCACTGAAGAGGACTCGGCCCCAGTCCCGATGGCGCCAATGCACGTGGATCTGTGCCCACTGCAGACGGTTCTGGCGATGCTGGAGTGTCAGGATAGGTCGCCGGCTGGACGCCTGCATTGGAGACCAACTGTGTTCAGTCGGCGACGCACGGTCCTGTTGCTGATTGGCCTGCCATGGTTGCCTACGGTGTTTCCTGGCTGTGTTGGCAGCGGTTTGGTAAGGCTCCCGTCGATTCTGACGAAGAAGATGGCGGTCTTGGGCTGCTGTGGTGACCCTCGGTCTGCCGCTCCTCGGTCTGTCATCAGTGTGTGTTTCTTGCTTGAAAGCGGTCCAGAAGGCGATAGACGGTGGAAATGTGGACTCCGAATGCGATAGCGACCTGCCTCATTGGAACCCCGGCCTGCAGTTGCCCCATTGCTATGCAACGATCTTGACGAAAAAAGTCTCGGCATTATGTTGGCGCCTCTGGAAGGGATGATTTGAACTTTTTGGGTTTGGAATTTATAGCCCCACAATGGGGGCCACATTGAGTTGCAATTCACATTGATGCACGTGGCGTAGGTAGTCCACATGGAAAAAGCACTCCTCGTCCCAAAAACGCTGCCCCGGGCAACATTCACCCACTGTTACGAGGTTAAAACCCGGGCCAAGACACCACGCACTGCTAATGTTGCACGTGCCAACGACATTGTGAACAATCGGTGCACGTCTCAATTTTTTCGCGTTTTTTATGCCTCTGAGTATATTTAGTCCCTTGCGGTTTCATTCCAAAGAACTGGCCCTCAGCACTTGTGTCTTAAGAGGATATCTTTTTATATTTTCTACTTTTCACAAAAAATGTAGCTTTTTTTTGCTCTTTCATGATTTTCTTTTGCTTCTTAGGTGGCACCTTTGTTGGGTTTTTTGAAAACTCACGAACATGCTACGGTATTGCACACCGGCCTTTTCTGGGATTGCATTCTTTTTAAAACTGAAAAGCAGAGGAGTCAAATTACCACTTTCCGCGGTCACTGAGGAGAAACAACAAGTTTCGAAATATCGGTATATGACCAGGAGTTATGTTAGTGAGTTTCCCTCCCTATTGGAGGATGTCTCCCCCTTGGGGGACTATAAGCTTGCAAGGCTCATTTTGAGAAGCATTTTATTTTTTTTTCCACATTCACCCACTCAAGCACATACTGTTAGTTAGGCAGAACATCTACCACTGCAGATATGTATGCTTATCCCCCCCTATTTCTTCGATCTAAGACATAAGAGAAAGCTTTGTTTATATTCAATATATATATAATATATATAGCTGGTAATATATTTTCCGGCTTTTTTTTTGAGAAAGCACCAACCTTGCGGGAGCAGCTAAAATAATGATTAAAAGTAAAATCTTAAAACCGGATGACAAACTTGTTTCGAGGTCCTCCCTCTCCTCAGATCCCGTGCCAATCCCTGCTAACTGACCTCATTGTATATATATGTTTTGGTTTGTGAACTTGTTTTTCCAGGTGGGTTGTGTTGCACGTGTTGTGCAAGGGGCCCTGTTGAGGTTGTAAGGCTTCTTTTTTGGATATTGTTATGGGGTCCTATCAGGGTTTGCTTTTTAACTTGTTAAAAATTTCCTTTGTGCTGCAATGTCCCACGATTTCAACTCTTTTGTTCAAAGTTGCCATACTAGGTTTTCACAGAATCATCCATTTTCTGTGTTTCCAAATTACATCTCTTTGTGCTATTTATTTAGCTACGCTTTTTGATTATTTTCTTGTGGATGTTAAAATCTGTATTTGTTTTCTTAAAATCCTTATGTGTTTACCTTAATCTTTTTGGGTTTGATTTTTTAAAACCTGAAAGTTTTCTTTGACTGGCGTACCTAGCTTTGAATTTGTTTTCTGTAATCCCTATGTATGTCTCTTTGCTGCTTTTCGTTGTCACAGTAGCTTGGTATACGATGTTATCAGAGAGACATTGGTTGTTCAGAGAGCATTGCCCTTTGATTGTGCAGTTGCAAGTTTTCCGTTTGTCACCCTCGTTTTTGACGTTGGTTTTCTTTTTGTTTGAAGCATCAATTATTTTAATAAGATTTGGCATACAAGAATAAGATAGTTTGATAGTGTTCCTATTGAATATTTTGAAAAGTTTATGGTCTTTCTGGAACGATTCTGTTAGTATATATATTATATATATATATATATATATATATATATATATTATATATATATATATATATATATATATATATATATATATATTGAATTATAAACAAAGCTTGCTCTTATGTCTTAGATTGAAGAAATAGGGGGAGATACGCATTCATATCTGCAGTGGTAGATGATTCTGCCTAACTACAGTATGTGCTTGAGTGGGTGAATGGGAAAAATAAAATACATGCTTCTCAAAATGAGCCTTCAGCAGGCTTATATTCTCCAAGGGGGAGACAATCCTCCAATTAGGGAGGGAAACTCACTAACATATTAACTCCTGGTCATATACCGATATTTCGAAACTTGGTGGTTTCTCCTCAGTGACCGCGGAAAGTGGTAATTTGACTCCACTGCCTTTTAAGTTTTAAGAAGAATGCAATCCCAGAAAAGGTTGGTGTGCAATACCGTAGTATGTTTGTTGAGTTTTCAAAAAACCAACCAAAGGTGCCATCTAAGAAGCAAAAGAAAATCATAAAAAGAGCTGCTCTGTAAGTTGCTGGAACGGTGCGGTACTTATCCTTGGAATTTATTAGTTTGTTGTATTTTAGTCCCTTGCGGATTCATTCCAAGAACTAGCCCTCAGCACTTGTGTCTTAGAGGATATCTTTTTATATTTTCTATTTTCTCACAAGAAAATGCAGTTTGTTTTGCTCTTTTATGATTTTCTTTTGCTTCTTAGATGGCACCTTTGTTGTTTTTTGAAAACTCAACAAACATACTACGGTATTGCACACCAACCTTTTCTGGGATTGCATTCTTCTTAAACTGAAAAGGCAGAGGAGTCAAATTACCACTTTCCGCGGTCACTGAGGAGAAACCACCAAGTTACGAAATATCGGTATATGACCAGGAGTTATATGTTAGTGAGTTTCCCTCCATATTGGAGGATGTCTCCCCCTTTGAGAATATAAGCCTGCTGAAGGCTCATTTTGAGAAGCATGTATTTTATTTTTCCCCATTCACCCACTCAAGCACATACTGTTAGTTAGGCAGAATCATCTACCACTGCAGATATGAATGCGTATCTCCCCCTATTTCTTCAATCTAAGACATAAGAGCAAGCTTTGTTTATAATTCAATATTTCTTGCAGTCATTGCAACACCAAGCTGCTCTGTAAGTTGCTGGAACGGTGCGGTACTTATCCTTGGAATTTATTAGTTTGTTGTATATATATATATATATATATATATATATATATATATATATATATATATTATATATATATATATATATAAACCAGGTGTGGGTAGCCGTCGGGTCTGAAACCCTCGGTGAGTTAGGCTCGGGCTGTGTCAGCCCTACTGCATGTGAAGACTGACTCCCGGCGGAACGAGCGAAAGAGATCATCGGTGATCCAACGGTTGTGAAGGCGGTGGCAGCAAGTGTTGTGGAGCGCTACGAGCATGGACGTGACACCCTGAGAAGTCCTGGTCATCCACTGCAGCCTGGCAGTCTCCGTCGTAACGGTTCTCCGTGCCACTGGATCAAGGCTCCCCAGGCCGAGAGAGTGGGATTACCCCCGTGCAACGATTTTCCCACTATAAAACCTTCACGCACAGGTCCGTTATGCAACTCATCACTGATCTGTCAACGCACACACCTCAAGTCCTGCGGCGATGGGCACGTGGCGAAGCAACAGGTGGAGATGACCACTGGCAGTTGTAGTCACAATCCTGCACGTAGGCGGTCCATGGGCAGGTGGACGTTCTTTTTCCTGAATCCAAGGGCAACAGGAGAGTCCGGCAGCACCCGTGGGCGACTGGGCAGCCTCTTTAGGACAGCACTGCCCACCCCTGCATGGGGGAGGGGGCTAGAAAAAGGTGCCCCGAACAAATGCTTGCCCTTTACAGTCTGGTCAGCTTACCGCGGTTGACAGACTCATCCATTTTGCGGTCGAAAAATGCAAAAGAAAAAGCAAAGAAAACTTCTTTTAGGAGCCTGGAACGTTCGAACATTAATGGACAGAGCCAGTACGTCGAGACCGGAGAGAAGAACAGCGCTTGTCGCGAATGAACTCCAGCGATACCGAATAGACATTGCTGCACTCAGCGAAACCCGACTTGCTGATGAAGGCTCCCTAAGAGAAGAGGAGGTGGATACACTTTCTTTTGGAAGGGAAAGCCACAAGCCAAAGACAGGATCCATGGCGTTGGATTCGCCATCAGGACAGCCCTGCTCAAAAGCATACCTGTGCTCCCGGTTGGCATCAATGAACGCCTCATGAAATTGCGTATCCCCCTCAGCAAGTCAAGACACCTCACAATCATCAGTGTGTATGCACCCACGCTCACGAGCCCAGACGACACCAAAGAGCTGTTCTACGAACAACTTGACCAGGCCATCAGGTCAACTCCTCAAAATGACAAACTCGTCATCCTTGGGGGACTTAACGCCAGAGTAGGAAGAGACCATAGCAGCTGGGAAGGCGTTCTCGGCAGACACGGAGTAGGCAAGGTCAACGACAACGGCCTGCTCCTCCT
Source organism: Conus ventricosus (assembly GCA_018398815.1). Lineage (NCBI taxonomy): Eukaryota > Metazoa > Mollusca > Gastropoda > Neogastropoda > Conidae > Conus > Conus ventricosus. The sequence continues at coordinate 49,770,342 of CM031615.1, read as the reverse complement.
CAGCAAGTGTGCGGAACACAGCCTCTGCATCACCAACACCTTGTTCAGGTTGGCGGACAAGTTCAAGACCACCTGGATGCACACCGAGGTCGAAACACTCGCACATGATTGATTTCACCATCGTACGCCAACGCGACATCAAGGACGTCGTGTGACCCGCGTCATGAGAGGTGCTGAATGCTGGACTGACCACAGGCTGGTCAGGCTGTAATGACCCTGCACATACCACCGCCACACAGAAACCGACCAAAGACTGTCAGGGCCTCCTACAATGTCGCCAGACTGAAAGACCCGACCTGCCTCTCCCAGTTCCAACAACTACTTGAAGAAAAGCTCCAAGACGGTCTGACCCCTGAAGATGGAACAGAAAAATGGTCCTCTTTTAAGGACATGGTCGCTGAGACTGCAAAAGAGGTCCTCGAGCAAAAATCAGAGCCCATGAAGACTGGTTTGACGAGAACGATGAGAAGATCAAAGAAGCCCTCCATGCGAAGAACAAGTCTTACATCGAGTGGCAGAATGACCCATCGTCCGTCTCCAAATGCGAGAGATTCAAGACTCTCCAGGCCAAAGTGCAGACCGACCTACGTCTGATGCGGGACCAGTGGTGGCAGGACAAAGCGACTGAAGTCCAAGGCTACGCCGACTCTCACAACGCCAAGAAATTCTTTGGCTCGTTGAAGACAGTCTTCGGACCCTCAGCATCAGGCTGCTCCCCGCTACTGTCCTCCGACGGCGCAACCCTGATCAAGGACCAAGAAGGACTAAGCAAGCGCTGGCAAGAACACTTCAGCAACCTGCTCAACAGGCCCTCGTCAGTCGACTCGGATGCCTTGAACCAGATCCCTCAGCAGCCGATACAAGACACACTTGCAGTGCCCCCCACCATTGCAGAGATCCAGAAGCAATCCTCCAGACGAGCTTCGGTAGGGCATCAGGAAAGGACGGAATACTGCTGAGATCTACAAGATGGCAGGCCCCAACGCCCTAAAAGCCTTTCACGATGTCCTGCGGAGTATCTGGGAGGAGGAGAAGATGCCAGATGACTTCCGTGACGCCCTGATTGTCTCCCTCTACAAGAACAAGGGATGCAAAGCCGACTGTGGGAACTACAGAGGCATCTCGCTACTCTCCATTGCTGGAAAGATCTTTGCCAGAGCCATACTCAACAGACTCATCATTGTTTCCGAGCAGAACCTCCCCGAGGCGCAGTGCGGCTTCAGACCCGGCAGAAGCACTGTCGACATGATTTTTGCTGTCAGACAGCTTCAGGAGAAGTGTATCGAACAAAACATGCCCCTATACTCTGTTTTCATTGACCTGACCAAGGCCTTTGACACGGTCAGCAGGGAAGCTCTTTGGACAGTCCTCGAGCGCATTGGATGCCCGCCAAAGTTTGTGAAATGATCAAGCTCTTCCATGATGGCATGACGGCCAGGTCCTCTCCAGTGGAAACGTGACGGAAGCCTTCGAGATCAGCAATGGCGTGAAGCAGGGCTGTGTCTTAGCTCCGGTCCTCTTCAACGTCTTCTTCACCTGCATGCTGTCCCACGCTGTCCAAGACCTGGAGAAGGGAGTCTACTTCCGCTATCGTCTGGACGGCTCCCTCTTTGACCTTCGTCGCCTCACTGCCCAAGACAAAGAGCATCAAGATCTCTTCAAGAAGTCCTCTTTGCCGATGACTGCGCACTGGTGGCCCATGCAGAATCCGATCTGCAAACGATGCTTGACCGCTTCTCCGATGCTTCAAAGCTCTTCAGCCTGACAATCAGCTCGGCAAGACTGAGGTGCTTCACCAACCCGCACCAAACACCAACCCCTCGGCACCCACCATCGTCATTGACGACTCCCAGCTTGCGGACGTTGAACATTTCAGATATCTAGGAAGTACCATCTCCTGTGATGGCTCCTGGACAGGGAAGTTGATGCCCGATTCAGCAAAGCAAGCCAGGCGCTGGGAAGACTCCGCAACAGAGTGCTTAGTCAACACAACATTCGGCTGACTACAAAACTGAGAGTTTACAACGCAGTGGTCTTGCCCTCTCTCCTCTATGGGTGCGAATCGTGGACACTGTACCGCAGACACGTCAAGAAGCTGGAGAACTTCCACATGCGAGCTCTTCGCTCCATACTCGGAATCCATTGGCAGGACCGGTGTTTCCAACCTCGAGGTCCTGGACCGTGCTCACACTAGAAGTATCGAGTCCATGCTCATCAAGGCCCAGCTTCGATGGGTGGGGCATGTCATCCGTATGGAAGAGCACCGTATGCCAAGGCGACTGCTGTATGGAGAGCTTCTGCACGGCAAGAGAAACCAAGGACGCCCAAAGAAACGGTACAAGGACTCGGTCAAATCAAACCTCCAGTGGTGCGAACTCAAACCAAAAGAACTAGAGGAGTGCGCCAGTGACCGACCTCTGTGGCGGGCCACAATTCACAAAGCCGCTACCAACTTCGAAAGTACTCGACGCCAAAAGCTGACTGCCGCCAGGGATCAACGCCACAGAGCAGCAGCAACAGTGATCACGACAACGGACTTCCAGTGCCCCCACTGTTCCAGACTCTGCGCCTCCAGATTGGGGCTGCAGAGCCACCTCCGCGTACATCGATGAGCTGCAGAAACGCTAACGTCATCTTCGGATCCGAAGGACTACCATCATACTACATGTTGTTCACACGGATTCCAATCAGCCTCATGCGGCTGAGGTTTTTAACAGAATAGCCTGCTTTGAGGAACTTTCAGAATGGAATGCTGCATCCAGTCTCGTGCAAAAATCTGTGAATTGTTTTCTCATTCTGGAAGGCCCTCTGTGCACTCCAGTCGTTCACAGTATCCCGGAAACCACGCTGTAATGCTCTAAATTTCACAGTATTTCCAAACCACCATTTGCGCCTCTTGCCTGGAATCAGTGCCACCAAAGCTGCTAGTGGCGTACTGTTTCTTCTGGCAGTGCTACCGCATGCGTGGGCACCCTGAAGAACTTGCCTGCGTCCCCAAGTACATATTCAATGAGTTAATTAACGCTCCTTTGAATGAGTGATATTTGTTTTGATGCCTGCTTTCCCTGGCAGAGCGGTACGCACGGTCATCTGATATCTCCTACATGCCCAGGTTGGTATTCGAAGATGTGCCTGATCCTTGGCCGAGCTTGGCGCCGCAGTTCATGCTAGCTGACATTTCTTAGAAGTGTATTTTCCCACGTGGTCCACTGCCCTGTTGGTCTTGCTGGACTGGCTTCTGGATTCTCTTGGCGCCTCCTGCTTCAAACTCCTGTATGACTATGTTTCTCTCTATTTTACCTTTTACGTTTTGACCACCACTTTATTTCTGTTGACTTTGTGCCTGCTAGTTGATTTGTGTGTGTGTGTGTGTGTGTGTGTGTGTTGTGTTGTGTGTGTGTCTGAGCTAGAGAGAGAGAGAGAGAGAGAGAGAGAGAGAGAGAGAGAGAGAGAGAGAGGAGAGAGAGAGAGAGAGAGAGAGAGAGGAGAGAGAGAGTGTGTGTTTCTGTTATTTTCCTGCACTTGGGGTTTCCCGTTGTCTTCTTTCAGTGTCTCCTGAGCTTTCCATGTTCTGCCATTTTGGTTCAGGCTGGGTTGATCTCGATCGCGGAGCCTTGTTTTTGCGAATCTTCAAGCAAGGTGAGTGACCTTACGTGCCTTACTTGTATCCTCGAGGATGGATATCAGGAATGTCGTGTCAATTGTTAATTTTTACCTCACACTAGTTCAATCCTTTTCGTGTTTACAATTTAAATCACATGAGACCATAGAGCTTAGGAAGCGGCATGAACTGCAGGCAATAGACCTAGTCATTGCTAGGAAGGCCACAATGGCCCTTTAGTCATTGCTAGGAAGGCCACAATTGTCCTTTAGTCATTGCTAGGAAGGCCACAATGGTCCTTTAGTCATTGCCAGGAAGGCCACAATTGTCCTTTAGTCATTGCTAGGAAGGCCACAATGGTCCTTTAGTCATTGCTAGGAAGGCCACAATGGTCCTTTAGTCATTACTAGGAAGCCCACAATGGTCCTTTAGTCATTACAAGGAAGGCCACAATGGTCATTTAGTCATTGCATGGAAGGCCACAATGGTCCTTTAGTCATTGCTAGGAAGGCCACAATGGTCCTTTAGTCATTGCTCGGAAGGCCACAATGGTCCTTTAGTCATTGCTAGGAAGGCCACAATGGTCCTATAGTCATTGCTAGGAAGGCTACAATGGTCCTTTAGTCATTGCTAGGAAGGCATCAATGATCCTTTAGTCATTGCTAGGAAGGCCCACAATGGTCCTTTAGTCATTGCTAGGAAGGCCACAACGGTCCTTTAGTCATTGCTAGGAAGGCCACAATGGTCCCTTAGTCATTGCTAGGAAGGCCACAATGGTCCTTTACACATTGCTAGGAAGGCCACAATGGTCCTTTAGTCATTGCTAGGAAGGCCACAATGGTCCTTTAGTCATTGCTAGGAAGGCCACAATGGTCCTTTACACATTGCTAGGAAGGCCACAATGTTCCTTAAGTCATTGCTAGGAAGGCCACAACGGTCCTTTACACATTGCTAGGAAGGCCACAATGGACCTTTAGTCATTGCTAGGAAGGCCACAACGGTCCTTTAGTTATTGCTAGGAAGGCCACAACGGTCCTTTATTCATTGCTAGGAGGCCACAATTGTCCTTTAGTCATTGCTAGGAATGCCACAATGGTCCATTAGTCATTGCTAGGAAGGGCACAATGGTCATTTAGTCATTGCTAGGAAGGCCACAATGGTCCTTTAGTCATTGCTAGAAATGCCACAACGGTCCTTTAGTCATTGCTAGGAAGGCCACAATGGTCCTTTAGTCATTGCTAGGAAGGCCACAATGGTCCTTTAGTCATTGCTAGGAAGGCCACAATGGTCCTTTACACATTGTTAGGAAGAGCACAATGGTCCGTTAGACATTGGTAGGAAGGCCACAATGGTCCTTTAGTCATTGGTAGGAAGGCCACAATTGTCCTTTAGTCATTGCTAGGAAGGCCACAATGGTCCTTTAGTCATTGCTAGGAAGGCCACAATGGTCCTTTAGTCATTACTAGGAAGCCCACAATGGTCCTTTAGTCATTACTAGGAAGGCCACAATGGTCCTTTAATCATTGCTAAGGCCATAATGGTCCTTTAGTCATTGCTAGGAGGCGACAATGGTCCTTTACTCATTGCTAGGAAGGCCACAATGGTCCTTTACCCATGGCTAGGAAGGCCACATTGGTCCTTTAGTCATTGCTAGGAAGGCCACAATGGTTCTATAGTCATTGCTAGGAAGGCTACAATGGTCCTTTAGTCATTGCTAGGAAGGCTACAATGGTCCTTTAGTCACTGCTTGGATGGCCACAATGGTCCTTTAGTCATTGCTAGGAAGGCCACAACGGTTTTTTAGTCATTGCTAGGAAGGCCAAAATGGTCCTTTAGTCATTGCTAGGAAGGCCACAATGGTCCTTTACACATTGCTAGGAAGGCCACAATGGTCCTTTAGTCATTGCTAGGAAGGCCACAATGGTCCTTTAGTCATTGCTAGGAAGGCCACAATGGTTCTTTACACATTGCTAGGAAGGCAACAATGTTTCTTAAGTCATTGCTAGGAAGGCCACAACGGCCCTTAATCATTGCTAGGAAGGCCACAATGGTCCTTTACACATTGCTAGGAAGGCACAATGGTCCTTTAGTCATTGCTAGGAAGGCCACAACGGTCCTTTATTCATTGCTAGGAAGGCCACAACGGTCCTTTATTCATTGCTAGCAAGGCCACAATTGTCCTTTAGTCATTGCTAGGAAGGCAACAATGGTCCTTTAGTCATTGCTAGGAAGGCCACAATGGTCCTTTAGTCATTGCTAGGAAGGCCACAATGGTCCTTTAGTCATTGCTAGGAAGGCCACAACGGTCCTTTAGGCATTGCTAGGAAGGCCACAATGGTCCTTTAGGCATTGCTAGGAAGGCCACAATGGTCCTTTAGTCATTGCTAGGAAGGCCACAATGGTCCTTTACACATTGCTAGGAAGAGCACAGTGGTCCTTTACTCATTGCTAGGAAGGCCACAATGGTCCTTTAGTCATTACTAGGAAGGCCACAATGGTCCTTTAGTCATTGCTAGGAAGGCCACAATTGTCCTTTAGTCATTGCTAGGAAGGCCACAATGGTCCTTTAGTCATTGCTAGGAAGGCCACAATGGTTCTTTAGTCATTGCTAGGAAGGCCACAATGGTCCTTTGTCATTGCTAGGAAGGCCAAAATTGTCCTTTAGGCATTGCTAGGAAGGCCACAATGGTCCTTTAGTCATTGCTAGGAAGGCCACAATGGTCCTTTAGTCATTGCTAGGCAGGCCACGATGATCCTTTAGTCATTGCTAGGAAGGCCACAATGGTCCTTTAGTCATTGCTAGGAAGGCCCAATGGTCCTATAGTCATTTATAGGAAGGCCACAATGGTCCTTTAGTTATTGCTAGGAAGGCCACAATGATCCTTTACTCATTGCTAGTAAGGCCACATTGGTCCTTTAATCATTGCTAAGGCCATAATGGTCCTTTAGTCATTGCTAGGAAGGCGACAATGGTCCTTTACTCATTGCTAGGAAGGCCACAATGGTCCTTTACCCATGGCTAGGAAGGCCACATTGGTCCTTTAGTCATTGCTAGGAAGGCCACAATGGTTCTATAGTCATTGCTAGGAAGGCTACAATGGTCCTTTAGTCATGCTAGGAAGGCTACAATGGTCCTTTAGTCACTGCTTGGATGGCCACAATGGTCCTTTAGTCATTGCTAGGAAGGCCACAACGGTTTTTTTAGTCATTGCTAGGAAGGCCAAAATGGTCCTTTAGTCATTGCTAGGAAGGCCACAATGGTCCTTTACACATTGCTAGGAAGGCCACAATGGTCCTTTAGTCATTGCTAGGAAGGCCACAATGGTCCTTTAGTCATTGCTAGGAAGGCCACAATGGTTCTTTACACATTGCTAGGAAGGCAACAATGTTTCTTAAGTCATTGCTAGGAAGGCCACAACGGCCCCTTAATCATTGCTAGGAAGGCCACAATGGTCCTTTACACATTGCTAGGAAGGCCACAATGGTCCTTTAGTCATTGCTAGGAAGGCCACAACGGTCCTTTATTCATTGCTAGGAAGGCCACAACGGTCCTTTATTCATTGCTAGGAAGGCCACAATTGTCCTTTAGTCATTGCTAGGAAGGCAACAATGGTCCTTTAGTCATTGCTAGGAAGGCCACAATGGTCCTTTAGTCATTGCTAGGAAGGCCACAATGGTCCTTTAGTCATTGCTAGGAAGGCCACAACGGTCCTTTAGGCATTGCTAGGAAGGCCACAATGGTCCTTTAGGCATTGCTAGGAAGGCCACAATGGTCCTTTAGTCATTGCTAGGAAGGCCACAATGGTCCTTTACACATTGCTAGGAAGAGCACAGTGGTCCTTTACTCATTGCTAGGAAGGCCACAATGGTCCTTTAGTCATTACTAGGAAGGCCACAATGGTCCTTTAGTCATTGCTAGGAAGGCCACAATTGTACTTTAGTCATTGCTAGGAAGGCCACAATGGTCCTTTAGTCATTGCTAGGAAGGCCACAATGGTTCTTTAGTCATTGCTAGGAAGGCCACAATGGTCCTTTGTCATTGCTAGGAAGGCCAAAATTGTCCTTTAGGCATTGCTAGGAAGGCCACAATGGTCCTTTAGTCATTGCTAGGAAGGCCACAATGGTCCTTTAGTCATTGCTAGGCAGGCCACGATGATCCTTTAGTCATTGCTAGGAAGGCCACAATGGTCCTTTAGTCATTGCTAGGAAGGCCACAATGGTCTATAGTCATTACTAGGAAGGCCACAATGGTCCTTTAGTTATTGCTAGGAAGGCCACAATGATCCTTTACTCATTGCTAGTAAGGCCACAATGGTCCTTTAGTCATTGCTAGGAAGGCCACAACGGTCCTTTAGTCATTGCTAGGAAGGCCACAATGGTCCTTTAGTCATTGCTGGGAAGGCCACAATGGTCCTTTAGTCATTGCCAGGAAGGCCACAATGGTCCTTTACACATTGCTAGGTAGAGCACAATGGTCCTTTACTCATTGATAGGAGGCCACAATGGTCCTTTAGTCATTACTAGGAGGCCACAATGGTCCTTTAGTCATTGCTAGGAAGTCCACAATGGTCTTTTATTCATTGCTAGGAAGGCCACAATGGTCCTTTAGTCATTGCTAGGAAGGCTACAATGGTCCTTTAGGCATTGCTAGGAAGGCCACAATGGTCCTTTAGTCATTGCTAGGAAGGCCACAATGGTCCCTTAGTCATTGCTAGGAAGGCCACAATGGTCCTTTACACATTGCTAGGAAGGCCACAATGGTCCTTTAGTCATTGCTAGGAAGGCCACAATGGTCCTTTAGTCATTGCTAGGAAGGCCACAATGGTCCTTTACACATTGCTAGGAAGGCCACAATGTTCCATAAATCATTGCTAGGAAGGCCACAACGGTCCTTTACACATTGCTAGGAAGGCCACAATGGACCTTTAGTCATTGCTAGGAAGGCCACAACGGTCCTTTAGTTATTGCTAGGAAGGCCACAACGGTCCTTTATTCATTGCTAGGAAGGCCACAATTGTCCTTTAGTCATTGCTAGGAATGCCACAATGGTCCATTAGTCATTGCTAGGAGGGCACAATGGTCATTTAGTCATTGCTAGGAAGGCCACAATGGTCCTTTAGTCATTGCTAGGAATGCCACAACGGTCCTTTAGTCATTGCTAGGAAGGCCACAATGGTCCTTTAGGCATTGCTAGGAAGGCCACAATGGTCCTTTAGTCATTGCTAGGAAGGCCACAATGGTCCTTTACACATTGTTAGGAAGAGCACAATTGGTCCTTTAGACATTGGTAGGAAGGCCACAATGGTCCTTTAGTCATTGGTAGGAAGGCCACAATTGTCCTTTAGTCATTGCTAGGAAGGCCAAAATGGTCCTTTAGTCATTGCTAGGAAGGCCACAATGGTCCTTTAGTCATTACTAGGAAACCCACAATTGGTCCTTTAGTCATTACTAGGAAGGCCACAATGGTCCTTTAGTCATTGCTAAGGCCATAATGGTCCTTTAGTCATTGCTAGGAAGGCCACAATGGTCCTTTACTCATTGCTAGGAAGGCCACAATGGTCCTTTACCATGGCTAGGAAGGCCACATTGGTCCTTTAGTCATTGCTAGGAAGGCCACAATAGTTCTATAGTCATTGCTAGGAAGGCTACAATGGTCCTTTAGTCATTGCTAGGAAGGCTACAATGGTCCTTTAGTCACTGCTAGGATGGCCACAATGGTCCTTTAGTCATTGCTAGGAAGGCCACAACGGTTTTTTAGTCATTGCTAGGAAGGCCAAAATGGTCCTTTAGTCATTGCTAGGAAGGCCACAATGGTCCTTTACACATTGCTAGGAAGGCCACAATGGTCCTTTAGTCATTGCTAGGAAGGCCACAATGGTCCTTTAGTCATTGCTAGGAAGGCCACAATGGTTCTTTACACATTGCTAGGAAGGCAACAATGTTTCTTAAGTCATTGCTAGGAAGGCCACAACGGCCCCTTAATCATTGCTAGGAAGGCCACAATGGTCCTTTACACATTGCTAGGAAGGCCACAATGGTCCTTTAGTCATTGCTAGGAAGGCCACAACGGTCCTTTATTCATTGCTAGGAAGGCCACAACGGTCCTTTATTCATTGCTAGGAAGGCCACAATTGTCCTTTAGTCATTGCTAGGAAGGCAACAATGGTCCTTTAGTCATTGCTAGGAAGGCCACAATGGTCCTTTAGTCATTGCTAGGAAGGCCACAATGGTCCTTTAGTCATTGCTAGGAAGGCCACAACGGTCCTTTAGGCATTGCTAGGAAGGCCACAATGGTCCTTTAGGCATTGCTAGGAGGCCACAATGGTCCTTTAGTCATTGCTAGGAAGGCCACAATGGTCCTTTACACATTGCTAGGAAGAGCACAGTGGTCCTTTACTCATTGCTAGGAAGGCCACAATGGTCCTTTAGTCATTACTAGGAAGGCCACAATGGTCCTTTAGTCATTGCTAGGAAGGCCACAATTGTCCTTTAGTCATTGCTAGGAAGGCCACAATGGTCCTTTAGTCATTGCTAGGAAGGCCACAATGGTTCTTTAGTCATTGCTAGGAAGGCCACAATGGTCCTTTGTCATTGCTAGGAAGGCCAAAATTGTCCTTTAGGCATTGCTAGGAAGGCCACAATGGTCCTTTAGTCATTGCTAGGAAGGCCACAATGGTCCTTTAGTCATTGCTAGGCGGGCCCACGATGATCCTTTAGTCATTGCTAGGAAGGCCACAATGGTCCTTTAGTCATTGCTAGGAAGGCCACAATGGTCCTATAGTCATTACTAGGAAGGCCACAATGGTCCTTTAGTTATTGCTAGGAAGGCCATAATGATCCTTTACTCATTGCTAGTAAGGCCACAATGTTCCTTTAGTCATTGCTAGGAAGGCCACAACGGTCCTTTAGTCATTGCTAGGAAGGCCACAATGGTCCTTTAGTCATTGCTGGGAAGGCCACAATGGTCCTTTAGTCATTGCTAGGAAGGCCACAATGGTCCTTTACACATTGCTAGGTAGAGCACAATGGTCCTTTACTCATTGATAGGAAGGCCACAATGGTCCTTTAGTCATTACTAGGAGGCCACAATGGTCCTTTAGTCATTGCTAGGAAGTCCACAATGGTCTTTTATTCATTGCTAGGAAGGCCACAATGGTCCTTTAGTCATTGCTAGGAAGGCTACAATGGTCCTTTAGGCATTGCTAGGAAGGCCACAATGGTCCTTTAGTCATTGCTAGGAAGGCCACAATTGTCCTTTAGTCATTGCTAGGAAGGCCACAATGGTCCTTTAGTCATTGCTAGAAAGGCCACGGTGGTCCTTTAGTCATAGCTAGGAAGGCGACAATGGTCCTTTAGTCATTGCTAGGAAGGCCACAATGGTCCTTTACACAATGCTAGGAAGGCCACAATGGTCCTTTAGTCATTGCTAGGAAGGCCACAATGGTCCTTTAGTCATTGGTAGGAAGGCCACAATTGTCCTTTAGTCATTGCTAGGAAGGCCACAATGGTCCTTTAGTCATTGCTAGGAAGGCCACAATGGTCCTTTAGTCATTACTAGGAAGCCCAAAATAGTCCTTTAGTCATTACTAGGAAGGCCACAATGGTCATTTAGTCATTGCTAAGGCCATAATGGTCCTTTAGTCATTGCTAGGAAGGCCACAATGGTCCTTTACTCATTGCTAGGAAGGCCACAATGGTCCTTTACCCATTGCTAGGAAGGCCACATTGGTCCTTTAGTCATTGCTAGGAAGGCCACAATGGTTCTATAGTCATTGCTAGGAAGGCTACAATGGTCCTTTAGTCATTGCTAGGAAGGCTACAATGGTCCTTTAGTCATTGCTAGGATGGCCACAATGGTCCTTTAGTCATTGCTAGGAAGGCCAAAACGGTTTTTTAGTTATTGCTAGGAAGGCCAAAATGGTTCTTTAGTCATTGCTAGGAAGGCCACAATGGTCCTTTACACATTGCTAGGAAGGCCACAATGGTTCTTTAGTCATTGCTAGGAAGGCCACAATGGTCCTTTAGTCATTGCTAGGAAGGACACAATGGTTCTTTACACATTGCTAGGAAGGCCACAATGTTTCTTAAGTCATTGCTAGGAAGGCCACAACGGCCCCTTAATCATTGCTAGGAAGGCCACAATGGTCCTTTACACATTGCTAGGAAGGCCACAATGGTCCTTTAGTTATTGCTAGGAAGGCCACAACGGTCCTTTATTCATTGCTAGGAAGGCCACAACGGTCCTTTTTTTCATTGCTAGGAAGGCCACAATTGTCCTTTAGTCATTGCTAGGAAGGCCACAATGGTCCTTTAGTCATTGCTAGGAAGGCCACTATGGTCCTTTAGTCATTGCTAGGAAGGCCACAATGGTCCTTTAGTCATTGCTAGGAAGGCCACAACGGTCCTTTAGTCATTGCTAGAAAGGCCACAATGGTCCTTTAGGCATTGCTAGGAAGGCCACAATGGTCCTTTACTCATTGCTAGAAAGGCCACAATGGTCCTTTACACATTGCTAGGAAGAGCACAATGGTCCTTTAGTCATTGCTAGGAAGGCCACAATGGTCCTTTAGTCATTACTAGGAAGGCCACAATGGTCCTTTAGTCATTGCTAGGAAGGCCACAATGGTCTTTTATTCATTGCTAGGAAGGCCACAATGGTCCTTTAGTCATTGCTAGGAAGGCCACAATGGTTCTTTAGTCATTGCTAGGAAGGCCACAATGGTCCTTTGTCATTGCTAGGAAGGCTGAATTGTCCTTTAGGCATTGCTAGGAAGGCCACAATGGTCCTTTAGTCATTGCTAGGAAGGCCACAATGGTCCTTTAGTCATTGCTAGGCAGGCCACGATGGTCCTTTAGTCATTGCTAGGAAGGCCACAATGGTCCTTTAATCATTGCTAGGAAGGCCACAATGGTCCTATAGTCATTACTAGGAAGGCCACAATGGTCCTTTAGTCATTGCTAGGAAGGCCACAATGGTCCTTTAGTCATTGCTGGGAAGGCCACAATGGTCCTTTAGTCATTGCTAGGAAGGCCACAATGGTCCTTTACACATTGCTAGGAAGAGCACAATGGTCCTTTACTCATTGCTAGGAAGGCCACAATGGTCCTTTAGTCATTACTAGGAGGCCACAATGGTCCTTTAGTCATTGCAAGGAAGTCCACAATGGTCTTTTAGTCATTGCTAGGAAGGCCACAATGGTCCTTTAGTCATTGCTAGGAAGGCTACAATGGTCCTTTAGTCATTGCTAGGAAGGCCACATGGTCCTTTAGTCATTGCTAGGAAGGCCACAAATTGTCCTTTAGTCATTGCTAGGAAGGCCACAATGGTCCTATAGTCATTGCTAGGAAGGCCACAATGGTCCTTTAGTCATTGCTAGAAAGGCCACGGTGGTCCTTTAGTCATTGCTAGGAAGGCGACAATGGTCCTTTAGTCATTGCTGAGGAGGCCACAATGGTCCTTTAGTCATTACTAGGAAGGCCACAATGGTCCTTTAGTCATTGCTAGGAAGGCCACAATGGTCCTTTAGTCATTGCTCGGAAGGCCACAATGGTCCTTCATTTGCAGACTTGTTTCAACCACCTGCCTGGCTTCCTACCTCTTCTAGGACTTTCATGGCTGTTATCATACCACCTTCCACAGCCCTCGACTGGTTCCTTTAGTCACGAATGGAGCGGCCTGGTTGGGTGAAGTGAATGACACTATTGCAGCTGCTTTCACTTTTTCACGTGCAGAAGCTTCGTCATTTGCTGATTGAATCTCATTCAGAATGAAGAAATAACACCGCCTAATAGCCTGAGTATTTCGTGTGTTGATTCCCTCCTGGGTAGACGGGACTGTTATGTCACCATGAAGGCTTTCAGGGAGGGCACTGGGTGTCCATACCAGAGGTCTGTCGAACTTGTAAGGCTCATGGCCGCTTTCAACATGACCTCCATTGCAAACAACACCACCAGTGGGAAAACTACACAGTCCATTACTTTCCACACTTTCTGATTGATCCGTTGTTGTTGTCGTTGTTGTAGTTGTTGTTTTGTTGTTGTTGTTGG
>CM031615.1:49747881-49755694 GCA_018398815.1 Conus ventricosus | reverse complement strand
AATATAAAATAAGTGTGTGTGTTGTGTGTGTGTGTGTGTGTGAACGCACACGCGCGTGTGTGTGTCTGAGTGCGCATGCTTGTGTGTCTGTGTCTGTGTCTGTTGGAATGATGGCAGAGTGCCCTAGCCGACAAGAGCACTGTGCTTCACACATGATCCCCATGTCCAACAGATCCCCGCTACAATCTGAGAAGATTCTATTCAAACATGTAAAATCGAACACTTCTAAGATAACGAACAGCACAAAGTCAGATCGGCTTGGCATCACAGCAATTAGTAAACACCGCAGATTCAAGCTGAGGGTCGCCAGAGAAAAGCGGCCTCCGCCCATCGGCACGATGGAAATTGTATCTGTGAACAGTCATACAGGTGCGTTAGATTTAAAGGCGAGCAAGCCTCTCGCGTCTTCCTCTCTCTCCTCTCTCTACTCTTCTCTCTGTCTCTGTCTCTGTCTCTCTCTGTCTCTGTCTCTGCCCTCTCTCTCTCTCTCTCTCTCTCCTCTCTTCTCTCTCTCTCTTTCTCTCCCTCTCTTTCTCTCTCTCTCTCTCTCTCTCTCTCTCTCTTTCTTCTCTCTCTCTCTTTTCCCTCTCTCTCTCTCTCTTTCATCTCTCTCTCTCTCACTCTCTCTCTCTCTCTCTCTCTCTCTCTCTGCATTTATCTTTTGTTTTTAAGGACGCTATCACATAAGAACTACAGTTTTCTCGGTTATATCACACGCGCACGCACACACACACACACACACACACACACACACACACACACACACACACACACACACAACACACACACACACACACACCACGCACGCACGCACGCACGCACGCACACACACACACACAGAAGAGAGAGAGAGAGAGAGAGAGAGAGAGAGAGAGAGAGAGAGAGAGAGAGAGAGAGAGAGAGAGAGAGAGCTTGGTTCTTTGAATGCATGCGCATGGCATGTAAAAGCTAAAGTGTAAATGTATTTTTTTTAAGTCAGCTCTGTTGTAACTGATCGTCAGCAACCAAGAGCATGTTCCTGTGCTCTGTAATGATATCATCCTTGGAACAACCGTCGCGGAGGACCACCTTCTGAAATCTGCATGAAAACTTTCCACACAGCTCAACACAATGGCAAGTATTTCACCTTTGGAGAGTATCAGCTCATGGCAATTGGAATACAAGAACCAACCACGGTGACTCATCGGAGAGCATGATAATATAGTGACACATACCTGACAATGAAGGATCCACAATTGACGCTGTTTCTAGTCATGTTTCAAGAGAAAATCATCATATTTGCTCCGCACAACTGGTGAATGACACTGTTTCAATTATGGCCTGGAGGTATTATTATAGCATCCTAGACCACGGGTCCATATCTCATGACAGAGCACAGAACCAGCGACTGTATCCGAGAGCAGGTGGCCACACTGGTAGAGGCCCACAGGAACCCCTCTTGGCTACAGCTAGAGGAGAAAGCTGATGTAGTTTGGCCACGTGACACGACACGACTCGCTGGCAAAGACAACCCTGCAAAGCACGCTTGAAGGAGGAGGAAGGCGCAGAGGCAGGCAGAGCAAGAGCTGGTTGGAGAACGTGATAGAGTGGACAAACCTCAGGCTGCCAGAACTCCTGCGAGTAAAAGAGGACAGGCCGCGATGGAGAAGAAGATTGATGAAATCATCCCTCATGTCTCCCCTACGACCACCTGGGTCACGGAATGAGAAGAAGAAAGACGCGAGTTGCAGGACAGCCGCAACTGGCACTGCTTTCTCCTGTTCCTGAGGATTATCATCTGATCATCCACCACAAGAGAGCATCAAGGAGACACAACTTATACTGTTAACGAGAGGACCCTCCTACCAGTTTGACAAACGGGTAGCCAGGCATGTGATATGCCGAATGAGTTCTTCAAGTGGATGTAAAGCCTGCATTGGACGCTCACACCACCCATGATGTTTGGAGGGAAACAGAGGTCAGCGAGCTGGGATCCAGCGTCCTGACAGCTAGTTTCAAAGGGAGGTGACTGAAGGCGAAAGCTGAAACAAAATTTGAAAGAAAATTATAGGTGATTCCGCAAGACAATATAGACATTATAAGACTAAACAAGACTTCGGACCTCTTAGGTCTTCTTCAGGTGAAACAAACAAAATTCAGGACAATGAAAACGAAGAACGAGCAATCAGTTGTCTTCTCATATTCGGCGCAAGATAGTGTTAAATTCAACACCCGTTTGCACCGAATATGTGCACCGAATATGAGAAGACCCATCATGATTCGAATATGTGAAGATAAATGATTGTTCGTTCTTCATTTTCATTGTCCTGAAATGTTTTGTTTTACTTGAAGAAGACCTAAGGTTGAAACGCGTCGTGTTTCGTCTTTGACTCTGTCCATATACTAAATATTTTCTCAGTCTTGAAAAATCAAGAGCTAATTCTAAAATAATGGAAGGTTTTTAGATAAAAAATAATGTATTAAGAACTAATCAGACCGAGATATTAAAAGTTCAAAAAGATTTCTTTGCTGATCTGTACACGAAGAAACTGTCATAATGCTAACATGTCTGAGCAAGTAGATAACTTTTTGGCAGACGCAAGTTCCTCATATTTCTGAGATTCAGAAAATTAGTTGTGAAGGTACGGTGACAGAAGACGAACTCCTTGACGCACTAAAAAATGGAACATCACCAGGTTGTGACGGTATTACGGTCGAGTTTTTTTTAAAGTTTTCTGGCAACACATAAAAACATTGCTCACTCTGACTTTTAAACGCTGCTTTTGATAAAGGATCACTTTCACCTACACAAAGAAAAGCAGTTATTACTTTATTACATAAAGGTAAGGATCTACCGAGAATGAGTTAAAAAACTGGAGACCTATATCTCTGACAAATACTGATTATAAACTCTTGGCCAAATGCTTAGCTAACTGTTTAGGGCAGGTAATACAAGATGTCATTGACGAAGATCAAGTGGGGTATATTAAAGGGCGGCGCGTAGGGACATTAGTTAGGCAAATTGATGATGTAATTGAGCAACTGAATGCAAATAATAAACCTGGTGTGCTACTCAGTATTGACTACACTCAAGCATTTGATCGTATTTCAAAAGACTTCATGATAACCGCATTTCAAAAATTTGGTTTCGGGATGGATTTATTAAATGGGTTGAAGTAATAATGAAAAATACTACGAGTTGTGTGAATACTGTGGCTGGATATCCGAGTATTTTCCGGTAGAAACAGGAATTCGTCAAGGTTGTCCATTTTCACCGTTGGCCTTTGTAACTGCTATAGAGTAGAAAGAAACTCGTGGAGAGCGTGGCAGCAGAGAGTCCTCAGAAGAGAAGCCCCCTTCAAGCAAGTTTTCGGCCCTTATCTCCTGACACTCTAGGGGGGTTGGGCCACACCCGGTTCATGACTCCGGATGTCTCTCTGCTGCCCCCCCCCCCCCTTTTTTTCCCCCCATCTTGGGACGAGCCATGGCTGGGATTCGAACCCATGACCCTCTGGACATGCTCATTTTCTACTTAATGACTCGCGCTTTAACCACTGAGCCACAGGGACACCTGATATTTGTAGGGAAATTAAGCCTTATGAATTCACTTTTGTTCCTCCTTGACCAGATCCAGCTTGAACACCTCTCTGCCGCTTCTGCCATTGCTTTCAGGCTCTGGTTTTTTTCCCTTTCCCTGCAACTGAGAGCTGTTTCATGAGGCTGTATGCAGACGTTCCTACAAATCCACTACCTCCAATTTCTGCAGTGAGGACTTTGACCTGATAGCCTTCTCTCCTCAGGCTGTTTGCCAGTCAGCATACTTTTCAGTCTTGTAGATTTGAGCTGCCTCCATTCTGTTCTCATATGGCACCGTGATCTCGATCATGATCAGCTGCTTGGTTGACTTAGAGTGGACTACTATGTCTGGTCTCATGCCACTTTTGCTGATGATCTCTGGTGACTCTTCCATTCTGGGAGTCTGCAGTGCACTCCCAGTCATCTGCCCCATCCAGCAAACTCTGCCTGCATGTTTTGAGTGGCACTGTTGTTCTTGGCCATGATTTGCTGCCTCCTGCCGTGAAGAATGTTGCGGGTACTTTTGGAGTCCTGATTCTCCTTTTGTGGTGTTGGGACTAGCCCAGACTACTTTACAATCTCTTTGAGCACTTGGCTGTGCCTCCATGTGTACCTTCCGTAGCCAGGGCTACTTTACATGAGCTTAGAACATGCTCCACTGTTTGTTTTTCATGGCAGAGGGGCATGCAAAGGGTCGTCTGTTTTCCCCCACTTCACCAGGGTTTTCATTTGAGGGCAGAAGGTCATATGCAGATCTGAGAATGAAGGGTGATCCTGAGAGGGCCATGTGCCAAATGTCATTCCAAGTTAGACTTCTTTGGAATGCATTCTCCCACTTTGTCCATTGCCCTTGCTGGCTCTGCTGGACTGCTTTTGGAGTCTTTTTTGGTCTTCTTCTTTTCTCATCTCCTGAATCATCATGTCTCTTTTGGCTTTTCCTTTGGCCTTTGACCACCATTCAGTTTTGGTCACCCCCAGTCCTTGTCTGTTGGTCTGTGTGTGTCCTGTTATTTCTCTGATCTTGAGACTTTCTTTTGCAGAATCCATCGCCTCTTGAACTTTCCATTTTCTGGCTGTCTTCAGCTGGAGCTTGATTGCTATCTACCACCTTGTCTCCTGAGTCCTTCAGCATGCTTTGAAGTCTGATCTTCCCTGCTTTGTATTCCTCCAGGATGGATTTCAGTGGTAGTTGAGCTTTGCTTGGCGACAGTACAGCGCGATGTCAGTTTCAGACAGGGTGGGACACCAAGCCATTTCCTTGTGAACTTGTTGATTTTGGCTTCGATTGTTTCCACTGTGCTGGGCAGATGTCGTATATCAACAGAGGCCATAGGAGCTTTGGTATCAGCATGAACTGCAGACACCAGACCTTGTATTTGCCAGGGAGCCCACACTGGTCAATGGTCTCCAAGCCTTCTTCCGCCATCTGCTTGGTTTTCTTTTGCTCTTTGTGTGTCTTTCAGCGTATTATCATACCACTTCCAAGGCTCTTGACTGTTCTTCTGTGACTGTTGGAATGGCCTGGTGGCAACACATGAAGACCACAGATTCGGCCACTTTTTCCTTTCTTCAGTGAGAGACTCCGTGATTTCTTGGCTTGAACTTCATTCTGGATGAGGCAACTATGTCGTCCAGCCTCTCCAGCACATGACGTGTCTGGTCTTCTCTGGATGAAATCACTGTAGTGTCATCCATGAAGGCCTTGAGAGGAGGCATCTTGTATCCATCGCCAAGGTCTGTTTGTCTGGTTGTCCATTTTCACCGTTGGCCATTGTCACTGCTATAGAAATTTTAGCAATAAAAATAAGAAACTGTCGTAATATTAAAGGGCTTGATTATGGAGATCTGGTAACAATATTTGGCTACTTTAATTAAACTTGCACTTTATGGGATGATATAACTGATTTTTTCTGAAGGATGAGCATGACATGCTGCATGCACTCAACATATTATTTGACTTTTCGTTGTTTTCAGGATTGGAGATAAATCGTCACAAGTCAGTGGCAATGTGGTTAGGAAGTAAAAAAACATTGTGAAGATGCATGGTATGGAATTTCTTGGAAAAACAGATTAAAATTCTTGGATGTTTATTTTGTCAGTGATAGATGTGCTTCTTTGGTAATGGAAAACTGGCTGCAAAGAATCGATAAACATAAAAAGAATTATTCATCACGAAATTTAAGTGTAATGGGAAAAGTAACATATTACAAAGACATTTTTGATATCTCAATATAGTCTACGTCATGCAGGCGTTGGTAATTCCAGACAATGTGCTTATAGAAATCAATAGAACACTTTTCAGGTTTCTATGGCGTAAGCAAAACTGTAATAAAAGAGCGTATGAAAAAGTTAAGAGAAATATTATGTGTAAAGAATTTGAACAGGGAGGTTTGAAAATGATAGATGTCAGACAAATGCAGTCAGCGTTTCTTCTGCAATGGGTAATACGTCTGTGGAGAGCCGGAGAAAATGAGAAGTGGTCAATTAATTCCGAAAAAGATTTTTGCTCCGTTTGGCAGTAATTACGTGTGCTTCTATGCAAATGTTAATAGTGCTGTGCTTAAAGGTTTACATTTAGTTAATTTTTTTTCTGGAAAACAGTGTTAAAAACATGGCTAGATCTAATAAGCATGATGGATCTTTAGCATGTTCTTCTCTTTTGTGGAACAACTGTGGCATTATATATCGGGGAAATGTTCTTTCTTTCCCGATTGGATACGAGGTGGTATACTGATAGTTCAGATATGTTTGGTGCCAATGGAATGTTATCTTTGCCTGAATATGGTAATAGGATTGGAGACTCCCCTCCAGAGCACTCGAATATAATGTAGTAACCGCTGCTGTCCGACACTATGTTTCAAGTATAAGTAAAGAAGATCGGTGTAACAGTGTTTTTTCAGATCCCCCTCCCTTTTGTGGTAAGAAATTGATAAACTGTAAAGAATTTCGGAAAACAATAGGTATGTTCCAAAATCGGAACCTGTGCCTTTAGCTTTGGAAAAACAAATTTGGTATAGAAATTAAACAAGAATATTTGGCAGATCCCTCGCTTGTGTACAAAAGAAACACGACTGAGAGTGCTGCAGTGGAAAATTTTGCATACCATATTATCCCCTAATATTATGCTATACAAGATGAAAATACGTGATGATAAAAATGTTCTTATTGCACTGACGAAATCGATTTTATCGAGCATTTCTTTTATAATGTCCAACTTTAGATACTTCTGGAAATACATTTGCCAATTTATACTAGTACAGTGCGACATTATGTATCCTTATCTCTGGTTGATGTTCTGTTTAAAAGCAAAAGAGCATCGATATCGATGCAGTGAACCTAAAGAAAATTAATTATATAATTTTGATAGCAAAAATGTGTGTACGTATTGCTAAAAAGACTGAATCAAAATTACCAATGTCCATGATATTTGAAAATCAGTTAAGATATCGGAAAATTTAGCATAAAAATCACATACACGCCCCACGTGCTCATAAATACATGTTGGCTCACACGCACTCTCAGAAACATACATGCACACGCTTACATACATAACTACGTGTGCACGGTCAAGGACATACACGCACACGCACGCACACACACACACACACACACACACACACACACACACACACACACACACACACACACACACACACACCCACACACACACACACACACACACACCACACACACACACAACACGCACACACACGCACACACATTCACACACGCACACACACACAACACACACACACACACACACACACACACCACACACACACACACACACACAACACACACACACACACACACACACACACACACACACACACAAACATACGAATAAGTTGTCTCGCTTCTGGACCTTCCTCATGTTTTCCTTGTGGATCCCCCCTTTTTTTCTTTTTTCATTTTTTTTCTTTCGCCTCAAGGTCAACCCCATTGGGGACCAGGTCGATTTGCGAGACAATGTGTTGTCCACCCTTGCAAGAGTTTCTCTCCTTTGACCCCTTGTTCAGTCACCCCTGTTGCTGTCCTTGCTTTTTTTTTTTCTCGTGTCAAGGATTGCGCTTGGGATGTTCGAGCTTATCTGTGAAGGTGCGAGGGGAGTGATACTCAAACGCTCATGCAGAAAAGGTTCCCTCCTAAAATATGTTATCACAAAAAAAGAGAGGAAGAAAAAGGAGGGGAGGAAAAGAAAGGAAAAAAAAGAAGGAAGGAATAAGAAAAAGGAGAAGAAAAAAGAAAGGAAAAAAAA
>CM031615.1:49705381-49740381 GCA_018398815.1 Conus ventricosus | reverse complement strand
GGTCTTTGATGGTCCCTTTCCACTGCTAAAGGATGAATTCATAATTACACTCTAACGCTCACTTTTTTTTGAAAGCATCCAATGCATGACGCAAGGCTTACTGAGTGCATCCTCTCAAAATACTTGAATATGTGGCTTTACAGAAAGTATCGCTATGTTCAGGGAAGGAACTGAAAGAGCTAGCGCAGGGAAAAGGGACATCGAGGCGCGTTGATTGATCTGGCAAATGCGTATAGATCAACTTTACATAACGTATCACGGCTCAAAGAACAACAGAGAAATGATAGAGAAGTATATCCATATTTTGTCGAAGAAGTTCTCTCTCAAGGAATAACAAAAATAAAATAACAACAACATCGACAACAACAACAACATGAAAAAACAACTACAACAAAGACAACAACAACGGATCAAACAGAAAGTGTGGAAAGTAATGGACTGTGTAGTTTTCCCACTGGTGTTGTTGTTTGCAATGGAGGTCATGTTGAAAGCAGCCATGAGCCTTACAAGTTCGGCAGACCTCCGGTATGGACACCCAATGCCCTCCCTGAAAGCCTTCATGGGTGACACAACAGTCCCGTCTACCCAGGAGAGAATCACCACACGAAATACTCAGGCTATTAGGCGGTGTTATTTCTTCATTCTGAATGAGATTCAAATCAGGCAAATGACGAAGCTTCTGCACGTGAAAAAGTGAAAGCAGCTGCAATAATGTCATTCACTTTACCCAACCAGGCCGCTCCATTCGTGACTAAAAGAACGAGTCGAGGGCTGTGGAAGGTGGTAAGAGAACGGGAAAACACGGATTCAAGCTCACCCGCTCTCAACCGGTCTTAACCGGTTTCGAGCGGCCGACCTTGAATCCGTGTTTTCCCGTTCTCTGACAAGTAAACCCTACAAACATGCATACTGTGTAGGATTATTCGTTTTCAATACTAATTTACTAAACTTTTCAGATTTCAGTTTTTGCTTAATCCTATGTTTTTCCTGATCATTTTCAATAACATCATTTTCACGCAAACATTCATCAAATGCATCTCTGTCTTTCATGTGAAATAAAATTACAGTCTTTAACTGTTCTCTAAAGTCTTTTAAAACCGAGTTATATTTTTGACATAAAATCCACACACTTATCCCAGCATGTCTTCCACTGAAAGCTAGTTTCGACAAAGTGTTTCTCTTTTTAATTATGTTTTTTTCTGCTGAACAGTCATCTATAATAAATAGCGTCTGCGTTCCTCAAACAATATAAAAAAGCGTTCTAGACATTCACTCAGTTTATTGCTGGGATCAACTAAAAATATGTTATCATCTGTCCATATAAAACTTTTTATCATGATATGCTTGTTCCATTTAAGTGTTGGACAGAAAATCACAATATAAATTCAAATTAAAGATAAACGTTTGTAACAGGTTCGAGGATTAAATATTGTTTTTTCCACAACCAGTTTGTCCACAAATTAATGAACAATGAGGGGTTTTTGTCATAAAGTTTAACTGCTTCATAGTTTTATAACAGAACTTAATCTATCCAGTTATTGTTTTTTATCATCCCCTCTGTTAAACTTGCTCAGTATAATAAAATCCTATAAGGCTAAATGTGTAAGTTTAAAATCCAATTTAGTTCTGAAAGATTGTTTCTATTTAGACTAATTTTGGTTTTTGGGTTGCTTGTTGTTATGACCTTAATATCCTCACCATTGTTAAGAACGACACAGTAACCCTTAAGACTGTCAACGTCTAAGTTTTGCCAGCTATTAGAATTCCTTTTAGAAGGACGTCACTAACACCACAACCCATCCCTCTTCACATCTTTTAAGACAGAAATTTCAATATCATTGTGAATGTTCCCCTAATTTCATTTGTGGAATGACTGTAATTTGTAGAAGCATCTTTCAAAACCGTTTCTCTTCTGTGGAGGATGTACTGTTTATTCTCATACGGCTTTATTTCAATCTCTTTTCGACTATTGTCCTCTGGCATAAGACTTACATGTAAAGGACCTGAGTTGAATGCTTTTCTGAACTTTTTGACGACAAAAAAATGTAAATGGGCTTATGAATTTAAATTTTATGTCCATTCTAAATATGGTTCTAAGTGCCATTTGCTGTCAGGTTTTCGAACTTTTTATATTCATACTGCCCAGCATTATTTGCTTCTTACATTGCGCAGTTGCTTTTGTTTGGGAAACTTTTTGTTGTCGCCAACCTCTTTGCGTTATAATCCCCATCTTTAGTGTACTCAAACCCATACAAAGTGCCTATCTCACCATTCTGTTCAAAGTCTGTAACGTCTGCAAGGTCTTTTAATTCTAAAGTTATACACCTCACAGGCGCTAATGTAACTCCTGGTTCTTCTGGCCCACGCGACATTTTTAGTACAGCTTATTATTTTATTTCTAAAACAATGTGCAGGTTATCACATTTCACGACTTTCCTGTTTGTCTGCAATTTTTATATTAAATGATCCGACCCTCCCAAACTAATTTTTTAAACTGAAAAATTAGGGAATTGTAAAATTTTCATAATCGCAATATGCAGCTTTCCCTGATGGAAGGCTCTTAAAACTGTTGGGGGCCTTCCATCATAAAGTTTTCATCAGTGCTTAGCTCATCCAATGAACATAGAGTAATGAATTTTAATGCAAGATCGAGCGGATTTTCTCCCTCATAAGTAGTTTGTTTGGGGTAACTCTAATTTATGAACGCCAGTTGCAAACCCTAATTTAGCTAGCTCTTTATCAAATGTACCCTACTTCTTCTCCTTCAGGTTGAATGTTAAAACATTGTTTTTAGATTTGCATTGTTAAGTTTGAGAGTAATGTCAAAGTTACTCATTGCTTCTTTTATGAGCAAAACCCGTAATAACCATCAGGTATTGTTAACTGGCTAACTTTGGCCCTGTTTTGTTAACTTTTAGAATCTTATTATTTTCCTTGGATTCAGTTATTTTAAAACCATCGACTTTGTAAATATTTATGGAGCGCGACCGTTTTGGTTCTGCAATCGTTTTCAACAGCATGTTTTAAAAACGAAGGACGGTCTTGAGTTGTTATTGTTACAAACATTTTTTAAACGAAATAAAATGAGCGCTTTTAAATATACTAAAGATGCAAAATATTCTGTTGGGCCCGCCTACAATCTTAAAAATATAGCAACTGATACTCTTGACATGCTGTGACCCAGACTGTCACTTTTCATAAAAAGGTGAGTACTCCATTAAGCAGATATCTTAACCCCCCCTTTTTAAAAAAGGACTACATCGCAAAAGTTGGTTTAGTCATCCGATGCAGTTTTATCAAAACCCCAGTTAAACTTTGCTGTGTTTTGTGCATCAACTGGGTGTGGAGTGTCGTATGCTAATCATTTTAAATCACCCTGATCCTTTGGTGAGGTCATGTACAGATTTCATTTTTATTACACCTTCAGACGTATTTTGACTGAACTGCGAGCGCCATTCCCAAATGACAAACCGTTTAATCCATTCAGCAACAGAATAGACATGAAGGCTTTTAAAGGATTTGTAACAAAAAATTCAATATAATGTTAAGACAGACTTTAGACAAAAGTCGGATCTTAATCATGGCTTAGGCACCCCTTATTTTGGGGCGCGCACAGAAAGTATAACTTGACTGGAATCCTCCTTACACATCTTTCTCTTCAAGCACGGCGTTCACCTTGGGTCCATAGAGCAAGAGCATAAAACAGCATGGACAATTTTTAAATCTTAGACACATCTGAGGGCCAAACTAAAGCGGGAATAGAACGAATAACGACTCTATTCGTACTTATGTTTGGTGTTTGCTAGGATCGCAAGCACAGGCGAGATCGAGCATAACTGATCCTTCTACTGGCTTTGACGCGCAAAAACAATACTTAGCAAATTTAGAGGATGCCATTAATTCTACAGTTGATTTACCTTCAAGTATTAAAAGATACCAAAATGTTTTAAAATACGCAAGATCGAAAGTAGACTTTGCTGTTGGCACGGGTTTTAAACATGCTGCCTTCTGACCTCAGGCTCCAGATAGGTACAATAATAAACTAAAATAATAAATTCTTATGCAGGCAATGAACAGAAGGTTGGGAAAAACGACATAAATTCTGGGCCAGTAATACTACAAACAATAAAAAAACACCCAAGATTAAGTCAACCAATCCCCAAGACCCAAACCCCAAAGGTCTCGAAGACGCGGACTTGGTTCGCGATGACCATGAATATGAAAAGACAGCACTAGTTGTT
Source organism: Conus ventricosus (assembly GCA_018398815.1). NCBI lineage: Eukaryota > Metazoa > Mollusca > Gastropoda > Neogastropoda > Conidae > Conus > Conus ventricosus. The sequence continues at coordinate 49,736,140 of CM031615.1, read as the reverse complement.
GGATTAACTGCCCTAGGATTACTTGGTCTTTATCTTACTAAATAGTAATCCAACTATTAAGAGAACTATGCCCATAAGTGCTCGGCCATAAAGCCAACTACTTTCCTTGCGGTAGACAAAAGCCAGTTTAATAACACTCCCTAAATATACCGGGTAAAGAGTCTATAGCTTTACCAGCTAATTTTTTATAACTTGCAAGATGATCAAGTTGTTTTTTTACCCATAAATTTATCAGGCGATGGCGATGGGGGCACTAAACTTTGCCCTCCACCACCGCCCGTAATAGCCACCCACCAGTGTACTTATTGCAAATCCTAAGGCCGTTATAACGCTTGCTAATGTGACGCCTTGCTCTCTAAACACGTTCGTATTCGTTCTGCTAGCGTTGTGTCTTCATATAAAATTTTTTCGATAGTTTCTTTTATTCTATTCACTTGAGTCGTAATTGGTCTCGGTTAGTAGTTAGCACTTCTAGTCTTGCCGATCTTTCTTGCTCAAGATTTTTAGTCGGGGGGCTTTTCTTTCTTTAATCTCACGCCCTAAGTTGGCGTCGTCAGCCTCAACGGGGTTTTTCTTTTTCTCTTTTTATATCCTCATCTAGTACCCCCAGTTTTGCTACATTGTTTGTTAATTCCCTCGGATGGTTCTAAAGTACGATCAAGGCTACTAAATCTCTCTCGGGTTTAGCCGCGGCTCGTGTATAGTATTTAATGCTGTTTCTTCTTCTTCAGTGAGTTCTGCTCCTACTGTATTTATTACTTTGATGCTGTTTGATTTAAATCTTAAAGTTCCCATGGTTTGGATTTGGTTATCTGTCGGGAGTTCTTGTAGGTGTTTTGAAGTTTAGCAACTGCCTCCCTATCAAATTTGGTTTAGTAAGGCCAAGGCGTTTTCGAACTTCCACCTGAAGGTGTTTTTTGTTTGTACCTATGCCTACAACTTTGATGGTCTCGTTTATGTGTAAGCTGAAAAGGTTGTCCTTGTTTGTTTTTTACATACAAATGGTCATCTTTACTTAAAAAATCATCAGGGTATATAGTTTCGGGAGGTTTTAGTCCAAACTTTGGTATAATGATCTGACCTTATTTTTCTGTTAATTCACGCCTTTGCGCCCCCTCTAATTCATCCCGCAATGAGAACGTTGAGCGTGCTGTGTCAAAGGAGCCCTTTCATCCATGTCGGCGTCTCCGGATCATAATATCATAATCTCTTCACCTCCAATTCCTGCCATGTTTTTAAATAATTAACTTTTTATTTTTTTATAAAATGTCACAAGGATATGGCTCGATTCTTGACCCGCATAGAAGTCTGAAAAAACCCCATGGCGTGAAGGGAAATAAACGAAATATTACTGTTCCAAATAATCCATCTACTATTGTGCAGATCCAAATTCTTACTGTTAGATTTCCAGACCTAGGAGGGGATGATTGATTGTGCCAGGCTCTGCACGGCTTACTTTTAAAAAGAACTCGCTTCAACAACAGACCCAACCAGAACAGTTGTCCAGAATTTGGGGGGGGCATTTTTTAAAGAAAATGTCTGTAAAACTTGAGGGGAAAGAAGTATTTTCTTAAACAATGCAGACATATTTTACCTATTCTGACATGGCTAACCGCGAATGAAAGGAAGACTTGCGTTTCAAGGAATCGGCAATGAAGAAGCACAAAAAACTTAGAATAGCCGCCGAACTCGCCTCAGGTGCTAAAGGCAGCAAAAAGGCTTTAGCTGTAAGTTTGCGTTGGAAATCGCTTTTCCTTTCCCCCTAGTTTTTGAGTTGTTAAAAGCGCATGCCCCATCCCTTCAAGGGGCATTAAAAGACAGATTGTCATACGAACTAACTTTTAATGACTACAAACGTGTTATCAGATCAACAGACACCGAACAAAGTACAGCATTTCTGACATCTCGTTAGAGTTTGATGTAGTTAGCAACTCTAATTTAGCAAGGCTGATTGAGCAACAATAGGGAGTCACAATTAGTAATATATTACGAAAACGTGCGTCATCATTCAACATATCCTAAAGCGGGGCAGACGCTTTATGGAATTTTAATCTTAGCGTCGCAGTAAAATCGCTTAAAGGTATTTTATTGCTGTGTGAAGATGAAGAACCATTCGCAGAGCAAGTGAAAAGTTTTTTAATCCAAAAATAACGAAAGTACAATGTACAATTGGCGGCAGTCCTAACCAAATCTATGCTAGCGGACTTAGACCTTATCATCATTTTGACGAAATAAGAAAATTTTTTGGGGTGGGAGGGGGCAGAAGTCCAACAGCAGACCTTGCGTCTAAAGATCTACACCTTCACAGGGGTTAGGCTTGAGATTATTTAACATCAAAATACGGTTTATGGTTTGACCTAAGGAAACAAGGATAATGAGTTGCATGGAAGTGGGAGAAACGGTTAAAGATGTAAACATTCAAATTGAGAAAGAAAAAGAAGCCGATAAACCGCTTAATGTACATTTGTTTTTATTAATTGATGCACAGCTGAATATTGAAAAGAAAGATTAGGCCATACAGAATACTAAATTTTTTTATTTTAAAAAAGCATGTCTGTTCAAGTTTATCCAAATGTCCCTTACAGCGCCAGAGTCCCCAAGAGAAGAGATAGTAGAACCCCGGCATAAAAACCTTTAGATTAACCAACATTACACAAATGCTACAAAAACTAGAGCAGGACCTTTCAAAATACAGCAAAACCAAACGAAGGTATTCTGCTGCCTTTAAGCTGTTACCTATGTAATACTGGAGCATCAAAATATAAGCGCCGCATCAGCAGGAACGAGTGTTGGCCTCTTAGCAACGGGCATAGGCGCACCGCAGCTTTAAACCCCTAGGCGGTTTGTCTTTAGCTCTCGGCCTTGTTCATTAGCCGTAGGTGCTGCTAGCAAAAAATTAAAACTAAACTCCAAAAGCACACAGCTATAGTTCAACTGGAAAACAGCTAACTTAGTTCCTTCAAGCTGATAATAAATAAAGCACTAGCTGACTCAAACATCACGGAAATTTAGAATTTAGTCGTTTACAGGCTGATTTTGATGACTACAAAAGACAAAAGTTTGATCTTCAAAGAAAGGCGAGGACAAGTTTTTCTCAACAGCCAGACCCCGAGCAGATAAAAAAGGAATGCTTAAAAAAAGTAAACGAAACATTAAACTCTGTTCTAAACAGCTCACATTAACAACACCAAAAGGTGTTTATACTTTAGTTTATGAGTCCCAAGCGTAAAAAGGGCCATCGATATTGATTCTGATTAAGTATTTTTTTTTAAATTTAAATAAATTATTTTGAGTTAGAAAAGGAAAACTCAACATGGCTAAGATATATGAAGGACAAGACGAATTGTTTGAAGGAAAGCTCGGGGAGAGCGTTTATCAAAAGCTTTAAATGATTATTAATCTAGAAGTCGTTGATCCAGCAAGCTACGGGCAAGTGTTGCTCATGCAATTTCTCAAGTTCCAGGTAAAACTAACAATAGACCCACCGGTTAAAGTAAAGTTAGCTGTTTAATCGACTATGTAACAATAAATGAAGAAAATCTAGAAGTCTGGGTCTCGACTAAACAACAGACTATTCTTTCTCAAATGGGCTTAACACCCGGTTGGGCAGACCAACTGCTTACACAGTTTTGTGTGGCCGCTGAAGAAGCCAAAATGAGAGGCTCTGGGTGGTCAGAGGGCGAAGTCTTAGAGATCAGATTTTAAAAAAGGCTAAGTAGCGCCGATTGTAGGCAAGTCTTTACATTCCACTACCTGCAGCATTAGTTGCAAAAAGAGCAGTTCTAAACATAAAGAATACAGACAACAAAGTTTCATGTGGTGTGTTCTCGCAAGGCTGCATTACGCCCGCAAAAACGCAGAGAGAGTGTCTAACTATCACCCTTACATCAATGATCTTAACTTAGTGGAATATCCTTTCCTGTTAGGGGTAGATCAAATTGATCAGTTTGAAGAACAAACAACCCCATAACTGTCAATGTCTACACATGGGATGAGGAAACAAATCTACAACCCATTAAAATGTCCAAGAACAGTCCAACGATTGGCGAACCAGACAAAAATCATGTTGACTTACTACTGATGCTTTCACCAGCGGGGCTACCGCATTACACATTGATACGAACAATGAGTAGATTTTTGCGGCATACTTCAAAGCATAAAAATAAACAAGAATTCTGCAGAAAAAGTTTTAACAAGAAAGCCATCTGTTCAAGCCGCAAGCGAACATAAGAAACATTGTAAATTTGGGCCCCGATGACTGTAACACAAACTAATTACGCCCCCAGAAGGCAAATAAAGTTAGTTTTAAGAACTGGAAACGGCCCGCAAAATTCTCCATACGTTGTTTACGGGAGACTTCGAATCACTCATTTTCCTTATGAAGGGCCAGCGCCACAAAAACTTCGAAAAACAGTCTTAATGAGTATCATCAGATTTGTTCATTTGCCTTCATTTTGTCAGGTCGGATGGCGCTCATTTTAACGCCAGAATTATACAGAGGACCAGATGCGGCTAGAAGATTTTACAGCGCATGCAGCAAGTGCGTAATGATTGTTCTAATAATTGAATTTATCTGAAAACAGATGACACCCGAAGACCAAGAACAGTATGACTTAGCCACTCACTGTTGGATTGGGGGTTTTGAACTCAGTGAGGAAGCCAATCCCAAAGTAGGACCATGAACACATTAGGAAAGTTCAGAGGAGAGCGCACAACAACTGCAATCTTCAACTAAAGTTTGAACCAAAAACATGGAAACTTCCCATCTTCTTTTTCATAAAATTGCGAGGTTACGACTCTCATCTTATAATGCAAGCAGAACAGCGCTTCAGGGTAGCATGCATTGAAAAGCCATCGGAAAAGTACATGTGTTTCACTTTAATAACATGTTTTTTATGACTCTATGCAGCACATGATGGGTTCATTAGAGTCGCTGGCTATGTCCTTAAAGTCCTGCCCAATAACGAAGAATATTTTGACCCAACTCCGTTTTGAAAGGGCGTTTACCCTTATGAGTACACGGACAGTTGGAAAGGTTTGATGAAGATACACTTCCGCCTAAAGAAGCGTTCTTTTTCAGTCTTAGAGGAAAGGCATCAGTGATTCTGATTACCAGCCATGCTCAAGATGCGTGGGAGAAGTTAGAGTGTAAACGATGGGAGACTATCTTGACTCCTACTTGATGGCTGATGTATGTTTGTTGGCGGACGTCTTTGAAAATTATAGGAAGACCTGCATGAAAATTATAGCCTGGTCCCGCGCATTACATTTCTGCACCCGGGGTGGTGGTGCTTTCTTAAAGTTTTACTGGAGTACAATTGATTATTGTCTGAAATGCCAATGATTCAGATGATTGAAAACGGATTGCGTGGAGGAATTAGTTTTGGCGTCGCATCATTACTGTAAAGCAAACAACAAATACTTGACGACTATGATCCCAGTAAAAGGCTAATATCTCATGTTTTTAGTGAACAAACAATCTGTATGGATGGGCAATGGCGCAATCACTTCCCTTAAAGCAACTTTAAAATGCACACAGGTACGAATAATATTCCAAAGGCATTAAAGTGGTTGGGCAGTTTGACGTCGGGTCAACAGCGTGGTTTCATTCTAGAAGTTGATTTAGAATATCCTCATGAACTCCATGACCTGCATAATGACTATCCATTAGCAGCAGAAAGCCTAAAAATGGCGAAACAGAACCCCCTAAACTTGTGCCTAATCTTCGGGGCAAAAAAAATTATGTCTGTCATTACAGACTTCTACAATTTTATTTAAGACATGGTTTGAAGTTGACAGCATTCATCGTATAATTGCTTTTGATCAAGAACAGTTCATGAAACCATACATCATGAAGAACACTGATCTTAGAATAAATCCACAGATGCTTCAGAAAAAGACTTTTTCAAGTTAATGAACAACAGCTGTTTCGGAAAGACTATGGAGAACCGCACAAGCGCAAAGATGTCGATAGTCACCAGAGAGAACGAAGCAATTAAGCTGACTTCAAAACCAAATTATCAGGACTTTAGAAGATTTCATGATCAGCTTTTTGGCATTAATGATGAAAAAAAGAAAGTCAAATTGGCAAGCCTGTATTTATTGGGTTTACCGTTTTAGAATTATCAAAGCTTTTGATGTTAGAATTTCTTTATGACTACTTTAACCCCTGTACCAGAGTCCAGGTACTTTACACAGATACAGATAGTTTTGTTATAAAATATCCCTACTGAAGACATCTATAAAGACATGGAAAACGAAGTAGATAAAGGGCATGCAGGATGGTATGATACATCTGATTACCCCAAAGATTCGCCTTTACATTCATCCGTTAATAAGAAGGTTTTAGGAAAGATGAAGGATGAATTATCCGGAGGGGGTGATTAAGGAGTTTATTGGTTTAAGGTCGAAAATGTACAGATTTCTAGCCAGGAGAAAACCATTAAAAAGCAAAGGAATATCTCGCGTGTTGTGCAGTCAAACATATCGCATGACAACTACAAAGAAGCATTGTTCAAAAAACATACTTTTCATCATGACAACGTAAAACTGCGATCTAATCTGCATGGATCAACACAACAGTTGTAACAAAGAAGTCATTAGATAGAACAAACACAAACGAGTATTTGTTAATCCAGAGTTTTCATATGCAAATTTGGCACTGGAGAACAGCAAATTACATATCTTCCTCAAGTTTTGTTATAAACCCATTTATGTCATATTTTTCCTCAAATTTTGTTTTAAAGCTCAATCATATCATTATCCAATTCAACCAAATTATTTTTCTGTTTGCTTGATGTGCTCGAATTTTTTTTATTATATCAAGATATTCTTTTCCCCATATTTGATAATCAAAATCTGGGGTTTTGGGCTGTAGGTGATCTGGATGTTTTAGCAGTTTCCGATGAATCCACGTAAATCTTTCCCTTTAAAAAAGAACTCGTATCTTATGATTCCCGTATCAATTCCCGGTCTCTTCCTTTATCATTCTGTTTCGTTCTGCGCTTCCTTGAGCTTCCATTTTAGACTCAAATATATTTATGTAAATTAAAAATTAATTAAGCCCAAATGGAACTGTATCTTGTGGGATTATCTGCAGTTCTTCCTTACAAAAGATCTTTGAGGAGCTGGCTGTTTTGTTGTGTCAGTTTCTCGTAAATAATACACAGGCGGGTTCATTTTAACAATTCTTTTTATTTCATATGGATCAACACTCCAAACTGGATCGGTTGCCCTAATGCGAGTGTCCCCTTCCCCTTCCCCCCGGTAAATAAAGGTACCTTACTTTTAAACCAAACGGTAATAGTTGCTGGATGAAGACTCTCCTTCAAAAACATTTATGTTTTTCTTTTGATTGGGTTGTACTGGTTTTAACCCTTTAAATTCTTCATTATTCATTGCGCGCAAAACTGAGGGCAGTCTTCTAACCCATTCGGGGTTTTCGAGAATTGGCAATCAGCTCTCTGTGATACTGGTAGGAAAAAAGTCTTTTCCCGATAACTGCTTGTTAAAGTTTTCAACTAAAGCCTGTGATCTGTGAACTCCCGGAATGCCTCTTTTAATGTAACTCTATGTTTTAACAATAATTGATTCACTTGGCCTTTTAAAAATTCTTTTCCATCATCGACTTGAATCATGCGAGGATAAGTTAAGGGACCCCGTTGGTATATCAGTTGTATGGCAACAGCAACAGCAAAGCACTCTTTTGTGTTAATGGTTCAGCATCTTTGTATCTTGAAGCCATGTCAATGACTGTGAGTGCGTACTAAATCTTTTCGTCTAATCGTATCATGGGTAAATATAGAAGGTCCATTTGATGGGTGTCGTTCGGTATTGTTTCACAAAGTGCGGTCTCTGTATTCGTCTAGGCGCAGGTAAATAAATTTGCCAAATAGCTTGTTTAGATAACCATTCCTTTGCTGTTTGTTCACTGACTCCTGCCGCTTGGCTTAGCTTTTTTATTGCTGTGATTCCCTTCCAATATCCTTTGGCGAATAATAGATTTTGTTCATTTTTTTATTCAGCCAATATTATGTGCAACAAAATACACAACGGTCATGCCAAAGACAATAAACCCGATTTCTTGCGTCTTTTGTTTTTCTGATGGTTGATAAAAGTCACTGAATTTTGGCAGGGCAATGTCTCGATTGGTTTGCCCGTTACTAGATAATATTCTTTTATTGCTTGATTAACATCTTTAAATGTGTAAGCTGCATGTCCTGTTTTTTTCAGTGTGTCGTTAATAAAATCTAACTGCTCAATTCTATGCTTTTCATAGTTATCTTTGCTGCAGCTAGTTTGCTCCATAGCTTTGTTATGTCTTTTTCTCTCGCCGTCATCCCGCAGTTTACTAAATGCGTAATTACTTCCGCTAAAAGCAAGCGCATTCACTACAGCGCCTCCTATCATCATTACGAGTGAAGCCATTTTTATAAATGTATTTTTTTTTACATATTTATATTCTCTGGAATTATATCTTGCTTAACTAAAAAATCTTTCGTAGCAAACGAAGCTGCTATAACAGCAATCAGTTTTGCTGAATCCTCAAAGTCTAGTTTGCCAAGATCTGCTGGCTTTATTTTTAACAAGGTTTTACCAAGCATCGTGTATCCTACACTTAGACCTCCAATAACAGCAGAATGGTATACAAGGTTGGCGACAGTTTTTTCGGTGCTCATTTTAAAAAATAAAATAATTATAATTAATAAAAACATGAACACCGATGATCTATTAAACCTTCCTGAACTTATGATTACAAATGACCAGGTTGATGTAGCAAGCTATTATGCCAAAAAAAGAAAGGTTGTATTCTTGGCAGCATGTGGAAAAACAGAACAGTTCCTCGGAACTGAATTCAGCATAGAACAGATTCAACAGATGTCGCCGCAAGACATTTTAAAGTATCACAACAGGTATGAAGCGCAGCTGGGGTCGAGAATGGTAAAAAGTGTGGGGCAAACAGTTTCTTAGTTTGTACACAAACTAGTCAGTAGTTTGCTCCCATTGATTCTGAACAAGATCTTACATATGATTTACGCAGGATCCAGTTTTAACAAAGTCATTAGAGTCTCTAAGCTGCGATCTATATTACAGATTTGGAACATTGTTATCGCCGCTAATCATGGGATTAATAACTTTTAATCATATAGATTTTATTTCCCTTAAAAATGAACGAGCTGGAAAATCAGCAGAATCAGGAAACACTGAATCGAAAACATTGAATCAAGTCGAGAAAGTGACCAGTAAACATCCTGGGCGTGTTGCAGCAGGAAAAAGATTAGCAGAGTGGAACAAACAAACAAAATTAAAATTACAATCACATAATATACTCATAATGAAAAAGTGCAAGAGCCGCAGCCAGTTTGTTTCAATGCCCGCTACAGAAACATCAGAACAAGTTGATTCAAGGCCTACAACACCAAAGTCTTCATGGAATATTGAACTTAAAACAGTTGTCATTTTGGCGTCATTGTTGCTGCTGGGGGTGGTTATTACGGTTATAAAATATATAAACAAAGACAGCTAAAACCAAAGTAGTCTGAACAATCTCCACCACTAAATACAGAAGTCGAACACAAAGTATGCCAGAACCGCCAACAACAAAAGATGATTTTGATCCATTTGTAATGCATTAATATTTTATTGATACTGCAATCCTACCATACTAGATTGGGTTTTGATTTATTATAAATGAATTTGTTTCTTTGATAAAAATAGATCATGGCAGATTATTATTTGTTAAAATGATGGAGTCAATAAATAAAGACATGGAGTCTATAAAAGACATTTCCATAGACCAGAATTGTAATCAATGCAGTTGCTTACAATGTAAGAACTTCATTAAAATCTATGCCGACCGATCTCGCGCCAAGGGCATTGAGCAAGACTTCCTCGACAATGACGCGTTTTGTGAGGCGTGTGTGTACTATATTAGACATCTACTATTTAAGATAAAAACATAGATTGTATTTTTTTTTATAATTATAAGATAACTTGAATAAGAACTTAGTAGAACTTAGAGGATGACTTAGTTATGATCTTAGGTTGACTTAGGTAAGAACTTGAGGATGACTTGAGGACAACTTGAGTAAGAACTTAGAAGTGACTTGGGGTGACTTAAGTTAAGAACTTAGAAGTAACTTAAGTAAGAACTTGAGAATGACTTGGGAACAACTTGAGTAAGAACTTGAGTAAGAACTTAGAAGTGACTTGGGGTGACTTAAGTTAAGAACTTAGAAGTGACTTGAGTAAGAACTTGAGGATGACTTGGGAACAACTTGAGTAAGAACTTGAGTAAGAACTTAGAAGTGACTTGGGTGACTTGAGTTAAGAACTTTGAAGTGACTTGAGTGTGTGCATGCGTGGGTGGGAGGTGGGTGGGTGGGGGTGGGGTGGGGGGTGGGGTGGAGTGGGGTGGAGTGGGGTAGGGGGGTGTGCATGCGTGGGGTGGGGGTAGAGACGTGCGTGCGTGGGGTGGGGGTGTGCATGCGTGGGGCAGGACAAAACACACACACACACACAAACAAACACAAACAAACAACAAACAAACACAAACAAACAAACAATAGACAGGACAGTGCTTGTGGGAAAGTGAAGGGAAAATGTCGCAGAGCAGCAAGTTGTAGGTTGGCAAGATGGCTACCGATCATGCATGATCGTTACTATATTTAGAACCACGTCAGAGCAGCAAGATGGCTGCCGATCATGCGGCTGTGACGTGTGCAGGTGGGGTAGAGGGGGTTTTGTGGCAAACTCTGCCGATTGGCCTAGTTTTGTTATATTTAGAACCACATCAGAGCAGCAAGATGGCTACCGATTATGCAGCTATCACGCGCGTGCGTTCAAAGCACACACAAAGTTCAAAGGCAGCCTTTGTAAGTGAAGCGGAGCGTAGGCACAGCCAAGCTACTCGGCGGTTATGCATAACCGCTATTTTTAGACCCACGTCATGCGTTTGTGGCGTTCACTGAGAGGGTTGCAGGGCAGTTGTTCGGCGGTTATGCATAACCGCTATTTTTAGACCCACGTCATGCGTTTGTGGCGTTCACTGAGAGCCTTGCAGAGCAGTTGTTGGAGGGCAGTTAGCGAACAGTGCTACACCCACTTCATGCCGTGAACGCCTATTTATAGTAGCAGTCAGCAAGGCTAATTTTACCGCAGGTTGCCACCCACAACAAAGAGTTTCATTATACTTTCCTTCTCGCACAAAAAAAGTTCATCTAGGCTTGAGACCATCATTGGTGGAGTTAGTGTTTTTTTCAAAAGTAAAATACTGCTTCGGCAGAGCTTTTTTGACGGTTCTTAATCGCCAGTTAGTAACCTGTCGCTGAACATTTGGAGCTTTTTGTAGAAATAGTGGCGCCACCCACTACCCCACCTTGCTCTACAAAACAACTACGTAAAAAAATCGTCTAGTTCACTTACTGTCATTTCACGTTTCTTTTGCTTCGTTACCAAAAGATTTACTTTTGACCGGCTTGACAGCCTCCTATACACAGGGAGGAGTTTCAGGTTTCGCTAATTCTACTCTTGCGATGATTGCTGTGCACAGTCAGGAACCATTGATATGGGTATTTTCTCGGCCCAGTAGTTCCGAATCTCCAGCCCGAGTCGTGTTCCGTGTCGTCTGCTTTGCCGTTGTTTCACAAACACCACAAGGTGGAGAAGTTTTCTGAACTACTAGGTAGTACACCTGTCACTGAACATTTGGAGCTTTTTGAATGAAATCATTTCTTCAAAAGTTAAAAGCTTTTCAAAGTTAACAACATCTCTTTCAAATATATCAGCTAAATCTCTGTCTTAAATTAACAAGCTTTCAAGGTGCTTGTGTAGTTCATCAATAGTAAGTTCTCGTTTTTTTTCTTTCTCCTCACCTTCCAAAAAGCAATACTTCTCTTTGGCTTAGGAGTTAAAGCAATGGGCCCCGCCTGATTTTCTTTTGTTTAGATACTCCGCCATACAGTTGTAGTAAAACGCATTATCGCCTATAGCAAAAAGCCGTTCCTGTATGAACAAACACATCCATCTGTATTGAAAGCCGTGAATAAACTGAGTGGCGTTAGTTGGGGGCGCTGGTTCAATCGTCATATCCGGTCACATGGTAAGCACCTTGCCAGTCATAAGGCCCGACACCACAAATTAAGTTATCAGGTGTCAACCTAATGACGGACCTCGGCAGTATTCTGATAGTGCGGATTCCTAGGCAGGTCGACAATTAGCAATTAAAGGCTTACCTACACCAGCGTTTGTGTATGGGGCGTGTTCAGCGACTGTTGCTTTTCCCCTACGTTACTCTATGGGTGCGTTCAGCCACTGCTGCATTCCCTACGTTAAGTTTAGTAAATTAGTATTAAAAACGTTATTTTTTTGGTTATTGAAGTCTTACTTGTCAGAGAACGGGAAAACACGGATTCTGGAGTCACCCGGTCGAAACTGGTTGAGACCGTGTGAGCCAGAATCCGTGTTTTCCCGTTCTCTTGGTATGATGACAGCCATGAAAGTCTTAGAAGAGGTAGGAAGCCAGGCAGGTGGTTGAAACAAGTCTGCAGAGAAGGACCACTGTGGCCTTCCTAGCAATGACTAAAGGACCATGTGGTTTCCCTAGCAAATGACTAAAGGACCATTGTGGCCTTCCAAGCAATGACAAAAGGGACCATCCAGGTCTTCCTAGCAATGACAAAAGACCACGTGGCCTTCCTAGCAATGACTAAAGGACCATTGTGGCCTTCCTAGCAATGACAAAAGGGGACCATTGTGGTCTCCGGGCAATGACTAAAGGACCTTTGTGGCCTTCCTGGAAATTTGACTAAAGGACCATTGGGGCCCTTCCTTGCAATGACTAAAGGGACCATTGTGGCCTTCCTAGCATGATAAAGGACCTTGTGGCCTTCCTAGCAATGACTAAAGGACCATTGTGGTCTTCCTAGCAATGACTAAAGGACCATCGTTGGCCTTCCTGGCAATGACTAAAGGACCATTGTGGCCTTCCGGGCAATGACTAAAGGACCTTGTGGCCTTCCTGGCAATGAACTAAAGGACCATTGTGGCCTTCCTAGCAATGGCTAAAAGGCCATTGTGGCCTTCCTGGCAATGAACTAAAGGACCATTGTGGCCTTCCCTAGCAATGATTAAAGGACCATTGGGGCCCTTTCCCTAGAAATGACTAAAGGACCATTGTGGCCTTCCTAGCAATGACTAAAGGACCATTTTTGGCCTTCCTGGCAATGACTAAAGAACCATTGGGCCTTCCTAGCAATGAACTAAAGGACCTTGTGGCCTTCATAGCAATGACTAAAGGACCATTATGACATTCCCAGCAATGACTAAAGGACCATTGTGGCCTTCCGGGCAATGACTTAAAGGACCATTGTGGCCTTCCTAGTAATTCAAAGGACCATTGGGGCCTTCCTAGCAATGACTAAAGGACCATTGTGGCCTTTCTAGCAGTGACTAAAGGACCAATTTTGGCCTTCCTAGCAATGACTAAAGGACCATTGTGGCCTTCTAGCAATGATTTAAAGGACCATCCAGCCTTCCTAGCAATGACTAAAGGACATTGTGGCCTTCCTAGCAATGACTAAGGACCATTGTGGCCTTCCTGGCAATGACTAAAGGACCATGCGGGCCTTCCTAGCAATGACTAAAGGGACCATTATGGCCTTCCTACCAATGACTAAAGGACGATTGTGGCCTTCCTGGCAATGACTAAGGCCATTGTGGCCTTCCTCGCAATGACTAAAGGACCATTGTGGTCCTAGCAGTGACAAAAGGACCATTGTGGCCTTCCTAGCAATGACTAAAGGACCATTGTGGCCTTCCTAGCAATGATTGAAGGACCATCCAGGCATTCCTAGAAATGACTAAAGGACCATCGGGGCCTTCCTAGCAATGACTAAAGGACCATTGTGCCTTCCTACAATGACTAAAGGACCATCCAGGCCTTCCTAGCAATCCCTTAAGGGCCATCGTGGCATTTTAGCAGATAAAGGACCATCGTGGCCTTCCAAAGCAATGACTAAAGGCCCCTCCAGGCCCCCTAGCAATGACTAAGGACCATCCAGGCTTTCCTAGCAATGACTAAAGGACCATTGTGGCCTTCCTAGCAATGACTAAAGGGCCATTGTGCCCTTCCTAGCAATGAATAAAGGACCATAGTGGCCTTCCTAGCAATGACTAAAGGACCATTGTGGCCTTCCTATCAATGACTAAAGGACCACCCAGCCTTCCTAGCAATGACTAAAGGACCATCGGGCGTTCCTAGCAGTGACTAGATCTAAGGACATTGTGGCCTTCCTAGCAATGACTAAAGTCCCCATTGGGGCCTTCCTAGCAATGACTAAAGGACCATTGGGGCCTTTCTGGCAATGACTAAAGGACCATGTGGCCTTCCTAGCAATGACTAAACGACCATTGTGGCCTTCCTAGCAATGACTAAAGGACTATCCAGGCCTTCCTAGCAATGCCTAAAGGACCATCGGGGCCCTTCCTAGCAGTGACTAGATCTAAAGGACCATTGTGGCCTTCCTGGCAAGGGACTAAAGACCATTGTGGCCTTCCTAGCAATGACTAAAGGGCCCATTGTGGCATTCCGGGCCCAATGACTAAAGGACCATTGTGGCCTTCCTGGCAAGGGCCTAAAGGACCATTGTGGCCTTCCTGGCAATGACAAAAGGACCATGTGGCCTTCCTTGCAATGACTAAAGGACCATTGTGGCCTTCCTAGCAATGACTAAAGGACCATTGTGGTCTTCCTAGCAATGACTAAAGGCCCATCGGGCCTTCTAGCAATGACTAAAGGACCATCGTGGCCTTCATAGCAATGACTAAAGGACAATTGTGGCCTTCCTAGCAATGACTAAAGGACCATTGTGGCCTTCCTAGCAATGCCTAAAGGACCATTGTGGCCTTCCCTGGAAATTTTTTTAAAAGGGACCATTGTGGCCTTCCTATTTAATGATTAAAGGACCATTGTGGCCTCCTAGCAATGACTAAAGGACCATTGTGGCCTTCCTAGCAATGACTAAAGGACCATTGTGGCCTTCCGGGCAATGACAAAAGGGACCATTGTGGCCTTCCTACAATGACTAAAGGATCATTGTGGCCTTCCTGGCAATGACTAAAGGACCATTGTAGCCTTCCTAGCAACACTAAAGGCCATTGTGGCCTTTTACTGGCAGTGACTAAAGGACCAATGTGGCCTTCCGCCAAGACTAAGGACCTTGCGGCCTTCCTAGCAATCACTAAAGGACCATTGTGGCCTTCCTAGCAATGGCTAAAGGACCAATGTGGCCTTCCTAGCAGTGACTAAAGGACCAATGTGGCCTTCCTAGCAATGACTAAAGGACCATTGGGGCCCTTCCTAGCAATGACTAAAGGACCATTGTACCCTTCCTAGCAGTGACTAAAGGACCATTGCGGCCTTTTTTAGCAATGACAAAGGACCATTGGGCCTTTCCCTAGCAATGATGAAGGACCATCCATGCCTTCCTAGCAATGACTAAAGGACCATCGTGGCTTTCCTAGAAATGACTAAAGGCCCATTGTGGCCTTCCTAGCAATGACAAAAGGGCCCATCCAGGCCTTCCAACAATGACTAAAGGACCCTCGTTGCCTTCCTAGCAGTGACTAAAGGACCATCGTGGCCTTCCTAGCAATGACTAAACGACCTTTCCAGGCCTTCCTAGCAATGACTAAAGGACCATCCAGGCCTTCCTAGCAATGACTAAAGGACCATTGTGGCCTTCCTAGAAATGACTAAAGGGCCATTGTGCCTTCCTAGCAATGACTAAAGGACCATTGTGCCCTTCCTAGCAATGACTAAAGGACCATTGTGGCCTTCCTGCAATGACAAAAGGGACTTGTGGCCTTCCTAGCAATGACTAAAGGCCCATTGTGGCCTTCCTGGCAATGACTAAAGGACCATTGTGGCCTTCCTAGCAATGCTTAAGGACATTGTGGCCTTCCTGGCAATGACTAAAGGACCATTGTGGCCTTCCTGGCAATGACAAAAGGCCCATTGTGGCCTTCCTGGCAATGACTAAAGGACCATTGTGGCCTTCCTTGCAATGCTAAAGACCATTGTGGCCTTCCTAGCAAGGGACTTAAGGACCTTTTGTGGCCTTCCTAGCAATGACTAAAGGACCATTGTGGTCTTCCTAGCAATGACTAAAGGATTATGGGTGGGCCCTTTCCCTAGCAATGACTAAAGGCCCCATTGTGGCATTCATAGCAATGACTAAAAAGGACCATTGTGGCCTTCCTAGCAATGACTAAAGGACCATTGTGGCCTTCCTAGCAATGGTTTAAAGGACCATTGTGGCCTTCCTGGCAATGACTAAAGGACATTGTGGCCTTCCTAGCAATGATTAAAGGACCATTGTGGCCTTCCTAGCAATGACTAAAGGACCATTGTGGCCTTCCTAGCAATGACTAAAGGACCATTTTTGGCCTTCCTGGCAATGACTAAAGGACCATTGTGGCCTTCCTAGCAATGACTAAAGGACCATTGTGGCCTTCCTAGCAATGACTAACGGACCATTATGACATTCCTAGCAATGACAAAGGGGCCATTGTGGCCTTCCTGGCAATGACTAAAGGACCATTGTTGCCTTTGTAATCATTTAAAGGCCCATTGTGGCCTTCCCTTTGCAATGATAAAGGACCATTGTGGCCTTTCTAGCAGTGACTTAAGGAACAATGTGGCCTTCCTAGCAATGACTAAAGGACCATTGTGGCCTTCCTAGCAATGACTAAAGGGACCATCCAGGCCTTCCTAGCAATGACTAAAGGACCATTGTGGCCTTCCTAGCAATGACTAAAGGACCATTGTGGCCTTCCTGGCAATGACTAAAGGACCATGCAGGCCTTCCTAGCAATGACTAAAGGACCATTATGGCCTTCCTAGAATGACTAAAGGACGATTGTGGCCTTCCTGGCAATGACTAAAGGACCATTGTGGCCTTCCTAGCAATGACTAAAGGACCATTGGGCCTTCCTCGCAATGACTAAAGGACCATTGTGGCCTTCCTAGCAGTGACTAAAGGACCATTGTGGCCTTCCTAGCAATGACTAAAGGACCATTGTGGCCTTCCTAGCAACGATTGAAGGACCATCCAGGCATTCCTAGCAATGACAAAGGACCATCGTGGCCTTCCTAGCAATGACTAAAGGAACCATTGTGGCCTTCCTGAAATGATCTAAGGACCATCCAGGCCTTCCTAGCAATGCCAAAGGGCCCATCGTGGCCTTTCTAGCAATGATTTAAGGACCATCCAGGCCTTCCTAGAAATGATAAAGGCCCATCCAGACTTTCCTAGCAATGACAAAGGACCATTGTGGCCTTCCTAGCAATGACAAAGGGCCATTGTGCCTTCCTAGCAATGACTAAAGGACCATTGGGGCCCTTCCCTAGCAATGACTAAAGGACCATTGTGGCCTTCCTATCAATGACTAAAGGACCATCTAGGCCTTCCTAGAAATGACTAAAGGACCATCGTGGCGTTCCTAGCAGTGACTAGATCTAAAGGACCATTTTTGGCCCTTCCTAGCAATGACTAAAGGACCATTGTGGCCTTCCTAGCAATGACTAAAGGCCATTGGGGCCTTCCTAGCAATGACTAAAGGACCATTGTGGCCTTTCTGGCAATGACTAAAGGACCTGTGCCTTCCTAGCAAGGGACTAAACGACCATTGTGGCCTTCCTGCAATGACTAAAGGACTACCCCAGGCCTTCCTAGCAATGCCTAAAGGACCATCGGGGTTCCTAGCAGTGATAGATCTAAAGGACCATTGTGGCCTTCCTGGCAATGACTAAAGGACCATTGTGGCCCTTCCTAGCAATGACTAAAGGACCATTGGGGCCCTTTCCCTGGCAAGGGACTAAAGGACCTTTTGGGGCCCTTTTCCTGGCAATGCCTAAAGGTCCATTGGGGCCCTTCCTGGCAATGACTAAAGGACCATTGTGGCCTTCCGGGCAATGACTAAAGGACCATTGTGGCCTTCCCCTAGCAATGATTAAGGACCATTGTGGCCCTTTCCCTAGCAATGACTAAAGGACCATTGTGGCCTTCCTAGCAATGACTAAAGGACCATTGGGCCTTCCTGGCAATGACTAAAGGACCATTGGGGCCTTCCTAGCAATGACTAAAGGACCATTGTGGCCTTCCTAGAAATGACTAAAGGGACCATTATGACATTCCTAGAAAATGACTAAAGGACCATTGGGGCCTTCCGGCAATGACTAAAGGGGACCATTGTGGCCTTCCTATTTAATCACTAAAGGACCATTGTGGCCTTCCTAGCAATGACTAAAGGACCTTGTGGCCTTTCTAGCAGTGACAAAAGGAACAATGTGCCTTCTAGCAATAAATAAAGGACCATGGGGCCTTTCCCTAGCAATGATTTAAAGGGGACCATCCAGCCTTCCTAGCAATGACTAAAGGACCATTGTGGCCTTCCCTAGCAATGACTAAAGGACCATTGGGGCCCTTTTCCTGGCAATGACAAAAAGGACCATGCAGGCCTTCCTAGCAATGACTAAAGGACCATTATGGCCTTCCTAGCAATGACTAAAGGCGATTGTGGCCTTCCTGGCAATGACAAAAGGGGACCATTGTGGCCTTTTTAGCAGACAAAAAGGACCATTGTGGCCTTCCTCGCAATGACTAAAGGTTCATTGTGGTCTTTCTAGCAGTGACAAAAGGACCATTGTGGCCTTCCTAGCAATGACTAAAGGACCATTGTGGCCTTCCTAGCAACGATTGAAGGACCATCCAGGCATTCCTAGCAATGACTAAAGGACCATCGTGGCCTTCCAAAGCAATGACTAAAGGCCCAAATTGTGGCCTTCCTACAATGACTAAAGGACCATCCAGGCTTCCTAGCAATGCCTAAGGGCCATCGTGGCCTTCTAGCAATGACTAAAGGACCATCCAGGCCTTCCTAGCAATGACAAAAAGGGACATCCAGACTTCCTAGCAAGACTAAAGGGACCATTGTGGCCTTCCTAGCAATGACTAAAGGGCCATTGTGCCCTTCTAGCAATGATAAGGACCATTGGGGCCCTTCCTAGCAATGACAAAAGGGAAACCTTTGTGGCCTTCTATCAATGACTAAAGGACCATCTAGGCCTTCCTAGAAATGACTAAAGGCCCCATCGGGGGCGTTCCTAGCAGTGACTAGATCTAAAGGACCATTGGGGCCCTTTCCCTAGCAATGACTAAAGGACCATTGTCCCCTTTCCTAGCAATGACTAAAGGACCATTGTGGCCTTCCTAGCAATGACTAAAGGACCATTGTGGCCTTTCTGGCAATGACTAAAAGACCTTGTGGCCTTCCTAGCAATGACAAAACGACCATTGTGGCCTTCCTACAATGACTAAAGGACTATCCGGGCCCTTTCCCCTAGCAATGCCTAAAGGGCCCATCGTGGCTTCCTAGCAGTGACTAGATCTAAAGGACCATTGTGGCCTTCTGGCAATGACTAAAGGACCATTTGTGCCTTCCTAGCAATGACTAAAGGACCATTGTGGGCCTTCCTGGCAATGACTAAAGGACCTTGTGGCCTTCCTGGCAATGCCTAAAGGACCATTTGGCCTTCCTGGCAATGACTAAAGACCATTGTGGCCTTCCTAGCAATGACTAAAGGACCATTGGGGCCCTTTCCCTAGCAATGACTAAAGGACCATTGTGGCCTTTCCTAGCAATGACTAAAGGACCATTGTGGTCTTCCTAGCAATGACTAAAGGCCCATCGTGGCCTTCCTAGCAATGACTAAAGGACCTTTGTGGCCTTCCTAGCAATGACTAAAGGACCATTGTGGCTTTCCTAGCAATGACTAAAGACCATTGTGGCCTTCCTAGCATGACTAAAGGACCATTGTGGTCTTCCAGCAATGACAAAAGGGACCATCGTGGCCTTCCTAGCAATGACTAAAGGACCATTGTGGCCTTCTAGCAATGACTAAAGGACAATTGGGGCCTTCCAGCAATGACTAAAGGACCATTGTGGCCTTCCTAGCAATGACTAAAGGACCATTGTGGCCTTCCTGGCAATAATTAAAGGACCATTGTGGCCTTCCTAGTAATGATTAAAGGACCATGTGGCCTTCCTAGCAATGACTAAAGGACCATTTTTGGCCTTCCTAGCAATGACTAAGGACCATTGTGGCCTTCCTGGCAATGACTAAAGGACCATTGTGGCCTTCCTAGCAATGACTAAAGGATCATTGTGGCCTTCCTGGCAATGACAAAAGGCCCATTGTGGCCTTCCTAGCAATCACAAAAGGACCATTGTGGCCTTACTGGCAGTGACTAAAGGACCAATGTGGCCTTCCTGCTAATGACTAAAAGGACCTTTTGGGGCCCTTCCTAGCAATCACTAAAGAACCATTGTGGCCTTCCTAGCAATGGCTAAAAGGACCAATGTGGCCTTCCTAGCAGTAAACAAAAGGGACCAATGGGGCCCTTTCTAGCAAGGGACAAAAGGACCATTGTGGCCTTCCTAGCAATGACTAAAGGACCATTGGGGCCTTCCGGCAATGACTAAGGACCATTGGTGGCCTTCCTAGCAGTGAGTAAAGGACCATTGTGGCCTTCTTAGCAATGACAAAAGGGACCATTGGGGCCTTCCTAGAAAATGACTGAAGGACCTCCATCCCTTTCCCTAGCAATGATTTAAAAGGACCATCGTGGCTTTTTAGCAATGACTAATAGACCATTGGGGCCCTTTCCCTAGCAATGACTAAAGGACCATCCAGGCCTTCCTAACAAATGACTAAAGGGCCTTCGTTGCCTTCCTACAGTGACTAAAGGACCATCGTGGCCTTCCTGAAATTTGACTAAAGGACCATCCAGGCCTTCTAGCAATGCCTAAAGGACCATCCAGGCCTTCCTAGCAATGCCTAAAGGACCATTGGGCTCCTAGCAATGACTAAAGGGCCATTGTGCCCTTCCCTAGCAATGACTAAAGGACCTTTGGGGCCTTCCAGCAATGACAAAAGGGACCATTGTGGCCTTCCTTGCAATGACTAAAGGACCATTGTGGCCTTCCTAGCAATGACTAAAGGACCATTGTGGCCTTCCTAGCAATGACTAAAGGACCATTGTGGCCTTCCTAGCAATGACTAGGTCTATTGCCTGCAGTTCATACCGCTTCCTAAGCTCCTCTGGTCTCATGTGATTTACATTGTAACACGAAAAGGATTGAACTAGTGTGAGGTAAACTTAACAATTGACAAGACATTCCTGATATCCATCCTCGAGGGATACAAATAAGGAACGTAAGGTCACTCACCTTGCTTGAAGACTCGCGAAACATGGTACCGCGATCGAGATCAATTCAGCCTGAACCAAAATGGCAGAGCATGGAAAGCTCAGGAGACAGTAAAAGAAGACAACGGAAACCCCAAGTGCAGGAAAATAACAGAACACACACACACACACACACACACACACACACCACACACACACACACACCACACACACCACACACACACACACACATCTCTCTCTCTCTCTCTCTCTTCTCTCACACACACACAACACACACACACACTCTTCTCTCTCTCTCTCTCACACACACACACACCACACACACACACACACTTCTCTCTCTCTCTCTCTCACACACACACACACACACACACACACACCACACACACACACACACACACACACTCTCTCTTCTCTCTCTCTCTCCTCTCTACACACACACACACACACACACACAACACACACACACACACAACACACTCTCTCTCTCTCTCTCTCTCTCTCACACACACACACACACACACCACACACCACCTACACACACCCACACAACACACACACACACACACACACAC
This sequence comes from Conus ventricosus, assembly GCA_018398815.1. NCBI lineage: Eukaryota > Metazoa > Mollusca > Gastropoda > Neogastropoda > Conidae > Conus > Conus ventricosus. The sequence continues at coordinate 49,714,296 of CM031615.1, read as the reverse complement.
TCTCTCTCTCTCTCTCTCTCTCTCACACACACACACACACACACACACACACCACACACACTCTCTCCTCTCTCTCTCTCTACTCTCTTACACACACACACACACACACACACACTCTTCTCTTCTCTCTTCTTCTCACACACACACACACACACACACACACACACACAACACACACACCTCTCTCTCTCTCTCTTCTCTCTCTCTGTCTCTCTCTCTCTCTCTCACACACACACACACACACACACACACACACACACACACAACACACACACACACACGAACACACTCTCTCTTCCTCTCTCTCTCTTCTCTCTCACACACACACACACACACACACACAACACACACACAACATACACACACACGCACCACGCATGTATACACGCAGCATCAAAATTGATGGTCCTTTAGACAGTAACAAAAAACATACCATTTTCCAATCCGCAATCTACCTAAAAAAACTAATAGAACAAACTGAAAAGTTCATACACAATATGAGATGGAAAGCATTCTTTTTCCTGAACCCAAACGCAAAAAAAGAGGACAAAAACACCTACGATTTCAAATCATGGCGATCACCACCAGCCATAGATGAAATGAAACCCTTTGAAGATCAAATGAAAAGAATGATAACCAATATTGAATTCAAAAAATCTAATAACGGTTTCCACACAACACTACATAAACAAATAAAACAAATACAAAATGACAAAAAAAATATTTGTGAAGGCTGATAAATCTAGCAATTATTACAAATGGAACAAAAGAATTTCTCTCAACTCCTTGACAAAAACATCCAGAAAAACTACAAAAAAGCCGACAAAATATACATGATAGTATCCGCACTAAAGAAAAAGAACTTGCAGAGCGCATAGACCTAAGTGACAGGATAGAAGCGACAGCAACAAAAGAAGCTTTCATAACACTCAAAGACCACAATCCTAATTTTCATAACAATCCAACATGTAGACTAATAAACCCATCCAAATCTGAATTAGGCAAAATAAGCAAGAAAATTCTGGAAAAAATAATAAAGAACGTAAAATCAAACTCTGAATACAACCTCTGGAAGAACACATACGAAGTTATCCAATGGTTCAAAAAACTCAATAAACAAAGTAATACAGTATTCATTACATTTGACATAGTAGACTTTTACCCATCTATAGATGAGGAACTACTCACCAAAGCCCTGACGTTTGCCAGTAACCACACAGACATAACAGGGTCAGAAATGGAAATCATTCTCACACCAAAAAACATTACTACACAGCAAAAAAGAAACCTGGATGAGGAAAACCAACAGAAACTCAACATTCGACGTAACCATGGGATCATATGATGGTGCAGAAACATGTGAACTGGTCGGATTATTCATGCTGTCCAACATCAAGAAAAAACTCGGAAAACAAGTCGGACTATACAGAGACGATGGACTTGCTGCACTAACTAACAACCCAAGAACCATCGAAAACAAGAAGAAAGAACTATGCAAAATCTTCCAAAACCACAACTTAAAGATTACCATTGAAGCAAACAAAAAGTAGTGAACTACTTAGACATAACACTGGATCTCAACAACCACATATATAAACCATACAAGAAACCCAACGATACACCCCTTTATGTACACACCAAAAGTAACCATCCACCATCTGTATTAAAGACCATTCCCCATGGCATAAACAAGAGACTGTCAAACTGTCATGCAGTGAGAGAGTGTTCAACAATGCAGCAGTAGAATACCAGGAGGCACTACAAAAAAGTGGATACAATTACAAATTACAATACAACCAGACAACAACACAAATAAAAGCAAGAAAAATAGGAAAAGAAAAATCATATAGTACAACCCCCATACGACGGGAAACTCAAAACAAACATAGGGAAAGAATTCTTCAAATCCTAACAACTTCATTTCCAAAAGAACACAAACTGTCCAAAATATTCAACAAAAACACTGTCAAACTATCGTACTCATGTATGCCCAACCTCAAAAACCTAATTGACACATCCAACAAAATGAAAATCAACACAGCAAAGAAGGGTGAAGAAAGGAAATCTTGCAATTGCACCAGAAAAGAGCAGTGCCACTAGACAATAAATGTCTTCACAGCAACATTGTATACCAGGCTACTGTGACATCAGAAAATGAAAAAGAAACATCATAGGGATCACTGAAAGCCACTTCAAAACCAGATATGCAAACCACAAACAGTCATTTAACACAGCTGTTCAGAGCTACCCACTTAGTTTTGAGAGGAAGGGGAGTTTACAGCTCGCCCACAGCTGCAGAGGCCAAGCCGTGAATGCAGGTCAGGGAAAGGGGTGTTTTCCCTGCGGGCTGCTCCCCACCAGCCAGCTAACCGTGCTGTACTCGGCCAACGGGAATGTCATCTGTGTAAAGCCGGTCTGGCAACAATGTGTTCGGCATTGCTGAGCGGCCATTACAAGCAGGGTGTTAGTTTTGATAATTAGTAGTTGCATAAAAAATGTAATACATCTGTTTCTTTGAGATGACTGAATAGGCAAATTCCCGACAATTCTTTTAATACCAAACTCGACTAGGTTTATTTTCCTGTAGATAATGTAGATACGGCATGAAAGCTTGTACACATGTGGTCAGGCGATTTTCAACAATGACAACCACACACACAATTGTGCAAAAATGACGTCATCACTTTCGGGGAAAACTTAATTTTCCCCTAGTTAACTAGTACACAAGTTGTTTACATGCCTATGCTTGGACTACAACAACAAAAATGTTGGGTCAGAAACGTGTAAGCCTTGTTTGTTCGGCCCTTTAACTAGTGTCTCGAATGGGACGGAAAAATAAGTTTGGTTAAATAAAGAAAAAATATAAAAAACCAAACAGAACGAGCAAATATATCGGAAAACTTAAAGACGCAAAAACAAGTTTACAATATATCCTGGAAAATCATAAAGAGAGCATCATCGTACCGCAATGTTTCAAAAAGGTGCAACCTTGTTTAACTGAAAAAATGGTTGATACTATGCAAACACTTAGCAACTTTAAACACTAAAACAGAAATAGAAACAACTGCAGGCATAAATGGAAATCGTTTTAGTGAACACGCTCAAAACAAAAAACCCGAAAAACCCCAAAAAAACACGTGCAGCCAACCCGCACGTGCAAACAACCGCAAACGTGAGCCCACACGCTATATAACATCGGCGGTGGCAAACCAAAAGCCATCTGATGACAGCGCAAGGCGTTCGAAACAATTTTGTAGATTTCCCTTTTTAAAACCTTATTTTAAACTATATATATAAATATAATATATAATATATATTTTATATATATATATTATAATATATATATATATATATATATATATATTACCAGTTTAAAAGGATTTTTAAAATCCTATTTTAAACTGGTATGTCGCTCCCTACATGGTTGAGCACTTTTAACGTTCTGAGTGGCTTTTTAACTCTGATTATATATATATATTTCAAGATCAGAGAAATAACAGGACACACACAGACCAACAGACAAGGACTGGGGGTGACCAAAACTGAATGGTGGTCAAAGGCCAAAGGAAAAGCCCAAAAAAGACTGCTGATTCAGGAGATGAGGGAAAAAAAGAAGACCAAAAAAGACTCCAAAAAGCATCCCAGCAGAGCCGCAAGGGCAATGGACAACGTGGGAGGATCACTCCAAAGAAATCTAACTTGGAGTGAATTTTTGGGACATGGCCCCTCTCAGGATCAGCTTTATTCTCAGATCTCCATATGACCTTCTGCCCCCAAATCAACCTGGTGAAGTGGGGGAAAACAGACGATCCTGCATGCCCCCTCTGCCATGAAAAAAAAACAGTGGAGCATGTTCTAAGCTCATGTAAAGTAGCCCTGGCTCACGGAAGGTACACAGGAGGCACAACCAGGTGCTCAAAGAAATTGTACAAGTAGTCTGGGCTAGTACCAACACCACAAAAGGGAGAATCAGGACTCCAAAAGCACCCGCAACATTCTTCACGGCAGGAGGCAGAAAATCATGGCCAAGAACAACAGTGCCACTCGAAACAGCAGGCAGAGTCTGCTGGATGGGGCAGATGACTGGGAGTGCACTGCAGACCTCCCAGAATGGACGAGTCACCCAGAGATCATCAGCAAGAGTGGCATGAGACCAGACATAGTAGTCCACTCTAAGTCAACCAAGCAGCTGATCATGATCGAGCTCACGGTGCCATATGAGAACAGAATGGAGGCAGCTCAAATCTACAAGACTGAAAAGTATGCTGATCTGGCAAACAGCCTGAGGAGAGAAGGCTATCAGGTCAAAGTCCTCACTGCAGAAATTGGAGCTAGGGGATTTGTAGGAACGTCTGCATACAGCCTCATGAAACAGCTCTCAGTTGCAGGGAAGGAAAAAACCAGAGCCCTGAAAGCAATGGCAGAAGCGCAGAGAGGTGTTCAAGCTGGATCTGGTCAAGGAGGAACAAAAGTGAACTTCATAAGGCTTAATTTCCCTACAAATATCAGGGGTCCCTGTGGCTCAGTGGTTAAAGCGCGAGTCATTAAGTAGAAAATGAGCATGTCCAGAGGGTCATGGGTTCGAATCCCAGCCATGGCTGTCCCAAGATGAGGGAAAAAAAGGGCAGCAGAGGGACATCCGGAGTCATGAACCGGGTGTGGCCCAACCCCCCTAGAGTGTCAGGAGATAAGGGCCGAAACACTTGCTTGAAGGGGGCTTCTCTTCTGAGGACTCTCTGCTGCCACGCTCTCCACGAGTTTCTTTCTACTATATAAGATAAGATAATATAATTTTGCTTATAGCCTAGCCGACCGCAAAGGGCCACATCAGGGCTGTCACCACGATAAAATCAATTCACCAGTCAATATATATATATATATATATAATATATAATATATATAATATATTATATATATAAAATATACATGTGTGTGTGTGTGTGTGTGTGTGTGTGTGGTGTGTGTGTGTGTGTGTGTGTGTGTGTGGGGTGTGAATGTTGCAGGTACTCACGTTTGCTTCAGTGGGATGATCGAACCATTTACTATGGCACGTGGATATCATACGAGATGTCTGGATTAGCAGCCTATTCAGTACGTATGAGGTTGTCGAGCATTAAAGCAAGTAGTAAGTATACCACACCAGACCTAAACGCAACATTTTTTTGTAAAATTAGTTGTAAGGCTCTGTCGAAAAACGTAGACAAACGAATCACAAGACTAAATACGACGCGTTTCGACCTCTTATGTCTTCTTCAGGCAAGACACACAACACTCAGGACAACGAAAATGAACGAGCAATCACTTATCTTCATCCAATTCGGCGCAAGATGGGCAATTATTTTTTTCAAATTTGTTTAGATTTCCGCCTGCAGTCGCCTCACTTTGCAACTAAAAGTAACATGGTTAGTGAGTACGAGATGACCGGGTGTTATAGTAACATATTTGTTTAGTCAAATTATGCCTATGGAACTGAGATTCCATATTCGCGGCTCCGCCACGCAATCGAAATACCACGATGACAGTATAGACACAATTTCGTCATGAAATCCTGACTCATTATGTAAATACGACAGAAACATAATAACGGTACTCTTTCCGAATGACTCCAGATTATTCGCTCTTTGTGAATTCATTGATCTTTATGTTCAGGATAAACACCAATGAATGAAAATCAACTTTGCTTGTCATGATATATATGAATGATGGTTAAACAAAATAAAAAGTAGCAATTATTATAGTCTTGCTGGCAATGCTTATTACTCGTATAGTAAGTCTGTACAGCTTTTGTAAATCAGAATACTGAATGGGTTTCTAAGATGGTCTAACTGATGTGACAATTTTGTTGATTTTCTTTTTAATCTAGTTTCTCTGTATGTTATACAGCTATTTGTTTCATTGTGTATTTAAGAACTTTTCATTAAGAAATTCGTCGTTTCTGTACTGATTATCACTTTGTTTAATTTTAAATGAAAATATTGATTTGATAAATAAGGCTCTGTTCCATATTGCTAAGAAACACACAATCGTAGTTTTGTTCACATTTTGTTTCTTCCAAAATAAAACGCATGATATCACAGTTTGTTTAGTTCGTTGGTTGGCTATTTTCAGGGCTTGCATTTTCTATTTTTTACCTTATTTGCTTTATTCGAAATTTTTTTTTTAATACAAGTAACAAAGATAACACCTTCCAATCAATTTTCTAGGTCTGTAGAGAAAAGTATAAAATCAGAAATCACTGCTGCGTTATTGGATTCATACTTGTTGTACTGTTTATTTGTATATTGGTTGCAAACGCGGACAGACGTTTTTCAATGAATTTGTTTGGTGGAGGTGTTCATCTTTTCCTGGCTTTTATGCTGTAGTTTCGATGAGTACTACGCAAGTATATCTGAGTGCACGTTTTAGATGTGCGTACTGTGTTCATTCATGATGATATCGCACAGTTTCTTGATGTTATATTATATTGTCTGATGGTCACAGATCGTTCTACGTCCGAAATGTCTTCATGATGATATAGCACAGTTTCTTGATGTTATATATTGTCAGAAGGTCACTGATCGGGCTGATGTCCAAAATGTCTTGACAAAAGTATCCCTATAAGCGTTTTGGTTCTTCCTGACTGTTCTACTGTGAAACGTTTAACAATACAAACATTTTCTCGGTTCAATCACCTGAAATCGAAAATCGATTAATTGGGAGATGACGTCAACTCATTTCTCTAATCACTGTTGTAGCAACGGTTTCTGTTTGCACCACGACTTCAGTGACTCCAAGACAAGCTGTATTAGGAACATTTTATTTTTGTAGAAGTTTCCATTAAACAACTTTAGTATAAGTAATATGATAATAAATAAACTTTAATCAGATTGGGCAAAGCTAATTGTATCTTTCTGAGATTGGCTTGACAAGGTTTAATTGCCGGATGACGAAAATCTGTTTTGGTGAAGTTCTGGTTAGTGTATCTTAAGTCTTGCTTTGATTTTAGCCAAATTTGTTTACGATCAATAACAGAGCTGGACATCCCAAACTTCAAAAGGAAAGGTTTGTTTTGTATTGCCCACACATTACTGATACTGTAGCTGCTATTAACATGAAGCAGTTAGATTCTGATGAGGATCCCTAGTCTGAATCTTAGGGTCAGTATCATACGTTTGTACATATGTACCTAATAACTGAGTGGACGTGAACGTTTGCCGGGTTTTCATCGTTTGATAAATCTGTAGTGAAGAAGCGTTAAACAAAACCACTGAACTTTAGTGCATGATAATATACGCGTGCATGTAATGAATGTCGTGGTGGGTGTTTTTTTGTTGTTGTTGTTGGCGTTGTTGTTGTTGTTGTTGTTGTTGTTGTTGTTGTTGTTGTTGTTGTTTTTGACAAGTTTAGGTCGAGGAAAATGATAGCGGTTGGAATATTGTCAAATCCTGTAAGACATCACGGTGCTAATTTTCTCTCTCTCTCTCTCTCTCTTCTCTCCTCTCTCTCTCTCTCTCTCTCTCTCTCTCTCTCTCTCTCTCTCAAACCAAAATAAAAGAATAATTTTATAAGTTTTGATCCTCCACTGTGTGCGGCAATGGTCAACAAACGACTTGATCATGTTCTGGTGTCAGACTCTTGCACACAAAACAGATCGTATTATTACCTGTGCGAATTTGATTTCTGTGTCGGGTGCCAACCATCCCGACGAAACACAGAATAATCAACAAGAAGAAAAACAAAAACAAATAACCTTAATGAACATTTCAAGCTCCAACAACCACTCCTATCCTTACCCTCCTGTACGTTGCCCGGATGGTCATTGGGTACCAGAATTCCTGGCTTGTGATCTGGACAGTAACTGTTGGGCCGACCATGACGTCACTTTTCAGCCTTCTCGCGACGCCATGAGTGCACTGACGTCATCGTGGTGCCTCCGCCTAACATGTCAGAGTCTCTCTATTTTCTGTGTTCCAGCGACGGAAAGCGCCTGCCCTTCACTCTGGTTTGTGATTATCATGCGGACTGTTTTGATGGAAGTGATGAGGACTTCTGTGTTCATCCGCCATGTCCAGCCGAGAGGTCCCTGCCTTGTGGCGACAGTGGTCAGGTAGGATCTGAGACACAAAACTGTAGCATTTTGCTGTCCATTCATTCATTCATTCATTGAGCGTTTCCACTTAGATTTTCTAATAGCACCTCATTAATCCTTGTAGGTTTTTGTCCCTAGACATTGGCCCCCATAGGCTGTCCTTTACGTCTCCACCTTTCGATTTCTAGACAGAAGTTTTAGCGTACCGTCTGATTTGATATACATTATGTCCCCCTTCTCAGTGTTTTATGGATTTACTGGTCATGTAGGCGGGGGAATCTACTTAATTTTCTTTTTTAGATTTTCCATTTTGCTCCTATGGAAACGGTTCTCAGTCTGCGAGTATCCAGGATTCACTGGCAAGTCTGAGGAGCTTTTCACCAAATCCAGCCATCGCTCCTTGGTCCAGCTGACCTTCCCTCTGAGGGAATAATACAAAAAATGCAACGATGAAAGCATTCCCTGATGGAAGATTTCCTGTAGTATCTCCAGTCCCTTTAAACGCCAACGTATTTGCAGCAGTAAGTGTGGAGAGCTTTTCACAAATCAAAACAGTTGTCGCTTGTTGGTACTGTTAACCTCGCCTGGATCCTCAACAGCCACAAGCTGGGATCTCTCTCTCTCTCTCTCTCTCTCTCTCTCTCTCTCTCTCTCTCTCTCTCTCTCTCTCTCTCTATATATATTATATATATATATATATCTGAACAATTAAATAGTGGGAGAAAACAAGTGCAGGTTAACAATTCTTCAGTCATTATAGTAATGACTTGGCAAAGATTTGAATTAAAAAAATAATTAAAGATGAAACAAAATGGGGGGAATATATTATAAATATGAGAAACCCTTC
>CM031615.1:49690381-49700381 GCA_018398815.1 Conus ventricosus | reverse complement strand
TCTTGTGTAAAATGTCAGCTGTTATATTTGTGCTTTCCTGTGAGGTGGCTGTCTTTCTAGATGTTAGTATGACGCTGGAGAGATGTGTGGTTCTCACCTGGCTGAGGAAAGCTGGGTACCAGTGGAAGAAGAAAGTGACCACATCAGTCTGTCTCTTGGCGTGGCTTGCAGGTGTCTGTCTCTCTATAGTTCCCATCATGACGCCGAACAATGAATTCAGCCAGACTAGCCTCTGCATACCGTTGCCTCTCTCAGGTGATCAACCAGGTGGACATCACTACGCCTTCAGCCTGCTAGTCGTTCTAAACACCACGTTAATGGTACTGACAGTGGCAGGACAGATGTACATTTACGTCATAGTCGAGAACAACACTGTAGCTTTCATGATCAATGATGAAAAAGCCCATGAATTCACTGCGGCGAGTCGTGTCATTACTATTGCTGTGATGGACGCCTGCTGTTGGTGTCTCGTAACGTTGTGGGCTGCTTTAACGTCTCAAGAAGTATTGGATCCTGGTGACTCGGTCTTTTCATTATCCATTTTCTTTATTCTTGTCAGCGCAGCTGTGACGCCTTACCTATATTTCTTGAACGGGGTTTTAGAACGTCGAAGACAAATGCACAAAGACAGAGTATTAAAACGTCTCACCTTTCATCTGAAGGCAAATCAAGAAAAATCTTAAATGCGTTAATGGATCTTTTTTAGAAATAAATTTTCTTGGGCCTCGTGGCAACCCTGTGGCAGATGATCTAATTTTCCTCCCTCCCTTTCACTTCTCACGTGGGCGTGTGGAGGTAACGGGTGTACGGCTTTTGTGTTGTTCTTCTTTTGCTATCCTTATTTTCCCTTTTCTATGCTCTTCTGTTCCTCCCTTCAGCGTTGAAATCTAAACTCCAGAGTTTGGTGACAACGTTTATTGAAGGAGCAAAGTTGGAAGTGCTGAACGAGAAGGGATTCTGCCTATCTTGTAGCATGAGTCTGTGAGCATACGTGTGTGAACTTCTGAGCATGACTGGTCTGGTCTCTCAGCCTCATTCTTCTGTTACTCCAGCTCTCTACCTGAACGTTGTGTGGGCCTGATAACCATCCGTCTTTCACAGCTTTTCCACCAGGTTACCTCTGCTGCAGGCCCAGTCCTACAGTGAGACCAAGAAGCGTGAAAACCACTCGGAACTGTTTCTGGAAGATCCAAGGGACCTGATAGATATTGTGAACAGTTATGGCCTTTGTTGGATGTAAGATGCGTTTGAAAGACACTTGCGCGTGTGTGTTTCTGTGTGTTCTTTCAACACTCATTTTTGTTCATTTACCCTCATCTTTGGTTTCACGCTTTCGTTATCATCCCTCGTTCCGTTTTGTGTGTGTGTGTGTGTGTGTGTGGTGTGTGTGTGTGTGTGTGTGTGTGTGTGTGTGTGTAGCTCCTCTCCATCGTCGTTTCCACGTTCCCCTTGGTTGTGGTGGGAAGTTGGGTTGGTAAGGGTTGGGGTGTGTTTCGGAAATCTTTTAGTTTCTTTGCTAGGATAGTTCAGTCGTGAAGAAGAGACGAAATACAAATAAAAACACAAACAGAACCATAAGTAACGCTTATATAATAAGCGAAATAAAATAGACGAATACATGTTTGACAAATGTGTCTTTTTCCGCCGTCAGAAACAAAACGTTATGGACATTACTCGTATTTTTCGTTTGATTCGTTTCCCCAAATGTGAAGTATCTATTTTGAGCCTAGATATTACAATGGGCGAAAGAAATCATTTGAAACAAGATTTGACCACGTCCTAAGATGGCACGTGCAAACAGAGAAAAATACATGCTGGTGGAGGAGGATTTCTGAGAGGATGAAAGAATAGCTATCCGGTTTAGATAAACTTGCAAATTTGTGAACAAAATGATCTAAGCACAACAACAACAACAGCAACAACAACAGTATCATCATCACCAATGATGACAACAGCTAAAACAGCAGCAGTAGCAACAACAACACCAATAAAAACATCGACAATGACAACAAGAACAACAACAAGAACAACAACAACAAGAACAACAACAACAACGAATTGAAAGTACAGCTCGGTCTCAGGCTAATTTCAAATCTTACCAGTAAAAACCGCCAACTCTTCACCTTCAACCACATGTTGTCATCCACAACACTGAGATCAGGATCATGGATCAGTCACCAGGCAGCCCTTTGAGTGGCAGAGGATCTCCTGACGCAAAGGTGACACTTGGAACGACAACCGTGCTTCCTGGCTCTTCCATGACCCAGTGACCAAATAAAAAATATCATATCTCATGAACGGATAGAGCTATGCTCACGAAATGTTAGGAGTTTGTCAACGATTTAATAGCCGTTGATCACAGAAATTTCATGTATGGGCACAACCAATTATCAGTGTAATAAGTCGCGGTTCCCCCAAGGACCTAGACATTTTAATGGGTCGCACATGACCCACACCATCGGGTGAGGAATAAGCTACTGAACCGCCCTTTATCAGGTGTGGATCTTACAAGACCCACGGCGATCTGAATAGGGATAAGCTATAGGAAAAGCTTCTACAAAATGTGAGGGTCTTGGGCGACCTGCACCATTGGGTCTGTGTAGTCTAAAACGTCATGCGGTAAAGGTTAAAAGAGAGATTTACTATGCCGCCGAACGAAAGAAACACGTTTCTAGACAATCACAGAGCGATTGGACCTCTTTGGTTTTCTTCAGGCAACACGACATTCAAGACAATGAAAACGAAGATTCGGACAATCACACATCTCTGATTGGGCGAAAAATGGATGAGGAATGGAAACAAGGCTGATGGGAAGGAGACATGCCGGTTAGAATTTACACAAAAACAAAACTAATAATAATAGTAATAGTAATAATAAAAGTGATGGTGGTAATTAAGATGTTACAAAACAATATTTCTAATTTGATTTGAAAAGTTATTAATAAAGCACCGCTAAAGAACGTAGACAAACGAATCACAAGAGAAAACACGACGCGTTTCGATCTCCTAGGTCTTGTTAAGATTTTCGCCTGCAGTCGCCTCAGATGATGATATTCATCATCATCATCATCATCATCATCATCATCATCATCATCATTATCATCATCATCATCATCGTCATCATCATCATCATCGTCATCATCATAGCCATAATCATAACCATAATCATAATCACTAATAATCATAATGATAACAATTGTTATAACAAAAATAATAAATAATGATAACAATAGTGGTAATAGTGACAAGTCGGAGTGCACTGTGCTTTCTTAGGATATGCATAGGCATAGTACCTGTTCCATTACCGGCACGTTTTCTGCTTGTTGTTGCCACTGTTTTTAATATGGATTTCAAGTGTTGTATTCTATTTCCTTTTGCGAAAGACGTTGAAGAAGAAAGTATGGACACTGCTGAAGCGTATCCCATGGCTCCTGTTTAACCGAAGGAACCATGACAAACAAAACCATAAGCTGACACACTATATTGACTGAAAATCCACACTACTGTCCGTTTGGGTAACACCTGCTGCATGTTAGGCAAGCAAAACAACAGGTCACACACACACACACACACACACACACACACACACACACACACACACACACACACACACACACACACACACACACGCGCGCGCGCGCGCGCGCGCGCACACACACACACGCACACACGCACGCACGCACATACACATTCACGCACTAACACACGCACGCACGCACGCACGCACACACAAACACACACACACACACACACACACACACACACACACACACACACACACACACACACACTCACACACACACACACACACACGCACACACACACACACACACACACACACACACACACACACACACACACACACACACACACTCACTCACTCACTCACTCACTCACTCACTCACACTCTCACACACTCATGCACGAAGTAGAGACAAAAACATATCGGAAATCAATCAGTTAATTAACTAATATCTTTAGCGAATCATCTACAACATATCTCAAAAAGTGTGGACATTCAGGCATGTTTCTTCCAGCATTTGAGATAATACAAAAATCATTATTATGAACATAAGAAAGATCAAATTCATAGCTCTTAGCACATTGTCTTGAGAATACAAGGCAAAGTTTTACTCACAAGAACGCTAACACGGCGCACACAACTTACTGCTTCAATACACTCAGCAGTAAAAACTATGCCCGGTACAACGTCCTTCACAATATCTCACTCCAACGGGAATAAAGGTGCTCACAAAGAATGAATTAACGAAACATTTTTGTTCAGATCTCAAAAATACAAAAACAAAATAATCCGATGCCAAAGTAATTCTTTAGTGAAGGAAAAAATCAAAACATGCTTCGTGAGTTTTTAAAGCGAGATGACTGCAGGTGGAAACTGACACAAACTTAATTAAAAAGAAAAACTATTCCGGCGAACAAAATAAACAAATTACAAATGACGTCTTGGAATCAAGACAAGACAAGATCAACTAAGATCTCAGAAACGAAGACAGTATGTAGACATTGTCATAGTATACAATGTTAATCAGGGTTCTAAAAATGCGAGATTTCTTTTTGGTTTATACATTGGAAAAGAAATGGGCTGCTGTCTGAGGTAAACAACAGAGATTTCATGTCTTATTTGTCTAAATGTGATTCATTTTGATATTGATAACGGTATACGGGCATTTGAAAAATGTCGCTTTGATTGTTTGATCGAATTTGATGACATGTATGTGATTTTTATCGGGTGATTTAAATGACATAACCTCTAATTTTTCTCTTAATGTGTTTGATGACGATGGTTTATTTGAAAATAATTTTAACAGCCGTTCTGCTTACAGTTGTCATGTAAGAAACTTTGCTGACAGTGTACGTAACTGTAATGGAAAATGTTTGTTAAACATGCGTATAGCGCTTGGTTTAAGTAGACTCAATGGCATTTGTAATGGTGACATTGATGGCAACTACACATACGTATCAGAAATAGAAAATAATGTTAATGATTACTTTCTAGTCTCGAAAGAACTGCTAATGATTTTGTTTTCTTCTTGTCAACTTAATTGTGTCAAAAACCCTGTTGAGTTATATTTGAAGTTGCCTGGAAGTACTGATAAGGTAAGTGTTTCCCCTCCAGTGGACGAGCAACAGCGAAAAAAACTCGGTGGAACTCAGCTTTTGAGAATGTTTATATTAGTGCGATGCAGTCTGATGAATCATTGTCGTTCCTTGAGCGTGCAGTTAATTTGGTTGGTTATGATTGGATAGATGCTTCGAACATGTTTGATGAGGGTATTACAAAGAAAGCTAGCTGTATGAAAAAGAATATTTGTTTGTCAAAGTGTGATGAAAACGACTGATATGATAAAGAATGCAGATTAAGAACGATTATAGCGAAAGGTTTGCTCTCGATATTCAGGGAAACAAGCGATAAAATTGACGGTGATGCTTACTGTATTGCACGAAGAGACCATACGATACCTTGAAAAAAAGAGATGAACATACAATGACATGTTACTGGGAAAAAAACTTGTTTCTATGGTAAACAATCAAAGAGAATTTCGGGAAATTGTTCATAAAATGTCCCTTAAACGTAAAGAAGTTCATAGTGATTTAACTGTTAATGACTGATTTAAGCATTTTAAAGACCTACTTAAAATAGATGCAACCACAAGCGTAGATATTACAGATATCAATTTAGAAAATGCTTGCGAGGACGAAAAAGAAATGAGAGCTATGAATCGCCCTATATCAAGACAAAAAGTAACGCATGCAACGTGGAAAATGGTAAAGATGCAGGACTAGATGAAATTACTGTTGAAATGCTAAAAATGCAGGGTGTTGGACAACTGACTTTTTTGTAATTTGTTGACGCATTGTTTAACGAGAGTATTTTCCCAGACAACTGGACGAATTCTACCATACCTCCTTTATCTAAAAAGGGTGATACAAATAACCCAAGCAATTATAGAGGCATAACTTTTTGTTATCCCAGCAGTAAAATCTATATTGCAGTTATAAATAACAGACTTCATGAATGGATAGAAGAATACAATTTTATGAGCAAACACCAAGAGGGATTCAAAAGATGTTATTCTACAGTTGACCATATGTTTACTTCGTTGGAATTAATACAAAACCAGCTTTGTTTCAACCATAAACTATACGCTGCCTTCATTGATTTTGAAAGCGCGTTTGATTATATAGAAAGGAACAACAAACAAGTGGGGTAACTGTTACTCCCACAAGAAAACAAATACACGCCCGGTGACTGGTGACTGGATTTTCCCTTCCATTTGACCCCCCACCCTTCCCTCTCTCCCCTTCCCCCCCTTCCCCTCCCCCCCCCCCCCCCCCCCCCCCCCCTGCCCTGTTATAATCAATAGTTTTAATCATTAGTAAATTTTAGTCGGTATTAAAATCAGATTAAATATGTCTGCAGCTCCTGTCCCAGAGGAAGGTCTTTGGACCGAAATATTGGACACATTAAAGGAGTCTACCAAGTGGTTCTGTGGTCAATTTTTTCCTTCTTCTTCTTTCTATCATCGTCTAATGACGCCAGAAAAAACGGACCATAGCAGTGAGAGAGTGGTGTTCTGGATTTTTAACTTTTTACGTTATATATATATAATATATATATATATATATATATATATATATATATATATTGAATTATAAACAAAGCTTGCAGTCATTGCAACACCAAGCTGCTCTGTAAGTTGCTGGAACGGTGCTCGGTACTTATCCTTGGAATTTATTAGTTTGTTGTATATATATATATATATATATATATATATATATATAGAGAGAGAGAGAGAGAGAGAGAGAGAGAGAGAGAGAGAGAGAGAGAGAGAGAGAGAGAGAAACTTTTTATGACCGATCCTTTTGAAAATGGAATAAAAGGCAAGTTTTATAAATGCACCTGTAGTATATGCATGAATGTTAAAGCTAGGGTCAGATTTGGAGCTAAACTGGCCGAGTATATTAATTGTACTCGTGGACTTCATGTCCAGCTTCCATCCGGCTCTGAAATACACCTACTGCATTTCAGATTCTTCAGTCTCTTTTCTCGACATTCGGATCACTATCCTTTCTGACTCCATCAGCCTTTCTACCAGTATTTACTACAAGGACACTGACTCTCACTCATACCTTTTGTATACCTCCAGCCACCCTCAGAAATGCAAGGATAGAATTCCCTTCTCCCAGTTTCTTCGACTTCGCAGGCTGTGCAGCAGTGACACTGACTTCCAGCACCAGGCTGAACGAATGAAGTCCTTCTTCCTGACACGCCAGTACCCTCAGCAATTGGTCCAGACTGCCTTGGAGCGTGCCATTGCCATTCCTCGCAGTCAGACGTTGACTTCTGCTAATCGTTCAGATGATCAAGCAGACCATACAGTGGCTGTGCTCACCTTTCACCCTCACAACCTCCCTGTCCGCAACATCCTTCTCAACAACTTCCACCTCCTCCAACTTGACCCCAAACTTAAAGAAACCTTCCCAAAACCACCCTTGATAGCCTTCAAGAGAGACACAAATTTGAGGGACCATCTAGTGCGTGCCACTGTCTGCAAGGCGAGAGTACAACCCCTGGGCACACACCCATGCACTCGCAAAGAGTGCAAGACATGTCCCTTCATTGACAGCTGCACCACAGTTGCTGGTCCATCTGGCCAGTTCGGGGTCCTGGCAAGCTTCAGCTGTCAATCTGCAGACCTGGTGTACGTCATTACTTGCACCTTGTGTTCAAAGAAATACACTGGGGAGACGTACCGCAGCCTGAATGAGCGTTTCTCTCTGAGCACCTTCGCTCAATGCGGCTGGGATATGAAGATCCCGTACGCTCTCACTTCAACAGCCCCTACCACAACTTCACCCATGCGAGAGTGGCTGCTGTCTGGCAGAACCGGTCCAGTGGACTCTATCGCCTCTTTATGGAGTCATCCATCATTGCACGACTGGGGACCCTCGCCCCTGCCGGCCTGAACACCAGAGAGTGACAGCACCTGAGCTTCAGGCACCCCCTTCCCCTTCTGTACTAATTCCTCCCCCCCCCCCCCCCCTTTTTTTTTTTTTTGAACAGGCCTTCTTGCTTTCTACTTTAAGTTGCTCATGATTCCTACTCACTGCTTAACCCCAGTTAACTTCCTTTTGTCTCTGAGCTCTGTTCATTCCTTCTTCTTTTTATTGTTAGTCCTCATATAAGATCTGTCTCTGTCACCCACTAACTCTAAGCCTGATGACAGCTCTATGAGCAGAAAGCTTGCTTTCCTTCTTGTTCCCCCGATCACCATACTCAAACCCTGGTGAGTGCACTCTTCCACCATTTTCTTGTACTCGTGGATTTTCTTCGAATATTTAGAGATAAATTGATTGCGTGCAGACCGCAAGAATTATCATGTGAGTACTAGCGACAGATTTAACGTTTCAAGATTCTTGTGCTCTGTGCCTAATGTATAAACCTATCTATTGCTGAATCTGTACAGGCGTTTGAAGTGTGTAACGTCAAGAATCAGACTCGGTATTTCTGAAATTGCAGTGCACTATTACCGTCACCGATGCAGATTTATTATGCCAACTTTGCAGAGAGGAGATAGAAAGTGAAGTGCATTTTCGGTTATGTTGTCCTGTCCTGCAACAACTAAGAGCTCAGTATATAGCTTTGAAGTATTACAAAGTCCCAAATCACTTCAGATTTACATTTCTTATGGCATGCATTTGTGAACAAACAGTCGGAAATATGTCGATTTATTTATATAAATCTTCTAAACTGCGGTCTCCTATGTTGTCTTAGAATAATTCATGGTTATATCTGTGTGTTGTCCTTATGGTGCTTCTATTATTTTATTTGCTAGCACCCCTTCATTAGGGACAATGGCCTAAATATGAGTAAATTATCTCGAGTCTCTCTCTCTCTCTCTCTCTCTCTCTCTCTCTCTCTCTCTCTCTCTCTCTCTCTCTCTCTCTCTCTCTCTCTCTCTCTCTCTCTCTCTTGTTGTTGTTGTTGTCGTTGTTCTTGCTGCTGCTGCTGCTGTGGATCTTGTTGTTGCAGTTGCCTAAACATGTCTTGTGTCAGGCGTCTGTTGTTTTTTTTTAAGCAAGAATATATTGTATTTCTCTCTGTGCATGTGTTGTTCGGTAACTTGGCTGCCATTTGGATTCCTCCTTTGTGCTATTTCCTTTATCTTCTAAATCAGACTAATGGGCAGTGGATTATGACTTTAAACAAGCAGAATGACAATGACTGAGATCATCGGAGCTTTGTTCTGAAAGAGAATTCCAATATTGCCACTGAAAAGCGAAACTTGGAGATTTATATTTAATTACACTGATTCTGGATAATATGTGTGTCTTGACGCTGTTCCACACAATGAGATTCTAATTCCTTCAAGAATCTCTGTTCAGCAGCACGCCGCCTTTTTTCCAGGACCACGTTCAGGTTGTAGAGAAATGGGTTGAGCGCTGAGTTGAGCGGCAGTACCAGCACTGCCATACCGACATTGACTTCACCTGGCACAGGCACTCCCACAGAGGCCAGGAGGCCGAGGAGGCCAATAGGAAACCAGCACAGAAAGTCTGACACAGCGATGGTGATCAGTCTCCGGGCGATGTCAACATCCTGGTTCTTCCGTGTGGAGTCAGATCCAAGCGCCATGCTGTTGGCACGGATTGAGAGGTAGATAAAAACCTGACCAGAAGCGATCAATAAGAACAATACAAAATTGAATACAATCATGATACCGAAAGCGTAGTTTCGTCCTAAGAACTCGTCTCTCGTGATGGGAAGAGGAATGCAGATCCCTATGTGGGAGTAGAACTCCCAGTGAGCTGTTGCAGGCAGCAGAGGAATCAGGGCAATAACCATGACAAGGAACCAGGTCATCAAGCACGTGAGGTGGGATGACTTCACTGCAAAGTGCAAGCCACTGAGTGGGAAACGGAGAGCCAGAAAACGGTCCAGTGTGATGAAACAGACAATAGAAGCTGACACTTCACT
>CM031615.1:49675381-49685381 GCA_018398815.1 Conus ventricosus | reverse complement strand
GCCATTTTAGGTCATTTTACGTGGTTAAAATTCCTTACATCAGCCTACATTACAGTAAAAACCATTTTTATCGAACATCTTTTTAGAGCCATTTTTTTAGGTTTCAGGAGTGGGAGAGAGATGGGCGAAGGACTTCAGTAACAATTCCAATATAATTAATAGCACAAACATATACGATCATTACATGTCTTGCGGAGCATTATGACCGTCATAATGTCACTTACAACATCTTATTATACGTTGTTTTTTATGACTTAGGTGAAAACAACGGTATAGACCTAGTGGATCTCTGTTATCAGAAGTAGCGTTTTACACGTGAACCTAGCTGTATTCTTTAATGTCCATGCCTTGAAGGTAGGCATGTTTCCTGAAGACATCTTATAATGCTTCCTGGTATTGTATGCCATGCAAGGAATCCCACTTGCTATTTCATCATGTATGACAGTGATCTTTGATGCCAGGAAAGCAGTCCCCATAGCCATTCTTGATTACTCTCCAGAGTTTTGTATGCCTTGCACGTAGTCAGTATATCCACTCTGTGATGCTCTGTATCCTAGACGTCTCAAAGGCTTCCAGCAACCTCTGATACTCCCAGCAGTCTTTGATTTGATGCTTGTTGAGTCAGAAGCCAAGGGATTCATTGGTCGGTCCAAGTTGTGCTTTGAGGAGGTGACGGTGAGCTGTGTAATTGTGGACAGCAATCTTATATTTCTCCTGTCTTGCGTATTAAAGGTCACTAGATCTGCTGATTTTCATATTTCTATGTCCTGGTGCCATTCACAGAGATTATCATTAAGTATTTTTCTATTCCGTCACCCCCCCCCCCCCCTCCCCCTTTGTCGTTTTTTTTTTCTTAATGCTGTGAACAGTGAAAATGCAAGCAGTTTGAAACTAACGGTTAAGTCAAATGTGAGCAGCATGCAATCACAGTGGGTATTGACATGATTGCTCATATCAATGTAAACGCTTGAGTGAAATATAGAATATCAGTTTATTTCTGGTTCAGTTATCAGGATTTTGGTGTGATGTTGTTCTTCCCATTAAGTGAGTTGCATTCCATGTGTTGGATTGTAGTGAGTTGCATTCCAATGTGTTGGATTGTAGTGAGTTGCATTCCAATGTGTTGGATTGTAGTGAGTTGCATTCCAATGTGTTGGATTGTAGTGAGTTGCATTCCAATGTGTTGGATTGTAATGAGTTGCATTCCAATGTGTTGGATTGTAGTGAGTTGCATTCCAATGTGTTGGATTGTAGTGAGTTGCATTCCAATGTGTTGGATTGTAGTGAGTTGCATTCCAATGTGTTGGATTGTAGTGAGTTGCATTCCAATGTGTTGGATTGTAGTGAGTTGCATTCCAATGTGTTGGATTGTAGTGAGTTGCATTCCAATGTGTTGGATTGTAGTGAGTTGCATTCCAATGTGTTGGATTGTAGTGAGTTGCATTCCAATGTGTTGGATTGTAGTGAGTTGCATTCCAATGTGTTTGGATTGTAGTGAGTTGCATTCCAATGTGTTGGATTGTAGTGAGTTGCATTCCAATGTGTTGGATTGTAGTGAGTTGCATTCCAATGTGTTGGATTGTAGTGAGTTGCATTTCAATGTGTTGGATTGTAGTGAGTTGCATTCCAATGTGTTGGATTGTAGTGAGTTGCATTCCAATGTGTTGGATTGTTTAGTGAGTTGCATTCCAATGTGTTGGATTGTAGTGAGTTGCATTCCAATGTGTTGGATTGTAGTGAGTTGCATTCCAATGTGTTGGATTGTAGTGAGTTGCATTCCAATGTGTTGGATTGTTAGTGAGTTGCATTCCAATGTGTTGGATTGTAGTGAGTTGCATTCCAATGTGTTGGATTGTAGTGAGTTGCATTCCAATGTGTTGGATTGTAGTGAGTTGCATTCCAATGTGTTGGATTGTAGTGAGTTGCATTCCAATGTGTTGGATTGTAGTGAGTTGCATTCCAATGTGTTGGATTGTAGTGAGTTGCATTCCAATGTGTTGGATTGTAGTGAGTTGCATTCCAATGTGTTGGATTGTAGTGAGTTGCATTCCAATGTGTTGGATTGTAGTGAGTTGCATTCCAATGTGTTGGATTGTAGTGAGTTGCATTCCAATGTGTTGGATTGTAGTGAGTTGCATTCCAATGTGTTGGATTGTAGTGAGTTGCATTCCAATGTGTTGGATTGTAGTGAGTTGCATTCCATGTGTTGGATTGTAGTGAGTTTGCATTCCAATGTGTTGGATTGTAGTGAGTTGTATTCCAATGTGTTGGATTGTAGTGAGTTGCATTCCAATGTGTTGGATTGTAGTGAGTTGCATTCCAATGTGTTGGATTGTAGTGAGTTGCATTCCAATGTGTTGGATTGTATTTCCCTGCTGCGGTCTGTGCTACGTTTCCATGACATTCCACGGCATTATAATTCAGTGCACTGATTAGTGCTTAACCCCCTTTGTTAGCACAGCTCTGTATTTATATCACTGCATACCCATGACATAAAATCAACTGTATTTCCAAAGATTTCTGTCAAGCTAACCCTTGATTCGTTTGACAAAACTGATTTTCCTATCCGTAATAAAAGATGGGTGTGAAATTACGGAGTTTAATCTTCGTGGTGTTATTTTCAAAAAATCAGTAGTTTATAAATTAATCCAGAATGTAGACATTTCACTCTATTCCTCACGGTACTTTGACATCACGATAGGTTTCTAACGGTGCCTGGTTGAAAACAAGAATGTACGTTTGTTAGTTTGCTTGTTTGTCTTGTCTGTTTGTTTGTTTGTTTTACTTCGTTACACGTACGACTGGCGTTTTATTGGTATGTACATGTGTTTTGAGTTTGTGCAATGCGTGTTAAGAACAGTATTGGAAAAGTGTTTGCACTGTTTTAAGTAAATAAGGGAGATCTACTTTAGGCTGAACAAAAACAATATTGATGCGGGCTTGGTGTGGTTTTAATCAAAAGTTACACATTGTTAGACAGAAACGATTCTACGAACAGCTTATGAACATTCTTGGCAATAGCGATGTGGAAACTAACGAGCGAACGACACCTATGCCACGCTTTGTACGTGACTCTATTACACTAGTTTGGCATATAATATGTGTTACTACTTTGATGGAATTTAGGGAAAACAAACAAACATTACATTGACTGTAATAATTTAAACTTTCTTCCTTATGACGTTGCTGCTGAGTTTCATTATTAATTCTGAGAGTTTCTCTTTTAATTACACCAGAACAATTGTTTACCTCGACATCACATTTTTAAGAATGCACTAAAATGTCACCTTCTGTTTTTCATTAAAATAGAAATCTTACTACTACTACTACTACTACTACTACTACTACTACTACTACTACTACTACTACTACTACTGCTGCTGCTGCTGCTGCTGCTGCTGCTACTACGACTACTATCATCACAACTCCTCCTCTCCTCTCTCTCTCCCTCCCTCTCTCTCTCCCACTCTCTCTCTCTCTCTCTCTCTCTCTCTCTCTCTGTATGTGTGTGTGTCTGTGTGCGTGCGTGCGTGCGTGCGTACGTGCGTGCGCGCGCGCGCGCGCGTGCGTGCGTGTGTGTGTGTGTGTGTGTGTGTGTGTGTGTGTGTGTGTGTGTGTGTGTGTGTGTGTGTGTGTGTGTGTGTGTTGGATAATTGGACACTAATGTTGGCATATGTAGACATGCTCTCTCTCTCTCTCTCTCTCTCTCTCTCTCTCTCTCTCTCTCTCTCTCTCTCTCTCTCTCTCTCTCTCTCTCTCTCTCTCTCTCTCTCTCTCGCCTTCAACGCTGTATTTGGTTGAGTACATGGAGATATGTAGTTTAGTGTAAACTGAATGAAATTGAGAAAGCAGTTCATGTTTGTATGACAGGTACGTCCTGCGGATAGCACATACTAGTGCGGAACCGTACAATGTGTAAACATTGCTGCGAGGGAGCCAGTACGCAGTTGCAAATGATTCCATTGTAAGGAAGACCTTATTGGCCAATTGAGTCATTCTGCTGCTTGCGCTGACTTTTCGTCATGATACGTGAAAAATAAAATAAAATAAAATAAAATAAAAAAGCACGTCTTTGTTACTGTGTCTAGATGTCTCCACGTCAACTATGTCTAACTCTAACTCTAACCCGATCCTTACCACTACCCCTAACCTTAAACTAAATCCCATTTCTAACCCTAGCACATGGATACGGTAAAGAACCAAGGCCTCATTGAAATGAGGATGTGAATGTTATTAATCGGCTGTCATAGAGATACAGTGGCACATAGACACAGTGCCAAATAGATATCGTGACACACACAGACACGGTGTCATTTAGCTATCGTGGACGTTCAGGACACGGTGGCATAGAGGTACCGCGACATAAAGACAAACCGTGACATAGATACCATGACATACAGACAAGGTGACATACAGATACCATGACATACAATGAAACCGTGACATAGGTACCATGACATATAGACACGGTGACATATAGATACCATGACATACAGACACGGTGACATATAGATACCATGACATACAGACACAATGACATATAGATACCATGACATACAGACAATGTGACATATGCTAGATACCATGCCATATGGACACGGTGACATATAGATACTATGACATACAGACACGGTGACACATAGATACTGTGACATACAGACGCGGTGACACATGCTAGATACCATGACATAAGACACGGTGACATATAGATACCATGACATACAGACAAACCGTGACATAGATACCATGACACACAGACAGGGTGACATATACATACCATGACATACAGACACAGTGACATATGCTAGTTGCCATGACATACAGACAGGGTGACATGTAGATACCATGACATACAGACACAGTGACATATAGATACCATGACATACAGACACAGTCACATATGCTAGTTGCCATGACATACAGACACGGTGACATATATATATATATATATATATATATATATATATATATATATATATATATATATATATATATATATATATAGCTGGTAATATATTTTCCGGCTTTTTTTTTTTTGAAAAAGTGCTCAACCATGCGGGAGCAGCTAAAATAATGATTAAAAGTAAATCTTAAAAACCCGGGACGACAAACTTGTTTTGAGGTCCTTCCTCTCTTCAGATCCCGTGCCAATCTAGATTGGCACGGGATCTGAAGAGAGGAAGGACCTCAAAACAAGTTTGTCGTCCCGGGTTTTTAAGATTTACTTTTAATCATTATATATATATATATATATATATATATATATATATATATATATAATATATATATATATATATAGATGAATATAATTAAAAGGCCTAAAATGACTTTAAAAGTGCTCGACCCCTTGGGGAGCAACATTTGTTAATGATATTAAAAAGGAATATAAAAACTCTACAAATTTGTTTCGAGCGTGTTGCGCTGTCATCAGGATGGTTTTTGGTTTGCCCACCGCCGATGTTATATAGCGTGTGGGCTCCCGTTTGCGGTTGTTTGCACGTGCGGGTTGGCTGCACGTGTTTTTTTGGGGGCTTTCAGGTTTTTGTTATGGGTGTGTTCACTAACAACGATTTCCATTTATGCCTGCAGTTGTTTACTATTTCTGTTTTGGTGTTTAAAGTTGCTAAGTGTGGTTTGCATAGTATTAACCATTTTTCAGTTAAACATAGGTTGCACCTTTTTGAAACATTGCTGTATGGTGATGCTCTTTTTATGATTTTCCAGGATATATTGTAGCTTGTTTTTGCGTCTTTAAGTTTCCAGATATATTTGCTCAGTTCTGTTTGGTTTTTTTTTATTTTCTTTATTAAATGACTGTTTGTGGTTTGCATATCTGGTTTTGAAGTGGTTTTCAGTGATCCCTATGTATGTTTCTTTTTCATTTTCTGATGTCACAGTAGCCTGGTATACAATGTTGTTGTGAAGACATTTGTTGTTTAGTGGGCACTGCTCCTTTCTGGTGCAATTGCAAGATTTCCTTTCTTCACCCTTCTTTGCTGTGTTGATTTTCATTTTGTTGGATGCGTCAATCAGGTTTTTGAGGTTGGGCATACATGAGTACGATAGTTTGACAGTGTTTTTGTTAAATATTTTGGACAGTTGTGTTCTTTTGGAAAATGAAGTTGTTGGATTTTGAAGAATTCTTTCCCTATGTTTGTTTTTGAGTTTCCCGTCGTATGGGGGGTTATACCATATGATTTTTCTTTCCTATTTTCTTGCTTTTATTTGTGTGGTTGTCTGGGTTGTATTGTAATTTGTAATTGTATCCACTTGTTTGTAGTGCCTCCTGATATTCTACTGCTGCATTGTTGAACATTCTCTCACTGCATGACAGGTTTGATAGTCTCTTGTTTATGCCATGGGGTATGGTCTTCAATACGGATGGTGGATGGTTACTTTTGGTGTGTACATAAAGAGGTGTATCGTTGGGTTTCTTGTATGGTTTATATATATGATTGTTGAGATCCAGTGTTATGTCTAAGTAGTTCACTACCTTTTTGTTTGCTTCAATGGTAATCTTTAAGTTGTGGTTTTGGAAGATTTTGCACAGTTCTTTCTTCTTGTTTTCGATGGTTCTTGGATTGTTGGTCAGTGCAGCAAGGCCATCGTCTCTGTATAGTCCGACTTGTTTTCCGAGTTTTTTCTTGATGTTGGACAGCATGAATAGTCCGACCAGTTCACATGTTTCTGCACCATCATATGAATCCATGGTTACGTCGAATGTTGAGTTTCGGTTGGTTTTCCTGATCCAGGTTTCATTTCTGCTGTGTAGTAATGTTTTCTTGGTGTGGAGAATGATTTCCATTTCTGACCCTGTTATGTCTGTGTGGTTACTGGCAAACTTCAGGGCTTTGGTGAGTAGTTCCTCATCTATGGATGGGTAAAAGTCTACTATGTCAAATGTGTTGAATACTGTATTACTTTGTTTATTGAGTTTTTTTAACCATTGGATAACTTCGTATGTGTTCTTCCAGAGGTTGTAATCAGAGTTTGATTTTATGTCCTTTATTATTTTTTCCAGAATTTTCTTGCTTATTTTGCCTAATTCAGATTTGGATGGGTTTATTAGTCTACATGTTGGATTGTTATGAAAGTTGGGCTTGTGGTCTTTGAGTGTTATGAAAGCTTCTTTTGTTGCTGTCGCTTCTATCCTGTCACTTAGGTCTATGCGCTCTGCAAGTTCTTTTTCTTTAGTGCGGATACTGTCATTTATATTTTTGTCGGCTTTTTTGTAGTTTTTCTGGATGTTTTTGTCAAGGAGTTGAGAATATTCCTTTGGTTCCATTTTGTAGTATTTGCTAGTTTTATCAGCCTTCACAAATATTTTTTGTCATTTTGTACTTGTTTTATTTGGTTTTTTAATGTTGTTTGGAAATCGTTGTTAGATTTTTTGACTTCAATATTGGTTATCATTCTTTTCATTTGGTCTTCAAAGGGTTTCATATCGTCTATGACTGGTGGTGATCGCCATGATTTGAAATCGTAGGTGTTTTTGTCCTCTTTTTTTTTGCATTCGGGTTCAGGAAAAAGAATGCTTTCCATCTCATATTGCGTACGAACTTTTCGGTTTGTTTTATTAATCTTTTTAAGTAGAATTGTGGGTTAGAAAACGGTATGTTTTTTGTTGACTGCCTAAAAATTGATTTCCTCCATTTTAAAATCCTTCAGGCCACAGTGCTCAACGTGAGGAGCAATTAAGATGAATATAATTAAAAGGCCTAAAATGACTTTAAAAGTGCTCGACCCCTTGGGGAGCAACATTTGTTAATGAATATTAAAAAGGAATATAAAAACTCTACAAATTTGTTTCGAGCGTGTTGCGCTGTCATCAGGATGGTTTTGGTTTGCCCACCGCCGATGTTATATAGCGTGTGGGCTCCCGTTTGCGGTTGTTTGCACGTGCGGGTTGCTGCAAAACCACAACTTAAAGATTGCCATTGAAGCAAACAAAAAGGTAGTGAACTACTTAGACATAACCACTGGATCTCAACAATCATATATATAAACCATACAAGAAACCCAACGATACACCTCTTTATGTACACACCAAAAGTAACCACCACCATCTGTATTGAAGACCATACCCCATGCATAAACAAGAGACTATCAAACCTGTCATGCAGTGAGAGAGTGTTCAACAATGCAGCAGTAGAATATCAGGAGGCACTACAAACAAGTGGATACAATTACAAATTACAATACAACCCAGACAACAACACAAATAAAAGCAAGAAAAATAGGAAAAGAAAAATCATATGGTATAACCCCCCATACGACGGGAAACTCAAAACAAACATAGGGAAAGAATTCTTCAAAATCCTAACAACTTCATTCCCAAAAGAACACAAACTGTCCAAAATATTTAACAAAAACACTGTCAAACTATCGTACTCATGTATGCCCAACCTCAAAAACCTGATTGACGCATCCAACAAAATGAAAATCAGCACAGCAAAGAAGGGTGAAGAAAGGAAATCTTGCAATTGCACCAGAAAGGAGCAGTGCCCACTAAACAACAAATGTCTTCACAACAACATTGTATACCAGGCTACTGTGACATCAGAAAATGAAAAAGAAACATACATAGGGATCACTGAAAACCACTTCAAAACCAGATATGCAAACCACAAACAGTCATTTAATAAAGAAAAATATAAAAACCAAACAGAACTGAGCAAATATATCTGGAAACTTAAAGACGCAAAAACAAGCTACAATATATCCTGGAAAATCATAAAAAGAGCATCACCATACAGCAATGTTTCAAAAAGGTGCAACCTATGTTTAACTGAAAAATGGTTAATACAATGCAAACCACACTTAGCAACTTTAAACACCAAACAGAAATAATAAACAACTGCAGGCATAAATGGAAATCGTTGTTAGTGAACACACCCATAACAAAAACCTGAAAGCCCCCAAAAAACACGTGCAGCCAACCCGCACGTGCAAACAACCGCAAACGGGAGCCCACACGCTATATAACATCGGCGGTGGCAAACCAAAAACCATCCTGATGACAGCGCAACACGCTCGAAACAAATTTGTAGAGTTTTTTATATTCCTTTTTAATATCATTAACAAATATATATAATATATATATATATTATTACATATATATATATATATATATATATATATATATACATACATACACGGTGACATTCAGATACCATAACATACAGACACGGTGACATATGCTAGTTGCCATGACATAAAGACACAGTGAAATATATATACCATGACATACACACACGGTGACATATAGATACCATGACATACAGACACGGTGACATATAGACACCATAACATACAGACGTGCTGACATATAGATTTCCATGACATACAGACATGGTGACATATAGATGCCATGACATACAGACACAGTGTCATATGCTAGTTGCCATAAACATACAGACACGGTGACATATGCTAGTTACCATAACATACAGACACGGTGTCATACAGAGCTGACCCTGGCGAGAGTTCTCTGCTTCCTATTAATCCAGTCGGTCTTCTTTGCCCAGAATTGTATGCCAGAAAGAGTCTGGTGTTTGTTATGAAGAGTCTGGTACTTGTTGCACAGAGTGTGATGCTTGTTACACAGACCCTGATGCTTGTCACACAGAGCTTGATGCTTGTTACACAGAGCTTGATGCTTGTTACACAGAGTTTGATGCTTGTTGCACAGACCCTGAGCTTGTTACACAGAGCTTGATGCTTGTTACACAGAGCTTGATGCTTGTTACACAGAGCTTGATGCTTGTAACACAGAGCCTGATGCTTGTTACACAGAGCCTGATGCTTGTTACACAGAGGTTCATGCTTGTTACACAGTCTGATGCTTGTTACACAGAGTTTGATGCTTGTTGCATAGAGTTTGATGCTTGTTGCACAGAGTTTAATGCTTGTTGCACAGAGTTTAATGCTTGTTGCCCAGAGTTTAATGCTTGTTGCACAGAGTTTGATGCTTGTTGCACAGAGCCCGATGCTTGTTGCA
>CM031615.1:49657881-49672881 GCA_018398815.1 Conus ventricosus | reverse complement strand
CCACACTGAGGTCACCCTCAAACAGGCTGTGGCCACAGGGCAGAAAGAGCAGCGTGACATGGGAATCCCTGCACGTGGTGTAAGGCACGGTGACATTCCAGAGCTTTGGAATGGTGATGTTGATCCTCTCTGGGTCTTTCTCTAATCGATGACTATCACTTTCACATAGTGCATAGGGATGTTCAAATATAGGTTCATTTTTGCATACGGTTTCGATCACTCTTTTGTGCACATGCTTTTCGGGGATATGACCACAGAGGTAGCGGTGGAAGGAGACCTCTAAATCATAGGGGATGTAGGCAACAGTGTTGTCAGTCCACATGGCTGTCCGCCCATAGCTGGACAACAAAAGGTTCGTGTGCATGAAATGTTTGTCATAAACACAATTCAAACACTCGTACATTTCAGTCTTTGATGCACATTCGTATTCGTACATTTCTTATCCTTTTTGATCTACCTAGAATACACTTTTCAAGGAGCTGTAACAATTTAAGAGCAATGACATATCTTGGAGCTGTTTAACTTTAAGGCATAATTTCCAGTGAAATGCCCATGTTAACATGACAGTTGCAAGCAAGCCAAGGGAAAAAAAAACACACACACACACACACACACCACGCACGCACGCACGCACGCACGCACGCACGCACGCACGCACGCACACACACACACACACACACACACACACACACACACAATACTTTAATCTCACTGTGGCATGAAAAAGTTTGTGGAGCCAGTGTAACGAGCCTGCCAACCTGGATACAACAGGTACTGTCGCAAGTCTGGTTTGAAAAAGAACAAAAGAAAATTGTCTACTGTAAAAGTTGTTTTTTTTTATTTCCCGTCCTTTCTGTGTTAGATATATGTACCATATGACTGTCATGTGACGTAGCCTCACATCAAGGCATGTGACGCTCCATCACATGTAGTTTAGTGATATGAATCATTTCCCCATGGCACTACTGAAAAGGAAGAATATTCATGTGGCTTGACTTGTGTAGCGGGCGTCCCCAAATAATTGTGAGAATGACTCATTAAAGAAAGAAGGGTGGTCATTGGGTGAAAGTGACCACTGAGAGATAGTTTAATAAGGGCTGGTAAGGTGGTGGTCATGTGTTTTGAACATGAGTATGCACTCACTAGGAGGAGGGAGGAAAGAATCAGTTTTAGCCCAGCAGATGGCCTAGAGACTCGAACCTGTCAGGACGCTGGTCCTCACTGCTGACCAGTCATTACCAGCCCTTCGCCCTTCACCCTTCACCCCGTGAGGTGGTTAAAGATGGCCATGGTGTGGGGAACACACCGGTAGTTCAGCCCCAGCAATTAAAGACTCCAGGGAGAGGAGTTGGAACTCATCATCTCTCCAGTGACAGGAGAATTCAAGGGAGAGGAGTCGGAACTCATATCTCCAGTGACGGGAGAATTCAAGGGGGCGATACGATGTCTGAGAGAGACAGGGAATCATGATAGTATGGAGAGAGTCTTATATTTGATGCAGGCATGGCATCAATGATTACAGGAGTTATTTATTCTCCTGGTCTGGATCTTGGGCTAATGTAATGTGAAGGCCATGATTTTACAGAATCTTGAATGAATTAGTTTATCTCTCAGTGTAAAGAGAGATACATGTATAAAATCTGTTTATAAATTGTTTGATGTGATTTAGTAAAGTGTTTTTCCCCGAAGGCGAGGGGGAGATGAAAAAACATTCGGTAGTGCGCCTTTTGGTTGATTGGAAAGATTGCGTGTGCGTATGGAGTAAATGCTGTCATGAATGCATGTGTGCAAAAGTGACAGTGTGACAGTGGTGACCCCGACGTAGCTGCCGTTGTTTTCCCCCTGGAAGGAAAAAAAAGGAAGGATTTCTATTTGAGCCCTCGGGGCCTGGAAAAAAAAGATATTTTCAGTTGGGGAAAAAAGAGGATTTTGATTTGTACCCTCAAGGGTTTGAGGGAAGAAAAAAGAAAAGAAATTAGTTAATTATTCATTGTGCATAATATTTGCATTTGTTGTTTTTTTTTTCTATTTCTATGTGTTTCGGGTGGTTGACATTTCTTTTGGTTGGTCTACTCCGTTAAGGTTTTTTTTTTTTTTGGTAGGATTTCTTTTTGACCCTTCCCCACCTCAGGACCGATAGCCTCAACCTCCTCTTGCTCGTGCCTGGCAGCAAGGGGGCAGGGCGTTGAGGAGTCGCTGTCCTTCCCTTAGAGTATTAGAATTTTCTTTGTCCCCTTCCCCAGGACTGATAGCCCCAACCTCTTCCTGCTTTGATTTAGCAGGGGGGCATGGCGTTGGGGAGTCGGTAGTCCTTCCCTTCACGTAAATATCTATTTCTTTCCCTTTCCTATTGTTTCATTTTGATTTTTCCCCTTGCCCCTCAGAGTGTGGGATCGACTTCACCTCCGTCACGCAACTAGTGTAGGTGGTGGAGTTGATTACCGCTCAGCCCAAATAAACATCTTTATCTTTTGATTATTTTTTTTTTCTGTGTGTGTTGCGAGATTTTCTTTGCGTTTGGGTGAATGTGCATTTATTGATTGATTGTTTAGTATTTTGTATTATTACTGTAGTGTAGTGTATATTGTGCATGATTTGTTTTTCCCGTCTCCAGTTTCACGGGAGACAGTGACCACTAGGGTGCTGTCTGAGGGCTTCTTTTGCTGTTCTTGATTTCTTCTCACTGTTCTGATCCTGTGTATCCTTTCATTTCCTTTTCACCCCCTTTTGGTTGATTGGAAAGATTGCGTGTGCGTATGGAGTAAATGCTGTCATGAATGCATGTGTGCAAAAGTGACAGTGTGACAATGACATTCATTTGCCTTTGAACAGCTATTTTTCATGTAAGACTTCTAGTTTAGAAATGTGGAACATATTTTGACGGCAAGTTAGGATATACAATTTACAATGTACTTTCAATGTCATAATGCAGACCTGCAGGTTTGAAAATGTTTAAACGAAAATTTTGTTAACATGCCAACAGAAGTGAGACGGGCTAAAAAGGAGTACAAACAACAGCGCGTTACTATTACTTTGTTTCCTTCATTTTTTTCTTCTTTTCTTTTATTCTTTTTTCTACCCCTCCCCCTCCCTTGAAAACTTTCTTACCTCCGGAAGTCGTAGAATGTATTTTGCCTGTTTCTAATTTTAAGTTATTTTGGGATCAGTTTAAATCTTTTCAACCTTTGCAATATTTAGATTAGCCAGTTATTTGTTATGTAGTCCTGTTGCTCGTTTCTTGTAACTCTCTCTCTCTCTCTCTCTCTCTCTCTCTCTCTCTCTCTCTCTCTCCTCTCTCTCTCTCTCTCTCTCTCTCTCCTCCCTCCTTCCCCCTCCCCCCGCCCCCCCCCCCCCGTTTAAAAATAATTTGATGATGTTAAAAAAGTAACAAAGTTTTGGTGCTTTTGCTGCTAGAGTCCAAAATCATCGACACGATAAAAAGACTTTAAATAAAATAACCAGCCAACTAAACTACCCCTCTCCCCTCCCCCACTTTTTTTTTTTTTTTTTGCTATTGAAGGGAAACAAAATGTTGCTGATGTGATCGTAATGCCAGATCAGATATCAGTCAGCATCAACACGGGTTCGTGTTCTGTGACTACAAAGCAGCATTCTAGTTGTAGTTTTTTTAAGTGACATTTTGAAAGTGTACAGCTATGATAAGGCTTTCAAAAAAGGAAAGGCATTCCCTGTTTTCAGCTCTCTGGTCCTGCTTGTGATGTCTCTGGTAACTATAGATCAAGATGCATCGTTCGCCAGCGATACAAGGGTAGAATCTGGAAGAGAGTATTTCACTGTTCTGATTATGTTACCCTTCTGAAAGCGTTTTTGCCATCAACACGACGATAGAATATAATAGAGATCATTTATTATTTTCTAATCGTTTTCTTCATTATGAAGGCGGTATCGCCATTGACACATCGGTAGAATCTGGTAGAGACCATTCAACTGTTCTGGTCATGTTGTTCACCATAAAAATGATGTCCACCATTAACACAAGGGTAGAATCTAATACAGATTCTTTTATTTTTCACTTTCTAGTTACACTGTACAATGACTTGACTTGACTTGACTTGATCCCTTAGACGTCGGTCCGTGGGGCACCTCTGAAGCAGTGACAACCATCCTTCTCCATTCCTCTCTGTTCTCTGCCCTCCGCAATGTATTTCTCAGCCGCAGGCCTGTCCACTCCGTGATGTTATCCTCCCATCTTTTCCTTTGTCGACCTCTTCGCCTTTGTCCTGGTACTGTGCCCTGCATGATTGTCTTGGCAAGGCCTGTTGATCGTGTGATGTGTCCATACCATTTCAATTTGCGTCTTTTTACTGAGGTTAGGAGATCGACATATGGACCAATTTCATTCTCGATGCGCTTTTTAACTTCCACATTGCTGATGTGATCTCTGTATGAGATGCCAAGGAGTCGTCTGAAGCACCTCATTTCCATTGTTTGGATCTTTTTCTCAAGGTCTGATTTCAGCGTCCATGACTCACAAGCATATAAGAATATCGCCATGACTAAGGATCGCATCAGTCTAATCTTTGAGCTGATGGAGATGTTTTTGTTTCTCCAAAGAGGCGTTAGCTTAGATAGCGTGGCTGTGGTCTGAGCGACTCTTGAGATGATTTCAGGTCTTGATCCTTCGTCTGAGATTGTTGCCCCAAGTACTTAAATGTGTTGACTGGCTCAAGCTTTTTGCTGTTGATGGTTATGTCTTGGGTAAAGCCGATTGGGTTGTTAGTCATGACCTTTGTCTTTTCCGCACTTATTTCCATGCCATAATCAGCAGAGGTGTTGTTGAGTCTGTTGATCAGGTGCACTAGCTCTTGTTCGTTTCCAGCTAGTCCATCTATGTCGTCGCAAAAAAAACAAAAAGAACACTGTACAATATGAAGGCGTTATTCCCCCCCCCCCCCCCCCCCCTAGACATATAGATAAAATCTAATCGGGAATCGTTTTCATTTCTGTCTTCATCAGACTTGTTTACTATGACATGTTGCTGATTTTATAGAAGTAAAATAGCAGCATGAGTCATTCTTCTGTATCAGACGCAGCATGCGACTTGAAAAACAAGTGACATGATGGAAACGAACAACTGCTTTGAAAACAATCGCTATACTTCGTTCTCGTTGCAGCCGGTAGACTAAAGTGAAATCCAGAGCTCCTATTTAGCAAACAATTTTTGCCATTCTGACAAGGGGGCGATACTTCCTGCGCAGCTACATAATTTTTGAGCCATGTTTTTGCTTAAGTGTTCTTCTTCTTTGCGCAATTAATCTGAAGCAAAAAAAAGATAAAAGGTGGCAAACTTCGAACTGTCTCAAGAAAATAAAACCACAAAAGTTAGCACAGTGAAGACATTACATCTCCGTACATAAACATGTGGTGTGTGTGTGTGTGTGTGTGTGTGTGTGTGTGTGTGTGTGTGTGTGTGTGTGTGTGTGTGTGTGTGTGTGTATGTGTGTGTGCGTGTGTCTGTATGCATATATGTACATGTATAAATATATATATATATTATATATATATATATATATATATATATATATATTATATATATATATATATATATATATATATATATATATATATATAATAAAGAAATCCACATGCCCGTGCCCGTTTTCTTCCACTTTATTTTTTTTCTCAAATTTTCGGCTTTTCAGCCTTCATCAGGAATCTGCACATTCGAAAACAATAAGCCATCACACCATTGGCGCTCCCATCCATTTTGGAATATGATGATAATAAATAAAGAAATCCCATGTAGGAATATGATGATAATAAATAAAGAAATCCCATGTAGGAATATGATGATAATAAATAAAGAAATCAAATGGATGGGAATAAAATGGATGGGAGCGCCAATGGTGTGATGGCTTATTGTTTTCGAATTAAAATGGATGGGAGCGCCAATGGTGTGATGGCTTATTGTTTTCGAATGTGCAGATTCCTGATGAAGGCTGAAAGCCGAAAATTTGAGAAAAAAATAAAGTGGAAGAAAACAGGCACGGGCATGTGGGATTTCTTTTTTTATTATCATCATATTCCTACATGGAAACATCCTTGCCCCTTCTACTGCTAGGTGCGGAGTCAGAGTTATAGCAGGGTTTTCTGAAAACTATATATATATATATATTATATATATATATATAAAATATATATATATATAATATATATAATATAAATAATATTATAATATATATATATATATAATTCTATATATATTATACTAGCCGGTGTCCCGGCTTCGCTCGGGTATATCTGTACAATGATTTTCGGCCACCCCTCTCTCTCCCCACTTAAAAGACAATACAATAAATTCAGCTTGGGTTTGTTTCGTTTTTCCATGCGAACCAATTGCCCAGCCTCCTCCTATCTACTTCACCCAATTTCTTCGGACGCCCATCCCTTCTTGCCTCACAATCTTTTTTCCCTCACGAATTTTTTTCGTAATACGATGCACAGTCCATAGGGGATGCTGTACTTTGTGAACTTACCGATGCATTCTCAATTCCTTGATTGAAGTGCTCCAAAATGACAACTCTGTAGGGGCCGCCAAACCTAGTGGATAAGGCGCTGGACTCATGATCCAAAGGTCGTGGTTTCGAATCCCGGCTTGGTCTTGGAAATTTTAAACGGGGAATGTTTCCGCTAAAATGACCGTGGTTCACCCCGATGTCCACCCTGCCCCCGCAGGTGTCAGGCTAATGTGAGGGACCAGCCATCTGCATATCCTTGATTTGGGCACGGACGTTAAATCCAACTCAAACATGAACAACTCTGTGAAAAGATTGCATTTTTCACGATGTATCAGTCTATTGGAAGGGCTCTGGGTAGACAACATTTCGGGTTTTCCCTGTTGGCGCAAGTATAGTCAGTGTTTCTGCGTTCCAGTTCGTAAATGCTGCAACGTAGAACATTCCTTTGTATAAAACACGGAACAGTCAGGTCTGCCCCAAGGGATGAAAATGTGACCCTGGCTCTTGATGATTGTCAGAGCGAAAGCTGGTTTTCCTGGGAAACTGAAGCCATCAGAACTGGAATGGCAGGGGTGAGTCCATGGGTTTTCCAGAGGAATTTTGGGGAGCAGCACCGGTTCACCTTTGTGGGGGCCACATGATATTTTCGCTTCTACAACGTTCCTGTGCAGTCTGGTTTGAAGACACATCGGGGGGGCCATTGATCACCTTTGGCGGTCCAGTGAGTGGAGAATGATCAGGGGGACTCCAGTTTTCAGCAACAGTTCATGCTGTGGACGTCCAAAAAATCTCAATGGAGTTCAGGAGTTCTTGTGGATAAAGGGAGTTCCTCATCATCATTCTGTCGACAGAATCTGTACAGAGTTTCCTCTCCAGGGAAGTCAGATACGATTTTTCTGTTTAGCCGTTGACTGTCTCGTTCAGGGAGGAGATTAGGGCCCCTTTCCGCTGACCAGTCTGAGTCTGCACAGTGAGCATGAAGATCCGGGTAGACTGCTTCTATCAGATCCTCCTGGCTATCATAAAACTGGCATAGTGCTGGGGGGACCAATATAGTATCTGGAAACATGACTCAATGGCACATTGCCAAGTCAAGCAGAAGTTGGCGAAGCTGGCTGTCTGGGATTTCCGGGAACAGGTGGCTCTAATATTTGTGGTTAGACTTTTAAAACAATCATGTTCCGCCACTTTTCAACAGGTGTTGACATGTTTGCTCTGGTGCCATTGAGGACGACAGGGAGGATCTGCCAGAAGTCCCCACAGAACGGGTTTGGGGATGCCTCCCATTGGCCTGTGCACTTGGGTGATGTCCTGCAGCGTAGAGTCCATGGCCTCATAGACAGCTTTGTGGGTCATGGGAGCTTCATCAATTATGACAGTTGCAGCCTCTTTGATGACTTTGGCCAACGTTGACCCACCTTGACGGGCGGGTTGGCGTTTCTTGCTTGTCGGCATCCAGAGGACCTTGAAAGTGCTATGTACTGTCCGCCCACCCGGCAAAAGAGTAGCGGCAATGCCACGGGAAGCAGTGGCTAGCACTATTTTGCCTGTGGAGCAGATCCTGTTCAGGATAAGATTCGGGATGGTTTTTCTTGTCCCTCATGGGAGCATCAAGGAACATTATGTTGCTGTTTTGCTGTGGGATCCTGCCTCTGCTCAACATGGTCAAAAAGCTGTCGTACACGTCTCCTGGTCTGCTGCCCAGCTTCTTCAGCTGATCATCAGCTGCTGCTCGGAGTGCAGTAGTGTCGAATTGGTCTCGGGGTTAGTTTTCCCTTCGAGGCCAGTTTGTCGTTGTGTGACTGTTGGCATCCCATACTCCTCTTTTAGACTTGCCTCCAAGAAGGAAGAGTTTGTACTGAATCACAGTAAGAGCTTGGTTGTAGATGGCATCTGTGTACTGCGCTTCATAACAGACATCTTTTCCCGGACTTGGAAGGGGAAAAATCTTCAGCAAGATGGTCTCTGAAGAGGTTCCACAGGTTGCTGGGTTACTGGGGTTGCAAGCCACCAGGATAATACAGAAGTCAGCAGCAGTCGGGTCTCTGAGGGGATGGGGCTTCTCCAGGGCAAGTTGTAGAAGGCGGTCATCTTCCCGTTTCGGTTTTGTGTAATTGTATATCATTGTTCAGCATTTAAAACTACACCTGTATACCAAATTTCATCAGAAAGTCTAAATTTAGAAAAAAAACGGATCTTAACGGTTTTTAATGCCAATTTTAAGTTTCTGTTCGTGGTAAATTGTATATCATTGTTCAGCGTGTAAAACTGCATCTGTATACCGAATTTCATCAGGAACGGTCTAAATTTATATAATAACGGTCTTTAACAGTCAATTTTTAAGTTTCCGTACGTGTAAGTTGTAAAATCATTGTTCAGCGTGTAAAACTGAATCTGTATACCGAATTTCATCAAGAATGGTCTAAATTTATATAATAACGGTTTTTAACGGTCAATTTTAAGTTTCGGTTTTGTGTAAGTTGTATATATATCATTATTCAGCATTTAAAACTTCATCTGTATACCAATTCATCAAGAAAGGTCTAAATTTAGAAAAAAAACGGATCTTAACGGTTTTTAACGCTCAATTTTAAGTTTCTGTTCGTGTAAATTGTATATCATTGTTCAGCCCTGTTAAAACTGTATCTGTATACCGAATTTCATCAGGAACGGTCTAAATTTATTTTAATAACGGTTTTTAACAGTCAATTTTAAGTTTCGGTTCGTGGGAAGTTGTATATCATTATTCAGCATTTAAAACTTCACCTGTATACCAAATTTCATCAAGAAAGGTCTAATTTTAGAAAATAAAGGATCTTAATGGTTTTTAACGCTCAATTTTTAAATTTCTGTTCGTGTAAATTGTATATCATTGTTCAGCGTTTTAAAACTGCATCTGTATACCGAATTTCATCAGGAACGGTCTAAATTTATATAATAACGGTTTTTAATGGTCATTTTTAAGTTTCGGTTCGTGTAAGTTGTATATCATTATTCAGCATTTGAAACTTCACCTGTATACCAAATTTTTATCAAGAAGGGTCTAAATTTAGAAAATAACGCTTTTTAACGCTAATAAATAACGGTCATAAAACTATCGAATGAACCCATGTTATCCACAGTATGTCCCTCTAGACTCATGCAAGTTTGGTGGCGATCCGACGACTCCCCTTTTCCGCCACATCAGAAAAGATTGTATTTTTGATCGTTTTAAGGGGGGTAAAGTGTTGTTAACGGTTTTTTAACGGTTTATAAATAACTGTCGTAGAAATGTCCAATGACCCTATGTTACTCGGGAGTGTCCCTCTAGGTTCGATGTACCTGTGCAATTTTCACAACGGCCATTTGATGAAAAGCAGAGGAAAAAGATGTCTTGAAACCGTTATAACAGTTTTGTAACGGTTTTTAACGGTTTTTTTTTTTTAGAGATTAGTCCAAAACCATCCTTGGGTCACAACAGACGTACCTGCTAAATTTCAAGAAGATCGGGTTCTAAAAAGTTTCTTTTATGGGTTTGGGGTTTTTAACGGTTTTTTACTGTTATAAATAACGGTTTTTGTAACTGCCAAATAACGGTTTTTCATTTTAGAGAAGTATCCTGTACCTGTGCAATGTCACAACGGCATTTGATGAAAAGCAGAGGAAAAAGATGTCTTTGAAACCGTTTTTAACTTTTTTTAACGGTTTTTAACGGTTTTTTTTTTTATTAGAGATTAGCCCAAAAACCATCCTCGGGTCACAACAGACGTACCTGCCAAATTTCATTACAATCGGTTGAGCCGTTTTTGAGTCTATAGCGTACACACACACACACACACACGCACACAGAATTTGCCATTAAAATATTAGTAAAATATTGGTTTACTGAACAGCAGAGCTGACCACTCAGACTGGGTTCCATATCTTTTGATCTCCCTTGCATCCTTGAATGGATCCTCAAGCACAGGCTCAAAAAATTGTCCCCTATATTTTTATACTGTTTGCATAATGCTTTTAGTTTTTAGCAACTTTTTCCTCTCCACACTTTCCTTTTGGGTTCCCCTTTTACTACCCTTCGCTGGCTGCTTTGGGGGTGCTGTTGGATTCTTTTTGAACCCTTGCTGATGAGAACACCACAGAATTATGGACTTCGGTGTGTCTCTATTTTACACCAAGGCACAGACACAATCAGCCGTGTCTCCCTGATGAGTCCGATCCAGCGGACGAAAGGCCTAGGGGGCAGGCAATACAAATAGATCTGTCTTCGAAGGGGAGTGCGATGGTTCCCTCAGGCAGCTAGTGAAGGGTTTGTCATATTTTTAATATATTCCCCCATTTTCTTTATCTTTATTTTTTTTTTCTTTTTTTTTAAATTAAAATCTTTGCCAAGTCGTTACTGGAATGACTGAAGAATTGTTAACCTGCACTTGTTTTCTTTCCCCCTATTTAATTGTTCAGCGTATAATGTTTGGTCAATCAGTGGGAGATTGCATCTCTTAGGAGATCCAAGTAAAGGTTGTTTTTGTACAATTCTTAGCCACTCACAATGCTTGGGTTATTGAACAGCAGAGCTGACCACTCAGACTGTTCCATATCTTTTGATCTCCCTTGCATCCCTTTAATGGATCCTCAAGCATAGGCTCAAGATTGTCCCCTATATTTTTATACTGTTTGCAAATGCTTTTAGTTTTTTAGCAACATTTTTCCTCTCCAACACTTTCCTTTTGTTCCTTTTACTACCCTTCACTGGCTGCTTTGGGGGTGCTGTTGGATTCTTTTTTGAACCCTTGGTGATGAGAACAAACCACAGAATTATGGACTTTGGTGTGTCTCTATTTGACACCAAGGGCACAGACACAATCAGCCGTGTCTCCCTGATGAGTCCGATCCAGCGGACGAAAGGCCTAGGAGCAGGCAATACAAATAGATCTGTCTTCGAAGGGGAGTACGATTGTTCCCTCAGGGAGCTAGTGAAGGGTTTGTCAATTTATAATTTATTCCCCCCATTTTCTCCATCTTTATTTTTTTTTAATTAAAATCTTCGCCAAGTCGTTACTATATTGACTGAAGAATTGTTAACCTGCACTTGTTTTCTCCCACTATTTAATTGTTCAGCAGTATATATATATATATATATATATATATATATATATATAATATATGTATATATATATATATATATATATATATTTGTTAAAAGTAAGGTTTAAAACTATCTACAGCGCTGTTTCATGCAATGCAATCATCAGGATGTGGTGGGTCTGTGCTGCCGGTGTTTTATAACTGCTTGTGTTGTCTGTCATCACGTGCTGTCTGTGTTTTTCGTGTGTTTCTGGTTCTTGTTCACTGATAGGAATTTCCACTTGTGCCTGCAGTTGTTAACCATTTCTATCCTAGTATTTAAAGTTGCCAGTTGTGGTTTGCATAGTATTATGTGCTTTTCTGTTGAGCATAGGTTACATCTTTTTGAAATGTTGTTGTATGGTGCTGCTCTTTCTATGATTTTCCAGGATATATTGTATTCTATCTTTTTCTCTTTGAGCTTC
This sequence comes from Conus ventricosus, assembly GCA_018398815.1. Taxonomy (NCBI): domain Eukaryota; kingdom Metazoa; phylum Mollusca; class Gastropoda; order Neogastropoda; family Conidae; genus Conus; species Conus ventricosus. The sequence goes on along the minus strand of CM031615.1, from coordinate 49,660,877 downwards.
CAGATGTATTTACTCAATTCTGTTTGGTTTTTGTATCTTTCTTTGTTAAATGACTGTTTGTGGTTTGCATATCTAGTTTTAAATTGGTTTTCAGTGATACCTATATATGTTTCTTCTGCGTTCTCTGATGTTACAGTGGCTTGGTACACAATGCTGTTGTAGAGGCATTTGTTGCTCAGAGGGCACTGTTCTTTCTTGATACAGTTGCAGGATTTCCTTTCATCACCCTCGTTTTTCTCTGTACTGCTTTTCATTTTGTTGGTTGAATCAATGATGTTTTTAAGGTTGGGCATACATGAGTATGATAATTTGATGCTGTTTTTGTTGAATATCTTGGATAATTTGTGCTCTTTTGGGAATGATGATGTTAGGATTCTAAAGAATTCTTTCCCTATATTTGTTTTCACTCTTCCGTCATATGGGGGGTTGTACCATATGATCTTTCTTTTCCTGTTCTTCTTGTGTCTGCTCATGTCATTATCTGGGTCATATTGTAGTTTGTAGTTGTAGCCACTTTTGTGTAACGCTTCTTGATATTCAGCTGCAGCGTTATTGAATGCTGTTTCATTGCATGACAGGTTAGATAATCTCTTATTTATGCCTCTGGGTATTGTTTTTAGTATGGAAGGTGGATGGTTACTTTTGATATTTACATAAACAGGTGTATCATTTGGTTTTTTGTATGGTTTATATATGTGCTGGTTGAGATCAAACGTTATATCTAGATAGTTCACTATCTTTTTATTTGCTTCTATAGTGATTTTTAGATTTTGGTTTTGGAAGATTTTACACAGTTCTTTTTTCTTATTTTCAATGTTTCTAGGGTTGTCATTCAGCGCAGCAAGGCCGTCATCCCTGTACAGTCCGACTTGTTTTCCCAATTTCTTTTGAATGTTAGACAGCATGAACAGTCCGACAAGTTCGCAAGTTTCGGCACCATCATACGATCCCATTGTGACATCAAAAGTTGAATTCTTGTTTGCGCTCTTGGTCCAGATTTCATTTTTGCTGTGTAGTAGAGCAAAGATACAAAAACCAAACAGAATTGAGTAAATACATCTGGAAGCTCAAAGAGAAAAAGATAGAATACAATATATCCTGGAAAATCATAGAAAGAGCAGCACCATACAACAACATTTCAAAAGATGTAACCTATGCTCAACAGAAAAGCACATAATACTATGCAAACCACAACTGGCAACTTTAAATACTAGGATAGAAATGGTTAACAACTGCAGGCACAAGTGGAAATTCCTATCAGTGAACAAGAACCAGAAACACACGAAAAACACAGACAGCACGTGATGACAGACAACACAAGCAGTTATAAAACACCGGCAGCACAGACCCACCACATCCTGATGATTGCATTGCATGAAACAGCGCTGTAGATAGTTTTTAAAACCTTACTTTTAACAAATGTTGCTCCCAGTTCGGTTGAGCATTTTTTTTAAATCTCTGCTGGTATTCACTACCATTGTCTATATATAGAATTATTGAATTATAAACAAAGCTTTCTCTTATGTCTTAGATTGAAGAAATAGGGGGAGATATGCATTCATACCTGCAGTGGCAGATGATTCTGCCTAACTAACAGTATGTGCTTGAGTGGGTGGATGGGGAAAAAATGAAATAAATGCTTCTTAAAATGAGCCTTCAGCAAGCTTATATTCTCCAAGGGGGAGAGACATCCTCCAATAGGGAGGGAAACTCACTAACATATAACTCCTGGTCATATACCGATATTTCGAAACTTGGTGGTTTCTCCTCAGTGACCCCGGAAAGTGGTAATTTGACTCCTCTGCCTTTTCAGTTTTAAGAAGAATGCAATCCCAGAAAAGGCTGGTGTGCAATACTGTAGTATGTTTGTTGAGTTTTCAAAAAACCAACCAAAGGTGCCATCAAAGAAGCAAAAGAAAATCATGAAAGAGCAAAACAAGCTACATTTTCTTGTGAAAAGTAGAAAATATAAAAAGATATCCTCTAAGACACAAGTGCTGAGGGCCAGTTCTTGGAATGAATCCACAAGGGACTAAAATACAACAAACTAATAAATTCCAAGGATCAGTACCGAGCACCGTTCCAGCAACTTACAGAGCAGCTTGGTGTTGCAATGACTGCAAGAAATATTGAATTATAAACAAAGCTTGCTCTTATGTCTTAGATTGAAGAAATAGGGGGAGATATGCATTCAAACCTGCAGTGGCAGATGATTCTGCCTAACTAACAGTATGTGCTTGAGTGGGTGGATGGGGAAAAAATAAAATAAATGCTTCTCAAAATGAGCCTTCAGCAAGCTTATATTCTCCAAGGGGGAGAGACATCCTCCAATAGGGAGGGAAACTCACTAACATATAACTATATATATATATATAGTTAAAAGAGGAATCTTAAAACTATCTACAAATTTGTTTCAAGCGTGTTGCGCTGTCATCAGGATGGTTTTTGGTTTGCCCACCGCCGATGTTATATTTATATATATATATATATATATATATATATTATATATATATATATATATATATATATTTGTGTGTGTGTGTGTGTGTGTGTGTGTGTGTGTGTGTGTGTGTGTGTGTGTGTGTGTGTGTGTGTGTGTGTTTGAGAGAGAGTGAGAGAGAGAGAGAGAAACCTTGATGATATTGAACTTACACGTCAGGCGCATCATTAGAAGCTGATGTCAGTCCCATAATTATGTCACCCCTTATTTTAGACGCAAGCAAAGCTTGCATCACGATTGTCAACTCCTTCTCTGTAGCCAGTGTCCCGAGGTATGCTTTACGACTGTGACACATCTGTTCAGAAAGATATATCACCAGCTATGTTCACTCGCGTTGCTAGCTGCCAGTGACATAACAAACAGCCTAACAATCACTTTGTACTGTGTGGTACGTCGTGTCGTCTTTGTTTAGTGGGTTACACATGATACTGGTCTATGACGGAGAGAATCAATATCGCAACGGAACCTAGAAAATGTATTGTGCTGGTTACATTGT
>CM031615.1:49635381-49652881 GCA_018398815.1 Conus ventricosus | reverse complement strand
ATGTGATTTCCACTTTTGTTCTTCGCTCGTTTCAAAAAAACAATCTTCCTATTGGTAACAAAGAACTTTTGAGCATTGACCAGTTTAAGAGTTTAAGGCCTGTCTTTACCAAATCACCAGCTAAACTGGGTCGGTTCCCTTTTTTTCACCAATTTGGATTTTTTCTTGTTTGATTGTTTTTATGAGGAGTAAACTATCAAAGAGCAGCTGTCCTTGCAAATTACCAAATCGATGTTTTCCGGAGTTTTCTCTTTACCAAATCGTTTACATACCAAACTTCCATTACGTTAATTCTTTCCTTTTCAAACGATCCTGTGCATGACGAATCAGTATTGAGACATATTTATTTCATTTGACGGCGTTTCGTGTACAACGTTGGTAGATAAACAAAACGTCTTTGTAATCAAAAGGTATGTTGAATGCTAAGACCCCATTTGTTTGACCAGTTCCTTAATCAGAGCATTCCCTTGATCTCTGTTCTATGACTATGTTACTTCTGTTTGTAACCAGAAATGCTGTCATCGGTATTTGTATCATTTTCATCTGAACCTGTGTCTTGTTACAGAAGGTGGATGCTTAGAGATTTTTACTATGTTATTCAGCATTTTAATTGCAAGCAGCTCCTTGACCAGGACAATCTGGAGAGGCGACAACGGGTATCCTTGTCTGATACCGAATACAACATCAAATGCCTCAGAAAGCCAGATGTGAATAACATGAATAGATTAACGCTAACATTTCTTTTCTTAACATTAGACATATTGTCACCAATATCGTCGTTAAAGTGTTTATCAAACATGATATTTATTCCTCGCTTGGTACTGATGTTATTTGGTGTCTGGTTACTTTCGAACATGAACTGTCCTTTCAACGTCTGGATGTTGAGCTGTTTTTGCGTCAGTAAACGGTATGAGATTCAAACAACACACACACACACACACACACACACTCTCTCTCTCTCTCTCTCTCTCTCTCTCTCTCTCTCTCTCTCTCTCTCTCTCTCTCTCTCTCTCTCTCTCTCTCTCTCTCTCTCTTTCACACACACACACACACACACACACACACACACACACACACACGCGCGCGCGCGCGCGCGCACACACACACACACACACACAGACACACACACACAGCGCGCGCGCGCGCGCGCACACACACACACACACACACACACACAACACACACACACACACACACACACACACACACACACAATGTTTTTTTTGTTGGTTAAAATCTTTGCGAAGTCATCGTTGTAATAATGGAGGAATCTTTAGTCTGCGCTCGTTTTTCACTGCTACGTATTTGTTCCTTATACTTTTGATGAATCAATCACTAAGAGATTGCCTCTCTTAAGAGATCCGAGTAAAGGCTGTACAGCAAAATTCTTAACTGCTGTCAACACGTATGTGCTTGATGATGCTTGGGTCATTAAATTGTTTAACTGACCACTCTGGCACCCTTTGACCTCTGCTGTACCCTTTGACCTCTGCTGTATCCTCCAATGGATCCCCAACAGAGGCTCACAGATCCTCTCCCCCCTCTCCCTTAGTTATTCCTCTTTACAGAACGATTTTCTTCTGGCAGCTTATATCCGTACAGTGCTTGCCTATCATTTTACTTTTCTACCCTTCCCTGGTCGCCTTGGCGTGCCACTGGACCTTGTTTTCGAACCATTGGTGGAGAACAAATCACAGAATAATAGACGGTGGTTTATCTCCCTTTGATGCCAAGGGGAGACCGACAGTGAGCCGTGTCTCACTGATGAGTCCGAATCAGCGGACGAAAGCTAGTACCGGGTGATAGGACAGGTTTATGATTTGACTGTCTTAGTCCCCACATGCCTCTGGTGAAGGATCTGGTATTTGTAAGCCAGAGATTTTTTTTCAACTCTGTTTTCTGTTTTCTTACCACCACCACCACTGCCAGAATAAAAAACGTTCTGTAAAGAGGAATAACTAAAGGGGTGGTAAGGTGGGTGGGGGGTAGGGGTGGGGATTCTGTGAACCTATGTTGAGCCAATGTTCTTTACAGAGCCACCACCACTGTTTCTTTCCTTTAATCTTTACTTAGTCATTGCCGTAATGGTAAAGGGATTGTGTAGTCTGCACTTGTTTCCTCCACTACACACAACACACACACACACACACACACACACACACCACACACACACACACACACACACACACACATACACACACACACACACACACGCGAGCGCGCACGCACGCACGCACGCACGCACGCACGCACGCACGCACGCACGCACGCACGCACGCACGCACACATACTCACACGTTGAGAATGAATCACATCTCGGACAGTCAATCGACTCTTGATATCGGAAAAACAAAATATGCCCATCAAAAAGAAACTGGAATCTGAATGGATAGATATCTGGAAAGATCGAACAAGAAGCACTTCGAAAATATACTTTTACTATACAGTGACTAAAAAACTACCGACTAGAACCATATACAGTAAACGTGGAATACTTCCAACAGAGACGTGACCTCGGCAGACTTCGCGTCAGCGTTCATGACCTACAAACAGAAAGGGGTAGATAGACGAACGCTACAAGAGAAGACGCGAAATGCTGAGAACATGGTGTGGTTGAAGATGAAACTCATTTCCTGGACTACTGCTCTAGATACAAACTGCTGCGACTGAAGCTAACAGAACAGCTACCATAAGATATACCAAAGCCAAACCTGCAAACACTAATTCAAAGTGAAATGCCAGGTATTGACGACTTACACATTCGTATTGCAAAATACGTTTATGTTTGCATGAATTTGAAAAGACAATAATGGCTCAATGTAAAGGCACAGATGAATTATGGTCTATCCATTAATGGTGATTTCTCATAATACCATGCTGTGTCTATAGAACCTTAAGAGTTCTCGTGACAATGAAAGTCTTAGTCTGAGTCTGAGCCCCCCCCCCCCCCCCCGCGCGTGTGTATGTGTGTGAGTGTGTGTGTGTGTGTGTGTGTGTGTGTGTGTGTGTGTGTGTGTGTGTGTGTGTGTGTGTGTGTGTGTGTGTTTGTGTGAGTGTGTGTGTGTGTGTGTGTGTGTGTGTGTGTGTGTGTGTGTGTGTGTGTGTGTGTGTGTGTGTGTGAATGCTGCCGCCCAAGTGGATCCATTGCCTATGGAACGTGTTTCCTTTAAAAACGAAAAAAAAGATGAATAAATAGATAAATGAATAAATAAACAGAATGAAATAAAATAACAGGAGAAATAATGGAGTTTGAGATGATTACAGATTTACCTGCAAACTGATCCAGTTTAAACATGCTCAAATTAAGCTGGTGCCTGTGTTCTATTTTTCATCAAAAGTGTATGAAATCAAGGTTTTGCTAATGTGACACTGCTACACTACACCCTAACCCACTCCCTCGCTACATGCACACCGAGTCATCTACACACACCTGGTGAAAAGTTACACGAAACTTGACGCCAGAAGCTGGGCAGGGATACGAATGGTGTGGTCTTCCACCACAGCACACACGGACGTGTACAACATCCCCATCCACCCGGAACGGGATCACCGTCTCGTTCAGTCTCACCCTATCGCCCTTCACCACTGTCTTCACAACGGTCCCTGTGACAGTCGATATGGTCACTCCCAGTCCGGTTGCAGTCTTGACCGCAGAGCAGGCCACATAGGAATAAAAGTTGATGTTGTTGCTGAGGAAGCTGAAATGATCGGCAGGAACATGCATGGTACCCCACAGGTCTTGCAGCGGCTGAATTCTCATTTCTCGGTACCAGCCTGGAGGCTGCACAACGTCTGTTCAATAGAAAGTGCCAGAGATCAGAATAAAGACACAAAGAAAAAGAAACGTATGGATAGGAGATTTCTTTACCTTTGTCTGTCATGGACGAGTGTGTTAGGTGGACAGGGGATATGACGTCCTTCTAATCAAATAGGGTGGACAAAGAGTCGCTTCTTTCTTTTCTTTTCATTTCTTTCTTTTTTCCCGCAAGAGATAGAGTAAGTGCACGCGGGAGACGTAGTGACACGCTTTAAAAGCGTTACAGAACATAAACTCCTGCTCCAAATCATGATCAAAATGACAGCATTACTAAGATTTGTCAGTTAAAACATCACACTATTTTTGATTACCTTATTTGAAGTTTTGATGCTTTATCAGCGGACCAGTAGGCCCTTTTGCTTGAGAAGATACCAGACACGTTGCAGCAGGGAGTAAAAACATGTTCTGATGAGATCAAATGTATGTGGGTGCCATTTCTCACTACTGTGAATTAATATTTAAAGCCTAGCGGACAACACAATGGATGCGACTTCGTGTTTCCAAAATTGCCCTGACATACTTAATGGGAGGGCTGTTCCGACCACAGTAGGAGTGGAGAAGATTGCTGTCGTTTCCACTCTTCTGTTTTTTCTTCAAAGGAGTTGTGATTGGAGGCCTTTTCTTCGTAGAGGAGGTATTGCCTCGTACATGGTCGGAGATGGTCTTGCAGCACCTCAAATACTTCTTGGAGTTTATAGTTCTTTCCTCGTAGATAAGATTACTCACATTGAAATAATGAATACAGCCCCATCACCGTGTGTTTCAGATTACATGTTTGTGTATCCCTGTATCCATGTATTACGGTCATCACTTTTCATGGGAGTTTTGCCAACCTGTTCCGCCCTTCTGGTGTTCATCAGACGGATCATTTCGGCACTGAACAAGGCGTGTCTCCAAAGACCATTCACAGTACAGCCCAGTATCTGCTTCTCTTGATCTTTCTGGGGTTTTTGTGTCCTAATCATAACCCTCATTCTTACACTTTTTCTTTTGAACAAAACGAGCAAGCAAGAAAAGAAAAGAAAAAAAATGCTTTGATGCAATCTGCTGACGAGAACCACATAGATTAACTCTGAGCAAAGAAAAGAAAAGATCTGCCTCGCTACCGGCCTGTACTCCACAAATTACAGAGCTGAAGCAGAAGCCCTGAAAACAGCAGCAGCCCACATCGAGGTCAGCCCCTACGCCAGCCACAACGTTGTCTTCCTGACCGACGCCCTGTCCATCTTGCAAGCCCTTCAGTCCAACAGAAATCCAGAACTCAATGATCTGTCCTCATCTCTCGCCTCCCTCTGCACAAGTCACACAGTCACCCTGCAGTGGATTCCCTCCCACTGCAACGGGCTCGGCAATGAGACTGCTGACTCCTTGGCAAAGGAGGGCACTACAAAGGAGCAGATGGACAGATCTACCAGCTTCACCGAATCCAGGACCATCATCAAGGCCAAGCTGCAGAACAAGTGGAAGCAGCAGCATCCACGCCACAACAGAGCAGACCCGTACTACCTGCTGACTCGACGAGAGCAGGTAGTCATTTTCAGGCTCAGGACAGGCCACAACCGCCTGAAGCACCACCTATTTTCTAAACTCCGCATCGGCAACACAGAGCAGTGCCCCTGCAGAACAGACAGCCAGACAACAGAACATCTGCTGCAGTCCTGCCCGCTCCACCAAGCGCTCCGAGAGAAAACCTGGCCCGACCCAATACCAGTGGCCCGGAAGCTCTACGGAGGACTGGAGGACCTGCGACGTACTGCCACCTTTGTCGAGGAGACGGGGGAATCCATCTAAAGACATGACGAACGCGACAACAACAACAACTCTGAGCCACGTACGCATAAGGACATACTGGTAAAATGTGCTGCAATGAAAACCTTCCTACCGCTGGAAGTCGTAGTATGTATTTTGCCTGTTTCTAATGTTAAGTTATTTTGGAATCAGTTTAATCTTTTCAACCTTTCAAGATTTAGATTAGCCAGTTATTTGTTATGTTGTCCTATTGCTCGTTTCTTGTGACTCTCTGTCTGTCTGTCTGTCTCTGTCTCTCTCTGTGTCTCTCTCTCTCTGTCTCTCTCTCTGACTCTCTCTCTCTCTCTCTCTCTCTCTCTCTCTCTCTCTCTCTCTCTCTCTCTCTCTCTCTCTCTCTCTCCTTCTTCCTTTTTTCCCGTTTTTTTTTTGATGATGTCAAAAAAATTAACAAAGTTTTGCTGTTTTTGATGCTAGAGTCTAAAGTCATCGACACCATGAAAAGACTTTAAAGGATAGAACTTTCTATCTAACGCATAAGAAGAAACGACCGGGAAGAGAACATTTGTACATTTCAAGAACTAACAGGAGTAACAGGTGCGCTTGTTTTGGCCACAGGAAAAGAAGTCTCGGAAAGGCGTGCTTGATACAATCACAAAGCACAATCCTGCTTGTGTCAGATGTGAATGATCATCGTTGTTTTATGTCAAGATCACACGTCCCAAACAACACAGGAGATAAAATGGCTCTCTTTCAGAAGGTAAACGGAAAGGAACGGAACTATCTCCGCATTTCACTTTTTTTTCATTCATTTCTATTTATTTATCTATCTATCTGTCTGACTGTTTATTTATCTATTTATTTATTTATTTATATATCTATTTATTCATTTATTTATTTGGGGGTATACTTTTTAGTTGAGAAACTTTTATAAGATTGATAAAGCCGAGTATCTACTCACAGTTGACTCAACGAAGGACTTTGACTCCATTTCTAAGGCACTCTGTACCCGCTTTTTTTTTTGTATGTTATTTTCTTTAGTCTGGGGCAGGGAGGGAAGAATATTTCCAGCACAATGTAGTTAAAAACCATGGAATTGACATAGAGGACTCTGGGACATGCACGCTTATATTAGAATCGAGCACGACTGCGGCGTGTGTATGCATGCGTGCGTGTGTGCGTGTGTGTGTGTGTGTGTATACTTGTGTGTGTGTGTGTGTGTGTGTGTGTGTGTGTGTGTGTGTGTGTGTGTGTGTGTGTGTGTGTGTGTGTGTGTGTGTGTGTGTGTGTGTGAGGGGAATATCAGCAGGACGATGTAGCACATGTGCACGTTTTGTTAGTATATTCTCGAGCTTGTAGTTAAAAACCTGAGAGATGTATCACGTCCAGCAGATGAAGACCATTGGTCAGGCGAGTAAACTCCTCACACAACAGACCCAGTCACATGGTTGACGCCACTCACGTGGTGAGTTCACTGTCAGTTGTGAACTCCTGCTCACACTTCCTCAGCGGGGCGTCAGTCCGGTGAACACAAACGCACACCCGCACAGGAAAGGAAGATGTCACAAACCAGCCGCACAAATAATTCATTCTTCCTTTCTGTAAGGCCTCCCTGAAAGCCAACTTTTAATCAAGTACCTATCTATCTATCTGTCTATCTGTCTATCTATCTATCTATCTATCTATCTATCCATCTATCTATCTATCTATCTATCTATCTATCTATCTAATTACATATCGGACTATCAATCTGCCTATCTATCTGTCTATATGTATGTCTGTCTGTCTGTCTGCCTGTTTGTCTGTCTGTCTGTCTGCCTGTTTGTCTGTCAGTCTGTCTTTCTGTTTATCTTTCCGTCTGTCTTATGCATCATCTTCATTCCTATCGCAATATATATTAGCATGAATATGAATTCGCCCGACAGACAGACAGACAGACAGACACAGAGTGATAATGTGCTATTGTCGGTGATGTGATAATGTTTGCTTTGCCATCCTGGCTAAACTTACACTCATTTGCTGATTCACGAAGAATTTCCAACCTTTCGTGACTGTCTTTCGTTGACAAGACCGGAATTTGTGTTCCATTGGCAGTGGAAGTGTGTCCATATTGAGTGGTTCCACGGAGGCTAGTTGTGTTTGGTGTGAAACCAGACGTGCTCCATGACGTGGTCTGCTGGTGTTGGGTATCACTGGGAAAACGGCTTGTAGAGCGGACTGGTCTCGTTAAAAACTGTTCTATTGGAACCCAGCATGGTGCCCACATCAAACATACCACCACTGGTCAAAGGTCGTATCCTCGTTGGCTTGTATTTATAGGTGGCTGTGGTGTTAAAAAGATGCAAATTTGACTGTTTTACCTTGTTTTTCATCTGTTTGGGCATTTCAAAGATAAAATACCGAAACACACACCACACACACACACACACACACACACACACACACACACACACACACACACACACACACACACTAGTTGAGATGAGTTCACACACACACACACACACACACACACACACACACACACACACACACACACACACACACACACACACACACACACACACACACACACGTTGAGCTGAGTTCAACAGAAACAAATCAAGTACAGGTATTCATTTTCATCAAGGCCATTTAGCACACGCCACAGAGGCAAAAGCCCGACATCTCTACATTACTTATCTAACGTAAGTTTCGACACAATGTATGTTCTACCTACTCCTTAAATTCACAAACTGGAGTGTTTGAAGATTCTTTCGGAAGTAACCATTTTGCTAGTTTCATTGTCATTGTTGAAATATATTACCACTGACCGACAATGTAAAGAAAATAGTATTCATCTATTGTCCCTTTTTCCCATCATAATTGCAAATTGACTTGAAATCCTTTCAGGCGTAACACGAGTCATGACACACTGCAGTAATGGAAGATGAATATATTAAAACATTTTATCAAAATTTCACAAAAGATCTCATTTGAGCAGCAGAACATAATATTCTACAATGTTATCATAACAAAGACGCAAATAAAAGATTCATTCACGCCAAAACACACTAACACTACATACTGGACAAAGAAAAAAGGAAATGTCACGAATTGCTCAAAAATGAATGCAAAACTTGGGCTAACTATAGTAACAATTTAAAAAAAGCATGTGCGAGCTTCGTTTTGCAGTGAGTGTCAGAAGACAACAATGTTTGGAAGAGTGTCATCAAAATAAGGAAAAGGACTTTCATCACCTCAGCTTTTCAGTCAGCAGTAGGATCATCTTTTTTTCTCTTTTTTTTTCAAAATGCTAAATTTGTTGTTCACGTGTTCTTTGAAAATAGTTTGTACTACACCATGTTTGTTGACATGATCTTTGAAAATAGTTTTCATTACATCAGTTTTGCTGATGTATTCTTTGCAAATAGTTTGCACTGCAACATTTTTATTGACATGTTCTTCGAAAATAGTTTGAAACACAACATTTTGGATGGTATGTTCTTCGAAAATAGTTTGTACCACAAAATGAGCAAAGAAGTATTTGAAACTCATGGCAGACGCTTCAGACGTTTTGAAATCGTCCGTTCAATGCCATGATGTTCGAGGTGCTTGATTTCTTCGTAATGATGAAAAGCTTAGTATCAAGCTCGAATGATAGTTTCTTCCAAATGGTGTTCCACTGACCATCAGACAGAAAAACGCTGATAAGTTGTCATCCTGCAGCTGATGGGACAAACGTTGATACTAGTGGGCAACACAAAAAATAGATCTGTTTTCCAGACAGACTTGGATAATCCCCATATTCTGCTAGTGACAAGTTTCATAGTTACACCTTTAACCCCCTTTCTGCTAGTGACAAGTTTCATAGTTACACCTTTAACCCCCTTTTCCATCCCCACCCCCACCCTACCTGTCTTTTTTGCCTACAAAATTCTGTCCAGTCATTGCCGTAATGAAGGTAATGGCTTTTTTACAACGACTTTTACTTGGACACCATATGAAATGCCTTCAGCCCCTCTGTTTGACCAAACAATAACATACTGAATATGCTTCTTCCTCCTCATCCTCTTCTTCTTCTTCTTCTTGCTTATCTTCCTGCTCTCCTCCTCCTCTCTCCTGCTCCTTCTTCTTCTTCTTCTTCTTCTTCTTCTTCTTCTTCTTCTTCTTTTTCTTCTTCTTCTTCTTCTTCTTCTTCTTCTTCTTCTTCTTCTTCTTCTTCTTCTTCTTCCTCTTCCTCTTCTTGCTCTTTTTCTTCTTCTTCTTCTTCTTCTTCTTCTTCTTCTTCTTCTTCTTCTTCTTCTTCTTCTTCTTCTTCTTCTTCTTCCTCTTCCTCTTCTTGCTCTTTTTCTTCTTCTTCTTTCTTCTTCTTCTTCTTCTTCTTCTTCTTCTTCTTCTTCTTCTTCTTCTTCGTCTTCGTCACCCCCCATCCCCTGCTGCTCCCCACTACTGAATAGTTCAGCTACACAGATGTCGGCTGACATTTTTCAGTCCTGTCTCCACTTGGCCACCCTGACGACAGGAATCGTGGCCCTGTGCAGTGGACTTTGGGGAGACGCTGCAGGGCACTGGCGATTTCGCTGAGGCTGACCGCGACCTTCACCCACAACACTGGACTTCCCATTGAGCATGTCTGAGAACACAAAAGGACAAGAAGAAGAAGAAGAAGAAGAAGAAGAAGAAGAATATTCCATGTGTTATTGTTAGGTCAAAAAGAGGCTGAAGGCATTTCTTATGGTGTCCAAGTAAAAGCCATTTTGTACAATTCATAGCTTCGCCCATGACACCAAACTGCCCATTCAGCGTAGCTCGGAACGTAGGAGAAGAAGAAGAAGAAAACGAAGGAGGAAAAGAAGGAGGAGGAGGAAAAGAAGAAGAAGAAGATTCAATATGTTATTGTTTGGTCAAACAGAGGTCGATGACATCTCACAGGATATCCAAGTGAAAGTCATTTTGCACAACTGTAAGCTGTTGTCAGCACTGCTGTCGCTAGCAATGCTTGGGTCATTCAACAGTGGAGCTGACCTCTCAGACTGTTGGTGCAGTCTGATCTTCCTTGCCTAACGTTTGGGTCCTCAAACATGATTTTAACTTTGTCCTTTTTACACTGATTATTCTTGTCTTCTTTTGTGCATTTTCCCCTTTCAACATGCTTCTTTGTCCCTTTTTCGCCTTTGGCTGGCTCTTGTAGGAGACAGCTGGATTTTGCGTTATCCCCTTGGTAGTGAAAGTATCACAAACGACATGTGATGTATTTCCATTTTCTTACCAAGTATGGACCAACACATCCAGCCGGCTTCCACTAACGACTCCCAGCCGATGCTCTCGACAAGAAAAGTGTCTAGTGAGCACAGAGGAGCACTCTGCTGTGAAGTAACACAAAAAACGTTGATCACAATGACAATTTCAACGTGTGTCCGCATATAAAGCAGGCGTTAATATAAAGAATGGCCTATGGAGACCAGCAACCGGAGGTAGGAAACAACAAAAGTTGCAAAATGACTTTTAGAATTTCCAAGGTTAAACGTAATGAATGTCACGAACCAGAGAAGCCCAAAGATTAATGCAACCATGAAGGATGCACAGTCTAAGTTCGACTGTCGTCTTTACTGTGCATGTTTGCATCAACCTTCAAGCCCTTTGGGCTTGTGCAATGCAGTGATTATCAAATAAAGTTTTTATAAAAGTACATTTTAAATGTAGTTAATAGCGAGCCGCCAAGAAAACGTAGACAAACGAATCACAAGACAAAACACGACGTGTTTAGACCTCTTAGGTCTTCTTCAGGCAAGATACAAAACACTCAGGGCAACGAAAATGAACGAGCAATCACTTATCTTCATTCATTTTCGTTGTCCTGTTTTGCATCTTGCCTGAAGATGACCTAAGAGGTCGAAACGCGTCGTGTTTTGTCTTGTGATTCGTTTGTTTACGTTTTCGTGGCGGTTCGCTGTTAATTACATTTAAAATTTGTTTACATATCCGCCTGCAGTCGCCTCACTTTGCAACTAGATCTAACCTTTATGAAAGTAATGTTGTAATCCATGTTTTACTTTTGTCCCCCCTCCCCCCCTTTCACCGTCTTTCTCTTCCTCCTCCCCTTCTCCCTTCCGTCCCTTCACTCCCCCCCCCCCCCCCCCCCCCCCCCCCCCCCCCCCCCCCCCCCCCCCCCCCCCCCCCCCCCCCCCCCCCCCCCCCCCCCCCCCCCCCTCCCCATGTCCTCTTCCCCTAGAACTGTTTCTAATCCTGACATGGCTTCGTTTTGTCCCGTCTTCAACCTCCCTCCTCCACACTTTCTGATTCTCAGTTCAAGCTCCCCCTCCGCTGCAATTGTCTCTGTTATATCCGCTCCCCCTCTCCACTGCCATTGTTTGCCATCGGGATGCTCACGGGTATTTCCCTTAGGCCCGCTTCGAGTCCCGACATGGCTTCGCTTCGCACTATTGTCGCATTGACGATGCCACGAATGCGACAATCTAGCACAAAGGGATTCCCTCTTGATCTGCCCAGCATGCTTTGTTTAGGGAGCAAGAGAACAGACACACGGACACACAGCCAGCTAGATACATACACAGAGCATGTTCTATGTTAGACATGTTCTACAGCTTAGCTGGCGGCTCACAGAGTCGAAGATACCACTCGACTATTTAGTGGTATCAACAAATAGCATTACAGAAGAAATAAGCCGATTAGCAACACTCTTTCATGCCCAAAGCCGGTATGGCAGGGTTAAGATTGTGATAAATCTGTGCACAGTAGACACAAAGACTGATGGTAGTGACACAGTGTTCCAGAACAGGAAAATGTCTGAAAGGAAAAGTGTTGTACTCATACAATTGGAGTGTATTGTCTTCAAATGCCGTTAACTTCGGCATGCCTTTTTCCCAGTTTGTAATTCTTTGTTAATCCTTCTACGGTGTTGTTGAATACTAGAAATGTTGTGTAGTACACAGGCGACATTGTCATTTGGAATGATGTTTTAACAGTGAAGCATGCTAAATAAAGAGTGGTAGGGGAAAAAAACATGAAAATTATAATCAAAACCAGGACGTGCTAAACAAACGTACCAAAAGTATCACAGAAATTGTTTTTAAAAAAAATGTCCCAGAACGAAAGCAGCCTGGTGGCCTTCAGTAATATGGACACTTAAAAATGTTACCACTATCAAAATTCATATGACAACGGACAAATATAAACACTTACATTATGGATAATATGTTGAACCAGGCATTCGAACTGAAAGCTGCATGTTCAAACAATCTGACGATCAAACAAGATTGCACTTTTTAATTGTTGCAAAGTTCACAGCCATTGATTTGATACATTCTGTTATTTTGTCGATTTATTGGAAAGCAATATCTGGTCAAGAAGTTTTGTTTCCACTCCAGCTCTACATCAAGTGCAAAAATTGACCTTTGCAATTGCATCATATTTGTACCAATAACTTGTATAGAAAAACCTCCACACATTTACTCTTTGAACAGGGAAATAAATTTCCATCAAATATTTTACTCCAGGTTGCAGTACCACACTCGTACAAAATTGCGTACGTTTAAGGAAAACGTGTTCTACACACCTGTATGACCATTCAACTGTAAACCTACAGACAACACGAACGAAACAATTGAAAACTAAATACCTAAAACAAGAGACCGACAGCGTATTTTGGTTGAAAAATCAATCGTTATTAGATCTGAAGTCTTAAAATATTTCACTGTCAAGTCGAAATTGTTTATTATCATTTGTTTAATTCAGATTTGTATTTAGTTCTGCATGTATTTGTTACCGTGCGGAAGTGTTCGCAGACTAAGAACAATTCCGACGGGCCTTTTGCGTCGTAGAATTACCCGCAAAATGAAAAAAAGCTTCGAAAGGATTTTGTTTATACTGCATTCATATTGATAGGTTGGTTTTTGCGATTGTTATTTTGGATGTCCTGAACGTTCGAGTATTTTGATTGGCCATCATACGTCATTGTTTCCGAGCTCTTACAACGACCCTCGGCGTCTCTATTCACGTGTCAATGGATAACGTCTGTAGAAACGCTTGTACGTTCGTTTGTACATAAATGCAAACAATTAGCATGTGCAAAACATGTTGTGAGAGCCTGTCTTGTTGATAATCATACCAACGAAGAGCTAAGGCTTAAATCAGACATTTTCATATTCCTGAAAGAAGTTGTATTGTGTTTTTTTCCCTTGCAACTTTTGCATCGTACGATGCATTTGAGTTCGTAGATACTCAACCT
The DNA here is from genome assembly GCA_018398815.1 of Conus ventricosus. Lineage (NCBI taxonomy): Eukaryota > Metazoa > Mollusca > Gastropoda > Neogastropoda > Conidae > Conus > Conus ventricosus. Next base: position 49,639,088 of record CM031615.1, on the reverse strand, counting down.
TTTGAAGCTACAAATAATGTGTCGCAAACACCACTATACACAACAGAGTTATAAAAAGGCAAATCTCGACACCGTTTATACACCTTCATTCTACAAAGCAGGTCACAATCTTTTTTGCATCATTGGCGATGTTGCACATTCATGAGCAATATCCTAATGCAATGAAAGCTGCTGCAGATAGATCTGTCCATGACCGTAGAAAAGAGGGTGCTAGTTGGAAAAATATCCAATCTTGGTGTGGCTTTTCAGTATCTACAGCGGAAATGGCAGCGTTACTCGTGGTTTTGCAATACGTTACAAATAGTTCTTTTCCAAACTTTGTTTTCTGTAGACTTAAAATCTGTGCTCTATATCATCAAGAACCATTGGAGCAGAGAAAAATATTTTAAATAATGTATTAGTTTTTAGCTTCAATGTTGTATCCATTGTCTTTTCATGAAGGGAATAGTACAGTTTTTGTTGTTTGAGCCCTTCTCTTGGTAAAACGTCAATGAGTGATGCAGCTGATCGAAATGTTAACCAGATGCACCAAATTCATTCTTTTCTGCACTATTTTCTGCGCAGTTGTAATCACACGAAATATCCCAATTCCTTTACAGTGAAGAGTACCTCAGCTATCAAAATGATCGAATTCAGTTCATTTTAAAACATGCATTCGAGGTCCAAGACGCCTTTACGGTTTAATACATCGAACAAAATTTGATGCATGAAAAACAAAAGATCACAACTAGGTTGCATTCTTCTGTAGTCAGTGTTTTAGACATAGTCTCTTTGAGCGTTCATCAGCCAGCATTCTCTTGTCACTCATTTTTGTGCTCCAAGTGCTACGACGCTTGTGAGCAATATACAGCCTGAAGAACATGATCAAATCTGTGAGTAGCATGTACTATTCTAAAGTGCAACGTTCCCAGATTTTTTTTAAATTTCACTTACAAGCTCAATATCCGGCTTACAGGGATGAAAACAACCATTAATAGATAAATCAAAGTCACTTGTGTGGACAGCCGTGCGACATATCTATGTGTTTTAGATATGCAGTGAACATTTGTGTTGGAACTGATAACTTTCAATTCAAAGACAATGGGCTCTTACCTCGATCCACAGCCATGTAAATATTTATTTAATCACACACTTAAAATGCCAACAATTGGGCCGACAACTATGGACTTTCAAACGTGTTGAATGGGACACCTGCAATTTCATCTTTCACACAGCATGACTGAAATTAAATTATACATGTAATGGACGAAATGTTAGATCGTGTGATCCTGTAAGTCTCGCCCTTGTGTAGACCAAACTTGTGATTTCCTCATAACGTACATGCCCGCAGTGAGTCCGTTCAAAGTCGGCGGTATGTCAGTTTCACAAAGACCTCTTTACGCAGACGTGGTGGCACCTTCCAGCGGGGACGGCTCAGTCATTCTGACTGCTGCCAAGCACTTGTGATCAGTAGGGGTCGGGAGCTGTGGTGAAGTACGGGGCTGTCCTGTCTAACGCTCAGTCATTCTGACTGCTGCCAAGCACTTGTGATCAGTAGGGGTCGGGAGCTGTGGTGAAGTACGGGGCTGTCCTGTCTAAGCGGATGTGCCAGTGATTTGACGGCAGCGCACTTTCTCCTTCGAAGATGTGACTCAAGTTGCGTCATATGGATTCCATCTTGGTGGTGGCACTGCCACTGAGCAACGCTGGGTGAGACTGAATATAGAACAGCCAGAATCAGCGGCGTGGAAGAAAGACACTAAGGGAGCTTAAGACTGATAAGAAATAAAAACAATACCAAACAAGCTCGCAACAAAGAAAGGAAGAAAAACAGGCAGGAATAAAGAAAGAAACGAAGTGGTCACAGTGAAACATTTCCACTTGTCCCTGCCAAACTGACTACAGTAATCCCGATGTGAAGACGAATGGTTTTGGAGACATCAGGACACGCCACTGGCACCCTGCTTGGGACACTGTCAACCCAGGTGCAGGCTATGTGTCCGTACAGTGGTATGTATTCAGCGATTTAACGCTGTTGACGAGAAACAAAACTCGTCAAAATTACCACGACGTATATATATATATATATATATATATATATAGAATGCTGAACAATTAAGTAGTGGGGGAAAACAAGTGCAGGTTAACAATTCTTCAGTCGTTATAGTAATGACTTAGCAAAGATTTGAACTTTAAAAAAAAAAAAAAAAAAAAAAAATTGAAGATGAAGAAAATGGGGGAATATATTATAACTATGAGAAGCCCTTCATTAGCTGCCTGAGGGAACCATCATAATCTCTTTCGAAGGCACTTTTATTTGTATTGCCTGCTCCTAGGCCTTTCGTCCGCTGGATCGGACTCATCAGGGAGACACGGCTGATTGTGTCTGTGCTCTTGGTGTCAAATAGAGACACACCACAGTCCATAATTCTGTGGTGTTCTCACCGCCAAGGGTTCAAAAAAAGAATCCAACAGCACCCCAAAGCAGCCAGCGAAGGGTAGTAAAATGGAACAAAACAAAAGTGTGGAGAGGAAAAAAGTTGCTGAAAAACTAAAAGCATTATTCAAACAGTATAAATGTAAGGGACAATCTTTGAGCCTATGCTTGAGGATCCATTCAAGGATGCAAGGGAGGTCAAAAGATATGGAACAGTCTGAGTGGTCAGCTCTGCTGTTCAATAACCCAAGCATTGTGAGTGGCTAAGAATTGTACAGAACAACCTTTACTTGGATCTCTTAAGAGATGCAATCTCCCACTGATTGACCAAACAATAGAATGCTGAACAATTAAGTAGTGGGGGAAAACAAGTGCAGGTTAACAATTCTTCAGTCGTTATAGTAATGACTTAGCAAAGATTTGAACTTTAAAAAAAAAAAAAAAAAAAAAAATTGAAGATGAAGAAAATGGGGGAATATATTATAACTATGAGAAGCCCTTCATTAGCTGCCTGAGGGAACCATCATAATCTCTTTCGAAGTCACATATATATATATATATATATATATGTGTGTGTGTGTGTGCGTGTGCGTGTGTGTGTGTGTGTGTGTGTGTGTGTGTGTGTGTGTGTGTGCGTGCGTGCGCGCGCGCGCGTGTGTGTGTATGTGCGTGCGTGTGTGTGTGTGTGTGTGTTTGTGTGTGTGCGCGCGCACGCGCGTGTGAGAGACAGACAGACAGACATAGAAGAGAGAGAGAGAGGGCGAGAGACAGACAGACAGACAGACAGACAGACAGAGATGACATCTTTCATTTAAAATAAACAAAATGAGAGAGAGCGCGCATGCTTGATAACAAAGCATCTTCAAGTGCGTGAGAACTTTGCTCAAGGGCGCGCTAGCTGGAACTGGTGTGTTGGACAACACGTGCTAGTAGACGCGCGGCTGTGGGAAAGAATGAGAAGGCTTCATCCGCAAGGGAGTGTGCATCGCTGTTAGCTTATGATCAGCTGTGAGTGGAGGGCGCCCACATACGCACACTGCTTCCTCCCCTCACTTCCCCTACATTCCGACTCCCTGTCCACAGTCACAGCCTGATCATTCCACCTCAACCCCAGCCCTGGCAATTCACAGGAGCAGTGAATGTCAAGTCGTCAAGAGGCAACCCACCAGAGAAAACACAGCACTGCTGTCAAGTCTCTTCGGTGGTGTTGAGTGGTGTCTGTTCTCATTCAGCATAGGCGACTCTCCACCCTCTAGGCCCCCTACTGACGGCAATAATTATTGTTTTGTTG
>CM031615.1:49627881-49630381 GCA_018398815.1 Conus ventricosus | reverse complement strand
GGCAATAACACAAGATTAGTGTACAATATAACAAATCAGTGTAATGCAACCGTAAAAGGGGATTGCTGCTGGACATGGATTTCGAAAATGCCTTCAACTCCTTCAGCTGGGACTTAATGCTCAAGCTATTGGAAGCTTTTGGATTCCGTGAAGACAGCGGTAGATACGATTTTTTTTAATCGAGACATCAAGTCATGTGTGTTAGTGAATTGACAAATATCGACATGTTTAAGGTAAAAATGGATTTGTCGTCAAGCAGATTCAATTTCGCCCTTAATGTTTATTCTCTGTGCCTAAATATTGCCTCGCATGATTCTGGAAAAGACAAATATGAAAGAAATCAAAACTGGTGGGCAAAATAAAAGTAAATCTTGTAATTTGCAGATGAGACACAGTTGTTTAAAAATGGGGCAAACAATTCATGCCTAGAAACAGAAAGATTGCTGAACTTGTGTTGAGAAAAATCGGGCCAAAAGATTGATGTTGTAAAACATTTGGTGTGTGGTTAGGTACACTACTGACCACAGGGGTAAGATATGCGCCCCAACCAACTCAGATTTAATCATAATACTCCAAAATTATAAATTCGTGACATTTGGTTTACCAACGAAACTGAAGGTGTGCTGAACTAAGCTTCGATGCAAAATGTATGAGATCAGAGCATTTATTAATGTTTGGTTCAAAAGATCTTTCACTCCGCTGGAAGAGTCGTTATAGTTGAATTTTTGATGTTGTCAAAATTACTACACATGAAGATGCTTCTATCCAATCCTCCGAACCACTGCATTAATACTTTCCGGGAGATGTTCTCTAAATTTGTCTGGAACCAAAAAGAGATAAAACTAATAAGACTGCCTCGGTAAAAGACTTTAAGTCTGTGGGTGGGTATTCCCAATATTTGAACCTACACGAATGAGCTTAAGTTGACCTAGTCCAGAAAAGTCTTTATTTCTTACTCAAATGGAGACTTACATGGAATACAATTTTGTCATACAAGTCTCTTTAACAAACAGGAACACACTAATATATCTTGGAAAGACAGATTAAATATTTACGAAGTCTTTTTACATCGAATAGAACCAGTACCAAATGGGAACATAACTTCGGTTTTATTTACCAGAAAAAAAATGTTTTGAGAAACTTGACATTCATGACATAAAAGAAAATCAAATGGTTTCAAATATGAGTGATCCATCCATAGAATGCAAATCATCATGCTGTTGTTTTCAAAGACATGGTTCTAGTAAACAGCAATCTGTATAGTTTATGTCTCACTAAAGAGAACAGCAAAGTCATTGTCTTCGAAAGTGTGATCACAGCAGCGTTCTGCTATAAGATGGAATTAAAAAAAATGTTACAAACTGATTATTGAAAGCTTACAGTTAAATCCAAAAAGTGGCATCATTTGATACTAGGGCCAAATTTATGAATGGCAAAGCCTTTGACCTGACCCTATCATTCGCAAAATTACTATTTATATCGGTGTAGACATATGACAATGAAACCAATTCCTATAAAGATAAGAAGAAAATTAATACATTATTATGAAATAAAATTTTACGATCGAAAGATGAACATGACGTTGGAAAAAAAACTTAATAAACAAATATTTGTCTCTGACATCATCTATAAATTACTGATCAATCTCTTGTAGTTTTTTCTTTTCTTTTTTCAAACCAAATTTTTTTTATGCTTAAAAAAACAGTCACAACCAAACAGATGTGATATTCATTTAAGTCCTTATACAAGAGAGAACCTCATCTGTTGGAAATACTGAATAAATGTAGAGCAGCATAAATAAAATTTAAAAAAGCGAGAAGAGTGTTGGGGAGAAATGTAGAGGCGGAGTAAAGACGAAAGGTTGGAGGGATGGGGGAAAGGGAGATAAAAACTGGTCGCTAATAACCGATCAGTTTTCCTTTGCTTTTTGTCATTATCATACATCTAGCCAACAATTGTCCGAGATTTCTTTGTGCATGACAAATGCACCACCTGTGAATGCAGATGGTGTGTGTGCTTTAAGCTCCAAGTTCTTTGTGCATGACAAATGCACCACCTGTGAATGCAGATGGTGTGTGTGCTTTAAGCTCCAAGTTCTTTGTGCATGAAAAATGCACCACCTGTGAATGCAGATGGTGTGTGTGCTTTAAGCTCCAAGTTCTTTGTGCATGCCAAATGCACCACCTGTGAATGCAGATGGTGTGTGTGCTTTAAGCTCCAAGTTCTTTGTGCATGCCAAATGCACCACCTGTGAATGCAGATGGTGTGTGTGCTTTAAGCTCCAAGTTCTTTGTGCATGCCAAATGCACCACCTGTGAATGCAGATGGTGTGTGTGCTTTAAGCTCCAAGTTCTTTGTGCATGCCAAATGCACCACCTTTGAATGCAGATGGTGTGTGTGCTTTAAGCTCCAAGTTCTTTGTGCATGCCAAATGCACCACCTGTGAATGCAGATGGTGTGTGTGCTTTAAGCTCCAAGTTCTTTGTGCATGCCAAATGCA
>CM031615.1:49615381-49617881 GCA_018398815.1 Conus ventricosus | reverse complement strand
ACGAAGTGTATATCTTTACTAATGTATTTCTTTTCTGCACAGGATGGACTTTTTTCAGTATCATATGTGGTCAACGATTCATGAGATAATCTTTCATTTTTTTCTTAAACGTGTTTTTATTTTTTGTATTTTTAAGGGTTTTGTGAGTTTATTCCACAGATTTCCACCTGAATATACAAAACTGGATTTGTATAAATTGTTGCGTGGTCTAGGAATGGACAATAAATGATTATGTCTATGGCAATTGACTCTAAATGTTTCTGTAATCTTTTGGGGAGCTGTTCCATTAATAACGTTATGCATACAGAGGGCTTTATTGAAAGAGAGTCTGTTTGGGAAGGTTAATATTTTGAGTTGTTTGTAATCTTCATCAGTTAGGGAGCTCGATTTTAACAATACTAATTTCAATGCTCGTTTGTACAGACGATGAATTAATTTTAAATATGTCCACTTCAGTTGTCCCAAAGGGTTGATGCATAATCAATTAATGACAAAATATGTGCACAGAAAAAAAGTTTTCGAGAGTGGCCTTCGAGGAAATTTTTTATCCGAGACAACTGAAATATTTTTTTTGAAAGGCGTTTTGCTAAGTATGTTATATGTTCAGTCCAAGATAAATCTTTGTCAATAATGACACCTAGTGTTTTGTGTGAACTGACTTCCTCAACTTTATTGTTGTAAAGGCTGAAAATTTGATTTCATTTTTTGTCGCTTTTGTCTTGTAGACACGTACATGCACTTTGTTTTAATAGCATTTAAAGACATATGGTTCAGTAAGATTATTGATATCTGCTTGAAGCTTAATTGTTAATTCATAGGCATCAGAGTCGTTTTCGTGAAGAGATGTATCATCTGCAAACATTTCGCATTTAAACTTAACAAAACAAGGCAAATCATTTACGTAAATTGTAAACAAAAGAGGTCCTAACACAGAGCCTTGTGGAACACCATATTTAACAGGCATAAATGTTGACAATTTGTCAGCTACAGCTACTAATTGTTTTCGGTCACATAAAAAAGATGAAATAAGACTTATGAATTCTGGAGTCAGTTTGTACAGTTCAAGTTTACGGTACAACAAAGAATGGTTGATAACATCAAAAGCTTTTTCAAAGTCTACGAAGAGAATACCTGCAAATTTATTCTCGTTTATGCTGCAAAGAAGACTGTCGATAAGCTGTATGAGGGCTGTGTGGCAAGAATGATGTTTTCGAAAGCCCGACTGACTTTCGTGGAGAAGTTTGTTAGTAATGTGTGTGTGTGTGTGTGTGTGTGTGTGTGTGTGTGTGTGTGTGTGTGTGTGTGTGTGTGTGTGTGTGTGTGTGTGTGTGTGTGTGTGTGTGTGACAATTTACACACTTGTATCACTGAACCGAATCTGTGTCTGTGACAATACACTCTTCAGTACCACAGAAATATACCTGAGTCTATGACAATGCACACATCAGTATCACCGAACTGAACGTGTGATGAAGACAATGCACACATCAGTATCACCGAACTGAACGTGTGATGAAGGCAATGCACACATCAGTATCACCGAACTGAACGTGTGATGAAGACAATGCACACATCAGTATCACCGAACTGAACGTGTGATGAAGACGATGCACACTTCAGCATCACTGAACTGAACGTGTGTCTATGACAATGCACAGTTCAGTATTACTACACTGACACTATGCCCGAAACAATGCATGCCTAGACATTACTGCACTGATGATATACAGTCCTTGTTAACACATGCTTCAAAATCATTGTTCTGCACTTGTCTGCATTGAGATGTACACCTAAGTATCATTGAACTGAACATGTTTCTGCCAACACACGTTTCAATCCCACTGCGTTGATTTCCAGTCCAGCTCAATGCACTCCAATACACACTCTGGTCTCAATGAGTTGACCTTCAGTATGTAAAGTATACACGTCAATATCATTGAATCGATTTCCGTTCCTTGTTAATAGACACATCATCATGATTGTACTGAAATCCTGTCTATGCGGATGCACACTGTTGTTACAGCACTTATCTCTAGTCCATGACACGTGCACATCGGTGTTATTGTTCTGATCTGCTGTCTGTTGCAACATGTCATTCTGTATCACTGCGTGGATTTCCTGCCCCATCCAGCACACAATTTGGTATCGCTGCACTGATGTTCAATTTCATTATCACTGCATTTATCTTCTGTCTATGTTAATGCACACTTCACTATCACCGCATGCATCTCCTGTCTATGTTAATGCACACTTCACTATCACCGCATGCATCTTCTGTCTATGTTAATGCACACTTCACTATCACCGCATGTATCTTTTATGTTAATGCACACTTCACTATCACTGCATGCATCTTCTGTCTATGTTCATGCACACTTCACTGTCACCGCATGCATCTTCTGTCTATGTTAATGCACACTTCACTATCACCGCATGCGTATTCTGTCTATGTTCATGCACACTTCACTATCACCGCATGCATCTTCTGTCTATGTTCATGC
>CM031615.1:49567881-49610381 GCA_018398815.1 Conus ventricosus | reverse complement strand
CACATCATCAGCTAATAGCAGAATAAATACTTCTAAAACATCATTTACAAACCGCACGCCATGCCTTCCAGAATCAATAACTTCTAACGTTAATTCATTAATGAATAATGAGAACAAAACGGTTATCAGCATGGTATTTCATTTAGATGAATAACTTTGACAAATGCATGTTGCGCTTTTTTTCCAATTGATTCCTCCGTGAAGGGAAATTAGCATCAAAGCTTTTGAAAATGGCTTCCAGGATTTAGGGGGCCGTTTTATATCCAGCTGCTACCTCTATGTTTTTTTTTACGTCTTTGATGCTTTCCTGTAGCATGTTTCCTAACATATTTTGAATCATTTAGTCGTTGGTTTGAAAAGTATTGACAATGGTTGTAGCAAACTGCATCTGTACAGATTTGGTTTTTACAACTGTTGTAAAATTATCTCTAGTAGCTCTATTTGTCTTGGAAGCAATTGCTCAGCACACACATACTTCCCTTCGGTTTGGGTGTCTTCGAGCAACGTCCTAAAGACGTCATTTCCGCTCGTTTCTTGGATTCTTCCACAACGGATATTTCCCAAAGCAAAAGTATATCTTTATCTTTTTCCCCTGCAGAACAATTGTTAACCGCACGGTCAGTCTGAAGGCGGCTTCCAACCTAAGAACATGGAGAACTGCTGGATTTGTTCCTAGAAACCACGAAATTCTTCGGACATATTTCACATGTGTTTCTGACAGGCTTAACAGAGTGGTTTAAGGCCTCCTTGAAAAGCGATGCCGGGACAGATATGTGTTCATATAGGTCTGCAACGGAAGCTGATATTTTGGCTGTGGTTTGATTTATTTGCATCTGAAATCAAAGCTGAAAAGTACACACACAGAGAGAGAGAGAGAGAGAGAGAGAGAGAGAGAGAGGAGAGAGAGAGAGAGAGAGAGAGAGAAGAGGAGGAGAGAGAGAGAGAGAGAGAGAGACTCTTCCTTTTACAAAGATTCCGCAGTAACTGTCAAAAAATAGTGTTTTCGCACATCCCTCATTTAAGGTTTTGGGGTCGTAACAAAAATGTATAACAACCACGAAGAACGATAAAGACGGATGAACGGGCGCACAACCCCAAAACAATGCCGTTGAGCAATACACTAAACAATATGTAAGACACTACCCTACAAGATAATGTACTATCCTGATAAAAAGAGATATATTGCTGCAATAGTGCTAAAATCCCAAAACATTATTGTCCTTATTGTACCTTAATTTATATTGTATCGCAAATATGGGGGGGTGTGGGGTGTCAGGGAGGGGTAGTACCTTTAGCAGGGGGCTTGCCATGTCCTTTTCTAGGGCAGCTCGTCTGCCACTGGTCCTCACCTGTCACTCAGCTCACACCTGTGGCTCCTAGAAGCTGTCGCATGCAACAGCGGCCACTCCCCGGGCAACGGCTTTGGCAGGCCAGCTAAACCAGGTGTGGGTAGCCGTCGGGTCTGAAACCCTCGGTGAGTTAGGCTCGGGCTGTGTCAGCCCTACTGCATGTGAAGACTGACTCCCGGCGGAACGAGCGAAAGAGATCATCGGTGATCCAACGGTTGTGAAGGCGGTGGCAGCAAGTGTTGTGGAGCGCTACGAGCATGGACGTGACACCCCGAGAAGTCCTGGTCATCCACTGCAGCCTGGCAGTCTCCCGTCGTAACGGTTCTCCGTGCCACTGGATCAAGGCTCCCCAGGCCGAGAGAGTGGGATTTCCCCCGTGCAACGATTTTCCCACTATAAAACCTTCACGCACAGGTCCGTTATGCAACTCATCACCAGGGCTGCAGAGCCACCTCCGCGTACATCGATGAGCTGCAGAAACGCTAACGTCATCTTCGGATCCGAAGGACTAACATCATCGCAAAATGATGCAAAACGACATGTTATTTGTTTAAAAAAAGAGAAATATATATATATATATATATATATATATATATATATATATATATATATATATATATATATAAATATATGCTAACCATAAACAGTCCTTCAAAATGAAAAATATAAAAACCAAACAGAATTAAGTAAACATATTTGGAAGCTTAAAGATAAGAAAATAGATTACAACAGAGAACAGAAAACACCGATTCTGGGCCACTTTCGCCCTCAACCAGTTTCGGGCGAAAGTTTACCCAGAATCGGTGTTTTCCTGTTCTCTGACAAGTAAGACTTCAATAACCAAAAAATAACGATTATCTACAAACAGACATACTGTGTGGGTTATCCGTTTTTAATACTAATTTACAAAACATTACTTGTCTTTTAAAACTAAGTTATATTTTTGACATAAAATCCGCACACTTATTCTGACTAATTTCTCCCACAAAACTATTTGTAACAGACAGGCTGACGCGAGGCTGAAACCTGATCGCTTAATTTACGGCTGGCGCAGACGAGCGACCTTCGTTCACACAGCGCACGGCCCGCTTACAAACTGCGACCAAAAAATCAATAAAGCGGGAGACTGGGCTTGCCAGGTGAGGGGTGGGGGTGGGGGGTGTATTCATTTCAGGTTGACAGCGACACCTGGCGGCGCATTAGCGAATGTTCTAGACTGTCACGTGCACTCCCCCTTTGTGGCCGCCATTGTTTACCAGACTATTCACAAGAAGGTTGTGTTTTTGACTGTGCTTCGTGTGACAACTGTGTTTTAGTTGTGTTTTATTTTAAAATGGCTAACATGTTTACTAAAGAACAAACTCTTGCTATTCGAGGCCATAAGTTTTACTTTAACTGCATGTTAGAGTATTTGTTGAAAAGAATTAGGTGAAGCATAACTTTGGAAATGAACGACTATCTTAAAGGTTTGTTGTTTAAGGAAATGAAAACGTCGAAGGCAATATTGTTGGCCAAAATATAGACAATTTCGATACGTTTTTGACTATCGATGAGATGGCTCCTTATCTAAGAAATGGCGCTGCATTGTTGAAAGTTGGCTGAGCCTTTAATTGCTAGTTGACGGCCTACCTAAGGACTTTGCACTATCCGATTACTTACTACGTGGCCGGACATGACGATTTTCGGATCACGCCATGGGCTAATGTCACGGCCGGCCAATCACAAGACTAGATAGAATCAGCTGATTAGTAGTGACGACTTTCCGCCCAGCACTTGTGTTGTTCATTTCTCCTAGTGCTGTGGTGTGTGAAGACTGTGCTTTTTTTTGCGAGAGAAGTGTTTGCATATGGCACAAAATATAGCTGCAGTTTCAGAAGACAGTGTGGATTCTGTGTTAGAAAAAGTTCTTGAATCACAAATACCTTTTCAACAGCTTTATAGATTAAATTATTTGGGTGTGGAAGACATGGAATTAGCTACAACTTTCCAACAAGCTCAAAATCTTCCATTACCGCCGCCAACACCAACGAATGTGGACAGAGGAAGAAAAGAATGCTTTACATGAAAATATAAGATACTTTGAAAAATGATTGAAGCGGCTCGTAAAGCAACGGTTAATCTGGCAAGTTTTGTGAACTACTGACGATTGGAATGACGCGGTTTTAAAACAGAAACACTGATTAGTTGGGTTGTTAGTTGTTAGGTAGAAGTCGGTTGACTTGTCAGCAAGGTGACAGGTGCTTGCGCTCTGGCGAGTGTTTCTATAGGTAGTCAGGAAGGTTCAGAAGGCCAACAGATTGGACGAATAAGCTCTGCATAAAATCTCAATTCTTGATGTGTGTGTGTGTGTGTCTGTGTGTCTGTTTCTGTGTCTGTGTTTGTGTCTCTGTGTGTGCGTGATTGCGTGCGTTGGGTGTGGTTGCGTGCATACTTGCGTACGTATGTGCGTGCCCGTGGCCAGAGGACAATAGCCGGAAAGAGATTGAAATAACGCCGTACATGTGCACGGACTTAGATTAGTTTGTTTGAGCAACGGCACAAGGGAAGAAACAGACTGAGAAACTGACAGTGACTGTGAACAAATTAGATCAACAAGTTACGATGAATGTCAGAAGAAATAGACAGATTAGAGGGTTTTCAAGGCGCAATAATTTGCGATTCTTTGGTATCCTATAGCCACCTGCCGTTTGACCTACAAAGCCCTCTACCTTGCCTGAGACTGTGACGGCTTCTAAAAATAGTAACGGTTACGCTGTAACCGCCTGGCTAGCAGCGAAGGCCAGGCTGTTGAAGCCACAGGGACGACCCAACAGCATGCAGGCCTGCGTGGGGGGGTTTGGACTACTGACGATAGTATGACGGGCTTCTAAAAATAGTAACGGTTACGCTGTAACCGCCCGGCAAACTGCTTCAACGTCCTGCACACCTCCTTTTCAGGCTGCCTTCGGGTGGCCGCCGATAGAACTGAAACAGATCCTGTGATTATTGATTTAGACTCTGATAGGTGCTTTCGGTGGCTGTCTTGAATTTACGACGTTCAAGTGTGAACAAAGAACAAAAAGCCCCTTCACTTTTCCCACAACACTGTCCTGTCTATTGTGTGTTTGTTTGCTGTTTGTTTGTTTGTTGTTTGTTTGTGTGTGTGTTTTGTCCTACCCTACGCACGCACGTCCCCCCACCCCCACCCCCACCCCACGCACGCACGTCCCCCCACCCCCCCCCCACGCACGCACGTCCCCCTGTGTACACCACACACTCCTACCCCCAAGTCGCCTCAAGTTCTTAATTAAGTTTTTAATTAAGTCACCCCAAGTTCTTAATTAAGTTTTTAATTAAGTACTTCAAGTTCTTAATAAGTTCTTGATTAAGTAACTTCTAAGTTCTTGATTAAGTCACCTCAAGATCATAACTAAGTCATCCTCTAAGTACAACCAAGTTCTTATTCAAGTTATCTTGTCAAAAAAACAATACATTCTATGTTTTTGTCTTAAATAGTAGATGTCTAATATAGTACACACACGCCTCAAAAAACGCGTCATCACTGAGAATATCTTGCTCGGCGTTCTCTGCGCGAGATCGGTCAGCATAGATCTTAATGAAGTTCTTACATCCAAGCAACCGCATTGATTACAATTCTGGTCTATGGAAATGTCTTTTATAGACTCCATGTCTTTATTTATTGACTTCAATCATTTTATAATACGCCATGATCTATTTTTATTAAAAAAATTTAAAATTAAGTTCTTAAAATATTATTCCATCTGAAATGGATCAAAATGATCTTTTGTTGTTGACGGTTCTGCGTGCTGTTGCCTTCTGTATTTAGCGGTTCAGATTTTTTGATTGCTTTTGTTTGGCTGCCATTGTTTATATATTTTATAACAGTAATAACCGCCCCCAGCAGCAGCAAGGACGCCAAAAATGGCAACAGTTTTAAGTCAATATTCCATGAAGACTTTGGTGCTGTAGGCCTTGAATCACATGGTTTTTATAGCTGGCATTGAATCAACTTGTTCTGGCGTTGGCGGTGTTATGTTTTCATTATGAGTTATATTCTGTAACATTAATTTTTTTTGTCTGTTCCACTCTGCTAATTTTCTTCCTGCTTTAACACGCCCAGGATGAGGATGCTTTTCACTGGTCTCCACCAGATTCAGTGTTTTCTGCTGATTTTCTGGCTTGGTTACTTTCTCCACCTGATTCAGTGTTTCTGATTCTGCTGATTTTCTGGCTCGGTCATTTTGAAGGGAAATAAAATCTATATGATTAAAAGTTATTAATCCCATGATTAATGGCGATAACAATGTTCCAAATCTATAGTATAAATCACATCCTAGAGACTCTAATGACTTTGTTAAAACTGGATCTTGCGTTAAATCATACGTAAGATCTTGTTCAGAATCAATGGGAGCAAATCTACTGACTAGTTTAGTGTACAAACTAAGAACCGTTTGCCCCACACTTTTCACCATTCTAGACCCCAGCTGCGCTTCATACCTTTATGATACTTTAAAATGTCTTGCGCGACATCTGTTGAATCTGTTCTATGCTGAATTCAGTTCCGAGGAACTGTTTTGTTTTTCCACATGCTGCCAAAGAATACAGCCTCTCCTTTTTGGCATAATAGCTTGGCATCAACTTGGTCATTCATAAGTCAGGAAGGTTTAGGCCGCCCTGTAGCTGTAGTAGATCATCACTGTTCATGTTTTTTATTAATTATAATTATTTTATTTTCTAAAAATGAGCACCGAAAAACTGTTACCAACCTTGTATACCATTCTGCTGTTATTGGAGGTTTAAGTGTAGATACTCATGCTTGGTAAAAGCTTGTTAAGAATTAAACCGGCAGATCTTGGCAAACAAGACTTTGAGGATTCAGCAAAGCTAATTGCTATCATTGCAGCTTCGTTTGCCACGAAAGATTTTCTAGTCAAGCAAGGAATAAATTCCAGACAGTATAAATATGTAAATAAAAAATACATTTATAAAAATGGCTTCACTCGTAATGAAGATAGGCGGCGCTGTGGTTAATGCGCTCGCTTTTAGTGGAAGTAATTACGCATTTAGTAAACTGCGAGATGAAGGCGAGAGAAAAAGACATAACAAAGCTGTGGAGCAACTAGCCGCAGCACAAGATCGCTATGAAAAGCAGAGAATTGAGCAGTTAGATTTTATTAATAACACACTGAAAAAACAGGGCATGCAGCTTACACATTTAAAGATGTTGATCAAGCAATAAAACAATATTATCTTGTAACAGGCAACCAATTGAGACATTGCCCCCACCAAAATTCAGTGACTTTTATCACCCATCAGAAAAACAAAAGATGCAAGAAATCGGGTTTATTGTCTTTGGTATGACCGTTGTTATTTTGTTGCGCATAATATTGGCTGAGTAAAAAAATGAACAAAATCTATTATTCGCCAAAAGGATATTGGAAGGGAATAACAGCAATTAAAAAGCTAAGCCAAGCAGCTGGAGTCAGTGAACAAACAGCAAAAGAATGGTTATCTAAACAAGCGATTTGCAAATTTATTTACCCGCCTAGACGAATACAGAACCACACTTTGTCAATACAATACCGAACGACACCCATCAAATGGACCTTCTATATTACCCTCTGAACGATTAGACGAAAAAGATTTAAGTACGCACTCACAGTCATTGACGTAGCTTCAAGATACAAAGAATGCGAACCATTAACACAAAGAGTGCTTCTGCTGTTGCTGTTGCTATAAAAACTAATATACCAACGGGGTCCCTTAACTTATCCTCGCATGATTCAAGTCGATGATGGAAAGAATTTAAAGGCCAAGTGAATCAATTATGTTGAAACATAGATTACCATCAAAGAGGCATTCCAGGAGTTCACAGATCACAGGCTTTAGTTGAAAACTTTAACAAACAGTTAGCTGAAAGACTTTTTCCTACCATATCACAGAGAGCTGATTGACAATTCTCGCACACAGAATGGTTAGAAGACTGCCCTCAGTTTGCGCGCAATGAAATGAAGAATTTAAAGGGCTAAAGCAGTACAAGCAATCAAAAGAAAAACAATAAATGTTGCATGAAGACTCCATACACCCAGCAAACTATTACCGTTTGGTTTAAAAGTAAGGTACCTTTTTTACCGGAGAAGCAGAAGGGGACACTCGCATTAGGCAACCGATCCAGTTGTGAGTGTTGACCCTATGAAATAAAAAGAATTGTAAAGATGAATCCGCCCGTGTATTATTTACGAGAAACTGACAATCAACAAAACAACCAGCTCCTCAAAGAACTTTTGCGAAGGAAGAACTGCAGATAATTCCGCCAGACACAGTTCCGCTTTAATTAATTTACGTAAACATATTTGGTTTAAAATGGAAGGCCAGAAGGAAGCGCAGAACGAAACAAGAATGGTAAAGGAAGAGACCTTGAAAATGATACGGGAATCATTTCATGCGTGTAATGCTATTAAGGAAACATTTTCGGGGATTAATCAATGCATGCTAAATCATCCAGATCACCTACAACTCAAACCCCCAAATTGGGAAAAAGAATATCTTGAAATAATAAAAAAAATTCGAACGCGTCAAGCAAACATGAGAAAAGATTTAAATGAATTGGATGAAGCTATGATTGATCTTATAACAAAAGTTGATGAAAAATATAAACCCCCCTGTTTATGCGGTCCTCCAGTGCCCGATTGCATATGAAAACTCCGGATTAACAAACACGCGTTTTGTGTTTGTTCTATCTAACGACTTTTTTGTTACAACTGTTGTGTTGATCTCATGTAGATTAGATCGCAGTTTTACGTTGTCATGATGAAAAGTCTTATTGCCAAACAATGCTTCTTTGTAGTTGTCATGTGATATGTTTGACTGCACAATGCTGCGAGATATTCCCTTTGCTTTCTTAATGATTTTCTCCTGGCTCGAAATACTGTACATTTTTGACCTTAAACCAACAAACTCCTTGATCACCTTTCCAGATAATTCATCCTTCATCTTTCCTAAAACCTTCTTATTAGTAATTGAATGCAAAGGCGAATCTTTAGGATAATCGGACGTGTCATACCATCCTGCATGACCTTTAGCCACTTCTAATTCCATGTCTTTATAGATGTCTTCAGTAGGGATATCTATAACAAAACTGTCTGTATCTGTATAAAGTACTCTGGACTCAGGATACGAGGGCTTAAAGTAGTCATAAAGAAACTCTAACATCAAAAGCTTTGATAATTCTAAAACAGTAAACCCAATAAATACAGGTTTGTCTAATTTGACTTTCTTTTTTTTCATCATTATACCAAAAAGCTGATCATGAAATCTTCTGAAGTCCTGATAATTAGGTTTAGAAGTCAGCTTAATTGCTTCGTTCTCTTTGGTGACTAATCTGACATCTTTGCGCTTGTGCGGATTCTCCATAGTCTTTCCGAAACAGCTGTTGTTCATCAACTTGAAAAAGTCTTTTTCTGAAGCATCTGTGGATTTGGTTCTGAGATCAGTGTTCTTCATGATGTATGGTTTCATGAACTGTTCTTGATCAAAAGCAATTATACGATGAACAGCTGTCAACTTCAAACCATGTCTTAAATAAAATTGTAGAAGTCTGTAATGACAGACATAATTTTTTTTGCCTCGAAGATTAGGCACAAGTTTAGGCGGCTCTCTTGGATCCATCTTTAGACTTTCTGCTGCTAATGGATAGTCATTATGCAGGTCATGGAGTTCCTGAGGATATTCTAAATCAACTTCTAGAATGAAACCACGCTGCTGATCAGGCGTTAAACTGCCCAACCACTTTAATGCCTTTTGAATATTATTCGGATCGTCGCCTGTGTACATTTTAAAGTTACGTAATGGAAGTGATTGCGCCATTGCCCAACCATACAGATTGTTTGCATCTAAATACATAAGATAGTTAGACTTTTTACTCGGATCATAGTTGTCCAAGTATTTGTTGTTTGCTTTACAGTAATGGTGCGACGCCATACTAATTCCTCCACGCAATCCGTTTTCAATCATCTGAATCATTGGTAAATCTGACAATAAATCAATCTGTACTCCAGTAAACTTTAAGAAAGCATCCCAACTCATCCCGGGCGCAGAAATGTAATGCGCGGGATCCAGCTGTAATGTTTCATGCAGGTCTTTCTGTAATTTTACAAAGACGTCCGCCAACAAACATACATCGGCTCTCAAGTATGAATCATGATAGTCTCCCATCGTTTTACAATCTAACTTCTGCCACGCATCTTGAGCATGCTGGTAATCAGAATCACTGATGTCCTTTCCTCTAAGACTAGAAAAGAACGCGCCTTTAGGAGGAAGTGTATCTTCATCAAACCTTTTCCCAACTGTTTCATGTACTCATAAGGTAAACGCCCTTTCTAACAAGAGTTGAGTCAAAATATTCTTCTGTTATTGGGCAGGACTTTAAGGACATAGCCAGTGACTCTAATGAACCCATCATGTGTTGCATAGAGTCATAAAAAGACATGTTATTTAGATTAAAGCACATGTACTTTTCTGATGACTGTGCAATGCATGACACCCTGAAGGCATCGTCCACTGCTTTCATTATAAGATGAGAGTCGTAACCTCGCAAGTTGTGAAAGAAGATGGGCAGCTTCCATGTCTTAGGATCAAACTTTAGTTGAAGATTGCATTTACTGTGCGCTGCTCCTCTGAACTTTCCGCTAATGTGATCATGGTCTCTTACTGTTGGATTCTCTGCGTCTGATGAGAGACCTAAACCGCAAATCCAACAATGTGTGGCTGAGTCATACTGTTGTTGGTCTTCAGGCGTCATTATGATTTCAGATAAATTCAGATTATTAGAACAGTCATTGCGCACTTGCTGCATGCGTTTTAAGAAGTCTTCTGCAGCATTAGGCCCTCTATATAATTTTGGCTCTGAATGAACGCCATCCGACCTGACAACGATGAAAGCAAATGAACAAATCTGATGATTACTCATTAAGACTGTTTTTTCGAAGTTTTTGTGGCGCTGGCCCTTCATAAGGAACAATGAGTGATTCAAAGTCTGGCGTAAACAACATATGGAGAATTTTGCAGCCGTTTCCAGTTCTTAAAACTAACTTTAGATCCGGGTGGGGGTGGTAATTAGTTCTGTATTACAGTCTACAGAACTTTTACAATGTTTCTTATGTTCGCTCGCGGCTTGAACAGATGGCATTCTTGTTAAACATTTCTACAGAATTCTTGTTTATGCCCAATTTTTGAAGTATGGGCCAATAATCTACTCATTGTGCGTATCAATGTGTAATGCGGTAGCCCCGCTGGTGAAAACATTAGTAGTAAGTCAACATGATTTTGTCTGGCTCGCCAATCGTTGGACTGTTCTTGGACACTTTAATCGGCACCAAATTTGTTTCCTCATCCCATGTGTAATACATTAACAGTTATTGGTTTGTTTTGCTCTTCAAACTGATCAATTTGATCTACACTAACAGGAAAGGATATTCCATTGAAGTTAAGATCTTTGGTGTATTGCCGATAGTTTAGTCACTCTCTCTGCGTGTTCGCGGACATGATGCAGCCTTGCGAGAACACACCACATGAAACATTTGTCGTCTGAATTCTTTATGTTTATAACTGCTTTTTTCGCTGCCAGTGCTGAGGTAGTGGAATGTAAGCCTTGCCAACAATCGGCGCATACTTAGACTGTTTTAATCTGATCTCTAAGACTTCGCCCTCTGACCAACCAGAGCCTCTCATTTTAGCTTCTTCAGCGGCAGCGTCAAACTGTGCAAGCAGTTCGTCTGCCCAACCGGGTGTTAAGTCATTATGAGAAAGAATAACCTGTTGTTTAGTCGAGACCCAGACTTCTAGATTTTCTTCATTTATTGTTACATAGTCAATTAAAACAGCTAACATTACTTTAACTGGCGGGTCTATTGTTAGTTTACTTGGAACTTGAGAAATAGCATGAACAACGCTTGCCTGTACGTTTGTTGGATCAATGACTTCTAGATCAATATCATTCAGTGCTCTTGATAAACCTCTTTCTCGAGCATTCCTTCAAACAATTCATCTGGGCCTTCATATACTTAGCCATGCTGTCTTTCTTTTCTAAGCCAACATATTTATTTAAATTAAAAAAAATACAACGGCTTAATCAGAATCAATATCAACGTCTTTTTGTGCTTGGACTCATAAACTAAAGTATAAACACCCTTCGATGTTGTTACTGTAGCTGTTTAGAACAGAGTTTAATGTCTCGTTTACTTTTTTTAAGCATTCCTTTTTTATCTGCTCGGCGTCTGGCTGTTGAGAAAAACTTGTCCTCGCCTTTCTTTGAAGATCAAACTTTTGTCTTTTGTAGTCATCAAATATCGGCCTGTAAACGATTAAATTCTTCATCCGTGATGTTTGAGTCAACAAGCGCTTTATTTATTGTCAGTTTAAACGAACTAGTTTAGCCGTTATTAGTTGAACCATAGCTGTGTGCTTTTGGAGTTTAGTTTTTAATTTTTTGCCAGCCGCACTTACAGCTAATGAACACAGACCGAGAGCTAAAGACAAACCTCCTAGAGGTAAAGCTGCGGGTGCGCCTATGCCCGTTGCTAAGAGGCCTACACTAGTTCCTGCCGATGCAGCACTTATAGTTGATGCTCCAGTATTAACATATGTAACAGCATTACAGGCAGCAGAATACCTTCGTTTGGTTTTGCTGTATTTGAAAGGTCCTGCTCTAGTTTTTGTTGCATTTGTGTAATATTGTTAATCTGAAGGTTTTTATGCCAGGGTTTTCTACTATCTCTTCTCTTGGCGGCGCTGTAGGCACATTTGGATAAACCTGAACAGACATGCTTTTTTATAAAATAAAAAATAATTTAGTAATGTATATTTTCTAATCTGTTTATCTTGAATATTTAGCTGCGCATCATATATTAAAAACAAATACACATTAAGCGGTTTATCGGCCTCTTTTCTTTATCATTTGAATGTTTATTATGTCTCTAACAGTTCTCCCCGCTTCCATGTAACCGATTATCCTCTGTCGATCTTAGGTCAATCCATAAACCGTATTTCGTTGTTAAATAATGATCAGTCTAACACTGTGAAGATGCAGATCTTTAGACACAAGGTCAACTGTCGGATTTCTACACCCCCGCCACCAAACAGTTTTCTTATTTCATCAAAATGATGATAAGGTTTAAGCCCGCTAGCGTAGATTTGGTTAGGACTGCCCTCAATTGTACATTGCACTTTCGTTATTTTAGGATTAACAAAATTTTCAGTTTGTCTTTGGAATGGTTCTTCATCTTCGCACAGCAATAAAATACCTTTAAGCGATCTTGCTGTGGCACTAAAACTAAAATTCCATATAGTGTCTGCCTTGCTTTTAGGATATTTAGAATGATGAATCACTCTTTCGTAATATATTGCTAATTTTGACTGATATTGTTGCCGGATCAACCTCGCTAAGTCAGGTTGCTAACAGTGTCAAACTCTAACGAGATGTCAGAAATGCTGTACTTTGCTTCGGTGTCTGTAGATATAATAACATATTTGTGGTCATTAAAAGTTAGTTCAATGACAATCTGTCTTTTAATGCTCCTTGAAAGTATGGGGCATGCGCTTTTAACAACTCAAATCTAGGGTATGAAAAAGCGATTTCCATACGCATAACTTACGCTACAAACCTTTTGCCGTCTTTAGCATCTTCAGCGCCTATTCTATGTTTTTAGTGCTTCTTCATTTTCGATTCCTTGAAACGCAAGATCGGCCCTTTCATTCCCGGTTAACCATAGATCAGAATAGGTTAAAAATATGTCTGCATTGTGTAAAGAAAATATTTCTTGCCCCTCAAGTTTTATAGAAATTTTCTTAACGATTGCCCGCCCCAGATTCTGTACAACTGTCCGTTTGGTCTGTTGTTGAAGCGAGTTCTATTTTGAAAGTAAGCCGCGCAGAGCCTGGCACAATCACTTCATCCGCTCCTAGGTCTGGAAATTTAACAGTAAGAATTTGATCCGCATCAATAGTAGATGGATTATTTGGAACAGTAATATTCTGCTTATTTCCCTTCACGCCAAAGGGCTCTTTCAGCCTTCTATGCGGGTCAAGAATTGAGCCATATGCTTGTGACATTTTTATGAAGCAAAATAAAAAGTTAATTATTTAAAACATGGCAGCAGAGAAGATGAAGAAGATTATGAAGTTTTTGATCGTGGAGACGACATGAGTGAAACGGCTCCTTTGATACAGCATCGCTCAGCGGCCTCATTGCGGCGTGAATTAACAGAAAGTACAATTGGAGCATTTTTACAAAAAAATAGCCTAAACCCCCCGAATTTATAGACCCTAATGATTTTGAAGTAAAAGAGATGGCCATTTGTATGTGAAAAACGATCAAGGAGAACCTGTTCAGCTTACAGCTAAACGAGACCCATCAAAGTTTTTAGCCGTGGGTTCAATTAGGCAAAGACTCCCTGTGAGCGTACAAAAATCGCCTTGGCATTGCTAAACCAAAATAGATAGGGATGCAGTTGCTAAACTTCAAAACACACTACAAGAACTCCCGACAGATAACCAAATGCAAATCATGGAACTTAAAGAATTAAATCAATCGGCAGACGAAATTAATAAATGCAATAGAAGCAGAAACCAGTTTTTCAGAAGAAACAGCATTAAAGACTATACACGACTCACCGCTACCCATGCGAGAAATAGCGGCCCTTGATCATGCTTTAAGAACCATTAGAGGCGAATTAACAAACAATTTAGCAAAACTGGGTGAAATAGATGAGCATATAAAAAGAGAAAAAGAAAAACTCGTTGAGGCTGATGACGCCAACTTAGGGCATGATATTAAAGAAAGAATAACCCAAAGACTAAAAGATCTTGAACAAGAAAGATCAGCAAGACTAGAAGTTGTCTACTAACAGAGAACAATTACGAACTCAAGTGAGCAGAATAAGAGAAACTATCCAAAGAATTTTATATGAAGACACAACGCTAGCAGAAACGAATCCGAACACTGTTTAGAGAGCAAGGTGTCACATTAGCAAGCGTTATAAACGGCCTAGGATTTGCAATAAGTACACTAGTGATGGCTATTACAGGCGGGGGTGTCAAAGTTCAGTGCCTCCGCCACCATCGCCTCCACCTGATAAATCGTGGGTAAAAAAACAGCTTGATCATCTTGCAAGTTTATTAAAAAAATATAGCCAGTAAAGCTATAGACTCTTTACCTGGCATATTAGGGGGCATTGTTAGCTGGCTTTTGCTACTGCAAGCAAGTAGTTGGCTTTATGGCCGAGCACTTATGGACATTAGTTCTCTTAATAGTTGGGTTAATATTTAGTAAGATAAAGACCGAGTAATCCTAGGCCAGTTAATCCAAGAACAAGTGCCGTCTTTCATATTCATGGTCATCGCGAACAGAGTCCGGGTCTTCAACGGCCTTTGGGCTTTGGGCCACGGGGATTGGATGACTTATTCTTGGGGGTCATCTTGTTTTTTTACTGCTTGCAATATTACTGGCTCAGAATTTATTCGTTTTTTTTCCCGACCTTCTGTTCATTACCTGCACAAGGATTTCATATTGTAGTTTATTATTGTTCCTATCTGGAGCCTGAGGTCAGAAGGCAGCATGTATAAACCAGTACCAACAGCAAAGTCTACTTTTGATCTTGCGTATTGTAAAACATTTTGGTACCTTTTATACTTGAAGGTAAATCAACTGTAGAATTAATGGCGTCCTCTAAATTTGCTAAGTATTGTTTTTGTGCATCAAAACCAGTAGAAGGATCTGTTATGCTCGACCTCGTTTGTGCTTGCGAGCCTAGCAAACACCAAACGTAAGTACGAACAGAGTCGTTTATTCGTTCTATTCCTGCTTTAGTTAGGCCCTTAGAAGCGTCTAAAATAAATGTTGTCCATGCTGTTTTATGCTCTTGCTCTATGGACCCTAGGTGAACAGTTGTGCCTGAAGAGAAAGATGTGTAAGGAGGATTCCAGCCATAGTTATACTTTCTGTGCACGCCCCAAAAATAAGAGTGCCTAAGCCATGATTAAGATCCAACTTTGTCTAAAGTCTGTCTTGATGTTAATATTGAATTCGTTACAGATCCTTTCAAAAGCCTTCATGCTATTCTGTTGCTGAATGGATTAAACGGTTTGTCATTTGGCAATGGCGCTTGCAGTTCAGTCAAAATACGCCTGAAGGTGTAATAAAAATGAAATCTGTACACTGACCTCACCAAAGGATCAGATGATTTAAGTGATCAGCATGCGATACTCCACACCCAGTTGATGCACAAAACACGGCAAAGTTTAACTGGTTCTGGTAAAACTGCACCGGATGACTGAACCACACTTTTGCGATGTAGTCTTTTTAATAGGGGGGTTAAGATATTTGCTTAATGGAGTACTCACCTTTACTTGAAAGGCGTCAGTCTGGTCACAGAAATGTCAAGAGTATCAGTTTGTTATATTTTTAAGATTGTAGTGCGGCCCACAGAATATTTGCATCAGTATATTTAAATGCACTCATTTTTATTCGTTTAAAAAATGTTTGTAACAATAACAACTCAAGACCGTCCTTCGTTTTTAGAACAGCTATTAATAACAATTGCGGAGCCAAAATGGTTGCACTTCATGAAATTTTTTACAAAGTCGTATGGTTTAATATAACCGAATCCAAGGAGAATAATAAGATTAAAAAGTTAATAATAGAGGACAATTAGTTAGCCAGTTAACCATACCTGATGGTTATTACGGGTTTTGCTCGCTAAAAGAAGCAATGAGTAACTTTGACATTACTCTCAAACTTAACAATGCAAATCTAAAAACAATGTGGCCTTCAAGCCTGAAGAAGAAGAAGTAGGTTACTATTTTGATGAAGAGCTAGCTAAAATGTTAGGCTTTACAACTGCCAATCGAGACGTTCATAGTTTTAGAGTTACGCCAAACAAAACTACTTATGAGGGAGAAAATCCGCTCGATCTTGCATTACATTCATTACTCTATGTTCATTTGGATGAGCTGAGCACTGATGAAAACTTATATGATGGAAGGCCCTCAACTGTTTTAAGAGCTCTTCCGTCAGGGAAAGCTGCATATTGCGATTATGAAATTATACAATTCCCTAATTTACAGTTTAAAGATTAGTTTGTGGGAGGGTTGGATCATTTATATAAAAATTGCAGACAAAGCGGGGAAAGTTGTGAAATGTGATAACCTACACATTGTTTTGGAAATAAAAAATAAGTTGTTCTAAAAAATAATGTCGCAGGGGCCAGAAGAATCAGGAGTTACATTAGCGCCTGTGAGGTGTATAACCTTAGAATTAAAAGACCTTGCAGACGTTGCGGACTTTGAACAGAACGGTGAGATAGGCGCTTTGTATGGTTTGAGTACACTAAAGATGGTGATTATAAACGCAAAGAGGTTGGCGACAACAAAAAGTTTCCTAAACTAGAACAGCTGCGCAATCTAGAAGCAAATAATGTTGGCCAGTATGAATATAAAAATAGTTCGAAAACCTGACCTCAAATGGCACTTAGAACCATATTTAGAATGGGAAATAAAATTTGAATTCATAAGCCCATTTACATTTTTTAGCCGCCAAAAAAGTTTCAGAAAAGCATTCAACTCGGGCCCTTTACATGTAAGTCTTATGCCGGACGACATAGTCGGAAAGAAATTGAAATAACGCCGTATGGGAAAAAACAGTACATCCTCCACAGAAAAGAAACGGTTTTAAAGAAGCTTCTACAAAATTACAGTTCTTTCCAAGCAGAAAATTAGGAGACACGTTCACAATGATATTTGAAATTTCTGTCTTTAAAGATGTGGAGAGGGATGGGGTTGTGGCGTTAGTGATGACCTTAAAAAGGAATTAATATTAGCTGGCAAAACTTAGACGTTAAACGCCTTACAGTTACCATCGTCGTTCTTCACAATGGTGAGGATATTAAGATCATAACAACAAGTAACAAAATCAATGTTGACTTAAATAGAAACAATCTTACAGAACTGAATTGGATTAATCTTACACATTTAGGCCTCATAGGGTTTTATTATACAGAACAAGTTTTGACAGAGAGCATGATAAAAATAATAACTGGATTAGATTAAATTCTGTTATAAAACTATGGAGCAGTTAAACTTTATGACAAAAACCCCTCATTGTTCATTAATTTGTGGACAAACTGGTTGTGGAAAAACAATATTTATCCTCAACCTGTTACAAACAGTTTATCGTTATAATTTTAATCATATTGTGATTTTCTGTCCAACACTTAAATGGAACAAAGCATATCATGATAGAAGGTTTATATGGACAGATGATGAAATATATTTAGTTGATCCTAGCAATAAACTGAGTGAGTGTTTAGAACAGTTTATAGATTGTTTGAAGGAACGCAGACACTATTTATTATAGATGACTGTTCGGCAAAAGAGACATAGTTAAAAAGAGAAACACTTTGTCAAAACTAGCTTTCAGTGGAAGACATGCTGGGATAAGTGTGTGGATTTATGTCAAAAATATAACTCGGTTTTAAAAGACTTTAGAGAGCAGTTAAAGACTGTAGTTTTATTTCACATGAAAGACAGAGATGCATTTGATGAATGTTTGCGTGAAAATGATGTTATTGAAAATGACCAGGAAAAACATAGGATTAAACAAAAATTAAAATCTGAAAACTTTAGTAAATTAGTATTAAAAACGGATAACCCTACACAGTATGTTTGTTGTAGATAATCGTTATTTTTTGGTTATTGAAGTCTTACTTGTCAGAGAACAGGAAAACACCGATTCTGGGTTACTTTCGCCCGAAAACTGGTTGAGGGCGAAAGTGGCCCAGAATCGGTGTTTTCCTGTTCTCTACAACATATCATGGAAAATTATAAAAAGAGCAACACCATACAACAACATTTCAAAAAAATACAACTTATGCACTACAGAAAAGTGGCTGATATTATGTAAACCCCATCTAGCATCCCTGAACTCAAAGTAGAAATGGTAAACAATTTCAGCACAAATGGAAATCTTTGTCAATGCACCATTCCTTGGCACGTCCCCCCCCCCCCCCCCCTGAACGCGCCCCCAAAAAGAAAAATCTACAGGTCACGTGCCACACGCGCAGAGCTCACGCACCCACACAACACACAAAATAATACCGTGGCGTGCCCTGATTGTACATCCTGAGGAGAGCATTCAGCTCGAAACAATTTTGTCGGTTTTTACCTTTTCCATTTTAAAATCTTATTTTAAACTGGTATGTCGCTCCCTACTTGGTTGAGCACTTTTAGCATTCTGAGTGGCGTCCTTAACTCTAATTTTATTGATTGCTCCTAAACGTTGAGCACTGTGGCCTAGCAGAATCTAAATTTAAAAATGGAGAAGATTAACTTTGGGCAGTCCACCAAAACATACCTTTTCTAATCCACAACTCTACATTAAAAAACTCATAGAGCAGACTGAAATATTTGTGCGCAATATGAGATGGAAAGCGTTCTTCTTTTTGAATCCAGATGCTAAAAAGGAAGATAAAAAAAACTTATGGGTTTAAGTCATGGAGATCTCCACCTGTA
The DNA here is from genome assembly GCA_018398815.1 of Conus ventricosus. NCBI lineage: Eukaryota > Metazoa > Mollusca > Gastropoda > Neogastropoda > Conidae > Conus > Conus ventricosus. Next base: position 49,591,470 of record CM031615.1, on the reverse strand, counting down.
ATAGAGGAAATGAAACCTTTTGAAGAAAGCATGAAAAAACTAATAGCTAATATTGAATTTAGATAGCCACATAATAACTTCCAAACAAAATTGAATAATAACATAAAACAAATCCAAAATGACAAAAACATATTCATAAAGGCTGACAAGACAAGCAATTTCTATAAAATGGAACGTAGTGAGTACTCTCAACTCCTCAACAAAAATATTCAGAAAAACTATTTAAAAAAAAATAGCTGATAAAGACTACTTATGACAACATCTGCAAAAAAGAAAAAAGAACTTGTGCACCAGATGGATTTAGGTGATAGGATAGAAGCAACAGCAATAAAAGAAGCTTTTATAACCCTTAAAGACCACAAACCTAACTTCCACAACAACCCTACATGCAGACTAATAAACCCATCAAAATCCGAATTGGGCAAAATTAGCAAAAAAATCCTGGAAAAAGCAACAGAGGACATAAAAACAAACACTGAATACAATCTCTGGAAAATAGTTATGAAGTTATCCAATGGTTTAAAGAATTAAACAAACAGAAAAATACAGTGTTCATTACTTTGACATAGTGGATTTCTATCCCTCTATCGATGAAGAATTACTTGCTAAAGCACTAAGGTTCGCCAACAAATACACAAATATAACACATTCTGAGATGGAAATCATTTTCCACACAAAGAAAACCTTCTCCATAGAAAACAATGAAACTTGGATAAAAAAAAAACAGCAGAAACTCCACATTCGATGTCACGATGGGATCTTATGATGGAGCGGAAACTTGTGAATTAGTTGGACTTTTCATGTTGTCTCATATACAGAAAAATACTTGGTAAACAGGTTGGCTTATACAGAGATGATGGCCTTGCCACGTTAAAAAATAAACCAAAAATCATTGAAAACAAGAAAAAAGAACTTTGTAAAATTTTTCAAAGCCACAACCAAAAAAATCACAGTAGAAGCCAACAAAAAATAGTAAATTATTTAGATATAACATTAGACCTTAAGGACCATACATACAAACCGTACAAAAATCTAATGACACACCTGTCTACGTAGACATCAAAAGTAACCATCCACCCTCCATTTTGAAAACCATACCTAATGGTATAAACAAAAGATTATCTAAACTATCATGCAATGAGAAAGAATTTAACAGTGGAACAGCCGAATACCAAGAGGTGCTGAAAAAAGTGGCTACAACTACAAAGTAAAATATAACCCAGATAATAACGTGAACAGCAATAAGAAAAACAGGAAAAGAAAAATTATATGGTACAACCCTTCATATGATAGAGGAACAAAAACTAACGTAGGAAAAGAATTCCTCAGAATCCTTAAAACATCATTCCCAAAAGAACATGTACTATCGAAAATATTCAATAAAAACACCATCAAGCTATCGTACTCATGTATGCCCAACCTTAAAAATATAATTGATTCTTCCAATAAAACCAAAAATAATACAACCCAAAAGAGGGTGACGAAAGGAAATCTTGTAATTGCACAAAAAAAGACCAGTGCCCTCTGAATAAAAAATGCCTCTACAACAACGTTGTGTACCAAGCTACGGTAACAACAGACAGTGATAAAGAAACATACATAGGGATCACGGCAAACCACTTTAAAACTAGATATGCTAACCATAAACAGTCCTTCAAAATGAAAAATAAAAAACCAAACAGAATTAAGTAAACATATTTGGAAGCTTAAAGATAAAAAAAAAAGATTACAACATATCATGGAAAATTATAAAAAGAGCAACACCATACAACAACATTTCTAAAAATGCAACTTATGCACTACAGAAAAGTGGCTGATATTATGTAAACCCCATCTAGCATCCCTGAACTCTAAAGTAGAAATGGTAAACAATTGCAGGCACAAATGGAAATCTTTGTCAATGCCCCCATTCTTGGCACGTCCCCCCTGAACGCGCCCCCAAAAAGAAAAATCTACAGGCCACGTGCCACACGCGCAGAGCTCACGCACCCACACAACACACTATATAATACCGGTGGCGTGCCCTGATTGTACATCCTGAGGAGAGCATTCAGCTCGAAACAATTTTGTCGGTTTTTACCTTTTCCATTTTAAAATCTTATTTTAAACTGGTATGTCGCTCCCTACTTGGTTGAGCACTTTTAGCATTCTGAGTGGCGTCTTAAATCTAATTTTATTGATTGCTCCTCACGTTGAGCACTGTGGCCTAGCAGAATCTAAATTTAAAATGGAGAAGATTAACTTTGGGCAGTCCACCAAAAACATACCTTTTTCTAATCCACAACTCTACATTAAAAAACTCATATATATATGTATATATATGCGCCATAACATATCATGCAAAATTTGCTGTACTAGAATACACTTTGCTAAATCAAACTACCTTAGCAGAAACTGATACACAGGTAAAGATACTTCGGAATCAGATTAAGCAGACCTAAACATAGTACTTAGTTAGTAAAAGCATAGTTATTGTGGCTACTAGATTAGTAAATAAATTTACAGGCGGATGAATCTAATCGTTCAGTTTGCAAACAAGAATAAACAAAGAGGAAACACTCACTTATTCCAAAGCTCAATCGATCAGTCAAATAATCCTTTTTGTCCTCTTTTTTTTTTTTTTACGGTCTCGGTAAATTTGATCCATGAACACTGACAAATCACCCATGCAAAAAAACAAAGTATTATGATTTAAGTTTTTCATGCCAAGAGGAGTTTGGTGATGACGTCACTTTGACATTATGGTGTCTCCTATTTTCTTATGCACCGTACAGCAATGTGTTGTGTGTGTGTGTGTGTGTGTGTGCGTGCGTGCGTGCGTGCGTGCGTGCGTGCGTGCGTGCGTGTGTGTGTGTGTGTGTGTGTGTTGCGTGTGCGAGCGTGCGTGCGTGCGTGCGTGTGTGTGTGTGTGTGGGGTGTGTGGTGTGTGTGTGTGTGTGTCGCGTGCGTGCGTGCACGCGCGCGCGCGCGCGCGCGCGGGGCGCGCGCGTGTGTGTGTTTTGTGTGGGGTGTGTGTGTGTGTGTGTGGTGTGTGTGTGTGTGCGTACGTGTGTGTGTGTGTGTGTGTTGTGTGTGTGTGTGTGTTGTGTGTGTGTGTGGCGCGCGTACGTGTGTGTGTTATGCAGTGAAGTGAACAGCTCTGCCATGCCATTTCTTACACTGTGTGATGATAATTTGACGCGCATGAGACTTCTCCATCATCACGTTGTTTGCATTGTCTGGAGGGTGCACAATGAGATGGACGGTAAGACGTATTCTGACGGCGTAGGTGGTTTTCAGCTTCATTTCCTTTTCGTCAAGGTTCGTCTCTCTCTCTCTCTCTCTCTCTCTCCTCTCTCTCTCTCTCTCTCTCTCTCCTCTCTCTCTCTCTCTCTCTCTCTCTCTCTCTCTCTCTCATTTTTGATATCCTTCTCCCCCTCCTCCTCCTCCTCCTCCTCCTCCTCCTCTTCTTCTTCTTCTTCTTCTTCTTCTTCTCTCTCTCTCCTTGGGTCAGAGACTCCGTCTCTTTATTCTGTGTCTCCAAGTCCCCACACAACCCTCTCTCTTTGTGTCGCTCTCCGTCCCTCCCTCTCTCCCACACTCTCTTCCTCTAGTTACGTTGTGCATTCTGTTATCTTAAATTGCCATGTATTCATTGTTGTTTATGAGTTTATATGCAGTTCTATGTAATGGTTTCTTCCATGTATTATTGTTTGAGGGCTGGATGGAAAAAAAAACCACTGACTTTGGATATTCTTTTCCCTCAGTAAACAACATTTCGTTCGTTCTCTCTCTCTTCTCTCTCTCTCTCTCTCTCTCTCTGATTTAAGTCCATAAAGTGCGTCTAAGCCATCGCTCTTTTCCAGTTGCTGATGTATGTGTGCGTGCGTGCGTGCGTGCGTGCGTGCGTGTGTGTTTCGTGTGTGTGCGTGCGAGTGTGTGTGATCAAGCTAGTTTTTCCCAGTGTCTTGTTACAACACATCAGTAAAGTGCCATATGCTGGCCCTGGCAATTGATCCTTTATCTTGTTTAGAATCTGGTGACATTAAAGCAATGGCCGCAAGATTCCGAATTTCATTCATATTTTGTTTTCCTACCATTATAAAACACAGGACCCCCCCCCCCTCTCCCCCCCCCCCCCCCCCCCCCCCCCTAAAAAATTAATGATTATTCTGGTAGACGAGCTACAGTCGATTTTGCTGTGAACGTCATGATACAGAACACTTTCTTTCATGCATAAAGCTGGGACACAGAAACATAGAAAGCCGTCATCATTTGAAATAGATAAGCATGGAATACGTGTCCTCATTCTGACGAATAGATTGCAGGGAGAGAACAGGAAAACCTTCATTCTAAGCCACTTTCACCCTCCACCGAGTTTTTGGGCGAAAGTGGCCTAAAAGCCGCCTTTTCCTGTGGCGGAAGAGAGAGAGAGAATTACTGGCAGACAGACAGAGAAGAGAGAGACAGAGAGAGACAGACAGACAGACAGAGAGGCGGGCAGACACACACACACACACACACGCAAGCGCATATTACTGTTCTCTGACAAGTAAGACGTCAATAACCAAAAAATAACGATTATCTACAAACAAACATACTGTGCAGGGTTATCCGTTTTTAATACTAATTTACTAAACTTTTCAGATTTTAGTTTTTGTTTAATCCTATGTTTTTCCTGGTCATTTTCAATAACATCATTTTCGCGCAAACATTCTTCAAATGAGTCTCTGTCTTTCATGTGAAATAGAACTACAGTCTTTAACTGTTCTCTAAAGTCTTTTAAAACTGAGTTATATTTTTGACAATAAAATCCACACACTTATCCCAGCATGTCTTCCACTGAAAGCTAGTTTCGACAAAGTGTTTCTCTTTTTAACTATGTCTCTTTCTGCCGAACAGTCATCTATAATAAATAGTGTCTGCGTTCCTTCAAACAGTCTATAAAACTGTTCTAAACACTCACTCAGTTTATTGCTCGGATTAACTAAATATATGTCATCATCTGCCCATATAAACCTTCTATCATGATATGCTTTGTTCCATTTAAGTGTTGGGCAGAAAATCACAATATGATTAAAATTATAGCGATAAACTGTTTGTAATAGGTCGAGGATAAATATTGTTTTTCCACAACCAGTTTGTCCACAAATTAATGAACAATGAGGGGTTTTTGTCATAAAGTTTAACTGCTCCATAGTTTTATAACAGAACTTAATCTAATCCAGTTATTGTTTTTATCATGCTCTCTGTTAAAATTTGTTCAGTATAATAAAATCCTATAAGGTCTAAATGTGTAATATTAATCCAATTCAGTTCTGTAAGATTGTTTCTATTTAGACTAATATTGATTTTGTTGCTTGTTGTTATAACCTTAATATCCTCGCCATTGTGAAGAATGACGACGGTAACTTTAAGTTTTTCAACGTCTAAGTTTTGCCAGCTAATTAGAATTCCTTTTAGAAGGACGTCACTAATGCCCACAACCCCATCCCTCTTTACATCTTTTAAGACAGAAATTTCAAATATCATTGTGAACGTGTCTCCTAATTTCATTTGCGGAATGAACTGTAATTTTGTAGAAGCATCTTTCAAAACTGATTCTCTTCTGTGGAGGATGTACTGCTTTTTCCCATACGGCGTTATTTCAATTTCTTTCCGACTATTGTCGTCCGGCATAAGACTTACATGTAAAGGGCCAGAGTTGAATGCTTTTCTGAAACTTTTTTGGCGGCTAAAATATGTAAAAGGGCTTATGAATTCAAATTTTATTTCCCATTCTAAATATGGTTCTAAGTGCCATTTGAGGTCAGGTTTTCGAACTATTTTATATTCATACTGGCCAACATTATTTGCCTCTAGATTGCGCAGTTGTTCTAGTTTAGGAAACTTTTTGTTGTCGCCAACCTCTTTGCGTTTATAATCACCATCTTTAGTGTACTCAAAACCATACAAAGCGCCTATCTCACCATTCTGTTCAAAGTCCGCAACGTCTGCAAGGTCTTTTAATTCTAAAGTTATACACCTTACAGGCGCTAATGTAACTCCTGGTTCTTCTGGCCCACGCGACATTATTTTTTAGTAACGTATTATTTTATTTCCAAAACAATGTGCAGGTTATCACATTTCACGACTTTCCCTGTTTTGTCTGCATTTTTTATATTAAATGATCCAACCCTCCCGCAAACTAATCTTTTAAACTGTAAAATAGGGAATTGTAAATAATTTCATACTCGCAATTGCAGCTTTCCCAGACGAGAAGAGCTTCTTAAAACAGTTGAGGGCCTCCGTCAATAAGTTTAGTCAGTCAGTGCTCAGCTCATTCCAAATGAACATAGAGTAATGAATGTAATGCAAGATCGAGCGGACTTCCCCCTCATAAGTAGTTTAAGGTTGGTGTAACTCCTAAAATCTATAATTTTTAGCCGTAAAGCCTAAACATTTTACAGCTCTTTATCAAAATAGAACCTCCTCTTCTTTCAGGCTTGAATCTTAACATTTTTTTAGATTTGCCTTGTTAAGTTGAGAGTAATGTCAAAGTTACTCATGGCATCTTTTAGTGCGCAAAACCGTAAATAACCATCAGGTATTGTTACTCGCCTAACTTTGGTCCCTGTTTGTCCAACTTTTAGAAACCTTATTATTCTCCTTGGGTGGCGTCAGCTATAATAAACCATATACGACTTTGTAGAATATTTCAATGGAGCGCGAACTACCAATTGCCCCGCAATTCGATATTCCAACAGCAATTTCTAAAAATGAAGGACTGTCTTGGGTTGTTATTGTTACAAACATTTTTTTTAAACGAAAATAAAAAAGATGCATTCAAATATACTGGCGGCAAAATATTCTGTTGGGCCGCACTACTATCTTAAAAATATAGCAACTGATACTCTTGACATTGCTGTGACCCAGACTGCCTCTTTCATAAAAAGGTGAGTACTCCATTAAGCAATATCTTCACCCCCCTATTGAAACCGACCGCATCAAGAAAGCGTGGTTTAGTCAACCGATGCAGTTATATCAGAACCAGTTTAAAGCTTTGCTGTGTTTTGCGCATCAACTGGTTGTGGAAGTGGCGTAAAGCGATCATTTTAAATCACCATGAGATCCTTTGCGAGTGAGTCAGTGTAACAGATTTCATTTTTATTACACCTTCAACGTATTTTGCCTGAACTGCAAGCGCCATTAACCACATGACAAACCTTTAATCCACTCGCAAACAGAATAGACATGAAGGCTTTGAATAGGATTGTAACGAAATTCAATATTAACATCAAGACAGGCTTTAGACAAAAGAATGGATCATAATCATGGCCTAGGCGACCTTTAATTTTGGGCACGCACAAGAAAGTAATTACAAGACAGGCATCCTCCTTTCAAATCTTTTCATTTTTTTTGGCAAAACTGATAAGCCTGTGTCCCTACAGGCAAGAGCATAAAACAGCAATGGACAACATTATCTAGACACTCTAAGGGCCTAACTAGAGCGGAATAGAACTAATAAAAACGACTCTTTTTTCGTACTTACCGTTTGGTGTTTGCTAGGTCGCAAGCACAGCACGATCAACATAACTGAGCCTTTCTACTGGCTTTGACGCCAAAAACAATACATAGCAAATTTAGAGGACGCTAGTAATCCTACACGTTTTGATTTAAACCTTCCAGTAATTCAAAGGTACAACATGTTTTACAATAATGCAAGATCGAAAGTAGACTTTGCTGTTGGACACTGGTTTAATACATGCTGCCTTCTGACCTCAGACTCCAGATAGGTACAATAGATAAACTATAATAATGAAATTCTATATAGCAGCAAATGCAACAGAAGGTTGGAGAAAAACGACATAAATTCTGAGACCAGTAATATGCAAACAATAAAAGAACACCCAAGAATTAAGGCATTCTAATCCCCGAAAGTCCCAACCCCCCAAAGTATAATGAAGACTCAGCAAAGCTCGCGGACTCTGTTCGCGATGACCATGGAATATGAAAATGACAGTCTCTTGTTCTTGGATTAACTGCATAGATTACTGTCTTTATCTTAACAAAATAGTAACCCCACGATTACTAGAAACTATTGTCCAATTAAAAGTGCGTCGGCCATAAAGCCAACTACTTTGCCTGCAGGTAGACAAAAGCCATCTGAGAAGAGCCCCTAATAGGCCATGTAAAGAGTCTAAACGCTTTACCGCACTACTTTTACTAGCAGATAATAACGTGTCAAGATGAACAAGCGATTTTTTTTAACCCATGATTTTTTATCAGGACGGAGTCGATGGCGGCAGTGGCACTGAACTTTGCCCTCCACCACCGCCTGTAATAGCCAATACCAGTGTACTTTATTGCAAATCCTACGTCTGTTAAAGAACCTTACTAATGTTGACTCCTTGCTCTGCTAAACAGTGTTTCGTATTCGTTCGCTAGTGTTAGCTTGTCTATTCATATAAAATTTTTTCGATAGTTTCTCTTATTCTATTCACTGAGTATCGTAATTGGTCTCGTAGTAGTTAGCACTTCTAGTCTTGCAGATCTCTCTTGGTTCAAGATCTTTTTAGTCTGGAGGTTATTCTTTCTTTAATTCGGGCAATGTCCCGAAGTTGCGTCATCACCAACGAGTTTTTCTTTTTCACTTTTTATATTCTCATCTAGGTCACCTAGATTTATTTGGCTAAATTGTTTGTTAATTCCCCTCTAATGGTTCATAAATAAGCATGGATCAAAGGGCCGTATTTCTCGATGGGTAGCGGCGAGTCGTGTGATATAGTTCTTAAACGCCTGTTTCTTCTGAAAAACTGGATTCTAGCATTCTATTACATTTATTACTTATCACCTGCTGATATGATTTAATTCTTAAGTTCCATGATTTGCATTTTGGTTATCATGTTTTGGAGTTCTTGCAGTGTGTTTTTGAAGTTAGAAACTGCCTCTGGCCCTTAATTCTTTGTCCTAACAAGGCCATGGCGAGTTTGATCTTTCACACTGAGTCTATTTCTAATTGAACCCACGGCTAAAGAACCTTTGATGGGTCTTTTTTAGTTGTAAGCTGCACAAGTTGTTCCTTGGTCGCTCCTCACAAACAAGATGGTCGTCTTTTACTTCAAAATCATTAGGGTCATAAATTCGGGAGTTCTTTGGCCTAAACTTTGGTATAATGACTGGCCTTAACTTTCTGTTAATTTATACGACTGTTTGGTACTGACTCCCGATTTCGAGCTAATTCATCATGCATGTAAAGCCCCGAGCGATGCCGCTCCCAGGGGAAATCACACATGTCGTCCTCCAACATCAAAAACATCATAAATCCTATCTGCATCTTTCAATGCCTGCCATGGTTTTAATTAATTAATAATTTTTTATTTGTTTATAAAAAAAATGTCACAAGCACATGGCTTGATTCTTGACACCGCCTAGAACACGAAAGAACCCTTTGGCGTGAAGGGAAATAGCGGACTATTACTAGTTCCAATAATCCATCTACTATTGATGCAGATCAAATTCTTACTGTCAAATTTCCAGACCTAGGATCAAATGACGTGATTAGTGCCAGGACTCTGCGCGTCTTACTTTCAAAATAGCGCTCGTTTTTCAACAACAGACCCAATCAGGACAGTTGTACAGATCTGGGGCGGGCAATCGTTAAGAAAATATCTATAAAACTTGAGGGGCAAGAAATATTCTTTACACAATGCAGACATATTCTTTAACCTAATTCTGATCTACTATAGGCTATACAAGGAATGAAAGGGCTGACTTTATGCGTTTCAAGGAATCGAAAATGAAAGAAGCACTAACATATAATAGCGCCGCCGATGGTAAAGACGGCAAAAATATGTGGCTGGAATTTTGCGTTGGAAATCGCTTTTTCATCCCATAAGATTTTGAGTGTTAAAAGCGCATGCACCATAACGTTCAAGGAGCATTAAAAGACAGATGTCATATGAACTAACTTTTAATGAATACAAACGGGTTATCAAATCATCAGACACCGGCAGCAAAGTCACAGTGCATTTCTGACATCTCGTTAAGTTGACGTTTTAGCAACCCTAATATTATCAAGGCTGATTGAGCAACAATATCATCAAAATTAGCAAGGATATTACGAAAGGAGTGATTCATCAACAACATATCCCAAAAGCAGGGCAAGAACACTATATGGAACTTTAGTTTAGTGCCTGCAGAAAGATCGCTTAAAGGTATTTTATTGCTGTGTGACAGATGAAGAAACCATTCAAAAGAGGAAGTGAAAAAGTTTGTTTATACCAAAAATAACCGAAAGTACAATGTTCATTGAGGCATTCCTAACAAAACTATGCTAGCGGCTTAAACCTTATCATCCTTTTGACGAAATAAGAAAACCTGTTTGGAGGTGGGAGGTGTAGAAATCCCCCAAACTCAGTTGAACCTTGAGTGTCTACAGAACTACCCTTCCCATGTACGACATGATGATTATTTAACAAAAAAAACGGTTTATGGGGTTGACCTAAGGTCAACGGAGGATAATCAGTTACATGGAAGCTGAGAACAGTGAGAGACGTAATAAACATTCAAATTGATAAAGAAGAGAAGCCGATAAACCGCTTTATGTACATTTGCGTTTTTAATATATGATGCGCAGCTGAATATTGAAAATAACAGATTAAAAGAAAACATTACTAAAATTAATTTTCCATTTTTTAACAAAGCATGTCTGTTCACGTTTATCCCAAAAGTACCAACACGCCAGAGTCGCCAGAGAAGAAGAAAGCAGGCAATCTGCCGTTATAGAAACCCATTACATAGACAGCCTCAGATTAACAAACATTTAACGCAAATGCACAAAAACTAGAGCAAGACCTTTTCAAAATACAGCAAAAACCAAAGGAAAAAAAGAAAAACTAAGGATTTCTGCTGCCTTTATTGCTGTTATATGTCAATACAGGAGCATCGACTCAAGCGCATGCATCAAGCAGGATCGAGTGTTGGTCTCTTAGCAACGGGCATAGTAGCGCACCCAGCAGCTTTACCTCAAGGAGGTTTGTTCTTTAGCTCTCGCCTGTGTTCATTAGCCGTAGGTCTTTGCAAGCAAAAAGTAAAAACTAAACTTCCAAAAGCACACAGCTATGGTTCAACTAATAACGGCTAAACTTAGTTCGGTTAAACTTGACCAATAAATTAAAGCGATGTTGACTCAAAACATCCACGGAATGAAGAATTTACTCGTTGTACAGGTCATTTTTGATGACAACAAAAACAAAAGTTTGATCTCAAAGAAAGGGCTAGGCAAGTTTTATCTCAACACAGAACGCCGACTGATAAAAAAGGAATGCTTAAAAAAAGTAAACGAAACATTAAACTCTGTTCTAAAACAGCTCACATTAAACAACTGCCAAAGGTTGTTTATATACTTAGTTTTATGAGTCCAAGCGCAAACAAGACCGTTGATATTGTTCTGAATTAAGTATTTTTTTTTAATTTAAAATAAAATATTTTGGCTTAGAAAAGAAAGACAACATGCTAAGATAAACGAAGTGACTAGCAATTTTAGGGAAGGAATGTCTCGAAGAGAGCGTTATCAAGAGCATTGAATGATATTGATTTAGAAGGTTCATTGACGCCAACAAACGTACAGTCCAAGCTGTTGTTCATGCTATTGTCTCAGTTCCAAGGCAAACTAACTAGTAGACCCCAGTTAAAGTAATGTTAGCTGTTTAATCGACTATGTAACAATAAATGAAGAAAATACTAGAAGTCAGGGTCTCAACTAAACAGCAGACTATTCCAGATCTCTTACTGACTTCACACCCGGATGGGCAGACGAACTGCTTACACAGTTTGACCTGCCTGCTGAAGAAGCTAAAAATGAAAGCTCTGGTTGGTCAGAGGGCGGAAGTGTCTTAGAGATAGATTAAAACCAGGCTAAGTATGCACTCGATTGTAGGCAATGCTTACCTCCGCTCCTCGGGAGTTGTTTTACAGAGAGCAGTTTTAAACATAAAAAATTTCAAGACAACAAATTTTTTCAATGTGGTGCGTTCTTGCAAGGCTGCATCAGTCCGCGAACAACGCAGAGAGAGTGACTAACTTCTAGGCAATACGTCCAAAGATCTTAAACTCAATGGAAAATCCATTCCTGTTAGTGTAGAACCAAATTGAACAGTTTGAAGAAACAAAACAACCCAATAACTGTTTAATATGTCATACACATGGGATGAGGAAACAAATTTGGCGCAATTAAAGTGTCCAAGAAAATCCAACCATAGCGAGACCATCCAAAAGTCTGTGGACCTTACTCCTAATGTTTTCGCCATCAGGGCTTGCCCCATTACAACACATTGATACGCACGAGAGTAGACTAATGAAGCATACTACAAAAGTCATGTGCAAACAAGAATTCAGCAGAAAATGTTTAACAAGAATTCATCAGTGCAATCCGCGAGTGAACATATAAAACATTGTAAAAGTTCTGTAGATTGAAACCAGAACTAACTACGCCCTCCGCCAGATCTAAAGTTAGTTTTAAGAACGGGCAAACTGCTGCAAACAATCCAAAACGTAGTTTACGCAGACTTCGATTCCGCTATTGTTCCTTATGAAGGGCCATGCACCACAAAAACTTCGAAAACAGTCTAATGAGTAATCAACAGATTTTGTTCATTTGCCTATTCAAATTATTGTTAGGTCCGGATGGCTTTATTCCAGAACCAGAATTATCTAAGGACGGATGCTGCAGATACATATCATAAAACGCATGCAGCAAGTGCGCATGACTGTTCTAATAACTAAACTTATCTGAAATCATAATGCGCCTGAAGACCAACAACAGTATTACGCAGCCACGGCATTGTTGGATTGCGGTTTAGAGCCTAACGCCCAAGAGTGTAACCCCACATGAAGATACCAGATCACATTAGTGGGAAGTTTAGAGTGCAGCGCATTAACAAATGCAATCTTCAACTAAAAGTTTGACCCAAAGCCCTGGAAGCCTGCCTTTATTCTTTCACAACTAGCTAGGTAATGAACTCTCACCTTATAAGCAAGCAGTAACCCAGCGCTCTTCAGGTACATGCATAGCACAGTCATCATAAAAGTACATGGTGTTTCACTTTTAAATAACATGCCTTTCTACGACTCTATGAACAATGAATGGCTCAATAAGGCACTGCTATGTCCTTACAGTCCTGCCAATAACGGAAGAATATTTCCTCAACTCTCGTTAAAAAGGGCGTTTATTCCTTATAGTACATGAACAGTTGGTGAAATGGGTTTGACGAAGATACACTTCCACCTAAAGGCGCGTTCTTTTCTAGTCTTAGAGGAAAGGACATCAGCGATTCAGATTACCAGCATGCTCAGATGCGTGGCCAAAAGTTAGAGTGTAAAAGCGATGGAGACTATCATGACTCCAACTTGATGCTTGATGTATGTTATGTTGCGGACGTCCTTTGAAATTATAGGACGACCTGCATGAAACATTTATAGCCTGGATCCCTGCGCATATATTTCTGCGCCCCGGGATGAGCTGGGACGCTTTCTTTAAAGTTTAACTGGAGTACAAATTGATCTATTGTCTGACCTACCCAATGATTCAGATGATTGAAAACGGATTGCGTGGAGGAAAATAGTATGGCGTCGCATCAATAAACTGTAAAGCAAACAACAAATACTTGGCCGAGTTATGATCCCAGTAAAAGGTCAAACAATCTTAGTCATTCTAAGACGCAAACAATCTGTAAGTTGGGCTATGGCGCAAATCACCCCCTTTCCATTCTAACTTCAATATGTACAACAGGTACGAATAATATTCAAAAGGCATTAAAGTGGTTGACACAGTTTGTAACGCCTGATCAGCAGCGCGCTTCATTCTAGAAGTTGACTTAGAATAGCCTCATGAACTCCATGACCCTGCATAATGACTAATCCCATTAGCAGCAGGAAAGTCTAAAGATGGCGAAAACAGAGCGCCTAAACTTGTGCCTAATCTCGCTGGCAAAAAAATATGTTGTCATTTACAGACTTTCTAACAATTTATATTTTAAAACATGTTTTGAAGTTGACAGCAGTTCACGCATAATTGCTTTTGATCAAGAACAGTTTAAAGAAACCATACAAATCATGAAGAACACAGATCCAAGAACTAAATTCCACATCTTCTTACAGAAAAAGACGTGTTTTCCAGCTGATGAACAACAGTTGTTTCGGAAGACTATGGAAGAATCCGCACAAATCGCAAAGATGTCAGATTGGAGTCACCAGAAGAATGAAGCAATTCCGCAGACTTCAACACCTAATATCAGACTTTTTAGAAGAATTCATGATCAGCTTTTTGGCATAATGATGCAAGAAAAAGAAAGTACAAATTAGACAAACCAGTTTTTATTAGGTTTACTAGTTTTAGAATTTATCAAAGCTTTTGATGTTAGAGTTTCTTTAAGACTAACTTAAAGCCCACGTATCCTGAGTCCAGATACTTTACAACAGATACAGATATTTTGTTATAGATATCCCTACTGAAGACATCTATACAGACATGGAAATGGAAAGTAGCTAAAGAGCATGCAGGATGGTATGACACGACCGATAACACAAAGATTCGCCTTTCACTTCAATTACTAACAAAAGGTTTTTAGGAAAGAATGAAGGATGATTATCTGGAAAGAGATCAAGGAGTAATGTGGGGTTAAGTCCAAAAATGTACAGTATTTTCGAGCCAGGAGACAATCATTAAGAAAAAGCAAAGGAATCTCTCGTCAGCGTTGTGCAGTCAAACATATCACATGACAATTATCAAAGAAGCATTGTTTGGCAGATAAACTTTTCATCATGACAACGTAAAACTGCGATCTAATCTACATGAGATCAACACAACTGTTGTAACAAGAAGTCGTTAGATAGAACAAACACAAAACGTTTGTTTCGTTAATATCCTCGGAGTTTTCATATGCAATCGGGCACGGAGGACCGCCATAAACAGGGGGTATTATAATTTTTCATCAACTTTTTATTATAAGAATCAATCATAGCTCATCCAATCTTAAATCTTTTCTCGATGTTTGCTTGACGATTCGAATTTTTTTTATTATTCCAAGAATAATTCAGTTTTCCCAATTTGGGGGTTTGACTGTATGTGATCTGGATGAATTAGCATGCATTGATTAATCCTCGAAAATGTTTCCTTAATAGCATTACACGCAGAAATGATTCCCGTATCATTTTCATGGTCCTCATCCTTTACCAATTCTTGTTTCGTTCTTCGCTTCCTCTGTGCCTTCCATTATAAACCAAAATAGGTTTACGTAAATTAACTAAGCAACTGGAACTGTGTCAGGGGATTATCTGCAGTCTTCTTTCACAATAGATCTTTGAGGAGCTGTTGTTTTGTTGTGGTCAGTTCTCGTAAATAAAACACGGGCGGATTCATCTTTACAATTCTTTTTATTTCATACGGTCAACACTCCAAACTGATTCGTTGCCCTGATAGCGAGTGTCCCCCCTTCTGCTTCCTCCCCTCCCCCGTAAAAAAGGTACCCTTACATTTAAACTAAACGTAACTAGTTTTGCCGTATGAAGACTCTACTTCAACAACATTGATAGTATTTCTATTGATTGCTTGTTACTGGTTTTTAGCCCTTTAAATTCTCAATTATTCATTGCGGCGCGCAAAACAGTGCAGTCTTCTAACCCATTCTGTGTTGCGAGATTGTCCAATCATCTCTCTGTGATACTGGCAGGAAAAAAATGTCTTTCCGATAAACTGTTTGTATAAAGTTTTCAACTAAAGCCTGTTATCGTGAACCCTGGAATGCCCTCTTTTAATAGAAACTCTGTGTTTTTAACAATACTTGATTCACATTGCCTTTAAATTCTTTCCATCCATCAACTTGAATCATGCGAGTGAAAGTTTAAGGTGGCCACGTTGCGGTATAATCAGTTGTATCGCGACAGCAACAAGCAGAAGCACTCCTCTGTGTTAATGGCTCCGGCATCCTTTGATCATCTAGAAGCTATTCATGACTGTGAGTGCGTACTTAAATCTTTTTTCGTCGAATCCTATCAGAGGGTAAATATAGTAAGATCCATTTGATGGGTGTCGCTTGGAGTTATTCACAAAGTTGCGTCTCTGTATTCGTCCTAGGGCAGGTCAATAAATTTGCCAAATTGCTTGTTTTTAGATAACCTTCCTTCAGCTGTTTGTTTTCACTGACTCCGCCGCTTTGCTTAGCTTTTGTATTTCTTGCGATACCCTTCCAATATCGCTTTGGGGGAATAATAAGATTTATTGTTCATTTTTTATATCAGCCAATATTATGTGCAAAGCAAAATACACGACGGTCATCCCAACGACAATAAAAACCCGATTTCTTGCATCTGTTTGTTTTTCTGATGGTTAAGAAAGTTCACTGAAATTTTGGCGGGGGCAATGTCTGTGGACCGTTTGCCTGAGTACTGAGATAAATTGTTTTATTGCTTTGATCACATTTTAAATATGTAAGGCTTCATCCCCTGTTTTTTCAGTGTGTCATAATAAAATCTAACTGCTCATGTCTCTTGCTTTTCATAGGCGTCTTGTGCAGCTGCTAGTTGCTCCATAGCTTTTGTTAATCTTTTTTCTCTCTCGCCGTCATCCCGTAGTTTACTAAATCGAAATTACTCCACTAAAAGCAAGCGCATTCACACACAGCGCCGCCTATCATTATTGCAGTGCGACTCCATTTTTATAAATGTAATATTTTTTTTCTTACATATTTATATTGTGCTGGAATTATTCGCTTGCTTAACTAGAAAATCTTTCGTGGCAACCGAAGCCTGAGCAATGATAGCCACAGCTTTTGCTGAAAAACCTCAAATCAAAGTTTGCCAAGATCCTGCCGTTTATATTTTTTAATCAAGCTATTTACCACCATTAGTATGCCTACACTTAACCACCAATAAACAGCAGAATGAGTATACAAGTTAACAACAGTTTTTCTCGTTGCCATTTTTAAAACTAAAATAAATATAAATTATAAAAAAATTGAACAGTGATGATCTCCTACAGCTAACAAGGCACCTAAACCTTCCCTGCACTTATGAATGACCAAGTTGAAAGACCACATTAAGCCCAAAAAGGAGAGGCTGTATTCTTTGGCAGCATGTGGAAAAAAAAACATTTCCTCGGAACTGAAATTTCCGCATAGAACAAGATTCAACAATGTCCGCCGCAAGAACATTTTAAATTATCATAACATGTATTTAAGCGACAGCAGGGGACCGAGAATGGTGAAAGAAAAGCGTGGGGCAAACGGTTCTTAGTTTGTACACAAACCAGACCAGTAAATTGCTCCCATATTGAATCAACCCTGAACAAGATCTTACCGTATGATTTATCGCAAGATCCAGTTTTTAACAAAGTCATTAGAGACTCTAGGCAGTGATTTATTACAATAGATTTGGAAACATTGTTATCGTCATTAAATCATGGGATTAAAAACTATTAATCATATTAGATTTTATTTCCCTTCACAAACTAACGCGGCTGGAAAATCATTCAGAACCAGAAAACACTGAAATCAGGTGGAGAAAGTAACCAAGCCAGAAAATCCATCAAAAACGCTGGAAGTCAGGATGGGAGACCAGTAAAAATCTGTGGGCGTGTTGAAGCAGGAAAAAAAACTTAGCAAGTGGAACAGCCAAAAAAAATTAATGTTAAGAATATACCGTCATCAAATGAAACATAACAACCGCCAACGCCAGAACAAGTTGATTCAATGCCAGCTATAAACAGCTCTCCAAGTGATACAAGGGCCCCAAAGTCTTCATAGGATATGAACTTAAAACTGGTGCCATTTTTGCGCCATGCTCTAGTTGGGGGCAGTTTAATGGCGGCTATAAAATATAATAACCGATGGTCAACAGAAACAAAAGCCACAATCAAAAAAAGTCTGAGCCACTAAATGCAGAAAACGAGACACCAGCACGTCCAAAACCGCCAATAACAAAGCATCATTTTGATCCATTTCAATGGAATAATATTTAAAGAAACTTAAATTTTAAATTTTTCTTTATAAAAAAATACATGGCGTATTATAAAATGATGAAAGTCAATAAATAAGACATGGAGTCTCTAAACGACATTTCCATAGACCAGAAATGTATCAATGCGTTGCTTTCGAGGTTGCAAGAACTTCATTAAGATCAATGCGGAGAACCTGAGCAAGACATCCCTCAACAATGAGCGTTTTTTGAGGGCGTGTGTGTACTATCTTAGACATTAACTATTTAAGATAAAAAAACCATAGCTTTATTTTTTTGATAAATTATAAAAACTTGGTTGTACTAGAGGATGAACTTAGTTAAGATCCTTGAGGTGAGCTTTAATCAAGAAACTTAATCAAAACTTATTAATGAACTTGAAGTAACTTGGGTGACTTGGGATGACATTAAGGGATCAACTTGAGAATTACTTAAGTTAAGACCTTGAGGATGACTTAGAAGTGCTTGGGGCAACTCAGTTAAGAACTTGTGGATGACGTGAGTGTGGCTGCGTGGGGTGGGTGTTGGGGGAGTGCGTGCGTGGGTGGGGGTGGGGGAGGTGTGCGTGTGCGTGGGGGTGGGGGTGGGGGGAAGGTGCGTGCGTGGGGTAGGACAAAACACACACACACAAACAAACAACAAACACAAACAAACAGGAACAGTGCTATGTAAGACTTGGCCTAGTTTGCTGTGCTCCTCTTTTCTCAACCAGGCTTGCAACTGGCTTAGGCAAGTTACAGCAGTAATGTGCTGGTAGCCAAGCTTTTATGGCGGCCTAATCGCCAGTAGTTAAGTAACATCCGTCATTGTATATTTTGACAGGCTTTATATGAAGATAGTGCTGGGCCACACACTACTCCTCACCATACTGGTAAAGATGTACTAAGGTCTGCCAACCCCTATCTAGTTATCCAGTTGCATAAGGGCACACTGCGTTTTTTAAACAAACAACAGCCGAAGCAGAGCAGGCCGCAAATGTTCATATAGCAGCAAAACCGTTCCTGCATGAGCATTATCAAAAAAAGATCTTACGTCCAGTGGTAGGCCTGCAGTGGTCTTACAGTGCGCGCGCACCTGTGCAAAGCAGTCCAACTCCAAACAACCTGACCGCCCCTGCAGGAGCGGTATCTTAAAAAGATTAATCTTACGTCAGTGGTAGTACTGCAGTGCGGGCGCGCACTGTTGCTAAAACTCCGCACAAACAAACATTGTATTGGCTAGGGCTGTGACAGTTTGAGGGTTCAAGCCGGAATATTTTGGAACTTTGACGCAGTATTTTTCTGTATTCTTCAATCTGTAGGCATGTATTCAATTTGCTCCGTTTTATTCATGATAAAAACTGACTGGCAGTCCAATATTGTAAAACAGTGAATTGGGTTGAAGTACTTTTGCAAGAGTACGTAGCTTTGCGTACGTAAACATCTGTAATATCCTGTTTTTTTTCTTTCAACCAGTGTTTCCCACTTTCATTCATTCTTCCTTCTTCTTACTTTCCTCTCCTGCCAGTTTTTGCACCAAAATACCAGAAAACCGAACCAAACAGAATATGAAACATTATTGTTTGGGCGTCCCTGTCTTTTTAGATATCCTAATCCCTTATTTGCAGTTTTTCTATAATTTCTATAATTTTCGCCCTGCTGATCAGTCAAAAAGAACAGAAAAAAAAAATTCCCCCTTAAAAAAAGGCTTTCCCTGATATGCCAGCACTGGTGTCAGCTTCATTTGCAACAAGATATAATTGTGCAAATCTGTTGGGGAGTCAGCTCCCCCTCTTTTTCTTTCTTCCTTGTTTTTTCTTTGAAAAATCTTCCATCTTTCGTTTTGGCTTTTTTGGTAGTATCCATTGGGGCCTCTGTTTTGCCTTCTCATCAATGTTTGCCAGTTACTTCATGAAATAGCCTGTTCTCCTTCAAGTACATTCTTTTCTTCCTTCGGTCACAATTCCTGTATGGTGTGGAGGTGTAATTGGAACATTGACAAGCTTGATCACATGTCAGGTAAAATTAAACTAGTCGCCTGCCTAGAATAATCTAACAATTCTTGATGAGCAGCCTGTGATTCAAGAATTTCTCTACCTAATTCGGAAAGAAATACTATCTTCAGACATTTGTGACATTTCGCCTTGTTAAATTAAACACTTTTCTCACTGAAAAAGCACCAGCACAGCCTTCCAATGTAAAATGACAGACAGCTAAGGCCACAGTTAAAACACAACCTTCTTTCGAAGTAATCCAGTGAACAATGGCGGAGCCGGTCTTGTTGACGTGGCGGCCAGGAAGTGGCAATGACACGTGACAGTCTAGAACCTTCGCTTATGTTGCAGTTAACGGGGGCCGTCAGGTGTGCTTTATTGATTTTTTGGTCGCGGTTGTGGCGAGCCGTGCACTGTGTGCGAGGGTCGCTTGTCTGCGCGAGCCACGCCATAAAATGCTGTGTGTGTGTCTGCCCGCCTCTCTGTCTGTCTGTCTGGTCTCTCTCTCTGTCTCTCTCTTCTCTGTCTGTCTGCCGGTGATTCTCTCTCTCTCTCTTCCGCCACAGGAAAAGGCGGCTTTAGGCCACTTTCGCCCAAAAACTCGGTGGAGGGTGAAAGTGGCTTAGAATGAAGGTTTTCCTGTTCTCTCAGGGTTAGATTTTAAGCAAATGAAAACCATTCATATCTCCTTGCTGGGCGATATTTCCTCCGCTGATTCGTACCGTCATTGAGATAGTGCTGATTGTGTCTGTGCTCCCTGCGCATCAGATGGAAATACACCACAGTCTATAATGCTATGGAACCCTCGCCACCCAGGGTTTAAAAACAGAATCCGATCATACCCAAAGCAGTCAGTGAAGGGCAGAAAAGTAAAGCGAAAAAAAAGCATTAAACGGAATTAAGTTGCTGAAAAGCTAACTCACTTTTCAATTCAAAATTCTTGAAGAGGGGGGGGGGGCGGGTGCTATGCCTGTAAAAACTTTTAAAGTACAAAAGAGATCAACGATGTCAACGTTTTTTAAAATTGTTAAAAATATTGTTAAAATGAAATTTTTAAAATAAAAGTTTGTTTCGATCCTTCCTCTTGCTCTACGGATAACCTTTTGGGGGCACGCTGTCGGTTTTTTGCGTGGGGGCCCTGTTTCCGTTTCGCATGTGGGGGTCAATCTCATTCGCTGCACGTGTGGTCTGTGGTTCTTGTTGGGGTTGTTCAGGTGGAGTGCGTAGCAATATTTCCATTTGGCCTGCAATTGTTTACTATTTTATTTTGTATTCAAAGTTGCTAGGGGGTTTTTACATAATTTTAAATCATTTTTTGTGGGCAAAAGTTGCATTTTTTAAAAAAATTTTTTTGTATGGTTTGCTCTTTTTATTATTTTCATGATACTTAGTCTATTTTTTTTAATCTTTTTAGTCCCAATGTATTTACTCGCTCTGTTTGGTTTTGTTTTTTTTTTTTTTGAATGCTTTTTGGGTTTCGTATCTGGTTTTGAAGGGGGTTTTCAGTGATCCCTATATATGTTTTTTTTTTATTTTCTGATGTTCCGTAGCTTCGTAAAAATATGTTGAAAAGACATTTGTTGCTTTGGGGGAAATGTTTTTTTTTTTAGTGCGTTGCAAATGTCCTTTCGCCCCCCCTTTCTTTTTTGTGTTGTTTTTCATTTTGTTAGAGGTCAGTTAGTTCAAGGTTGGGCATACATGAGTATGATGTTTAAGGGTGTTTTTGTTGAATATTTTAAACATTTTGTGTTCTTTTGGGAATGTTTTGTAAAGTTTTTAAAAATTTCTTTTCCTACGTTTGTTTTTATTTTTTCCATTTATGGGGGTGGGGGTGGGGGGGGGTGGTCCCATATGATTTCTTTTCTTGTTTTTTTTTTTTTCTGTTCGTGTTTTGTCGGGGCTGTTTTGTATTTTTTAAAATTTTATAACCACTTTTTTGTAATGCTTCTTGGGTTATTCTGTTGCTGATTTTTGAAAATCTTTTTCTTTGCAGCAGTTGGTAGCATCTTGTTTATCCTTTGGGTATTGTTTTTTAGAAATGTTTGGGGGGTGGTTGTTTTCGAATTACGTGATTGATATGTCTTTGGGGTTTTGTTTTTTTTTGTTTTTTTGTACACATGGTCATTGAGGTCAAAAGGTTATGTATAGGTAATTCATATTTTTTTGTTTGCTTCTTTTGTGTTTTTTAAATTTTTTAAAGATTTTACATATTCTTGTTTCTTGTTTTCAATAGTTCTTGGATTATTGTTTAATGCAGCGAGGCCTCTTTTCCTGTAAAAACCCGCCTGTTTTCCAAGTTGTTTTTGGTGTTGGATAGCATGAATAGTGCGTACTTCACATGTTTCGGCGCCATCAACATCCCATGGTCACATCAAATGAGAGTTTTGCTCTTTTTTTTTTTTTTTTTAAAACCAAGTTTCATTTCTGCTGTGGAGTAAGGGTTTCTTGGTGGGAAATAATCTCCTTTTTGACTCTTTACTTTTGGTGTTTGTTGGCAAATTTCAAAAGTTTGGTAGTAGTTCTTCATCTTTTGGGGGGTAGAAGTCTACTATGTCAAAAGAATAAAAACTGTGTTTCTCTGTTTGTTGGTTTCTAAACATTGGTAATTCATAGTGTTTTTCCAAAGGGTTTTATTCGGTGTTTTATTTTTCTCTTCCTAACCTTTTTAAAAACCTGCTTTTTTTTGCCCAGTTCGGATTTAGATGGGGTTTTTAGTCGCATGCGGATTGTTTGGAAGTTAGGCTTGTGGGCTTTTAAATGTTATGAAGGCTTCTTTTGTTGCGTTGCCTTACCCCCTTCGTGTTTCCCCTTAACCCTGCCTTTCCTCCCGCGGTGTGCAAGTTCTTTTTTTTTTTGCGGAGTTGTATGTTGGTTTTTTCGCTTTTTTGTAATTTATTTTTATATATTTTTAACAGTTTGTGTTCTTTCTGGGGGAACGATGTTGTTAAAATTTTTAAAAAATTCTTTCCCTATGTTTTTTTTAAGTTTCCCGTGTATGGGGGGTTTTAACCCTATAATTTTCCTTTTCTGTTTTCTTGCTTTTTTTCAGTTTTTATCAGGGTTGTATTGGGGAGTTTTTAAAATTGTAGTTGTCTAAAATTTTTTCACAAAAACACCCTCAATTCATACTCTGTATGCCCAAACCCCAAAAAACCCAATTGACATCCAACAAAAAAGAAAACCCCCCCCCAAAAAGGGTGAAGAAAAGGAAAACTTGTAATTGCACCAAAAAAGAGCATGCCCCCAAACAAAAATGCCCGTACAAAAATATTGTATCCCGCCCCTGTGCATCAGAAAAGAAAAAGAAACATATGTAGGGGTTACTGAAAACCCCTTCAAAACCGATATGCCAAAACCACAAACAGTCATTCAATAAAAAAATACAAAAAAACCAAAAAGAAAGAGCAAATACATTTTAAAATTAAAGATGCAAAAATAAACTACAATTTATCCCGAAAAAATCATAAAAAAGGGATCATCCATAAAATTTCAAAAGATGCAACCTTGTTTAACTGAAAAATGGCTAATACTATTAAACCACACTTAGCAACTTTAAACACCAAAAAAGAAATAGTAAACCTGGAGGCACAAATGGAAAAAGTTTTTACTGAAACACACCCCAAAAAATACCTGAAAACCCTAAAAGC
>CM031615.1:49555381-49560381 GCA_018398815.1 Conus ventricosus | reverse complement strand
ACCCCCCGTCCTGTGCGGTGACGTTACGGCCCCTGCCTCCCTCCTTCGTGTGCAGAAGTGGGGGAGAGAGTGTGGCCTACAGCCTGGTGTGTAATCACCGTGCTGACTGTGTGGACAGCAGTGATGAGAACTTCTGTCACTTTGAGTCCTGTCCCCAGGACAGACCCTTGCAGTGTGGCACTTCCAAACAGGTGTGTGTGTGTGTGTGTGTGTGTGTGTGCGCGTGCGTGTGTGTTTCCATATTCTTATGGATCACAGGTGGAATCTCTGTCTTGGTCTATGAAGCATTGTCTCCAAGTCATTACTGAAGAAAAGAGAGAGGCAGTATGAACGATGCGAGTAAGATACAGCTCCTAAAGTAAGATGAGACCATACCATTCTTATTTAACAATGCATTAACCATCCTGAAACAAATCCATTCCTGACCAACTCTTGACGAATAAGGACGACAAGTGTATTGTTTGGTAAGATTCTTTCAGCATGTATTTGTGCCAGGACCTTGGTTATACTTTGCTTTGTTCTGTTGTCCCACCACTCTGACACATAGTACATCTCTGCATGATATCCTGTTATCTCAACAACCTGTGCCTCAAACCGTTTTCAGTCTCTTTCGTCCCGTTTGTGAAAGCAGAGTGCACTGGTCTGGAAAAGCGTTTAAATCGAAAATCAACCCCCGGGGACTTTTTCCTGTGCAGTTAATAATCAAATCCTACACGCCTGCCCTCTGCAATTATTAGACAATCTATTTGTTACCCCCCTGATGCACACACGCACGCACACACACACACACACACACACACACACACATGTAGTAGAAAGAAACTCGTGGAGAGCGTGGCAGCAGAGAGTCCTCAGAAGAGAAGCCCCCTTCAAGCAAGTGTTTCGGCCCTTATCCCCCTGACACTCTAGGGGGTTGGGCCACACCCGGTTCATGACTCCGGGATGTCCCTCTGCTGCCCCTTTTTTTTTCCTCATCTTGGGACGAGCCATGGCGGGGATTCGAACCCATGACCCTCTGGACATGCTCATTTTCTACTTAATGACTCGCGCTTTAACCACTGATCCACAGGGACACCTGATATTTGTAGGGAAATTAAGCCTTATGAAGTTCACTTTTGTTCCTCCTTGACCAGATCCAGCTTGAACACCTCTCTGCCGCTTCTGCCATTGCTTTCAGGGCTCTGGTTTTTCCTTCCCCGCAACTGAGAGCTGTTTCATGAGGCTGTATGCAGACGTTCCTACAAATCCCCTAGCTCCAGTTTCTGCAGTGAGGACTTTGACCTGATAGCTTTCTCTCCTCAGGCTGTTTGCCAGATCAGCATACTTTTCAGTCTTGTAGATTTGAGCTGCCTCCATTCTGTTCTCATATGGCACCGTGAGCTCGATCATGATCAGCTGCTTGTTGACTTTGAGTGGACTACTATGTCTGGTCTCATGCCACTCTTGCTGATGATCTCTGGGTGACTCTTCCATTCTGGGAGGTCTGCAGTGCACTCCCAGTCATCTGCCCCATCCAGCAGACTCTGCCTGCATGTTTCGAGTGGCACTGTTGTTCTTGGCCATGATTTGCTGCCTCCTGCCGTGAAGAATGTTGCGGGTGCTTTTGGAGTCCTGATTCTCCCTTTTGTGGTGTTGGTACTAGCCCAGACTACTTGTACAATTTCTTTGAGCACTTGGTTGTGCCTCCATGTGTACCTTCCTTGAGCCAGGGCTACTTTACATGAGCTTAGAACATGCTCCACTGTTTGTTTTTCATGGCAGAGGGGGCATGCAGGATCGTCTGTTTTCCCCCACTTCACCAGGTTTGCATTTGAGGGCAGAAGGTCATATGCAGATCTGAGAATGAAGCTGATCCTGAGAGGGGCCATGTGCCAATGTCATTCCAAGTTAGACTTCTTTGGTGTGCATTCTCCCACGTTGTCCATTGCCCTTGCTGGCTCTGCTGGACTGCTTTTGGAGTCTTTTTTGTCTTCTTCTTTTCTCATCTCCTGAATCAGCATGTCTCTTTTGGCTTTTCCTTTGGCCTTTGACCACCATTCAGTTTTGGTCACCCCCAGTCCTTGTCTGTTGGTCTGTGTGTGTCCTGTTATTTTCTCTGATCTTGAGACTTTCTTTTGCAGAATCCATCGCCTCTTGAACTTTCCATTTTCTGCCTGTCTTCAGCTGGGCTTGATTGCTTCTACCACCTTGTCTCCTGAGTCCTCCAGCATGCTTTTGAAGTCTGATCTTCCCTGCTTTATATTCCTCCAGGATGGATTTCAGTGGTAGTTTGAGCTTTGCTTGGCGACAGTACAGCGCGATGTCAGTCAGACAGGGTGGACACCAAGCCATTTCCTTGTGAACTTGTTGATTTTGGCTTCCATTGCCTCCACTGTGCTGGTGCAGATGTCGTATATCATCAGAGGCCATAGGAGCTTTGGTATCAGCATGAACTGCAGACACCAGACCTTGTATTTGCCAGGGAGCCCACACTGGTCAATGGTCTCCAAGCCTTCTTCCGCCATCTGCTTGGTTTCTTTTGCTCTTTGTGTGTCTTTCAGCGTATCATCATACCATCTTCCAAGGCTCTTGACTGGTTCTTCTGTGACTGTTGGAATGGCCTGGTTGGCAACACTGAAGACCACAGATTCGGCCACTTTTCCTTTCCTCAGCGAGAGACTCCGTGATTTCTTGGCTTGAACTTCATTCTGGATGAGGCAACTATGTCGTCCAGCCTCTCCAGCACATGACGTGTCTCGTCTTCTCTGGATGAAATCACTGTAGTGTCATCCATGAAGGCCTTGAGAGGAGGCATCTTGTATCCATCGCCAAGGTCTGTTTGTCTCGCGTTGTTTGTTGCTGCTTTTTAAGATGAGTTCCATTGCCAGCACGAACAGTATCGGGGAAATTGCACAGCCCATTGCAATGCCCACTTCCAAGTTGATCCAATCAGTTGTATACTCCTTGGTAGAGAACCGCATTGAGAAGCCATTGAAGTACTTCTTGAGCATGTCGCGGATGTTCTTTGGCACATGGTACATCTCAAGAGCCAACTGTATCATCTCATGGGGCACAGATCCATATGCGTTTGCCAGATCAAGCCACACTACGTCCAGGGCTCTCTTTTCTGTTTTTGCTTTTTGGATTGCGTCCCCAGATCATTGTGGCGTGTTCTACACAGACAGCCACGCCTGGGATGCCACCTTTCTGGACTGACACATCCAAGTACTTGTTTTCCATCAGGTACTTGGTCAGCTTTGCTGCCATGACAGAGAAGAAGATTTTCCATTCGACGTTCAGTAGTGATATTGGCCTGAACTGGCTGATGTCACTTGAGTTTTTTGCTCTTTGGGGATGTACACACCATCTGCCGTCATCCACTGGCCGCTGATCTTCTGGTTTCTCCAAGCCGATCGCAGCAGCCTGTGGAGCCACTCCAGCACCTTGGGACATTTCTTGTAAAGCTGGTAAGGTATTCCGTTTGGCCCTGGTGATGATTTGGCTCTGGCTTTGTCGACCACCTTCTTGATTTCCGCCAACGTTGGAGGCTTGCCATTGAACTGTTCCTCAGGTTGGTTGGCCATACCAGACCTTGAATGTCGAGTGGTGCTTTGCTCTGTGAGTCAGAGTATGTTTTCCTCAGATGCTGCTCAAGAACTCCTTTGTCCACACTTAGGGTCCCAGATTTTGGCTGCTCAAACAGTGTTCTGGCAAACTGGAAGGGGTCTCTGAAGAAGCGCTCTTGTGTCTTCTTCTTTTTGCTCTTCCTCTTCCTCGCAGATTCCGCTTTGCTGAGGGCGCTGTGCTTTTCTTTCAGGTCTTCCCACAGTTTTTCCAAGCCTTGTTTTTCAGCTGGCAATGCGGTCTTCATTTGCTTCTTGAGGTTGTTCTTTTGGATTCTGATCTTGTCCATCTTTTCTTGGCGTCTGGATTTCTTTGGAGGTGTTTTCTCTTTGGGTAGTTTTACTCCATAGGCGTCTCTACATGTGGCATACACAATGTCCCCATATGTGGCTAGTTTGTGTTCCAGGGTGCTTTTCCCTATCAGTGCATCGAGTCTTTGGACGATTTTTGCATCCAGTTTCTCCCAATCTTCAGTTTCGTTTGCTCGTGGCAGGTTGAGTTTCAGGCGCCTGGCATCGAGGGCCTGTGCAAATTCCTCATCCGAACCAACAGAGTGGATGTCCTTGGCACTGTGGTTTAAATCCTGGCCTTGGTCTTCCGACGTCTTATCTGCTGATGCAGTGCGCTGCTGCTCATTCAGATGAGTCTTCACACATCCCATCTTTGTTCTGTGGATCTTCATGCCACGGGTGGTAGCGAAACGCTTTCCACAGACACATGGATATTCCATTTGGTCCATGTTCATAGTCCGTTTGGGATTTGCAGTCGTGATTGGTTGAGCACCGATGGATTCATCATTCTCTCCCCCTTTCGGTGAATCCTGGGAGCATCTTTTCCTTTTATTTTTAGTAGCCACATGTTTAAGGCAAAGTGGGGAGCCACTAATAAATTCCAAGGATAAGTACCGAGCACCATTCCAGCAACTTACAGAGCAGCTTGGTGTTGCAATGACTGCAAAAAATATTGAATTATAAACAAAGCTTGCTCTTATGTCTTAGATTGAAGAAATAGGGGAGATAAGCATTCATATCTGCAGTGGTAGATAATTCTGCCTAACTAACAGTATGTGCTTGAGTGGGTGAATGAGGAAAAAAAAAAAAAATAAATGCTTCTCACAATGAACCTTCAGCAAGCTTATAGTCTCCAAGGGGGAGACACCCTCCAATAGGGAGGGAAACTCACTAACATATAACTCCTGGTCATATACCGATATTTCGAAACTTGGTGGTTTCTCCTCAGTGACCGCGGAAAGTGGTAATTTGATTCCTCTGCCTTTTCAGTTTTAAGAAGAATGCAATCCCAGAAAAGGCTGGTGTGCAATACCGTAGGTATGAATGCCGGTGTGCAATACCGCAGATATGAATGCTTATCCCCCCTATTTCTTCAATCTAAGACAT
>CM031615.1:49450381-49552881 GCA_018398815.1 Conus ventricosus | reverse complement strand
TGTAGCCATGGTCCCTGTCTTATGGAATCAGGGGGAAGTGTTCAGTGCCTCAGGCCTGTGCATTCCTCTGCCTTTCACTACAGCCAGTCAAGGATACTTTCACAACGTCACTGTGCTTTTCTTAGGTGTCCTACACGTGCTAGTGTTTGTCGTTCAAACCCTCATCTACATCAAAACTCGGGTCAACATCCTGGCCACTGTAGCCATGGAACAGCCCAGTTCAGAGGCCAGTGTGACCCGGACCTTTCTGCCCGTGGCGTGGAGCAGGTGCGTGTGCTGGATGTCACTGGCTGCTGCGGGCTGGACACTGTGTCATCAAGGTAGCACGTGCAGTGGGGGGATGGAAACGGTGGGGGTGGTGGCCCTGCCCCTCAGCTCCGTCCTGCAGCCCATCATGTACAGCTACGGACTGTGGCAGGAACGACAACTCTCGGCGCGACAGGAGCGGCTGAAGCAGTTCATTCTGGCCAGGAGGAAAGCTAAAGCCCTCACTGATAAGGACAGGGCCAAAAGATAGAAGAAAAAAAATTGAATTTTAGTGTACGGCTCATCCTTTGAAAACGACATGTAGTTATGTCCTTATATATGAATGACAACATATTTCTACACGAATAGATGAAATGGTATACGACTTGTTTGTCAATGTCACAACATCTGTTCAGTGTTATTCATCAATTCTTATGAAAATTTAGAAAAATGACTTTTCTGAAGGCTGCTTTTACTGATACTATTACAAAAAAAAACACACACACACAAAAAACCGGTCTTTCAAAGGCATTAATCGACATGGTGACGGTTCAGTCCAGTTTTTGTCTGGTGCAGTGATTTCCATACAGTTTAATACGGGATAATCACAGACATATGAAGGGAGACAACCAAGCGAGCTCCTGCATACTTCCTCTAATCACATTCTCTCCGAAAATTGTTGCCGCTTTGTATGATGAAAGCCGATGATATACAAAGAAAACCACATTCGTTAAAACAAACGAACAAATATATAAATAGATAAGCTGAAAGCACTCGTAATTCTGAAATGGGCTCGCAGTAGTTCTAAAAGCTCACTAATTCCACTATAACTTTATATAGGAGCCTTAAAAACGTGCTGTTTGTTGATCGTGTCAAGTGCCGGCGTTCACCAGCCGCCGTGGCGAAGTGGTTAGCGTCGCGGACTCCCGGCTGGGAGGTCGTGGTTCGAATCCCATCAGAGTCATGTGGGTTTTTCTGCCCCGACCGGCTCCTACCCAGAGTTGAGTTTGCTGCGGACTCAGTTGGAAGACTGGGACCACACAGTCGAGTTTCATCCACTTAATGGATGCGTTTCTGAGGGTGTTGCTCAAATTTCCTGACCAACACTGCAGGTGCCTGTATCTCTCGGGCCTGGTTGACGCCAGGATATATTATGAAAGGAAGCGTAGAGTACAGCCCTGTCATGTAGTCTCAGACCGAAATGGAAATCCGTAGCATCATCTTAATCATCCTCATCCTGATCAATCAGCATTAAAAAAAAAAAAAAGTTTCAAATTCTGTGACCCTTCATGCCCTGCTCTCGTGGTGACCTCAGTTTCGGTGTCCTCTCCACGTCTGTGGCCTTGGTTTGGTTCCGTCGGGGTCACCGGTATCGGCCAGTCCATTGGGGCTGTCGTTGGACGGATGTGGTGGCGCCCTCCGGAGGGAGAGCTCACTCACGCCGACTCCGCGACTAAGCAATTATTGTCGTCAGTAGGGGGCTTAGTAGGTGGTGTCCTGCGTATGTTAGATCAGAACAGGCGCCACTGAACACCACCGAAGTGACTCGTCAGCAGTGCAGTGTCTCCTCCGGTGGGTTGCCTCTCGACGACTTGACATTGACTGCTCCCTGTGGATTGCTGGTGCCGGGCTGCGGCGGGGCCGGCCGGGCTGTGGATGTGGACGGTGTGTCGGAATGAGCGGCGTGGGTGCACTGCCTCTTAGGTGGCGCAGAGGTTGGGACAGCAAAAAAAAAAAAAAAGTGCCGGCGTTCTCTTTGAAATAATATTATCGAGCGCTTCTTTCTTGCCATGTTTTTCCTTTGATGTGAAGTCCAGAGCTCACTGTCATTGCGATGCATCAGGGCTGTCCGAACTACGCCTTCCTGAAACAAGATTTCCCTCAAC
The DNA here is from genome assembly GCA_018398815.1 of Conus ventricosus. Lineage (NCBI taxonomy): Eukaryota > Metazoa > Mollusca > Gastropoda > Neogastropoda > Conidae > Conus > Conus ventricosus. The sequence continues at coordinate 49,550,749 of CM031615.1, read as the reverse complement.
ACGGCTGTCAGTGAGTTGCTTATTCCTGTTCTGTCACGTCTTTCAGACAGGGTTGGTCTCTCACTCTCTGTCTCTCCCTCTCTCTGTCACACACACACACACACACACACACACACACAAGTTGAATTCATATTCATTTCCCCCCTAGTTCTTCATAGAACACACGCGCGTGTACGCACACACGCACACACACGCACACACACACACACACACGAATCAAAGACATTAGCTAATGTTCAAGGAGCCAGAATGATATGTGTTCGTGTATCATTTAAACAGGCCGTTGCAAATATTAGAGAGAGACACACACCCATGCACTTACCATCACAGAGGAAACGAAATCGTACGCTATTTTCAAGCAGCCAAGATAGCACCGTTTTACCGTAATATTCGCAACGGCGTGCCATTGATACTCGTAGACCTTTGCAAAGACCAGCAGACAGCAAAGGACCACTTCGTCTTCCGCTCCTGCGACATAAAAACAAAGCTTCAAAAGGCGAGGTTGAAGTCCATACTAACTCACACAAGAAAGAATATAGCTGACACACATTTCAGACCTTTGCACTCACCCGTGACCCTATCTTTGCGCCAGGTGGTTTCCCCCAAATAGTCCCGTTCCTTTGATTTTAATCCAACTGCTTGGGACCACCTGGCTTGTACCTTGATGACCACATGAAAGAAAATAAGGGGAATCAATTTTCAGACACAATAAAAATTCTCAAAACAATCTAACTGTGCCAGTCTGTTTATACTCGACTACTTTTGCAAGGCCTTGGCGTACTAATTTTTGGTGTGCGGCCTGTACACATGGTGGTAGTGCGGACTGGTTTCACCACGCTGAGTCTTTCATCTTGAGAGAGAGAGAGAGTGAGAGAGAGAGTGAGAGAGAGAGAGAGAGAGAGGGAGAGAGAGTGAGAGAGAGAGAGAGGTGACAGTAATGCAGATTGGCTATGTCACAGAACCCTCCATAATAGTCTCTGAAAAAAAAAAATGTTATTGTAGTGCAGACCGGTCACATCAAAGTGAAGACGAAGGCAGGCAGATGATGGCATTCAGGAGCCAAGGGACAACAGCCAGTCAAGAAAAACACAGAAGGAACGAAGTAGAGTTTCTTCCCTTAAATTTCTCTTACCGAGCCCCAGGAACACACTTTTAAGTCGGTAGGGGTGAGATTGACGTCAAATTGGCCGGAGGCCCATAAGGGCAAAACTTTCCCCCTCAGTTTTGACATAAGATTTCTCTATGGAAACATAACATACTTGTAGCAGACTGATCCATCATTTTTCAAACATGACTTCATCTGGAAACAAATTTGAAAAATGTGCTTCTGGTTCCTGTCATTTAATTCAAATGAGAATGCGTTTGTCTGTGAATAATCATTCATAAAGTTGTCAATTATGCTTCTTTCATTTTTCTTTATTCAGTAGAGAAAGATTTTTTAAAAAAATTCTGCGCGTGTGTGTGTGTGTGTGTGTGTATTTATGTGTACCTGCGTGAATTTCTACAGAAAAACTAAAAAAAACAAACAAGAACAACAAAATGTGAATCAAATTGTTATGCTTAAAACACATGCATTGAATGAAATGCTTCCTGCCAGTCCAGTAGGTGTATGTTGCCCGTTCCTGAACACACATATACACCGATACATGCGTTGTGCACACACACACACACACACACACACACACACACACACACACACACACACACAAGCATGCACGCTCATATGAATATTCTTATACAGCAACACATACACATACACACTTCAATCAGACAAACATACTTTAAACTGTCATATGCACCATTTATTGCGTCAAAACATCATCTCTACATGACTATGAACTACTCACTCATGTGAAAGCTTAGACCCAATTATCTCCACTTCCGTATAATTTAAGATGGAAAAAAAAAAACATGCAATAATCATTTCATAATACAGTAATTCATATATATATAAGCACTTTCTAAATGTTCAGGACTCTACAGTTTCCTTTGATAATTTTCCTTATTTATGGCAAACATGTGAAATAGGAAAACAAGACAGAGAAAAAGAGCAAATGTAAGGTCTTTAAGTTCTGTCTGAATGTTGCTCTCCATCAGGTTAACATAACAATGATTTTCTGTCCAGCTGCAGTCATTCTGTTGCACTCAAACCTCTCATCTAAAAAAAAAAAAAAGTCAACCTCCAAGTCAACAACAGAGGGTTGTACAATGGCTAAAAACACTGCAAAACAATATTATCATCAAATATAATTAACGCATCACAACATCAAGTCACAACAATAATCCTCTGTTTGTGTGTGTGTGTGTGTGTGTGTGTGTGTGTGTGTGTGTGTGAAGGAGGCGGGGGGGGGGGTAAAAAAAAAAAAAAGAGTAAAAACAACTACTTCACAATACTGTAAATACATTACATCCGTACTCTAAGCGCTTTGGGCATCAGCTGTTCTGCTTACTCGATCACTTTCAGATTACAAAAAGGAGTATTAAATCAGCTTAAATACATCTAGAACACTAAAGAGTTCTAGTTCAAAAAAGAGCTTAAAAGACACATATAACAGTAAAAAAATTGATAGCTGGCATCGGTGACAAACAGTACTCCCCTCTCACTCCCATGTTGTCACAGGGAAGTAGAAGGTGTCTCTTCTTGATTTTCATTTATTCACTTTTTGTTTCAAGTCCCATTCGCTCCAGCAGCTTTCCACTTTCAGGCACCAGTCACTGTATGCTTTGAGATAATTGTTCAACTGGCAGGCCGCCCTCTCAGGTTATTACACATGCCAGTGTTGTTGTCGGCTTTTCACTGTGGTCAGCTGACTGCCTGCACGTAGCCTTCGCACCACTGCAAGCCACCTTGCATGTGCTTGAAGCTTGAAGGTTTGAAACTGTCAGCAGAGCTGCCAATCTCTGAAGAGACTTGAGAGGAATATTTTCGAAAACTGACAGGAATTTCTCACAATCAAGAGGAATACTTATGCTATCAGACCCAAAATAAAACACTGACATTCCAGACAATTTATCTTCTTGCCTTTTTGTCAAGTGCTTTCACGAAATCACTGTCTCAGCCAATAGATTCTTGCTCTTTTACATTTTTGATGCACATTGTCACATGCATCTTACGACTTGGCTCATTTTTGAACTCCAGATTCATCAGTGCCTCTGCTGAGCCTTCACCCATGGATGAGCTAAAATCTGTAAGGTTCTTCCTCACACTTTCACAGGCCAAACTGCTGACTGGGATCAGCAGCACTCCCATCATGACAGCAGAAAGCAGCCTGAATCTGCACCTCTGATATTTCTTTTTCTTCTTTCTGCCACGGGGTTAATCATGTCGTTTCAACATGATGACAGCAAAAGCAGCTCAACCGGAACTAAGTTTCCAAACAGTTCTATGGCTAAATGAACAACAGATGTGCATTCAACCTTTTTTTTGTTGTTTTTTTGCCAGCAGAATTCTTTTACATCAAGCAGAATAGTGGAATGATGTGTGTTTGAGCATATGGGGTTCACAGATTTTTGCCTGAGCTTTTCTTTTAGGACAGGTGATTTTACAGTGATTTATCTGCTCACCTTCATTTCCTCACTTTCGAATGTAAAGCCAAATGCAGGCACAGCTTCAGTGTATTTGAAAGTTACAATAACTATTGTTATCTTTTTGTTTCTTGTCTTTTTTTACCATAGTGGTTTTCAAGTGTTGAACAAGTGTGGCAAATAAAATTTGTTACTGTAAGTTGTTAAAAGCCCCAATATTCCTTCCCCCCCCCCCCCCCCCCCCCCCCCCCCAAAAAAAAAAAAAAGAAAAAAAAAAAAAAAAAAAAAGAATAAACTGATAAAACAAAAGAACAACAAAGCAATTTCTAACAGATACAAGTAAACCTCCAAACCAAATAGCTTTGACAGTGTAAAGAGTGTCAGATAAAAAACCATGGTATCATGGCCACCACATTGCAGAGCACTGAATAATTATTCTTCAATACATGTCATTCATCGGATTACTCATTGCAATAACTTATGAATCAATACAACATTAATCTGATTACTCATGGCAATAACTTGTAAATATCTAGACATGAGCGACTCCAAAGGAAATAAAATAGTAACTATTTCAATTCATTCCACATTTAAAATCCATGCACCAGTGGATTTCCATGCACAACTAATCGTAAGAAAATAGTTATTCAGATAAGATAAGACAAGATAATGTTGCTTATAGCCCAGCCGACCGCAAAGGGCTACATCAGGGCTGTCACCACGTTAAAATCAACTCACAAGTCATTTTTTTTTTAAATTTAAAAAAAACTTTCACACATCTCTTTAAATGACAACTTCTAGAAACGCACCAGAAATTGCATTAAAAATCTTTCTTCCATAAAATCTTAAAATCAGATGAAAAATGTTAATCTCTCTCAAAAACTCAAGGATCACGTCAGGCGGGACATCCCTGAACAGGATCTTCATGGACTCCGCTGTAAAATGTTTGTGTCTCACATCGTGCAAGTCCCAACACTCTAAAAGAACATGTTTCATTGTGAGTGGCGCATGACATGGAATGCACCACGGAGCGTTTTCACTCTTTAAAAGGTAGGAATGGGTAAAATACGAATGGCCGGTGTGCAGCCGGCACAGAACCGTTTCCTCTTTACGACCACCAGATGTAGATGGGAGGAACTCCCCAAGTCTGGACGCATCTGAAAGAGTTTGTTATCCGTCTGGGTTGTTCCAATCCTCCTGCCAGAGGATTCTGACATAATCGTTAATTTTGGGTTTCACATCTGAGCAGGGGATATATATGTTGGACAGTTTCTCTCTTGTGGCGTTCTTGGCTAAACGATCAACCATTTCATTCCCGCCGATGCCAACATGACCAGGAACCCAAGCTAGAGTAATGTTGTAACCATCCACTTTCAACTTGCTAAAAGTTCAAAGAAATGTAAAAGTTCTGGATGCTGAAGGTTGCAGCCAGCTATGGCCTCCAAAGCTGACAGCGAATCCGACAGAACCAGAAAGTCCCTCTTCATAGATTGTGAGATTATCTTCAATGCCAGAACCAGAGCAGTAAGTTCAGCAGAATAGACAGAAGCATCTGAATGTATATGTTCTAACAGTATCTGAGAAGGAGCCCCAGGGCAATAGGCTGCACAGGCCACTCCATCCTCAGACTTGGAAACCGTCAGTGAAAATTTTCTGATAGGATAGGAATTTGGAACAGAGGTCAGCATACAAGGCCTTGTATGTCAGAGAGTTGGTAGACTCTTTACGAAAGGCTGCAAGATCAAAACGAATCTCTGGTGTGAAAAAGGTTCAGAAAACACACATCTTCAAAATAGAGCAAAAAAAACACACATCTAAAATCAGTAAGCAATGATTTTTAAAATCAACAACAATCATGCCTGAGGGGTTGTTTTTTGTTTGTTTGCTTTTTCAGTATTAAGATCTACAGTCTCAGTGCAGCAATTCTGGAGTTACAACACAGTATATAGTCTAACTGGTTAGATGCTCATGTTAACTTCTTTGCAAACTGCCACTGTCTTGCAGGATGTTTAAAATGATTTCCCAGCAAGTTTATGCTCAATTCTGATGCAGCTTTTTGCGTTTTGAAAAACAAAAATTTGATGATACTAATATTATTATTATTATATTATTATATAACATGGCTGCCAGTGGTGAAGAGGGGCTAGAATTTTGTTCGATCTGTAGCATAATGGTGACAATAGTCATGATTAAAGTATGGTAGGAAATGGAGGTGATGTTGTTAATGTTGTTATTGGTCAACTCATGTGATTCTGATTAATGTGATGAGGATTACACCCTGCCAAATGCATGGACAGACATGAAGTGTGGTCAGGATGGAATCAGGCATGAAAATCTCAATAGTGATCCGATGACAGCGACTTATCTCATCCTGCCAAAACTGAACATATTATCATGTTCTATGTACATTTTCTTTCAATAACATTTCCATTCCTATACATTTACCATTATTTGCATTTGTGGTGTGTGGGGGGGGGGTGTGGGGGTGGGGGGAGGATCTTGGTTCGGATTGTTTTTGGTTTTGTTTTGTCTTTGCTTTGGGATTTTTCGTTTTTTGGTAAGGCTGGTGATTTTCCTTTTTTCCTTTTTTTTTTTTCTTTTTTTGAATGTAAATAATTCTAAGAATCAAAGTATAAGCTCTGTCTGTATGAATACTCTCGTTCAGAAATGTTCAGTTGACATCAGTTTTAGATGAACTTTCTGAGAACTCAGAATGTTGTGAATTTTTTTAGAGGCACGTCAACATCAGCTATATATTCACATCTTTGACCTTTACACTATGGGAGGCAATGAACCAAGTGGATTTCCATATGGTGCATGTGTAAGGCAGCTCGATCCGTTATTTGTCCTGTATCGCAGCAGCGAATCATGTGTTCATTCCATCTGTCTTCAGAGGACCATCCTGAAAGATAAGAATTGTCATTCTGCTTCATCACTTAACTGAATGTGTTATCATGTTTTTTTTTGTTTTTTATTGTAGGACCTAAGTAACACCGACATAAGTTTCGCATTTTTTCTTTCCTGAGAGTGTGCATGTGTGTGTGTTTATGTATGTGTGTGTGTGTGTGTGTGTGTGTGTGTGTGTGTGTGTGTGTGTGTGTGTGTGTGTGTGTGTGTGACAGAACTCCTGAGGTGAAAACTATGGAATATAGGATGGAAACATGCACTGAAACATATTCATAACTTTAGACACATGCTAATATATATCAAAACACACCCACATGAACACACACTTACCACTGGGTTAACAGGAAAAAGAACAAAGTTAATATTAACAAAAATAAATGCTGACATACGCTGCACTCATTTATTCAGCTGTTCTGGACTGTAAATCATTCAGCGTCATCGTTAATGTCAGCTGGCTTCATATTTCGTAGAGACACAGATTTCTTAACCTATATATATATGATTAATAAACATCAGCCACCAACATTTTCCTCCATTCTGAAGGCGTAGCTATCAAAACAGACCAAGTTTCTCTTCATTAACAGCTGCTCTAAGATCCACCTCTGAATACATACTTTGGAACTGATATTAACCTCAAGAGTACGAAAGACCATAGCTGAAGTAGTCAAAGTAGCCAACTATATCCAAACAAAAAAGTTTATAGAAGACATTAACTGTGGCAGCCAGTTTTCAGTTCACTGTATTAATAAGCCATCTGCTTCAAGTGTCTTATCATAGCATTTCCATGGGCTATATAGGACTGGATGGCAGAACCCTTCTCTTCTGTAAGTTAACGGTGGAGGGGTAGGAATATGGGACTAACGTCTATGACCTGGGTTCTTTCATAAACGACTTCTCTCCAACTTAATGGTGGATGGGACTCAGCTCTAGGATTCGGGATCTTTGACAAAAGACTTTTTTTTCCAACTTCCTGACAAAAGTGGTAGGAATATGGTTCTCAGCATTAATATCTGAAGTCTTTTATAAACAGCTTCTCTCCAAATCAAAGGTGGATGGGGTAGGAATCATAACATCCTTGTATGTAAGACTTAACTTTAGGATTTAAGACCCATCAAGGTTAAAGAAGCAGGAGGTAGGAAAAAAATCCCTCCTACTGTCCTAGTAGCTGAGACTCCACTGTAGGATCTGGAAGCTTTCATGAATGATCCCTTTCAAAATTAATGATGAATACTCTGTCCTAGAATTTGGGAGTTGTAGGATCTGGAATCTGTCGTAAATGACTAGTTATGACACCTGTACATTATTCAGTATGATCAAGGACAGAAGACTTCTGAGATCTCCAACAAGCCAAGTGTCTGTCATGTTATCGCTATGACCTTCTGTCACTGGACAAGAAATCATGAAATACAAAGGGCGATAGATCTCTGTGGTAGAATGTCGGGACATATAAACGCTGTGCCAAATCCAGCGACCTTTAAGAAATGTAAAACATCATTTTTTTTTTTTTTTTACTTTAGCTCCGTAGCACTTATGACGCGTATAATATTACATCCAGAAAAAATAGGCAGAATGACGTAGGAACTACTTGGGAGATAGAGTTTCTTGTCAGTTGACATTGGCAACCAGAATATAGGCCTAGTGGTTGAGATCTTAGTCTATCAGAGAGAAAGAGGGTATTTCTTTTATGTTAACTGAGCTTGTGCTGGCTGCTTTGGGTCCAGCAGTGTTGTGACAAGCTGTGTCAAGCTGTTTGAATCATTATTTTACTGAGCTGTGTCAAGCTGTTTAATTGAATCATTATTTTACTGAGCTGTGTCAAGCTGTTTGAATCATTATTTTACTAAGCTGTGTCAAGCTGTTTGAATCATTATTTTACTGAGCTGTGTCCAGCTGTTTGAATCATTATTTTATTGAGCTGTGTCAAGCTGTTTGAATCATTATTTTACTGAGCTGTGTCAAGCTGTTTGAATCATTATTTTACTGAGCTGTGTCCAGCTGTTTGAATCATTATTTTATCGAGCTGTTCCAAGCTGTTTGAATCATTATTTTACTGAGCTGTGTCCAGCTGTTTGAATCATTATTTTATTGAGCTGTGTCAAGCTGTTTGAATCATTATTTTACTGAGCTGTGTCAAGCTGTTTGAATCATTATTTTACTGAGCTGTGTCCAGCTGTTTGAATCATTATTTTATCGAGCTGTTCCAAGCTGTTTGAATCATTATTTTACTGAGCTGTGTCCAGCTGTTTGAATCATTATTTTATTGAGCTGTGTCAAGCTGTTTGAATCATTATTTTACTGAGCTGTGTCAAGCTGTTTGAATCATTATTTTACTGAGCTGTGTCCAGCTGTTTGAATCATTATTTTATCGAGCTGTTCCAAGCTGTTTGAATCATTATTTTATTGAGCTGTCCCAAGCTGAACTGTGTACTCGGGCTGTGTTGAGTGGTGCAAGTTTACGACAAGCTGAAGGAGCTGTGTTGGATGGTGTTAAGCTGTTCCAAGCGGAACTGTGGTGTACTCGGCCTATATTGAGTGCTGCAAGTTTACGACAAGCTGAAGAAGCTGTGTTGGATGGTGTTAAGCTGTTCCAAGCTGAACTGTAGTGTATTCAGGCTGTGTTGAGTGGTGCAAGTTTACAACGAGTGGAAGGAGCTGTGTTGGACTGGACAAGGTCTGCTACTGTGCTGTGAACTGTGTTTACAATGTCAGAAGATCATACATGCCAGGGGAGGTGCTGATGTAGAACACATAAACTGTTGATGATTGCTCCACTTGCTGTGAGTTTTGTTCGTTAACCCCATAATCCGGTTACAAATCTGGTGGCAGCGGTGGGATGAGATCAGATTAAGTTTGTTCCGGAATCCACATTATCCTAACCGGAGTGATAAACAGGATTTACAGCAGCGGATGATTCAGCCATGGCGGAGTACAGTAACAGACAAGCTGAGTGATTCGCAATCTGTAGTAAGAAGCACCTCTAATTCCTAACACTTGCATCTAAATTAAACCATGTCTAAGCCCGAGTCACTAAATTAAGATTACTTGGAATAGATCTGAGCTAAAGACGGTAGTAGATCGTTAAACAAAAAATTAGCTTCACTATGGATGAAGAATTCATTAAGTTCAAGGCTGAAGGTGAGGCCTTAGAACTGAAAGGGAAAGCCCCGATGGACCATATCCAAACTGAGCGGAAAAGAGCAGCTGAAGAATGAAAAGAAAAAGAGGAGAGAGAACTGCAAGCCCAGAAGGAAGAGAGAGAACGGCAAGTCCAGAAGGAAGAGAGAGAACTGCAAGCCCAGAAGGAAGAGAGAGAACTGCAAGCCCAGAAGGAAGAGAGAGAACTGCAAGCCCAGAAGGAAGAGAGAGAGAACTGCAAGCCCAGAAGGAAGACAGAGAACTGCAAGCCCAGAAGGAAGAGAGAGAACTGCAAGCCCAGAAGGAAGAGAGAAAACTGCTAGCCCAGAAGGAAGAGAGAGAACTGCAAGCCCGGAAAGAGAGAACTGCAAGCCCAGAAGGAAGAGAGACAACTGCAAGCCCAGAAGGAAGAGAGAACTGCAAGCCCGGAAAGAGAGAGAACTGCAAGCCTGGAAAGAGAGAGAAGAGAGAGAACTGCAAGCCCGGAAAGAGAGAGAATTGCCAGACAGAAAAGAAGAGAGAGAACAACAGATTGAAAGGGATAGAATCCAACTGGAACTTGCAAAAGTTCAGAGCAATGAGAGGATCGAAATCTCCAGATCTGAAGCAACTATCCCTCAGATGATCAACTCAACTCCCAAAATGAAACTGCCATTCCTGGAAGATGGTGATAATGTTGAATCCTACCTTCTTCAGTTTGAGACAGTGGCAGCGTCGAATCAATGGGATGAGAACAAGTGGGGTACGAGACTGGCGCCACTGCTTAAGGGAAAAGATAAAGAAGCATACATGGGCATGTCTCTTGATGATAGTAACTCCCACTGTACCGTCAAAGAAGCTCTGTTGAAGAAGTTTCAGCTAAACGCCACTACCACGCCAGCTGAAGTTCAGGCGCGTAAAGAAGGGAAATAATGAAAACAATTCAATATACTGGGAAAGGCTGAGAACCTATTTAGATAAGTGGACAGAACTCTCTGGCAGAACAGAGGAGGATCTGAAGCAGATGTTGATTATGGAAAAGTTTCTGGAATCACTGTCTCAGGAAGAGTCCAGATTCATTAAGGAACGTGTGGTGCAAACCAAGGATGAAATCATCCCAGCAGCTGATCTGTATGAGGAGATATGTCAGAGAGAACACAAGGAATTCAGACCCGGATCTAGTAACCCATACAAAAGGGGGAAAGAAACGGAGGTGACTGGAGCCCAGCCAGGAGGAACGGACAAGCCGAAAGGAGGCCAAGGTGGGATGGCAAGAGACGGCAACCAAGGACAAATGTGGGCAAACGCGAGAACACCAGGTGTTAGATTTGGTCAGGATAGGGCTAGATCTAGAGGATGTTTTCTCTGCGGGGGACCCCACATTGCGATAAACTGCACCGTACAGAAAGTGCAGAAAGTCATGGCTGTGGACCATGAACGCGGAGATGCAGAAGAAAGTGAAGAAGAAGAGGTTGCTTGCGTGACTACTGTCATAGCGGCAGTGCAACAAGAAGAGGAGCATCCGCAAAAGTTGTGTAGCAAATGCAAGAAAATAGACTTCCAGCCAAAGAGCATGACGAAAGTTGAAGGGAAGGAAACAGGTGCAATTGGGGATATGGGAGCATCCACGATAATCATGGATGAGAAACTGATCCCAAAAGATTGCTACACTGGATGTAGCATAACAGTGACCTTTGCTACAACAAGAAACAAGGAAAGGCTGCCAGTGGCCAGAGTGTATCTTCATACACCCCACTTTGTGGGTCTAACAGAAGTTGTGGCCATGAAGAGTCCGGTTACTGGAATGCTCATAGGTAACCAGAGAACTCGGCAAGGGGAAATCAGCAGTGTGCCTGTTTACCCAGACACTGTCTGTGCGATGGCAAGAGAGGAAAAAGTGCCCCTGAAAATCAAACAAACTGCACAAAGTTCAGTGAACTCAGAGGAACTCAAACACGAGCAGCAGAAGGATGAGACTCTGCAGCGTCTCCTGAAAAAAACAAAGGAAAATGACCCAGGAACTGAGAGGAAAGGTAAGGCAAAGTAATGTTGCTTATAGCCCAGCCGACTGCAAAGGGCCATATCAGGGCTATCACCATGTTAAAATCAACTCACAAGTCATTCATTCACACAACTCTTTAAAATACATCTAAAAACCCATCCAAAACTTTGTTAAAAATTTTTCCACAATAAAATCGCAGATCCGATGAAAAGTGTATCTCTGAACATGGTTTTCATGGAATCTGCTGTAAAATGTTTGTGTCTCACATCATGCAAGTCCAAACACTTTTTTAAAAGAATATGTTTCATTGTGAGTGGCACATGACACGGAATGCACCACAGAGCTTTTTCACTCTTTAAAAGGTATAAATGAGTAAAATACGAATGGCCGGTGTGCAGCCAGCATAAAACCGTTTCTTCTCTGCAACCACCAGAGGCGGATGAGAGGAACTCTTTTAGGTTTGGACGGATCTGAAGGTTTGTTATCCGTCTGGGTATTCCAATCCTCCTGCCAGAGGTCTCCGACATAATCATTAACTTTTGGTTTTTGATCAGTGTAGGGGATACATACGTTGAGAGGAAAGGAGGAAGGAACTCACCCTAAGTACCTGTTCAAGAAAGGCTTGCTGTTCAGGAGGGTCACTGACAATCACAAGACTACTGATCAAGTAGTGGTGCCAAAGAAGTACAGGAGGAAGATCCCAGAGGTGGCACATGGCATGCCGATGGCAGGACACCTGGGTGTCGAAAGCACTAAGGAGAGGATCATGACCGCCTTTCATTGGCCAGGAATAGATGATGATGTCTGGAGATACATCAAATCGTGCGATCCATGCCAAAGGTGCTTGCAGACCCGTTTACCCTAAATTCGTGTACCTGTAAGATCTCAAGACAAAAACCTGTAATTTGAAAATAAAGAGAATCGTAATCTTAATAATCCCAATAGAGCCGGCCGTTGGCATGTAAGACTGCTTCGTCGCCATCTTCGACGAGGTAAAAGACGCAAGGCACGCTGGGAAATGTCTTCTTAATGCTTTTGACCTAAACGGTAGCAGACAAAACTTCGCGTTTAACAACTTTCTTTCCTTGATTTTTTTTCCCGTAATTTTTTTTTTTTAGGATGGGTGTGTGTGTGTGTGTGTAATTCCCGTAATTTCATTTTTTTTTCCCGTAAAAAATTGAGGGTAAACAGGTCTGTGCTTGGGCAAAGAGCACGTCAAAAAGCGCCATTGCAAAGTGTGCCTGTTTTCAGGTGTTCCTTTCAGAAGGTGGCCATGGACCTCATTGGGCCACTTAACCCGACATCCAAGAAGGGGTTCACCCACATCCTGACAGTGATAGACTACATGACCAAGTATGCTGAAGCCATACTACAGCAGAAGACTGATTCTGTGACAATAGCAAAAGCACTATGGCAAGTATGGACGAGAGTTGGGGTTCCAGATGAAACTGTGATGAATAGGGGAACACAATTTATTTCCCAGATCATGGGTGGGGTGAACAACCTCCTCTCGATCACGGGTATCAGAACAACCCCGTATCATACCCAAGCAAATGGACTGGTGGAACGCTTCAACAAAACTCTCAAAGCGATGATCAGGAAACTGTGCACAGAGGAACATAAAGAATGGGATCGGCACTTGCTTGCAAAGCTGTTTGCATACAGGGAAACTCCGCAAAAGTCGACTAAGTTCTCTCCTTTCAAACTACAGTACGGGAGAACTGTACGTGGTCCAATGCAGATCTTGAAAAGGTGCTGGACCCAAGGAGAGGAGACCAGTGAACTCAGGACCACTGCAGAGTACGTGACCAACCTAAGAGAAACGTTGGAACAGACCTGCGAGATTGCAAGAGAAAATAATAGCAAAGCTACAAAGTGCTACAAGGAGCACTTTGACAGAAGGAACAAGATGAGGAGGCTTGCACCTGGAGAGGTGTTGGTGCTGCTTCCTGAACGCAGCAACCGCATGCAGCTGGGCTGGCGTGGCCCCTTCTCAATCAGACAGAAGGTGAACGATGTGCTTTACAAGGTTGAGCTCAAGGGCAAGGAAAAGGTTTTCCGCATCAACCTGATCAAGAAGTATGTGGAGAGGGAAAAGGAAGAAGTGGCTGTTGTGGGAAACGAGCCATCTGAAGAGAAGTTTACAGAAGGAAGAATCCCTATGCTTCTGACGAAAGGAGAGAAATAGAGTGGAGCAATCAATGTGGGTGAAACATTGTCAATCGAGGGCGAAAGGGAGATTAAGCGAATCACAAACAAGTATGAGAAGGTGTTCTCTAATCTTCCAGGGAAGACTACACTTGAGGAATGTAAACTGAAGCTTCTCACAGAAGAACCAGCAAGAGTGCATCAATATCAATGGGGAACCGGAATAGCTCAGTTGGTAGAGCGCCAGACTCGTAATCTTGGTGATCCTGGGGTTGCGGGTTCGAACCTCCGCCGGGGCGTTTCGGTACAGGGGGATTTTTCCCTCGGAGTTAACATTGGTTCTGACTCCATTTCCCATACAGTCCTTCGAATGAGACTATAAACCGAGGTTCCGTGTGTGAACGCACGCATAACATCTTGCACACACGTAAAATCCCATCACCAACTTTCGGAAGAGTAGGCCAGTTTGGCCGTTGGTATGGATGACACGTTACACATAGCATGCACCCTGCGTGTGAAATGGAAAGAATGAAGGAAGTAAGGAAAATGAGTGATCGATATTGAACGATACTGACTGGATGACACGGGAAACGACTGAATGAAGCGCCAGCTGGCAGCTCTTCAGTCGGCACTACCCAGGTAGGCAGCCCGTTGTGTAAACGAGTGTTGATTGTAAAGCGCTTAGAGCTTGGCCTCTAGCCGAGAATAGGCGCTATATAAGTATTCATTATTATTATTATTATTATTATTATCCCCTACCTATGTCTCATGAGGAGACAATAAGAAAGAAGGTGGAAGACATGCTGGAGATGGGCATCATCGAGAGGACCATCTCTCCTTACAATGCGCCAATCGTGCTCATCAACAAAAAGGATGGTAATCTGAGATTTTGCGTCAACTACAGGAACTCCTATTGAACTGATGAAAACACTTGATACCAGACAGAGAAGAACACGTGAAAGGTACTGGCGGCATAAGATGAGGACAAACTACCCCAATGGCCTCAATGTCTGGGACTAGCTGAATGTAGGGTACCACACTTCTTACTTACATGTAACAGACACATGCGCGCGCGCGCGTACACACACACGCACGCACGCACGCACGCACACACACACACACACACACACACACACACACACACACACATTTAGGCACACACACACACACACACACACACACACACACACACACACACACAGAGTCACTCACACACGCACACACATGCACGCAAACACACACACACACACACACACACACACACACACACAAAATGCTCACTCACACACACTCATTCACTCACACACACACACACACACACATACACGCATGCATGTATGAACGCACACACGCAAGTATTCACACACATACGCAAGTATAGACATATAGAAAGGATCACACACAAACGCAAGTACAGACATATAGAAAGGGATGGGTAGGGATTGTATGGTGGGAATGAGAGTTAATGGTGAGGGAGGATGGTGGGGGAAGTGAGAGATGAGACTTTTCAGGTTTCGGTTGAATGTAATGTGAGTCCATACAACAGTACCATTTGCATGTGAAAATCATAAATGTGTTTTCCACTACCTTATTGTAAGCACAAGATGCATTTTAAAAATGATGGAGTTAGGGGAGAGGGTATTGTCGGGTATCTTTAGAGGCACCAGTGTGAGCTTGAACTCATTTCCGTTTGTTTTTTAAGGTCTTGACTGACCGCCCCATGTTTTTATTTCACATAAGCTCATTGCTGCCTTTTCTTTCTTTAATTCTGGTAGGCTTCTGTTAGGATTTTAAAGCAGTGAGTGGGATTTCAGGTGAATTGGGAGTGAGAGATGATCAGTCTTAGAATATAAATGCTGTGCTTTGGGCTGTCATTTAGTGGGCCCTTGGTTTTTTATGCTTGACAAAGGTTTTACTAATAAACCGAAAATTTGCAATATGCTTATTGGGTGTTGGTGGTTTTTACTGTTCAACTACAGGAAATTAAGTAGTTGCAAAGTGAGACGACTGCAGGCGGAAATCTAAACAAATCAACGCCTGCCTACCTTGCGCTGAAGAGTGAAGAGATCTAAGCTAAGTAACAAATTCGTTCATTTTCGCTGTCCTATTTGTTTGTGTCTTGCCTGAAGAAGACCTAAGAGGTCGAAACGCGTCGTGTTTTGTCTTGTGACTCGTTTGTCCATGTTTCTCTTGGCGGTTCGCTAATATTTATTTAAGATTTTTTTTTGCAGGAAATTAAACCTAGTCACTGAGTTTGATGCCTGATATAGATGCCATCTTTGCCAAACTCAGCAAAGCCAAATATTTCAGCAAGATCGACCTTGCGAAAGGATTCTGGAAAATCCCAATGGACAAAAATGCCCTTTGGTATGAAGAAAGCCAGTGCTGTGTTCACCAGGATGAGGAGGAAGTTGCTCAAGTCCCTGGGCAGAGATGATATTCACAACTTCATTGATGATATCCTCATCGCAACGGAGACACTGGATGAGCACATGAGAGCTCCGGAAGCAGTACTCGCCCGCCTAGAAGAAGAAGCACTCACTGCAAAACCAGCCAAGTGTTACTTTGGCTATCAAGAGCTAGGATACTTGGGACACCAAGTAAGAGCTGGCAAAATCATGCCTGAAGAGGACAGATGAAGAAATTGAGGGATGCAGAAAGGTCCAAGAACAAGGAGGAGATAAGGTCATTTCTCGGTCTAGCCGGGTATTATAGAAAATTCGAGCAGAACTTTGCGGAAATGGCATTTCCTCTCACTGAAGCAACAAAGAAAGGGAAACCAGATGTTGTGGTGTGGACAAGAGAAATGGAGGAATCCTTCCAAGCCTTGAAGGAAAAGCTGACCAACAAGCCCATCGTGGTGATAGCAGATAATGAAAAGTTGTTTGTGCTAAGGACGGACGCGTCAGACAACGGGATAGGTGCTGTGCTCATGCAAGAACACGAGAAGGGACTTAGACCTGTGGTTTACGCCAGCAAGAAGCTCTCGAAGACTGAACGCAACTATGCCACCAGCGAGAAAGAGTGTCTGGGGAAATTTCAGCCATATCTGTTCGGAAGATTTGTGCAGGAGAATGATCACAGGCCGTTTGTCAACCTCGGGTGATGTCGATGGAGGAAGGACTAGCGCACAGCCCAAACACACTCACAGCTTGCTTACAATCTCATTCATATATCATGCATTCGTCACATCAAACCACTAGTAAAGTCTATAACTTTACTACACATGATCATAGAAAGAAACATCAATGCATATGGAATCAAACAAAATAAAACATTCTCTCTTTCCTGAACTTCACAAAATCATTTATCTAAAACATCATTAACTAACCCGGGTATAAACAGATTTCTACTTTACCTGGCCAGGTGATCTTTTTTTTTTTTTTTTTTTTTTTTTTTTTTTTGCTGTCCCATTCTCTGCGCCACCTCAGAGGCAGTGCACCCACGCCGCTCATTCCGACACCCGTCCACAGCCACAGCCCGGCCGGCCCCGCCGCAGCCCCGGCACCAGCAATCCACAGGGAGCAGTCTATGTCAAGTCGTCAAGAGGCAACCCACCGGAGGAGACACTGCACTGCTGCCGAGTCACTTCGGTGGTGTTCAGTGGTGCCTGTTCTGATCTAACATACGCAGGACACCACCTACTAAGCCCCTACTGACGACAATAATTGCTTAGTCGCGGAGCGGGCGTGAGTGAGCTCTCCCTCCGGAGGGCGCCACCATGTCCGTCCAACGACAGCCCCCATGGACACGCCGATACCGGTGACCCCGACGCAAGCAAACCAAGGCCACAGACGTGGAGAGGACATCGAAATTGAGGTCACCATGAGAGCAGGGCATGAAGGGCCACAGAATTTGAGACATTTTTTTTAAAATGCTGATCAATGGGAATGAGGATGATTAAGATGATGCTACGGATTTCCATTTCGGTCTGAGACTACATGACAGGGCTGTACTCTACGCTTCCTTTCATAATATATCCTGGCGTCAACCAGGCCCGAGAGATACAGGCACCTGCAGTGTTGGTCAGGAAATTTGAGCAACACTCTCAGAAACGCATCCATTAAGTGGATGAAACTCGACTGTGTGGTCCCAGTCTTCCCAACTGAGTCCGCAGCAAACTCAACTCTGGGTAGGAGCCGGTCGGGGCAGAAAAAAACCCACATGACTTCTGATGGGATTCGAACCCACGACCCCCAGCCGGGAGTCCGCGACGTTAACCACTTCGCCACGGCGGCTGGTTGGCCAGGTGATCTTAACTATTCACGAATCACTGTCTTTTTCTTTTCCCTTTTTTTTTTTTTTTTTTTTGGTTTTAAAAAAAAAAAACTGTCACTTTCACAACACGACACAACTGCTGGCATTGGTCAGGCTGGACCGCTGGTGTTGGTCGGGTTGGACTGCCGATGAAAGTGGCGCTGGCCAAGTATGAGGTCGAACCCCCGGTTCAGATGGAACAGTGACTATCAACATCGATCTGTTCTCCTTTCTTTCTTCCTGCATTAACGCATTGCACTCTCTCTCTCTCTCTCCTAGTCTGCCCTATCAAATGGACATGGTTGCTTTTCTTTCTTTTTCTCTTCATTAGTAGCAACTCTCTCTCTCCACATCTCTCTTTAGTCCTTCCTCTGCAGACTATCTCTGGTGCTCAATGCTACAACTTGGTTCTCCCCTCTCTCCTCATCTCTCTCTCTGCCCTCTCTCCTGCAGAGCTTCCACTCAGAACCTCTCTCTCTCTCTCTCCCTGTTCGTTCTCCCCATTCTCTCACTCACGCATTACTTTATCACCTAACTCCGTGTCCAAGGGCGAGTACCATTGGTCAGTATTTTTACCACCTCGTACCCGAAGTTATCTCCCTCTAATTCCATTGGATATTCAATCATGACAGTCACGCCTACACGCCTTACTCTCTGTGGTGGTCAACTGGTCATTTAATTGATTAGCTTGATTCCACCCCCACCACCTACTACCTTCTCCCTCTCCCTTTCCGGCGTCGTCGACCTAATGGTGGGCATTGGTCGTAAATTGGCTAGATGAGTCTGGGTAGGCGCCGAGACGTCTGACCAGACCTATCGAGACCTGTCGGTCCAGCCACTCCGACTGTCTACGTGGAAGATTAGGATTAGCCTCTCGCTGTGCTCAAATTGGCCGGATGAGTCTGATCCGGGGTCAAGACTCGTTTGACCAGACATCGAGGCGTCGGTCAGCTACTTAGTCTGTCTGGCTAGACAGACCGTCTCTGTGGAACCTCTCCGCTATGCTTAATTGGCTGGACCGCCATATGGGGCTGTCTGCCGGCGCCCAGAATATTTGGGTTAGAGCTTATGTCCAAACAACCTAGCTGGCGACGGACCACGACTGTGGTTGTGTTTATTTTGACCGTGACAATTTCCCCCTTGCAAAAGACTATGCACGCATTGTCTCAAAACAACGGTACAAAAGGACCACAACCGAATTTGCTGACACACAGCTACACGTGCAAAGTTTGAAAAATACTTTACAACCAACGGTTTATAACTTATAAAATATATCATTAGTGAATACCACTCCAATGAGTTATTGACGTGCGCTCTTGCGTTATTTCAACTCATTTTATAACAACCTCTGTGCGCACTTATGCAATTCCCCTACCTGCGGATTGCCACATCTTCTCTTCACAATCCCTATGAAAAGCACAATATAGTATGATCACGATCCATGACACTTCACTGAGGAACCTCCATCCTCACTCCTCGCAAACAATGCATCACTACACAAGCAACTGTATGCTCCAAGCATAACTACATTCACATGAACAAGTCTCACAAAGAAATATAAACAAGTCTCACACAAAAATAATATGAACCATAGCCAACTGGGAATGAACCCATATCCAATCAACATAACTGTAATCAACACATATTATCAACAAGCACCCGGATATGACTGACTTCCTCTGAGTTTGCAGCTTGCTAGACTACACGACTTAAATAGTCAGCTCCGACATTCTGTCGACCTGGAATGTACTGCACTCGGTACCTGTAGGGCTGCAGTGCCATTGCCCAACGCAGAACCCTGCTGTTTTTCAGCTGTGCCTCCTGCAGGAATTTGAGTGGTTGATGATCTGTCTCTATCACGAACTCTTTCCCATACAAGTATTTGTGGAACTTCTGCACGGCCCACACGACAGCTAAACACTCCTTCTCTACAGTTGCGTACCCTTCTTCACACTTTGTCAACTTCCTGCTAGCATACCTCACAGGGAACTCGACCCCTTCATGCTCCTGCAACAATACCGCACCTATCCCACCGCCTGATGCATCTGTCCGCAACAAAAATGGTTTTGACATATCTGGTAGCTTCAAGATGGGGCGGGAACCTAGTCTTTCCAGCACCGTCTGCAGTGCTTACTCTGCAGCGTCTGACCACTCGACCACTGCCGGTTTCCCTGCCTTGACCAAATCACTGAGAGGACTCGTGATTGCTGCGAAATTTGGAACAAACTCCCTATAGAAACCAATAAATCCTAGCAGACTCCTGACTTCTGTTTTGGTCTTTGGTCTCTCTGAATTCATCATCTTCTCCACCTTTCCCCTTTCTGGCTGCTTTGTGTCGCCTCTGACAACAAAACCTAGGAACTCCAGGCTTGGAAAACCAACCTGGCACTTTGTTGGTCTGGCTGTGAGATTGGCTTGTCTCAACCTCTCTAAGACTGCTCCTAGCTGCCTCATATGCTCCTCCCATGTCTCGGATGCTATCAGAATGTCATCCATGAAATTCACAACGCCTTCCAATCCCGTCAATAACTTCCTCATCATCAGAGAGAAGACTGCAGGTGCGTTGACCATACCAAAAGGAAGTACTCGCCACTGGTTTAGCCCCATAGGAGTGGAGAATGCTGTGACTTCCTTTGAGTCTTCACTCAAGGCTATTTGCCAGTAACCCTTGCTCAGATCTATCCTGGTGAAATACTGGCTCTTGCTTGTGGCGATCTGAGCGAAAAAGGTCTTCCATGTTCGGTATGACCTCTGCATCGACCTTGGTGACACTGTTCAGACGTCTATAGTCAACACAGAATCGATGCCCACCTGACTTTTTCCTCACTAAGATGACGGGTGCACTATACGATGATTTGGACGGTTCAATCACCCCAAGGTCCAACATCTTTTCTACCTCCTCCTCGATCACTTGCTTGGTGGCATATGGGATCGGGTAAGGCTTTCACATGTACGGGTTTTTGCGATGTTAAACCCTCCACCGTACAGGTCTCTAGAGTTGTTCTGCCCTATACTGTTCATAGGAGCCCCCTAACTTCCTCCTGTCTCCTACTGTCTAGCCCTTCATACAGTGACACATCCCTGTATGACTCTTCTCCTGGAAACTCAGGCAAAAAAAATCTCCCCTTCTTCTGCTGGGTCTCCTTCACCTCCATCAATGATTGCTGCTGCGCCTATGTGCTGAGTCTCACGCTGAAATATTTGCGGAGCAAGTTTGCATGGAAAAGTTTTGATTTCCCATTCACATCGATTCGGTAGTCCTGATCTACCTTTTCAATGATGGTGAATGGTCCTTTCCAATGCATCAGCAGCTTGTTGTGATCCGTGGGAAGCAGTAACAGGACCTAAATCTCCCACCTTGGGGAATTGCTTCCTCACCTTCCTGTCATATTGCTTCTTCTGAACGACCCTAGCCTCCTGCAAACTCTCCCTTGCGACCTTACATGTCTCCTCTAGCCTGTTGCGTAAGTCCACCACATACTGATAAGGGGTTTTTTGACTTCTTCTGACTCCTGTTCTCCGGACCACAGCTCTTTGAGAATGCACACTGGTCCCCGAACTGTCCGCCCATACAGCAGCTCAAATGGCGAAAAGCCTGTGCTTTCCTGAGGGGCTCCCTGTAGGCGAACAGTGCCGCTGGAATGTAGCGGTCCCAATCTGCTGGCCTTTCCTCACAGAGCTTCTTTAAGATGCCCTTCAGCACACCATTAAATTTCTCTCCACCAAGCCATTGCATTGTGGGTGGTATGGGTAGTGAGAAGCTGTGTGATCCCTAGCAGCCTGTTGACCTCCTTCATCACGCCTGAGGTGAACTGTGACCCCCTGTCACTGAGAATTTGTGCTGGCACACCACGCGGAGAAAAGATGTCTACCACCCCTTCAGCGACCTGTTGCGTATCTACGCCTTTCAATGCAACTGCTTCTGGGTATCTGGTCGCGTAGTCCACGAGCGTCAACACATACCTGTGCCGCCTTTGGAACAGGGCGCGATTGGGCCAATGAGATCAACACCCACCTCCTGAATGGAGTGTAAATTTAAAAGGAGGCTGTTTAAGAGGCGCCTTCCTCTTCACCCCTCTTGTGGCTGACCTTTGACACACGTCACATGACATGCAGAAACGCTTGATGTCTGCCATTGCTCCTGGCCAATGAAAGTCATCAAAGATTCGGTCAGCTGTTTTGCTGGTGCCGAGATGACCCGCCATGAGCGACTCGTGACCCACTGACATGACAGTGTCACGATAACCTGCTGGTACCTCTAACTGAGTGGTCACCTTACCTGTCTTCCCTTGGTGAAACACTCGGTACAAACAGCCCACCTTTCACAAAAAATTTCTGTCTCACCTCCTCTAACCTCCTGTTTCTCTCCACCTCTTGCCAACTCCCAAGGCTTCACGAGCGAAGGGTCTTGTTCCTGCGCTGCCCTAAACTCACCAGGCGACACATCTATGCCTGACTTCCTTGCTGGAACGACTAAGGGTTTATCAACCTTTCCTCCTTCTTGCTCCTTGTTTGAACTGCTGCCCCTGTAGCAGTCAACAACTCAGGATCCCCTGGATCCCTTGCCCCTGGAATATTTCCAATGATCAAATCGTGAAGGGGTTTCTCCATCACCAACGCAGACAACTCGCCTGAGAAGTAAGGGGTACGTACTTCTATCTTAGCAACTGGAAACTCCCCCACAGTGCCATCGATTAGAGTACAGGTCTGGATTTGCCCTGTCAAATCCCCTTTCTCGACCAGCGTTGTTCGTACTACACCGCATGAACAACCAGTGTCTCGTAACACTTTCACCCTCTGCTGGCCAATCCACCCTTCTTCCACTGGTAACGAACCACTCAGCCTAGTGCCCTCCATCCCTGACACTGACTGCTGTCCATGCTAGCCATAGGCTGCACTCCACCCTCTTCAGATTGGATCCCTGTTGGTTCCACTGCAGGTCGTTTCCCTTGACGACCCTTATCCACCTCTTGCAAGGCTGCTGCCTTCTGGAACCTCATGCGACAATCCCTCACCACATGTCCCTTCTTGTGACAAATGAAACACCTATTGTCCCTTTGTCCTCCTTTCTGCCCCACCCCTGGGTTGCAGACTGTGCAGAAGACTCCCTAGTCTTCTTGCACTCTTCTCACCTGTGCCTAGCACCTGTTTCTCCTGCACCTTAGTGCCCAAACGTGCCTCTCTATACACCTCTGCGAACTTCAACAACTCCCCTGCTGTCTCTGGCTGTCTCTCTTTCAAATGTATGGTTAACTCAGGGCCGCAACCTGACAAAATCTGTTCCTTCATAACCAGCTCTTTCAACTCAGCGAACTCCTTCTTCGTACCACTCAACTCTAACCATTTTTCAAAAATAGTGATCTAAACGTGCACCAAACTGAGTGTACGTTTCACCTGCTTGCAATCTAGCTGAACGAAATTTCTTTCTGAATCCTTCCTCTGTGAGGTCAAATCCCTTCATCAATGATACCTTCACAGCACCAAAATCAGATTGGGTGTCTGCTGGCAATGCAGTGAAAATCTGTAATGCCCTTACCCGTCAATAACGCAGACAAAATAACTGCCCACTCTTCTGAAGGCCAACCCTGACTGGTCGCAAACGTTTCGAAACGATGATGTATGCATCAATCGAATCTGTTCCTTCAGCGAACTTCGGCAACTTTGGTCGGGGGGCGTAACTGCGCACAGAGTCACTGGAAACTGAACTCCCATCCTCGGTGGTCTCCCTTTGTATTCTCACTCTTTCTAACTCTACCTGAATCTTAATCTTTCTGTTTCCTGCGTTAATCTCTCTGTTTTCCTGCGTTGCTTAGCCTGAATCCTTATTCTTTCTGTTTCCTGCGTTTCGCTAGCTTTAATCCTTTCCCGCTTGCTATTTCTACGGCGACACGTCGTCTTTTTCCCCGCGTTCATCCCTTTCCATCTTTTGCTGTGTTTTCAACAAATGCTCGCAGCTCTTCTCCCGAATAGCCTAAATCACGAGCGACGCTCACGAGTTGTTCAATAGGGGTGTTCTTTTCTTCCGCCATTGTATCTCTTTTTTTTTTTTTTGAACAAGATTTTATTACTACGACAGCCAAACTGGTTGGTTACCGACACGAGTGACGTAATAGCACAATCCTATGAATGATAATATTAGCTTGGGACACGTAATTAGTTTTTATAAGACGCCCAGCGCCTGACCCAACTATGAGAGCGAATTATAGGCAATCTGTGCGAAATGAGTACTCTGGGCTGAAATGCCAAGCCCAGTATTAACTATCTTGGAAGCAATGCCAAGCCTAGTATTTAACTATCTTGGGAATATACAGTAAGACAACCCCTTGTCTTAGGATTACAATACTTGAATCCCACCCCGCTTCCTCTCTGAGAAGTTGAACAATTATAATAAATGGGCCAGAATATCCTGGCAGGCTCGCCAATAAATTGTCAACCTCGGGTGATGTCGATGGAGGAAGGACTAGCGCACAGCCCAAACACACTCACAGCTTGCTTACAATCTCATTCATATATCATGCATTCGTCACATCAAACCACTAGTAAAGTCTATAACTTTACTACACATGATCATAGAAAGAAACATCAATGCATATGGAATCAAACAAAATAAAACATTCTCTCTTTCCTGAACTTCACAAAATCATTTATCTAAAACATCATTAACTAACCCGGGTATAAACAGATTTCTACTTTACCTGGCCAGGTGATCTTAACTATTCACGAATCACTGTCTTTTCTTTTTCCTTTTTTTTTTCTTTTCACTGTCACTTTCACAACACGACACAACTGCTGGCATTGGTCAGGCTGGACCGCTGGCGTTGGTCGGGTTGGACTGCCGATGAAAGTGGCGCTGGCCAAGTATGAGGTCGAACCCCGGTTCAGATGGAACAGTGACTATCAACATCGATCTGTTCCCTTTCTTTCTTCCTGCATTAACGCATTGCACTCTCTCTCTCTCTCCTAGTCTGCCCTATCAAATGGACATGGTTGCTTTTCTTTCTTTTTCTCTTCATTAGTAGCAATCTCTCTCTCCACATCTCTCTTTAGTCCTTCCTCTGCAGACTATCTCTGGTGCTCAATGCTACAACTTGGTTCTCCCCTCTCTCCTCATCTCTCTCTCTGCCCCTCTCTCCTGCAGAGCTTCCACTCAGAACCTCTCTCTCTCTCTCTCCTGTTCGTTCCCCCCATTCTCTCACTCACGCATTACTTTATCACCTAACTCCGTGTCCAATGGCGAGTACCATTGGTCAGTATTTTTACCACCTCGTACCCGAAGTTATCTCCCTCTAATTCCATTGGATATTCAATCATGACAGTCACGCCTACACGCCTTACTCTCTGTGGTGGTCAACTGGTCATTTAATTGATTAGCTTGATTCCACCCCCACCACCTACTACCTTCTCCCTCTCCCTTTCCGGCGTCGTCGACCTAATGGTGGGCATTGGTCGTAATTGGCTAGATGAGTCTGGTAGGCGCCGAGACGTCTGACCAGACCTATCGAGACCTGTCGGTCCAGCACTCCGACTGTCTACGTGGAAGATTAGGATTAGCCTCTCGCTGTGCTCAAATTGGCCGGATGAGTCTGATCCGGGCGTCGAGACTCGTTTGACCAGACATCGAGGCGTCGGTCAGCTACTTAGTCTGTCTGGCTAGACAGACCGTCTCTGTGGAACCTCTCCGCTATGCTTAATTGGCTGGACCCGCCATATGGGGCTGTCTGCCGGCGCCCAGAATATTTGGGTTAGAGCTTATGTCCAAACAACCTAGCTGGCGACGGACCACGACTGTGGTTGTGTTTATTTTTGACCGTGACACCGTTGGAGTACCTGAAGTCCTCCAAGACAAATAGCGGAAAGTTGACGAGGTGGGCATTACTACTGTAGGAACATGGCCTTGTACTGCGAGTCATACCTGGGAAAGAGAATGTAGGAGCAGACTTCCTTTACAGAAGTGATTAGTTGAAGGCTCGCAGAGACGATCACATCATGCAGTTGAATTTGAAAAAAAAAAAAGGGGGGTTAAGTTCAGTGTTATGTTTCATTTATTGAATTGAAAGTATGGTTTTTGGTTGAGAGGGAATTATACGGCTTTCTATGTCATTTAGGGCTAAAAAGGGATTTTCAGCTGAAGAAGGGGGTTATTTGTGGTGGAATATCGGGACATATAAACCCAGTGCTAAATCCAGTGACCTTTAAGAAATTTAAATCATTTTTTTTTTTTTTTTACTTTAGCTCCGTAGCACTTATGACATGTATAATATTACATCCAGAAAAAATAGGCAGACTGACGTAGGAACTACTAGGGAGATAGTCTCTTGTCAGTTGACTTTGGCAACCAGAATATATCCCCAGTGGTTGAGATCTTTGTCTTTCAGAGAGAAAGAGGGCACTTTTTTATGTTAACTGAGCTTGTGTTGGCTGCTTTGGATCCAGCAGTGTTGTGACAAGATGTGTCAAGCTGTTTGAATCATTATTTTATTGAGCGTGTCAAGCTGTTTGAATCATTATTTTACTGAGCTGTGTCAAGCTGTTTGAATCATTATTTTATCGAGCTGTTCCAAGCTGAACTGTGTCCTCGGGCTGTGTTGAGTGGTGCAAGTTTACGACAAGCTGAAGGAGCTGTGTTGGACAGTGTTAAGGTGTTCCAAGCTGAACTATGGTATACGTGGGCTGTGTTGAGTGGTGCAAGTTTACGACAACCTGAAGGTGCTGCGTTGACTGGTCAACTAGGTTAGTCTCCTTTCCTCATTGCAAAAGAAAAATGCTGGTATGATTTGATTTTCTTTCCTTCTTCCCAAATGCTAAAAAAAAAAAGAAAAGAAAAGAAGAGAGAGAGAGAGAGAGAGAGAGAGAGAGAGAGAGAGAGAGAAGAGAGAGAGAGAGAGAGAGAGAGAGAGAGAGAGAGAGAGAGAAAGAGAGAGAGAGAGAGAGAAAAACCACCAGGCCAGGTGGCCAATGCCCAACACACCACATGAGAAGCTGTGTAGCTCTGTTGAAGCTCTCTGGAGAACCACTCATATCATCCTGGGGACCAGTCTCCAGGTGTGATCAAGTCCAGCAAAAAGAGGAAGATTAAGGTAAAACAGAAAGGCCAACAGTTGGGAATCTGAACTTGGTGAGCGTTGGTACAATTACACACATTTGTAGCACCCCCCCCCCCCCCCCCCCCCCCCCCCCACCCCCCGTAAGTTTCAGTTTCATCAAGAAGGTGTCACTGCGTGCAGACTAATCCTTATACACTACACCACATCCACTAAGTTTCAAGACCACGCTTAACATGATTTAAAGCTGATGGATAAATGAGTTAATGACTAAGATGAGAGAATTTGAGGAGAGGGTCTCATGGCTACGACTTAGCAGATGCCTGACCTACGCATTAGCCCAACAGGCTGGTCAGACCTCGAGTACTCAACTAACATTGGCTGTGTGATTATTATCATTGTATGTGTGGTGAGTGTACACATGTGTGCATACGAATATGTGTGTGCATGGATGTGTGGGTATGGGCCCATGTGTGTGTGGAAGTGTACGTGGTGCGCATGTGAATATGCGTGAGTAAATCATGTGCGTTTGCAGGTGTGTGTGTGTGTGTGTGTGTGTGTGTGTGTGTGTGTGTGTTGTGTGTGTGTGTGTGTGCATTGTGTGTGTGTATGTGTGCACGCGTGCGTGTATGTGCAGATATGCATGTGTGTGATCCATGGGCTTGTGTGAGCATGCTCCTGCACCTGTAAAGGACCTTCAATGACGCAGAGCATCATTAATATTACTTTCAGTATTTCACTCTGGCCCAATTTTCCCTTTTTCAAGTTCAAACTCTCAGTCGTTTGATTCTCTTTTTCCTTTTTCCATATGATCTTGGTTCTCACAGTTGTCCGAGATAGTTTTCCAGCTGGTGAGAAGAACAGGAGACACAAATTTCAACAGATCTTTCATTTTTCTATCATTAATACCAGAGTGTTCTGCCCTTGCCCAACACAGCTACGCCAACGTCTCCTTCACGGTGTCTCCAGACCCTGAGCCAGACGGAGGGTGCTTCTTCATGTGGCACTTGAGGCCACTATGCCAGCTAAAGCTCTCGGGACACAGCCGGCACTTGTAGGGCCGCTCCCCGCTGTGCTTGCGAGAGTGGATGCGGAGGTTGTAGGCGGTGAAGAAGGCGGCACCACACACCTCGCAGACAAAGGGTTTGGTGTCGGAGTGACGTCGGCGGTGCGCCGACAAGCAGCTGAGGTGGCCGAAGGTGGCCAAGCACTGCTCACACTTGAAAGGTCGTTCCCCTGCCCCAATACAAGACAGAAAGGGAGGTAAGAACGATGGATGGGAAACAAGAAACAAAAAACAAAAACACCAAAGAAAGAAGTTAGGCAAGAAAGATGTTGAGTAAAGGACAAGACAAAAGAAAAGCAACCAACTGCTAAAATTATAAGAAAATGAACTACGTAAATGAAGAATATTAAAAATACACTTACATAAAAAAGAGACAAAAATAAATGAATCCAAATGAACTAGATAAATTTCACAAACTGAATTAAACCCAACACAAAACGCATCTGAATAAAAACTGAAAGACAAACATTCAGACTGAAAAGAGAAAGAAAAACAAAGAAGAGCTATATGAAAATTGAAAGGGAAACCGAGAAGAAAGACACTGAAAAAGAACAAAATCAAATAAAAAAAGTACAGCACAGCAGACTTTAATTGAAGGCTAAAGGACATAGCTATGTCCTAGCCATACCGTTTCAGTTAAGAATCTTATTGCAGTGCTGTTATCTATTACAAAAATTGTGCAGTGGAAAAATACTATCCATTGCTCTTTTTTTTCCACAACATCCAGCTTCAAATTACATTTATAAGTAACTAATATTATCAAAATTGCAGAAAACATTTCAACAATTATTTCCACAAGGAAATGGATACTACACATACAGCCAGCGAGTGAATGAAACAAAGATAACTACATGTTCCACAAGCCTAAAATGAAGAGAAAAAAAAATGGTGATGTGTAATGTTATGACAAACTTAAAAGAAATTTTATTATGCTGCAGAACAGAAGAAACAAATTACTAGACTTGTAATCGACTTGTGATTTGTTTCTTTTGGTCGGAGGCCCAGTTGTTGTTTTTTCTTACAAGTTTGTTTCAAGTTTGGCCTGCAGTCACCTCAATTTGAAACGAACTTGTTATGACAAGCTGTAAAACATCCTTTACACAGCAAGCCTTCTGCACTTGTTATGACAAGCTGTAAAACATCCTTTACACAGCAAGCCTTCTGCAAACTAAACAGCGTTCCATCCGTAGTTCAAACACTCAGGAGACATGTCCAAACTCAGAAAAATCAACACGACATTTTGAAAACCCACTGGACAAAATGTCAGGATGAGTGGGAAAGATAGATTTTGCCAAATCGATGCTTTCCTTTGAATAAAAGAGAACTGCTGTTGGCAAACTATGCAGGACAGTAATAACTCATTCTTACTTGAGGATAGGTCGAGGAAAATCAATGGCGTGTTTGGTGACCTACAGGACAAAGTGTATGATGCTTAGGAAAAAAGATGTGCGCTACTGTGGTACATTCATTTCAACAACAATGACAAAAATCAGTCCAAAACAAAGCAAAACAAGAAAATGGGGAGAGTTGTTTCTGGCAAGTTACACAGAACTGAAATAGGCCTCTTTTAAAACGTGACTCATTAATTTGATTTATAACTTAAAATAACCCACTTTCACTGGCTTTCTAGCTTTGAAAGGGGCTGAACTGTCTTCTTCTTCTTCTTCTGCGTACGCAGGCTGATACTCCTGCAGACACTCCCTGTATAGACATGCATCTACCCAACAAAGGGGGGGGAATTTTGTGTATACAACCATTTTTTATCCCACCATTAAGGCAGCCATACCCCAACTTCGGGGAAGCTGCATGCTATGTGTAACGTGTCTCCATACCAACGGCCACACTGGCCTTCTCTTCCAAAAGTTGGTGATGGGATTTTACGTGTGTGCAAGATGTTATGTGTGCATTCACACATGAACTTCAGTTTATAGTCTCATTCGAAGGACTGTATGGGAATGGAGTCAGAACCAATGTTAACTCCAAGGGAAAAATCCCCCTGTACCAAAACGGCCCGGCGGAGATTCAAACCCGCAACCCCAAGATTACGAGTCCAGCCCTCTACCACTGAGCTGTTCAGGCGCCCGGCTGGACTGTCCATTTGTTGCAGTGGCACACAATCACAGACTATTTCTTTTGTCCTGGTGTGTGACCATACAGAAAAGTCCTCAACTTACTTCACTTTTGGTCCACAGCAGTCGAAAACGGTGAATACAAATGCACCACCACCAACTTCAGACTTCTTTCTTCTGAGACCATCACGTTTAGTTCTATTGAACCATATGCATGCTGGCGAAAAATAACTTCTCTGGAGTTAGTTCATAAAAACAGATAATTGGATGCAGCTTGATCATAAACATTGTCCGCTGTGTCTGGCAGATTTGGCAAAAAAATCAGGAGGATGAGATGTCATTTTCACTGAAAACATTCTGGTCATTTTTAAGAGCAACCATCCACGTTTAATGTCTCAAAGCTCAGAGGAATCCCTGTACATATATGGAAAGAAACCCTCAAGCACATGGTGCTCCCATGTTTAACATTTGAGACAGGAACATGAGGGGAGAGGAGGACGGGGGACGGGGGCAAGTCACATCATCCAGGGAGGAAGGGGGAGAGGTTGATGGGGACAGGGGTGGGAGGAATCCAACTGTAGTTTAAAAATTTCAGAGGGAGAAAAAACGAAATTCCTCAACAGACTATGAACATCATCTCAGAGTCCTTATCAGCTGACAGCTGTACATGAAGACGGCAAGTGAACATTTTCCTTATTTATTCATCTTTTTTTTTTTAAATAGAAAAACATTTGGTAACTAGCTGCAAAGCGAGACGACTGCAGGGGGAAATCTAAACAAATCTTAAAAAAATGTTAGCGAACCGCCCAGAGAACGTGGACAAACGAGTCACAAGACAAAACACAACGCATTTCGACCTCTTAGGTCGTCATGGGCATTTAAAATTTCAAATACTGAATCACAAGTACTTTTCATTTCAGACAAGAAACTGAAGGTTTTTCCCTTCCAACAGCCTCGTTCTCATTCAAACGCCTTCTTCCTTGCGCTGAACCCTAAGCGATCTGAAGCGATCAAAGCTAAGTGAATTTTCGTTGTTTATTCGTTTATGTCTCACCCGAGGAAGACCTAAGAGGTCGAAATGCGTTGTGGTTTTGTCTTGTGACTTGTTTGTCCACGTTCTCTGGCGGTTCGCTAACATTTATTTAAGATTTATTTGGTAACTAGTTGATGTCGTCATGGGCATTTAAAATTTCAAGATACTGAATCACAAGTACTTTTCATTTCAGACAAGAAACTGAATTTTATTTTCCCCCCTGAAATTTCCAAAATAATTTCTTCTGGTACTTTATCATATCTCATACAAGAAACTGAATGCTACTTTCCTCTGAAAAATTCTATAAAACTCTTAAACAGCAGGTCCCCACCAAATGTTCATTGGCCAGAAAGTGGGCATCTATAGGAGTAAACCTAATAAATTTACTGCAGTAATGGCGATATAACACATCTCCAACAGAAATGGGAGTATTCCTTTTACAAAAACAAAGAACAAAAATAAACACGAAGCTTTGGTGGTTTCATCAGAATTTCAAAAAATTTACCCGTAAGCCTACCACTCACCTGTGTGCTTACGCATGTGTTGGGCAAGCATGGTTTGATGCGAGCAGCATACGAACAGGGGGGCACTGGAAGGGCCGATAGTCGTGTGGGACTTCATGTGAGTCTTGAGGTCCCCCGTGGTCTTATAGGCCTTGCCGCAGTGGTTGCACTTGAAGGGACGTTCCGTGGTGTGCCGCTGAATGTGAAACGCCAGGTGGGCCTGCGATGACACAAAGGCTTTTCTATCATTTCAGCAGGGACAGTCAGGCTGGTCTGTATGATGATTATTTTGATGGTATAATCATGTTCATTGTTTGACAATTGCTGTCTATATGATGATTATTTTGATTGGTACAATCATGCTCATCATTTGATAATTGCGGTCTGAATAATGATTATTTTTAATGGGTATAATCATGCACATTGTTTGATAATTGCTGTCTGTATGATGATTATTTGATTGGTACAATCATGCTTATCATTTGATAATTGATGTCTGTGTGATGATTATTTTGACTGGTACAATCATGCTCATTATTTGTTAATTGCTGCCTGTATGATTATTATTTCCATGGGTACAATCATCTTCAATATTTGATAATTGCTGTCTGTAGAATGATTATTTTGATTGGTGCAATCACGCTCATTGTTTGATAATTGCTGTCTGTAGAATGATTATTTGGATGGGTGCAATCACGCTCATTGTTTGACAATTTCGATGGTTGGCCTTTTGGATAAAGCACAGTTTTCTTTTTCCATACCTCCTGGGTTCAATCCCCCTTTGCAGCAGACAGGTTAGTGATTTCTTTTTCTGAGTCACACACACAACCTACCCAACCCCCACCCCACTTCAAGTTTTTCAGAAGAGAGTTTCCCTCTCTCTCTTGTTTCCCAGCTAGAATCTGGAGATTTACCACTGGTAAAAGTTTTGCCTATGTGACCATTTTAATCCAACCATTAAGGTAGCACCCACTCACTACTTATACACACAATGATAATAATGGCACAACCAATGTTAGGTAGGCACTCAAGGTCTGACCAGCGCGTTGGGCTAATGCTTAGGTCAGGCATCTGCTAAGTCGTAGCCACAAGACCTTCTTCTTAAATTCTCTCATCTTAGTGATAATATAATTCATCCATCAGCTTTAAATCATGCACAGTGTGGTCTCAAAACTTTGCAGATGTGGTGTAGCATATATGGACTAAACCTTGCGCAGCAATACCTTCTTGATGAAACTGAGACTGAAACAGTAGCACCATTCTGCCTTTCCATGTCACTGAACCCACAACCACAGCATGGCCTCTCCTCTTCAAAAGATGGCATAGGGCATGTACAATCTTGTTCATGGATGTCTTTGGGCGCTGGACCTGAACGTAAAGTCTCCACAAAAGAACTTGGATGGCGCTGGAATCTGCACAGATGTTTTCTTCCATTAGCACCTCTCTTTGATAAGACAGAGCTGCCAACAGATAGACAGAGCTGCCAACAGAACCTCTCTTTGATCTAGACAGAGCTGCCAACAGAACCTCTCTTTGATCTAGACAGAGCTGCCAATAGAACCTCTCTTTGATCTAGACAGAGCTGCCAACAGAACCTCTCTTTGATAAGACAGAGCTGCCAACAGATAAACAGAGCTGCCAACAGAACCTCTCTTTGATCTAGACAGAGCTGCCAACAGAACCTCTCTTTGATAAGACAGAGCTGCCAACAGATAGACAGAGCTGCCAACAGAACCTCTCTTTGATCTAGACAGAGCTGCCAACAGAACCTCTCTTTGATCTAGACAGAGCTGCCAACAGAACCTCTCTTTGATCTAGACAGAGCTGCCAATAGAACCTCTCTTTGATCTAGACAGAGCTGCCAACAGAACCTCTCTTTGATAAGACAGAGCTGCCAACAGATAGACAGAGCTGCCAACAGAACCTCTCTTGATCTAGACAGAGCTGCCAACAGAACCTCTCTTTGATAAGACAGAGCTGCCAACAGATAGACAGAGCTGCCAACAGAACCTCTCTTTGATCTAGACAGAGCTGCCAACAGAACCTCTCTTTGATCTAGACAGAGCTGCCAACAGAACCTCTCTTTGATCTAGACAGAGCTGCCAATAGAACCTCTCTTTGATCTAGACAGAGCTGCCAACAGAACCTCTCTTTGATCTAGACAGAGCTGCCAACAGATAGACAGAGCTGCCAACAGAACCTCTCTTTGATCTAGACAGAGCTGCCAATAGAACCTCTCTTTGATCTAGACAGAGTTGCCAACCTCTGACGAGTCTGAAGAGGAACACTTTTGAAAACTGACAGGAATTTCTGACAGTCAAGGAGAATACATCACTGACACACCCAAAAAACAAAACAATGACATTCCAGACTCTTTGTTTTCTTTCTGTTTGTCAAGTGCTTCACAGAATCAGTCTCAACCAATACATCATTGCTCTTTAACATTTTTGAAGCACACTGTCACTAGCTTCATCTTCTTATGACTTGGCTTATCTTTGCACTTCAGAAATCATCAGTGCCACTGTAGTGTCTTGACTCAAGGAGGGACGGACGAACATCTGTAAGGTTTTTTCTGACAAGCTGAACACTTCCACAGGCCGAACTGCAGACTGGGTTCAGCAGCATTCGCTTCATGACAGCAGAAAGCAACATGAATCGCACTCAGTTTTGTTTTCTTTTTCTTCTTTTGCCTCAGGTAAATCGTTCCAGTAGTCCTTTTGACATGAAGTAAGTTTTCCATACAGGCTCTTCAGCTATACACACAGCAGATGTGCAAACCCTTGAATAAACCACCTTTTTTTGTGTGTGAGCAGAATTTATGTCAAGTGAATGAAAATGTGCGTTTGAGCATAATAATCTTCTGTGAAAGTGGGATGGTTGGCAGCAAAGTCCATCTGGAGTGGGAATGGAACCACAGACTTTGGAAAAAGCATCTTGACACCTCACCCCACCATGCCAGCCATGCCCCGAGATGAGAGTTTAAAATGAATATATTAACCAAAAAATCAAGAAAATATGTTCTACAGACCTTCAGTCCTGTTCTGTCCTTAAAAGAGTACATCATCATGTGTCATGGGATGGGGACACGCACAAAAACCATGCACACCAGTGTCATATTAGTCATCATCCCCAAACACATTACATAGATGTCTTACTAGTGGGATTATAACACACACACACACACACAAATATACATAGACACACACACATAGACACACACACACACACACCTCACCAACGTGAGCTTCAGAGCTCTAGCACGAGGAACGAAAAATAAGAGAGTGACGGAGGAAAAGAAAAAGAGAAGGCAAAAGAAAGACTAAGTGGAGGAGGGTGAGGAAATGATTTTGATGAAGGTAAGCCCACCCCCATAATCCCCACCCCCACCCCTACTCCCACCTTGGAGGGAAATCCTGCCCCACAGACGTGGCACAGTTCCCGCGACATGGGTTCGTGCTGCAGCTGGGGGCGTTTCAGGCTGGTCTTGTCGATGAAACTCTCTGGACACTCGCTGCACTGGAACGGCCTCTCCCCTGTCACACATTGCAACTTTTGAGTTCACCCCCTTCCCCTCCACTGGGGGTCAAACTGCCCCAACCCTTTTACCTCCCTTCCCTTGCATCTACGTCCCCCCTCCCTGCTTTTTTTCCCCCTGCCATTTACTCTTTAGGTAATACTTTTTCCTGTTCATAAATGTTTTTTCAGGTACAGTTACTTTTTTTCCCATACCCAAAACCAAAGGGCCCACACATAAAATTTTAAACATTTTACCTGTTCAAAAATGAAATTTTCAGGACATTTATTTTTGTTCCCATACCCAACCAAGGCCCCACTTGCAATAATTTCACATGTACACCAACTACAAAGCATCCCGTCAGATAAACCCTCTCTATACCCAACCTTAAGGGAAAAAAAAAAAATAAAAAATCGGGGTTTTTAAGGGAAAACATTTATGGCAAGGTCAACTAATCAACAACAAAGAGAAAAAGTGTCAGAAATAGTCTTTAAAGGGGGGAGGTCTTTTTTAGGGCAGTAGGGGGTGATACGTGGTGGTGGTCTTTAAAGGTCTATTAGAAGTTTTTCGATAATTGGTCACCTAATGCGAAATAGAAAGTTTGAAAAATTGATAAAAAAACATTGATTCGCTCCCGACACAAAAGAAATCGCCCGAAGAAAAAGGGAGGAACAACAAAAACTTGGCAGGGTTTAAATGCTCTTGGATATGAGTCACATGATGCAGCAAAAAGGCGACGAAACGATTCTAGGTTCTTTTCACAACTCGCCGGATTTATTTTTCTTAAAAAACAGGGCTTGATTTCGACTGCCAAGGGGCTCTGGGGATGTTTCCCGCAAGGGCCCTTTACCTTTTCAGTTTGAACGCCAAATTTTTTTTAACCACGCAGTTCCAACTGGACCACCGAAAAAAGAGCTATTCATTTTCCCCTGGGCCCCAACACAGCATTCCAAGGCGTACGAAATTTACCGAAATCTCAAGGGAGTTACTGACTGACTTCTTGATGCGATCAGCGTGGCGGCAAGCGGAGATTCTCCTTCCTCAACCCTTAACGTGTTCATTCAATTTAACAAGTGTGATCTGTCCATAGATAAGAACAGAATAAACGTGCGACTACCATACTCATCTGTACGAGCTCACCACTCCGCCTTCAAAGTATACGCGCACAATGCAGACGAAGTTTTTGATCCACTGGAACGGGCTCGGCAATTGTCAGAATAGCTCGTTTCCGTGGTCCAGCTCGAACTGACGTGCAAAAAGAACTTAGCGGCCCCGCATGTTTGCACGAACCGAATCCACTTCTTTCGAGTATCTGGATCAGATGAAAATGTGTGCAAAGAATATCCGTCTCCTGCAGAGCTGCTGCACTCGCCTACAGCCAAATATCTGCCACCCCCTCATGACTTCAGGCTGGGGGGTCGCAACTCATGTTGATTTCACTTGGCGTTGCTATGTTGTGTAGGTCACGGCTGACGGCCACTCCATCAAGTGACGTCACGGTTTCGGTCTTCCGCGCGGGGTTTGAACAGGTGTGCAAAAGTCGTTTTTTATCTATTAAGTTCTTCCGGCGATTTATAAAAAAAAAAAATGAATACCATACTCTAGTTATATGACATGTAGACCTGTTTTTAACAAATTATCGAAAATCTCTAAAGCAGACCTTTAATAAGAGGTCTCCCTGTATTTATATGAAAGGCACATAGAACTAGCCAGGACACTTCCCTAACTTTCAGTGGAGCATGGCTAGCTTTTTGTACTCCCAGTTCTTAAAGAACAGGGAGTACTTTAGAATGGGAACGAAGAAATGCTGTCTGTATGTGTGTGTGTGTGTGTGTGTGTGTGTGTGTGTGTGTGTGTGGGGTGTGTGTGTGTGTGTGTGTGTGTGTCTGTCTGTGTGTCCGTGGTCAAAATGTGTTCTACTCGCTCCAGACAAAACTACTGGGTCAATCTTTCTGAAAATTTGCAGGTATGTTTATTATGGGTCAAGGATGATGCCCGATGTTTTAGTTTACCTGTAACGCTTTTTCTTCTTTATGGAATATCTCAGAAACTACTTGACCAATCTTTCTGAAAATTTGTAGGTATGTTCATTATGGGTCACGAATAATGCCCAATGTTTTAGTTTACCGTTATAACCGTTACTAACGGCTGTAACGGCCTGTAACGGTTTTTCTTCTTTATGGAATATCTCAGAAAGTACTTGGCCGACCTTTATGAAAATTAGCAGGTATGTTCATTATGGGTCACGGATGATGTCTGATGTTTTAGTTTGCCCCGTTATAGCCATTACTAACGGTTGTAACGGCCTGTAACGGTTTTTCTCCTTTATGGAATATCTCAGAAAGTACTTGGCCAATTTATAAGCGGTTTGGATGATCTTGTGACAAATCGGATCTTCTGTCCATATGTAAGTGATGTAATGCTGAAAATGGATTAAACAACCATTAAAAACCGTTATTCTGCAGTTATTTCTTATATATAGGTGGATTTTAATTAAATTTAGTATATAGAAAGGTTATCACACACAAATGGCACTTCTATGTAGTGTTTTAAAATTTGACCGTTAAAAACCGTTATTCTTGACATATTGTCCGATTTGGATGAAATTTGATATGTACACAGGCTTTAGCCCAGTGAGGACTAAAATACCGGTTTCAAAAGTGCATATCGGTTATATAACCGTTAAACTGTTATTTTGCCGTTATTTTTTATATATTGGTGGGTTTTAATGAAATTTTGTATATAGAAAGGTTATCACACACAAATGGCACTTCCATGTAGTGTTTCAAAATCTGACCGTTAAAAACCGTTATTCTTGACATATTGTCCGATTTGGATGAAATTTGGTATGTACACAGGCTTTAGCCCAGTGAGGACTAAAATACCAGTTTCAAAAGTGTACATCGGTTAAATAACCGTTAAAACCGTTATTTTGCCTTTATTTCTTATCTCACAAAGCACTTGGCCAATTTATAAGCGGTTTGGAAAACTGGGAGTACATTTATATGCTTTGCATCTTGTTTCTTTTAACTTGAGCTGGTGTAGTATTGCCATATCTGATTAATGTGGAATGGTCAAGGACAGAGTGGTGTGATGCTGTGGAATATGAAGTCACATGTGGCATCGCTCTTTGGCCTGTAGTATTTCCTATATGTATACTCAATAACTTCTATAGTGTAACCAGCCGCCGTGGCGAAGTGCTTAGCGCCACCCACTCCCGGCTGGGAGGTCGTGGTTTTGATTCCCATCGAGTCATGTGGGATTTTTCTGCTTCAACCGGCTCCTACCCAAATTTGAGTTTGCTACACACTCAGTTCGGAAGACTGGGGCCACACAGTAAATTTCATCCACTTAATGGATGCATCTCTGAGAGTGTTGCTCAAATTTCCTAGCCAACATTGCAGGTGTCTATGAAAGGAAGCGTAGAGTACAGCCGTGTTATGCAGTCTCAGACCGGAATGGAAATCCGTAGCATCATCTTAATCATCCTCATTCTCATCGATCAGCATTAAAAAAAAAAGTATCAAATTCTGTAGCCCTTCATGCCCGGCTCTCATGGTGACTTCAGTTTCGATGTCCTTTCCACATCTGTAACCTTGGTTTGGTTCCATCGGGGTCACTGGTATCGGTGGGTCCATGGGGGCCGTCGCTGGACGGACGTGGTGGCGACCTTCGGAGGGAGAGCTCACTCACGCCGGCTCCGCAACTAAGCAATTATTGTCGTCAGTAGGGGGCTTAGTAGGTGGTGTCCTGCATATGTTGGATTAGACCAGACGCCACTGAACACCACCGAAGTGACCCGGCAGCAGTGCAGTGTCTCCTCCGGTGGGTTGCCTCTTGACGACTTGACATTGACTGCTCCCTGTGGATTGCCTGTGTCGGTTCTGCGGCAGGACTGACCAGGCTGTGGCTGTGGATGGGGTGTCCGAATGAGCAGCGTGGGTGCAATGCCACTGAGGTGGCACAGAAGATGGGAAAGCAAAGAAAAAAAAACAAAAAAAACTTCTATAGTGGATAAGTGGTTGCTTGTGAATGAATTTCAAACACAAACACAAACACACACACACACACACACAAAATCGACTGACGGATCTAAACAGCATAATTTGGCTTTCCCGAAATTTGGTTAGGCCAAAAATCCACCAGAGTATACTCAACTCCATTGGCATTTCCATGCTATCAGACGCATGTCTCTTACCTGTGTGCCTGCGCATATGTATCTGAAGAATGTAGGGGGTGCCAAAAGCCTGGCCGCATTCCTCGCACACACAGGTTTTCTGGTGACTGTGCACCCCAACGTGATTCGTCAGTTTACTCAGTGAGGAAAAGGAGGCGGTGCATTCGGTGCACTTGTAGGGCTTTTCCACCTGTCAACAAGCATGGCTTCGTTTCATAAAATTCATGTTTTCCACACTGTCATGTCAAGCAACAATCACTCATAAAATATAACTCATTTTTCCCCACTTCCCAATAAAGAAAACTTGTAAACCATTACCCATCTTGAACTACCCCCCCCCCCCCCCCCCCCTTCCACCACCACTTCCTTCTCCAGCCTCCCACTCCTCCGAATATTAACAAGCAAACTTCCATTTAACATGTTCCATTAACAGGTAAACTATCTTAAATGCTTTTCCAACACATCAACGAACAAAATTCCTAAATAATCTCCCCCAAAACTACTGACACACAAATTAAATTTAGCATTTTTTTTAACCTACCTGACAACAAGTAAAAAGATTAATTTCAATATTCTTCCTCCATCAACAACAAGGAAAATGCTGGTTCCACCTCCAGACAAGGAAAACCCCATAAGATACTTCTGCCAACGAACAAAACTTCTGTTGCCATCTCCATCGTATCTCCTAACAAGAATGCAAATCCATTTCCAACACAACTTCTGTTGCCATGTCTTCATCATATCTCATAACAAGAATTCTAAATTCCATTTCACACTGTCAGTAAAAAGAATGTTTAAAATGACACATGACAATGAGGTCAGTCTGTTGTTTTCCAATGCAATCTACAGGTAAAATTTGTATTCTAGGACAGGTAAAATTTGTATTCTAGGAATTTCCTCATCCCTGATGCAAGCCTCCCTTACTTGGCTCGTAATAAACCACACGCCTTTAAGATGCCTGCATTACATTACACAGGCAAATAATGAAAAAAAAAACCAAAAAAAAACTGGCAGTTTATCATAACCTGACTGGTCCTGCTTCCTCTCACTGACCCCCAAACTTCTTTCTTTTTTTTCTTTTGTAGAAAAAAAAAGCTCGTAATATAAAATCCATTACTGAATAGGTGAGTTTAATGTCCTATTGGCCCGAGGCTGTTAAGGATACGGTGTCGCAGATCAAAGTCTGTAGTTTTGGTGGTAGGAGATCTGGTGGTTGGCAAGAGTCTTGGGCTTGGTTCTGGATGGGGGTTGTCCTATCTTTCTTGATTTTCATCCCAGACTGAAGCTCCAGGTCCTCTTCCTTCTTCCTGCTGATCTGATGTCCAGCACTTGGTTATTCTGGTTAAGTGTGTGACCCTGTGGTGGTAGTCAGCCCACTGTTGTCATCAATACTCTGCATCTGTTTTCCCCTAAAAAGCCTGGGCTACCAGATGGCCTTCTTCACGCTCTGGTAGCGATAGTCTTACGCTGCCTGAGGCTGTCTCACAGAGGGAGCAGGATGGATGTAGCTGGAGTGCTGCATGAATCCCTTCAATGCTCCTCGCCGACTACCACCAAGAGGGCAATTTTTCAGCCAAACCTGAGAGGGGCGCCCATCACACCAACCCCCAAAATACGATTTGCCAGGCGGGGGCTGGAATAGCTCAGTGGTAGAGCGCCAGACTCGTAATCTTGGGTTTGCAGGTTCAAATCTCCGCCAGGTCGTTTCGGTGCAGGGGGATTTTTCCCTGGAGTTAACATTGGTTCTAACTCCATTTCCCATTCAGTCCTTCAAATGAGACTATAAACCGAGGTTCAGTGTGTACGCATAACATCTTGCACACACGTAAAATCCCATCACCAACTTTCGGAAGAGAAGGCCAGTTTGGCCGTTGGTATGGACAACACGTTACACATAGCATGCACCTTCCCCAAAACTGGATATGGCTGCCTTAAAAGTGGATAAAAAACCGGTCGTACACACAACAAAACTCCACTCCCTTTGTTGGGTAGATGGATTAATCCTTGCCTGTCTATACAGGGGATGTCTGCAGGAGTATCAGCCTGCGTACGCAGAAGAAGGGAAAAAAGAAGGTTTGCCAGGCCACAGGGTCAGTTATCACAATCAGGCAGTGCTCCATCAGCAACCACTCTACATCTCTAGCATCTGTCCCTGGTGACACAGTCTAGACTCACCGCCACTTGTAGTGGCTGGAATGGTGGCTGTGCTGCATGAAGCGACCTCCTACACCAATGCCCTTTGAGAGAGGTCTGCCACCTCTCTCTCAGCACTCCCTGAGCACTATGCCACCTTACACCTCACATTTGTTTTTCAAAATGATAGTATACAAGTTACAACCTTCATTTCTTTGGGAATAATTCTTTTTTCCGGTGAACTCACAGTTTTTTTAATTGATAAATATATTTCTGTGATAATTTCTCGGCAATTGCATTATCCTAGCAAGAAAAAGCAAACAAATGAACACAAGAACATAAATGGGGAATAACTTTTTCAACTGTTACTTACTATTGCCTCCATAGTTTAAAACCATTTCATTT
This sequence comes from Conus ventricosus, assembly GCA_018398815.1. Classification (NCBI taxonomy): domain Eukaryota; kingdom Metazoa; phylum Mollusca; class Gastropoda; order Neogastropoda; family Conidae; genus Conus; species Conus ventricosus. The sequence goes on along the minus strand of CM031615.1, from coordinate 49,508,855 downwards.
CCTCTTATGAATTTCGCTCCTGGAGAAATCAAACAAAAAAACAAACCAAAAATAATAGAAAACAAAACAAGGAACATAAAAAATGGAAAAAAAAAGAAAAAAAAAGAGAAAAAAAAAAGAAAAAAACCTAACTGGTCAATTCCATATGTTACCCATATGTAACAGTCTGCACATTCATTTTCTTTTCCATATGGAGATGTCTGTAGAATACAATATGCTATATTTGGCTATTACATAATCAAAGCATATTTGCTGAAGTCTTATGCACAACCAACAAAGGTTAATTTCTGTTTCCTCACTTTGTGGCAAATGGTCACAAACCTGGGCTTTTTCACCCCACAAATCAACAAGAACAATTCTTTTTCTTTCAACTTCCATGGAAAAGAATACTATCAGTATCAACAAGCCACACTTTATTTTAAACGTTTTTGTTTCCGTTTATCGAGGCACAAATTGTTGAAAATATTTGTTTCATTATTTGCAACCTGGCAAATCTCCTTCAAATGTCTGTTCCTGCATTTGTCAAACAGAAAAAACAACAACATTAAAATGTTGATTTCCTGACCAAAAAAAATCAAACTCCTTAAAACACGTTTGAGTGCTTATACTATATTTGTTTTTCTTTGTCAGCTTCTTTAAATATAATTCTCTCAAACTGTCTAGAGCTCAAAGTGTTTCAAATATGTTTTATTCCACTTGTCAACAGATAAAGTTACTTCATGTCTCCACCATCAACAAGCCTGTTTATCATTTAAATCATCTATTTTAACCTTACTATCAACAAGCAAAATTCCTATTAAAAAAAATTTTTTTTTTCCATTTCCACTTATCAAGAAGTATGACTGATTTCTTTTAAGTCTGATTCTACCTTTCAACAAGAACAACACTTCTGCACCAAATCAAACTCAACAAGCAAAACTTATGAGGAGTTTACCACTTGTCGACTATCCCTGATCATGGACCACCGCATTACGTTATGGGGTGGGGTGGGGGTAGGAGGAAATAGTATGATCACAGAAATCTCTGAAAAGGAAAGTTAGAACTATTTTCTTTTAAAACCTGTGCACATGGAGATTACATTTTCATATACCCATCAGTATCAGCAAGATTACACACACAACAACAACAACAAAACAAACCCTAAGCTGATCTTACCAAAACCTGGCAGACAGGTTTGTGACAAAAAAAACAAAATAAATCAAGACCACACACACACACTAAATTTGTTGCAGCCCAATGGTTTGATTACAGATCAAACAAAAGTCAGGATCCGTTACACTAGATTGTTAAAACTTTGTTACTGAACTGTCTGTGTACATGTACACTGTGATGTTATCATTTACGATTAATAACCATCTGTGAAGTAAATCTCTCCACTGAATATGAAATCTTTCCAGCGCAATAAACATTGACATTTTTTTGCATAATTTACAATATCTTTCTTTAAAAAAGGTACCTGGAGAGTAGTGGACTTGGAGAGAAATTCAATCAGTCCACTGCCACTCTTACTTTCGCTGGAAACAAAAATAAGTGTCCAGAATCTACTCAACATAAGCCAAGATCTACACTCAACTAAGTGGCCGGTTAATTGTTCTGTTTAAACATTTAAAGATTAGAGCCAGTGGGCAATTACATCAGCTTCATATACTAATGCACTGTCATGATAAACTGAGCAATATGTACCATATGTTACGCTTCATCTTCATGCGACCCATCAGAGGTTTCATATACTAACGCACTGTCATGATAAACTGAGTGATACATACCATATGTTCAACGTTATGCTTCATCTTAAGGTAGCGCATCAGCGGTTTCATTTACTAAAGCACTGTCAGGATACACTGAGCGATACGTACCATATGTTCAACAATATGCTTCATCTTAAGGTAGCGCATCAGCGGTTTCATTTACTAAAGCACTGTCAGGATACACTGAGTGATACGTACCATATGTTCAACGTTATGCTTCATCTTCATGTGGCGCATCAGTGGCTTCATCCCCATGCAGCTCTGACCACATAGATGGCACACCGAGCTGCGCATGTCTTCATGCCAGCTCTTGTGCAGGGATAAGGCGGCCGCCGACTTGAACTTGGCGGCACACTGCCCACAGCTGAAGGGTCGCTCATCCCTGTGGCTTCTCCTGTGTTTGGTCAGCTGGGTCTTGAACCTGAAGACTTCCTCACACTTGTCACACTTGTGAGCTCTGGGCCACAGTTTCATGTGTTCTTTCTGCATGTGGTTCTCTAGACTTTTCTTCACCTTGAACGTTTTCCCACAGCAATTGCAGTGGAATGGATGTTCGGTTGAATGTGACTGTATTTTTGCCTGCTGGGATTCGTCGGCAGTAGAAGAGCCTGTGTCTTGCGAGAGTTCTGTCTGCTCTCTATCAAGAAGTCTTTGATCACACTGTGATGCATCTTGGGATGTCTCCTGCTGCTCATGACTGTCTGTTCCTTTTGAGTGAGATTTCATGTGTGAAATCAAGCTCCTGTTGAATTTGAATGATCTGTGGCAAACTCTACATCTAAGAGATTTCTTTCCACCTGCTGGTATTGTCTGGCTGTGAGCCTGTTTCTTGTGACCCGATAAATGGTTGGATTTTTTTAAAAGAGAGGCCACACTTGGTGCAGGTGAACGGACGGTCTTCTACACAGGGCTCCTTCTTACTGTTGAGGTCAGCGTCATGAGTATGGGAAGCATCAGACTGATTGTTACAAAATGCTTTGTTAACCGTGTGAAATTTATGTCTGTGTACTGACAAGGAAGCGCGAGTCTTGAAATATTTTTGGCAAAATTCACAGAATGGCCTCTCACTGTGAATGCGAACATGGTTCTTGACCTTGTTCTCAGATGGGAAGGATTTCCTGCAAGTAATGCACTCAAAGCAAATCCTTTCATCACTCGTCTTCACTTCATAATGCACTGAAAGTGCATTGTGTTCCATCTTGGAATGACAAGATAAGTCAACTGTCGGACATATCTGCCCACCCTTTAACTGCCGATTCTGTTTCTCACTCTCCACTAGAACGTCGTCAGTACTGATTGTAACGTTGTTCGCTCTGACTGCTGAATCACTGGAATTTACGCTTACAATGTTAAGATCTTGAGTCGATTCTAGCTCTTCCAAATGTGATTCAACATCTGTGTCCTCATCACTTCTATCACCAACTTCATCATAATGAATGTCTACACTATCTCGTCTGTGAATAACTGTCCGCAGTCCAGTTTCACCGTTCACATGGATGTTATCAGCTCTCAGGCATCTGATGCTAGAATCATCACACTGGTTGTTCTTGCTGCCTGAAATGTGACCTTTGCCCTGTGTGACTTTGCCATGGCTGTCGTCCGTCACAGGCCCAACTTTGCTGGCAGAAATAGTGGCAGTGCTGTCACAGGATCGCCCACATGCCAGGGTTACTGACATAAATGTCTGGCAGTAGACACACTGGACATACCACTGGCTGCGATGGTGATTCTCGTAGCTGTTAATACAGAAATTAAAGTGTGTAAAGCATCAGATAAGATAAGATAATGTTGCTTATAGCCCAGCCGACCGCAAAGGGCCACATCAGGGCTGTCACCACGTTAAAATCAACTCACCAGTCATTTGAAAAAAAAAAAAAAAAAAAAAAAAAACTTTCACACATCTCAGTAAAAGACATCGTCTAGAAACGCACCAGAAACTTCGTTAAAAATCTTTCTTCCGTAAAATCTTAAATCAGATGAAAAATGTTAATCTCTCTCAAAAACTCAAGGATCACATCAGGCGGGACATCCCTGAACAGGATCTTCATGGACTCTGCTGTAAAATGTTTGTGTCTCACATCATGCAAGTCCCAACACTCTAAAAGAACATGTTTCATTGTGAGTGGCGCATGACATGGAATGCACCACGGAGCTTCTTCATTCTTTAAAAGGTAAGAATGGGTAAAATACGAATGGCCGGTGTGCAGCCGGCACAGAACCGTTTCCTCTTTACGACCTCCCGACATAGATGGGAGGAAGTCCTTAAGGTTTGGACGGATCTGAAAGAGTTTGTTACTCGTCTGTGTGTTCCAATCCTCCTGCCAGAGGTCTCTCACATAATCGTTAATTTTGGGTTTCACATCTGAGCAGGGGATATAAATGTTGGACAGTTTCTCTCTTGTGGCGTTCTTGGCTAAACGATCAACCATTTCATTCCCGCCGATGCCAACATGACCAAGAACCCAAGCAAGAGTAATGTTGTAACCGTCCGCTTTCAACTTGCTAAAAAGTTCAAAGAAATGCAAAAGTTCTGGATGCTGAAGGTTGCGGCCAGCTATGGCTTCCAAAGCTGACAGCGAATCCGACAGAACCAGAAAATCCCTCTTTGAAGAATGTGAGATTATCTTCAAAGCCAGAACCAGAGCAGTAAGTTCAGCAGAATAGACAGAAGCATCTGAATGTATATGTTCCAACAGTATCTGAGAAGGAGCCCCAGGGCAGTAGGCTGCACAGGCCACTCCATCCTCAGACTTGGAACCGTCAGTGAAAACTTTTTGATAGGATGGGAATTTCGAACAGAGGTCAGCATACAATGCCTTGTACGCCAGAGAGCTGGTAGACTCTTTGCGAAAAGCTGCAAGATCGAAACGAATCTCTGGTGTGAAAAAGGTCCACGGTGTAAAGCATCAGAGAGACAGACAGACAGACAGATGGACAGACAGACAGACGGACAGATAGATCAAATTCAAATCTATGCCTTTAGATAGAATGTATTCACAGTTACAAAAAAAAAATCAGAATATTCATCAGAGCATGGTTGTTCGTTTTCATTTTTCTTACTCAAATTTTCTTGGCTGGTTTGTATCAGAGTCATTGTGGGCAAGTTCCTGGGGACTGTCCATGAAAGGATGAGTAGCAACCTGCAGGTGGGGACACTCACTCTTATTCGTTCTTCAATTAACTCATCTCATCTCATTCTCGCAATCTAAACGGTCGTTGAGGGGACATGAGGACAACTCTACCGATCTTCTTCATCGCGGTCTGTCCTCCGCTTCTCACAAGAGTTCTGGCAGCCAGAGGTTTGTCCATTCTGTCACGTTCTCTGACCAGCTCTTTCTCTAACTGCCTAACTAAGCAATTAGTTAACTAAGCCGCAGCCTTAGCAGGTGCTGCCCTGAATAGGTTGGATCAAAACACCACGAAAGAAACCTGGCAACCGTGCAGTGTCTCTTCTGGTGGGTTGCCTCGAGGAGACTTGCTTCTGACTGTTGCCTGTGGACTACTGACGCATGGGCTGGGGCTGCAAGCAGCATGAGAGTAATGCCCTGAGTTGAGTTGAGAAAGCAAAAGAAAAAAGTGTTTGCTTGTGAATGGTGTCTGAATGAAAACTGTACTCGCAAATGCATAGCTGCCGACCTTCTCGAGTCACAATTCAGGAATCAGGGGATGAAGGGGGTAGGGTGGGGTGAACTCTGGGTATTTCTAACCCCCTACTGCTGCAGCCGGTGAATGTGGCGTTTGCACTTTCCACTTCATATAACTGCCAACGTTCAAATAATATCAGTTGGGCTTTATTCTGCAATATTTCATAAGCCCTACTTTCCAAACCACTCTTGGTTTTTTTTCAAATTCTGAAATTCTGGATTATTCCTCAAATCCAGCTTAGTTGGGGTATTATTTTCAATATAAAGAAATGCCAGAAAAATTCAGCAGAGTTGGCACCTATCCAGAAGGATTTTGTCAGACAACTCAGACTATGTGAACATAAAAAAAACCCAACCTATTACCAGTGTACAGTTAATCAGTGAGTGTGGGGTTACGTTGATTACTTTAGTGATTGTTAAAAACATCTGGTTATTTCTCACCGTTTCATTCTTTGATTAACTTACCACTTCAACAGCAGAAGAGCAGTGTCAGAGTCAGAATGGAGTCCCTCCGACTCTTTGATCCGGAGCCACCGATCCAAAACTTCTCTCTCCAGTTGGACAGAACACAGGTCCTTCGCATCAGTGTCCATGCCATCATGACTCTCCGTCACACCTTCCATGGTTTCTGTGGCGGTGTCAGTCACATTCTATCCAAAGATAAGTTATGCCTTGCTTGACTCATGTAACATATCTGCAAAATCATATGACAATAAGCAACGATACTATACATTCGTCATATCTTTAATATTATAGCAGTCAAACACAGTTGCAGGCAACTGTAGACACCAACACTACAGAAGACACACAACACAGATATATACAAATCCGAGCTAAATGTGTCCAGGCATACACAAACACATCCATAATATTTCATATTCTGGATAGAAAAAGCCTACATTAACGAAATGGCCTCCATGGCAAGCTAGGCTATTTCAACAACATGTCTTGCTCATATCAGCCAAGAAACAAGTAATTGATGATCTTTCTTCACAATATTTCTCTGGAATCATGATTCCGCTTTTTTGTTTGTTTGTTTGTCAAATAGATTATAGAACAATCGTCACAGAAAAAAAAGGATAGTATTTCTGGTTACTTCATTTGCAGCACCTTTAACATGCAGTAGGTGTCCAAGCATGTACATGCATGCATGCATATGTGCGTTTGTGTATGTGTGTGTTTATCTTCATATTGATAGTGTAGCTCTTGTTGGGCAGAAGTCAAGAAAATGAGAGTATCTGCAGGAGACCTTGGGCAAGGAACCCAGGGAGGTGGTCTATCATATGCAAGTTTACCCAGTTCTTATTATTTTATCAAATATCGTATAATGCAAATTAATTCTTCTCATCATTGGTTCAATGTCAAGTCACAATGAAGTGATCTAACTCTTCCTTTCTCTCTCTAGTCTCTCTCTCTCTCTCCTTTTCTATTTGTCCTTTCTGTGCTGACGCAGCAACAATGTGGCAAAAAGACTCAGGACCAATGTCACAGTATACACTAATACAGGGGAAGATACTGTCAGAAGGCTGTTTGCTTTAAACAGTAGAATGAAAGGAAAAGATATAGTAGTAGACTTAAGATAGAGCACTGTTGTTTATCATTTTTAAAAAAAGAAAAAGAAAAAAGAAAAAAAGAAAGAAAGAAAGCTCTAACTAGTAACAGGCAGAACTGTTCTGGAATGGATGACGTTACAAGCATTAAAAGAGATGAAAAGTCTTACAAGCTAGTGCTGAAATTTGCCCACATTCAGTACAGCTGGCACCACAAGCGTCAAGGAAACTAAACAGATGAAGGAAATTGGGGTAGAAATATTCTTCGGCAAATGCATGACTTAAGCTATGAAGGCTACAGATCACCAAGGGTTCCACTAATCACACCACACAGTTTGACATTTCTGCCAGCCTGTTCTGCACATGAGTGCTACAAGTGCTGTTATTGTTGTCGTCCCCTGGCTAAAAGACTCCAGGGGCCATCCGAACAGCCAAAGTACTTGAACACTATGGTACAAATGCATCAGCTACGGATGAGAACATTACCTGTGTGACCGTTTTTGATTACCCTGCCAATGGGCAGCCAAACTCCGACTCCAAGGAATTTTGGAGACTGCTAATGTTATGCTAGGAGCTTGTCACAACTGAAGACAATCCACGCATAACTATGCAGAGCATAACAACATTTTGATGTAGCCTATGTCAAATGGTCTGACACAGCCTTAAGCCAAGGCGGGCTACAAGTGTTGAAAAGTTACACAGTAACAGCAAAAAAAGTCCAGTAGGCCTCCCATCACCCCACCCCTACCCCCATCTCAAACCAAAATAAATAAAGATCATGTGAATAAACTGATGTGGACTTTGTTTTTTCCAAGCATCATTGGCGTCTTTATGAGTGTTCATAGTAGCTTTCTAGTTGCAACAGTATCATAATTTACTGATAGCAGGCCAGGGAGAGAGAGTGGGGGGTGGGGCTGATGGGTGGGGTTCCAGTCACAGTAGGCCTACATACATTTTCTTAAGTGGTTACAAGTAACAAAAATGTTGTGTAACAAAAGTGTCATGACAGGATTCCCAGCCCAGCCTTTTCCTTAATAGCACTGCAGCAACATAGTTTTGAAGATATTTAAGTCCAAGTTGTTCAAGCCTCAACTACTGCTGCCTGTAATTTCACACAAAACACCAGCAGAATTACTTCTTTCCAAAGACCGTCAGGGATTGGAACATGCCGTTACTGGGGACCTGGGACTGTCTGTGCCACCAATATCTATGTTTCCATGAGTGAAAAAAATATTTCTGCATTTTTTTCCATCAGCCGATGAAGGCTGCTGAAAGGCCTTGGATGGGTCACTTTTCTTTCCTACTTTCTATTCTTATCCTATGTACCAGTCTGCATAGTAAGATCTACCTTATGAGTGTGGGTGCTTGAGAAGAAGTGGAAAAAGGGAGGGTTGGGAGTTAGAACGCAGACGCATAGTGGCAGTCGCCAGAAAACTGAAAGTACGTAACGCTAATCCCATTTTTGACCAATGATGCAATTATTAAAAATCATTTGTTTTAAACTGAAGTTAATCACGCCCTGTGGCAAGCTGTTTCAATATACGGCTCGTCATCTAAAATCGGGAACTGCTATGCCTAGTGCACAAAATCAGGATCAAGTGGCGCCGGCGGGGTCATCCCGATAGATCCCCGCACCGATAGATCCCTGCACCGAACCGATAGATCCCCGCACCGATAGATCCCCGCATCGGTAGATCCCCGCAAAGGGATAGGGTTAGGGTTCGGGTTAGGGATCTATCGGTGCGGGGATCTATCGGGGTGCACCCGCGCCGGCAAAGGGGTCATCCCGATAGATCCCCGCACCGATAGATCCCTGCACCGAACCGATAGATCCCCGCACCGATAGATCCCCGCATCGGTAGATCCCCGCAAAGGGATAGGGTTAGGGATCTATCGGTGCGGGGATCTATCGGGGTGCACCCCCGGCAAAAGCGACCCCAGATATGAAGTCGAGTAAACTGCATGTCTGTCCGAGTCTAGATTACACTTTTGAACAGAGCTACGACCATCTTCTTCTTCTTCTTCCAGTAATGTTCAGCGGTCATCAGGTTGACCATTATTAACATCATTGTGTATGCATTGTGTATTTTCGTGTAGCCGGTACTCACCCGTCTTAGGACATGAGCATCGGGATCTTTAGAGTCCGTGTATGGTCTTTAGTGCATGTGACACAGACTAGACCTCGGTTTATAGTCCCATCCGAACGACTATTGGGGGGATGGAGTCAGAACCAATGTTAACTCCGAGGGAAAAATCCCCCTATACCGAAATTCGAACCCGCAACCCCAGGATCACGAGTCCGGCGCTCTACCAACTGAGCTATCGGCCCCTTAATCTGCATAAACATAAAGGCTTACAAGCATTCAACAATCTTGATGCAGAAAGACATACAACTCATGCCAAAGTGAAGTATCGTCGTCTACGGTGCCAGATCACTATTCTGAATGTCTACCCTATCTTCAAATAGTCTGCTTTTCGGCATGACGAATTTATTCCCATGTGGCATGGCCTGTGGGACAAAATGTTTTTAACCGCAAACAAACGTAATTCTCCTCAAGATCGCCACTTTTCTACCTTCGCACAAAAGGCAAACGGAATTTCTGCTCGTTTGTTTTTCTTCTTCTCTTCCTAAAAAGCTGGTTCACTCAAAAATGAGGTCACCAGCGCGCAATAATAATAACATATGAATAGGACCAGACAACATCCCAGCCTTTATCCTGAAGAATGGTGCGGAGGAGCTTGCACCAGTGCTGACAGAACTATTCCAAATGTCACTCGACGAAGGAAAAGTACCACAGGACTGGAAGGACGCCCTAGTAGTGCCGATCTTCAAAAAGGGAGATCGCCACCAGCCAGCAAACTACAGGCCTGTGTCCCTCACGTCAATAACGTGCAAGCTCCTCGAGCACATCATACATAGCAGCGTCATGCAACACCTTGACAGCTTCAACATCCTCACAGACGTACAGCATGGATTCAGAAAATCCAGGTCATGCGAAACCCAACTTTTAGAGACCGTCCACGACATCGCAAAAAACCTTGCTGCTAAAGGCCAAACAGACGCAATCTTGTTAGATTTCAGCAAGGCCTTCGACAAGGTGCCACATCAGCGACTCATGCACAAACTTGAGGCCTACGGAGTTAGAGGAAACACACATAAGTGGATCAAATCGTTTTTGACAGGGAGAACACAAAAAGTAGCGCTTGAGGGTGTATACTCATCTACCACCCCAGTAACATCAGGAGTACCCCAAGGCACTGTTCTTGGACCGCTACTTTTCCTATTGTACATCAACGACCTTCCTGATGTTGTGAAACACGCAAAAGTCAAACTTTTCGCAGACGACAGCCTTCTTTATAAGCAAATGAAAGGAATCCAAGACCAGAGACTACTCCAAAAAGACCTGGACGCACTTGAAGGCTGGGAAGAAATGTGGCAAATGAACTTTAACCCCAGTAAATGCAACATCATCCGCATCCTAGCAGACAAGAATAAACCACCGCTAGTGTCCGACTACTACCTCCATAGACAGGCTCTAGAGACGACCAAAGAAAGCAAATACCTGGGAGTTACCATATCAGATGACCTAACATGGACCAGCCACATCAAAAACATCACCGCAAAAGGAAACAAAACAGTGGGCTTCCTGAGGCGCAACTTTAAAGAATGTACAACAAAAGTTAAAGCGGCAACCTACACCACCATGGTGCGCCCCACATTAGAATATGCGTCAACTGTGTGGGATCCATATGAAGAGAAGGACAAGAAATCACTCGAAGCTGTCCAAAGACGAGCAGCCAGATACACCCACAACAACTACTTTGAAAGAACACCCGGCATTGTCACCAACATGCTCAACACCTTAGGATGGGAGTCATTGGAAGAAAGAAGAACAAAGAATAGACTAATTATGCTGTATAAGATCAAGCACAATCTTGTTGGAATCTCACCTGCAAACTACATCAGGGACTCTGACCCAAGAACAAGAGGAGCAAGGCTATACCAACAACAGGATTTCCACAAGGCAATAAACAACACCTTCCCGAGGACAACCTCAGACTGGAACAGCCTCCCCACCTCTACGACATCAGCAACGTCACTGGAGATGTTCCGCTCACGACTCGGTGGCAGCAGGGCTCTGCAGCCACTTGTGGGCACCCCGTGACCCTCCCTACTGCCCTGTACATAGTTTTAATTGCCCCCCCCCCCCCCCCCCCCCCCCCCCCAAACCTAGATTCCTGGAGGCACCTTCCGCGGCCGGAATTAACGATACGTCATCGCAGGGCCACTTACGTTCAGAAATGAACCCGGCCCTTACGGAGAGAAGAAGAAGAAGAAATGTGCGCGCACACACACACACACACACACACATGCGTGCGCGCAAGTTTAGAAAAAAGATGTTTAAACGTCTTGGCAACGGCTTTTTCTTTTCCTTCTTTTTCTTTAAAAAAAAAAATGTACGAAGCTCCTGAAGACATTGTGTGAAACGGTCGAATGATACTGGGTTCTGTAGATCTGGTGTGATCGAATCCGCCACTTGGGAAGACATTGAGATTATTTCCTCTGCAGTTGATGGAAGATGGTAGACGGTAACCTAATTAGTCCTCTGAAGGGTCTTAGGCTACTTGACTTCTTCACTTTTCTTAGTCAGTGTGACCAACTGACTTTCTTGAGGTAATTGCAACAAGCTTGTTACAGATCTTGTATGTCTGTAGAAGGCAGGTAAGCAGAGCAAGTTTCTCCGCTCTTCTCTGTTTCCAGGAGTAGGTGGTAATGCAGGTCAGTCATACTTGAACTTGAACTTGAACTATACGATGTGTGAGGTCTTCATTGAAGTCCTGTTCATCGATCCGTGTGGGTTATACGGCTAGCATACTAATAACTTTGCATGCGTGGCTTATTGGCAAGACGGGTTGTACTGGTCTGGTTTCTTCCTCCAGCAAGCATCCAGCCTACACTTAAACGCTTCTACTGAAGGTGCCAGGACCACTTCGTCTGGGAGACTGTTCCATGTTTTGGCGACTCTTTCACTGAAGAAATGTTTCCTGGTATCGCAGTGAGTATGGTGCATGGAAAGTTTCATCACATTTCCTCTTGTGCCTACGTCCTTGGGAGTTTCCAGCTTAGGTTTTACGGTCTTGTAGATTCCATGGACGTACTTAAAGGTATCAATCATATCCCCTCTGAGACGTCGGTGCTCCAGGCTGGGCAGGTCAAGTCGCTCTAGTCTTTCTGAATATGGTAGTTCTCTGATTGAGGAGATCAACTTTGTGGCTCGGCGCTGCACATCTTCTAATTCTTTGCAGAGTGTTTTATGTCGGGGTGCCACACAGTTTCTTCTTCTTCTTCTTCTTCCTAAAATACTGGTTCACTCAAAAACGAGTAGGTCACCAGCGCGCATGTTAAAAAGTAAAATAAAATAACATAAAACAGTGCGACTCAGACTGTTGGCCCCTGGAGCAAATTTGGAAACAAGGGGTCGCACTCGATATTCAAGAAGTTAAAAGCAATGGCCAAATTCAGGCCCAGGTAATAGGGTCTAGTAAAATATCTGGGGAAGTAAAAATAGAAAATCGTCAATATGCAGATCTCAAAACTGTCGAATCAATCTGTTTTTTGAATGAGATTGCACCCGTGGCAATCTTGATGGCACCCGGCAGTGAGTTCCACAGCCGTACAGAACTGGGATAAAAAGAATGTAAGTGGCTGTCAATATTTGATGCAGGTATGGTATAACATTGCCCGCCACTCCTGGTGCTACTTTTATTCAATACTAGTTGTTCCATTGGAATATCAATTACTTTAGCTCTGCCTTTGAAAAAGGTGTTAAGTTTAATAAAAGCTCTTCTCTCTTCTAAGGGTTTCCATTCTAATTTCCTCATGTTCTTCCTAGTATTCCCCTTTTCTTTGATGTGGTTCCCTGTTACGAACCGTGCTGCTCTCTTCTGAATCTTTTCGAGGTTATCAATGTCCTTTAGATGGTAAGGATCCCAAACTGAGCAACCATATTCCAGTACTGGTCTAACCAGTGTTTTGTAGCAGTCGTCTTTAACCTTTTGGGGGCAGTCATTGATATTCCTGTATAAGAAAGCTAAGATGTTATTTGCTTTCTTACATACTAAATTGTAATGTTCTTTCCATTTGAGACGACTATCTATAATCACGCCTAAATATTTTGCAGCATTAGTTTCTTTTAGAATAGTATTATGGATAGAATAATCTGATCTAATTGGTGAGCGTTTGTTACATATACGCAACACTTGGCACTTTTGGGGATGAAATTCCATTTTCCAAGTTCTTTCCCACTCTTGTAACGCGTTTAGATCTTCTTGTAGAATGCGTGTATCATTCTTGCTTCTGATTGTTCTATATACTAAACTGTCATCTGCAAAAAGCCTTATAGTAGTTCCAGGAGAGAGATTTCTACTTATGTCATTTATATAAATTAAGAAAAACAAGGGCCCCAGAACAGTTCCCTGTGGTACACCTGACAAGACTGGTTTACAATGGGATGACGACCCTTCCACAACAACTTTCTGCGTTCTCCCAACGAGGAATGATCTAGCCCATTTTAGCAAAGAACCGCCAATGCCAATGTGTTCTAATTTAAGCAGCAGGCCCTCATGGTCAACCTTATCAAAGGCTTTAGAAAAGTCTAATAAAATTGCATCTATTTGCTGTCTGTTGTTAAGACAGTTACTGAAATCATTGAGAGTTGTTATAAGTTGAGTCTCACAACTCCTTCGCTGTCTAAAACCATGCTGGGCGTTATTTAAGAAGTCATATTTGCCATACTCGAGGATAGGCCTTGCTAATGTCTTGTATAGCTGGATGAAGAGCTTGCAGTCCAAGAACTCGAAGGTTCTGCGGATAACGCCAATTACGCTGTTTGCTCTTGAAGTGACGTTGGCAACGTGTTGCTTAAATTTGAGGTCATTATCCACATGAACACCGAGATCCACTTCCACCTCACTTTCTGCCAGGGGTATTTCCCTGCTGGTTCCAGTTTCAGCATCTGTGTATTTTATATGGTATGTTGCTTCTGATTTCCGTGTGCCAATTTTCATCACTTTACATTTCTGTGGGTGGAATCTCAGAAGCCAATCGTCCGACCATTTCTGAAGGCTATCTAGGTCCTGCTGGAGTGATGCAGTTGATTCTTGGTCACTGCTTGCGGCATATAACTTTGTGTCATCTGCAAATAATTTGACGGTGTTTTGTAATGTTTCGGCAGATCATTAATGTAGATGACAAACAGGATTGGTCCTAACACGCTACCTTGGGGGATGCCGCTTGTGACTGCAGCCTCTCAGAGAAAGTTCCATTGATTCTAACTCGTTGCTTTCGATCACCAAGAAAGGCTGTTATCCAGTTGAGTATTGGACCTTTTATTCCATGGGCTTCGACTTTGCTCAGCAGACGATGGTGCGGTACGGTGTCGAAGGCTTTTTGGAAGTCCATGTACACAACATCAATGCTGCTGCCGGGAGTCGATGAGTCTGGTCCAGTCGTCAAGAGCTTCCAATAGATTTGTCACACATGATTTCCCCTGGACGAACCCATGTTGCTCCTTACATAGTAGCTCATTGCGTTGCAGGTGATTCATCATTTGTTCCCTCAGAAGTGTCTCCATTACTTTGCACAGGATACAGGTTAGGCTGACAGGGCGGTAGTTGCCCGGTTGCTGTCGGCTTCCTTTCCCCTTGTAAATAGGGGTGACTGTGGCTTCTTTCCAGTCAGTTGGTATTACACCATGGTCCAAAGTGAAACGGAACAGGTGTGCTAATGGACGTGCTAGTGAGTCTGCAGCCTTGGCCAACACCATGGGGTGTATTCCGTCAGGTCCGGGTGCCTTGTTTGTTTTCAGGTTTTGAAGTGCCTTTTTTACATCCGCTTCAGTGATGTTCACCTGTTGAAGTGGTTCCTTAATGCTGTACTCTGGAGGTGCTGGTAGGTTATCCACTTTTTCGTGGGTGAAAACGCTGTGAAAAAAGTCATTCAGTACATTTGTCTTTTCTTTGTCGGTTGTCGTTTTGGTTCCATCTGCTTTCTTCAGATCTGCTATGCCTGACCTGCATTTGGTTTTTGGACTTGACGTATGACCAGAAGACTTTTGTGTTTTTCTTTGAGTTGGCTGCTACATTTTCTCTCTACTTCTCTTCGCTTTACGGCATGCTCTTCTGGCTTGGTTATTTGCGCGTCTGTATTCTAGTTCTTCCTGAGGGTTTTGCGATTCTCTCCATTTCCAGTAGAGTTTGTGCTTGTTTCGAACAGAGTCCAGTGTTTTCGGGTCCATCCATTTCTTGATTGTTCTTCCAGATGTCATCACTGTCGGGATGTGCTTCTCCACTGCTTTCTGAATCTCTCCTTAATGGTTTTCCAAGTTTCTTCGACTGTATTTGTTGGAGAGTAATTCATCCCAGTCTACTTTTGCAAGGTCCGAATTTATTCCAGCATAATTTCCCTCTTCAAACTTTGTCTTCTTCCTTGCCGGTTCTCTCCTTGCATGTGAGTGTCACGGTCAAATTCAACACAACCAAAGTGTGGTCCGTCGCCGGCCACTTCAACTGGACATAAGTCCAAACGCAGACATCTTGGCGCCACGAAGACGGCTCCATGCGTCGCATCCAGCCAATTTAGCACAGCGGGGAGACAGCAGACAGTCTGAGTGGCTGGACCGACAGGTCTCGGTAGGTTTGGTCAGACGTCGTGGCGCCTACCAGACTCATCTAGCCAATTTGTGGAACCAGCGCCATTGTTAGTCGGACGTCGCAGGTTAAAGCAGGAAAGGGAGAGGGAGAGGTAGTGTGTGGTGGGGGTGAAATCTAGCTAATCAATTAAATGACCAATTGACCACACAGAGAGTAAGGCGTGCAGGCGTGACTGTCATGATTTGAATATCCAATGGAATTAAAGGGAGATAACTTCGGGTATCAGGGGTAAAAATACTGACCAATGGTACTCGCCCTTTTTGGACAGATCGGAACGGAATAAGAAGGATGTGAGAGGGAGAGAACGGCAGAACGAGGGGGAGAACGAACAGAGAGACAGAGAGAGAGAGAGAGGTTCTGGGGTGTAGTCTCTGCAGGAGAAAGGCAGAGAGATGAGAGGAGTGAAGTTTGAGCATTAGCACCAGATATAGTCTGCAAAGGGAGGACTAAAGAGAGATGTGGAAAGAGAGAGTTGCTAACTAATGAAGAGAAAAAGAAAGAAAAGAAAAGGAAAAGAAAAGCAACCATGTCCATTTATAGAGCAGACTAGGAGAGAGAGAGAGAGTGCAATGCGTTAATGCAGGAAGAAAGAAAGGAGAACAGATCGATGTTGATAGTCACTGTTCCATCTGAACCGGGGGTTCGACCTCATACTTGGCCAGCGCACTTTCATCGGCAGTCCAACCTGACCAACGCCAGCAGTCCAGCCTGACCGGTGCCAGCAGTCCAGCTTGACCGGTGCAAGCAGACCAACACCAGTGCCAGCAGTTATGTCGTGTTGTGAAAGTGACAGTGAAAAGAAAAAAAAGGAAAAGAAAAAGACAGTGATTCGTGAATAGTTAAGATCACCTGGCCAGGTAAAGTAGAAATCTATTTATACCCGGGTTAGTTAATGATGTTTTAGATAAATGATTTTGTGAAGTTCAGGAAAGAGAGAATGTTTTATTTTGTTTGATTCCATATGCATTGATGTTTCGTTCTATGATCATGTGTAGTAAAGTTATAGACTTTACTAGTGGTTTGATGTGACGAATGCATGATATATGAATGAGATTGTAAGCAAGCTGTGAGTGTGTTTGGGCTGTGCGCTAGTCCTTCCTCCATCGACATCACCCGAGGTTGACAATTTATTGGCGAGCCTGCCAGGATATTCTGGCCCATTTATTATAATTGTTCAACTTCTCAGAGAGGAAGCTGGGTGGGATTCAAGTATTGTAATCCTAAGACAAGGGGTTGTCTTACTGTATGTTCCCAAGATAGTTAAATACTAGGCTTGGCATTGCTTCCAAGATAGTTAATACTAGGCTTGGCATTTCAGCCCCAGAGTACTCATTTCGCACAGATTGCCTATAATTCGCTCTCATAGTTGGGTCAGGCGCTGGGCGTCTTATAAAAACTAATTACGTTGTCCCAAGCTAATATTATCATTCATAGGATTGTGCTATTACGTCACTCGTGTCGGTAACCACCAGTTTGGCTGTCGTAGTAGTAAATCTTGTTTCAAAAAAAAAAAAAAAAAAAAAAAAAAAGAAGATATAATGGCGGAAGAAAAGAACACCCTATTGAACAACTTGTGAGCGTCGCTCATGATTTAGGCTATTCGGGAGAAGAGTTGCGAGCATTCGTTGAAAACCAGCAAAAGATGGAAAGGGATGAGCGAGCAGAAAGACGACGTGTCGCTGTAGAAATAGCAGAGCAGGAAAGATTAAAAGCTGGCGAGACGCAGGAAACAGAAAGAATGAAGCAGGAAACAGAAAGGATTAAAGCTAGGGAAACGCAGGAAACAGAAAGACTAAAGGTTCAATTAGAGTTAGAGAAAGTGAGAATACAAAGGGAGACCACCGAGGATGGGGAGTTCAGTTTCCAGTGACTCTGTGCGCAGCTATGCCCCCGACCCAAGTTGCCAAATTCTCGGAAGGGACCGATTCGATT
The DNA here is from genome assembly GCA_018398815.1 of Conus ventricosus. Lineage (NCBI taxonomy): Eukaryota > Metazoa > Mollusca > Gastropoda > Neogastropoda > Conidae > Conus > Conus ventricosus. The sequence goes on along the minus strand of CM031615.1, from coordinate 49,491,269 downwards.
GACGCATACATCAGTCGTTTCGAAACGTTTGCGACCAGTCAGGGTTGGCCTTCAGAAGAGTGGGCAGTCATTTTGTCAGCGTTACTGACGGGTAAGGCATTACAGATTTTCACTGCGTTACCAGCAGAACAACAGTCTGATTTCAGCGCTGTGAAGAATCGTTGATGAAAGGATTTGACCTCACAGAGGAGGGGTTCAGGAAGAAATTTCGTTCAGCTAAATTACAAGCAGGTGAAACGTACACTCAGTTTGGTGCACGTTTGGATCGCTATTTTGATAAATGGCTAGAGTTGAGTGGTACGAAGAAGGAGTTCGCTGAATTGAAAGAGCTAGTTATGAAAGAACAGATTTTGTCAGGTTGCGGCCCTGAGTTAACCATACATTTGAAAGAGAGACAGCCAGAGACAGCAGGAGAGTTGTTGAAGTTCGCAGAGGTGTATAGAGAGGCACGTTTGGGCACTAAGGTGCAGGAGAAAACAGGTGCCAGGCACAGGTGAGAAGAGTGCAAGGAGACTAGGGGAGTTTTCTGCAAAGTCTGCAAACCCAGTGGGGGGCAGAAGGAAGGGCAAAGGGACATTAGGTGTTTCATTTGTCACAAGAAGGGACATGTGGCGAGGGATTGTCGCATGGGGTTCCAGAAGGCAGCAGCCTTGCAAGAGGTGGATAAGGGTCGTCAAGGGAAACGACCTGCAGTGGAACCAAAAGGGATCCAATCGGAAGAGGGTGGAGTGCAGCCTATGGCTAGCACTGGACAGCAGTCAGTGTCAGGGATGGAGGGCACTAGGCTGAGTGGTTCGTTACCAGTGGAAGAAGGGTGGATTGGCCAGCAGAGGGTGAAAGTGTTACGAGACACTGGTTGTTCATGCGGGGTAGTACGAACAACGCTGGTCGAGAAAGGGGATTTGACAGGGCAAATCCAGACCTGTACTCTAATCGATGGCACTGTGAGGGAGTTTCCAGTTGCTAAGATAGAAGTACGTACCCTTACTTCTCAGGCGAGTTGTCTGCGTTGGTGATGGAGAAACCCCTTCACGATTTGATCATTGGAAATATTCCAGGTGCAAGGGATCCAGGGGATCCTGAGTTGTTGACTGCTACAGGGGCAGCAGTTCAAACAAGGAGCAAGAAGGAGGAAAAGGTTGATAAACCGTTAGTCGTTCCGGCAAGGAAGTCAGGCATAGATGTGTCGCCTGATGAGTTTAGGGCAGCGCAGGAACAAGACCCTTCGCTCGTGAAGTCTTGGGAGTTGGCAAGAGGTGGAGAGAAACAGGAGGTTAGAGGAGGTGAGACAGAATTTCTTGTGAAAGGCGGGCTGTTGTACCGAGTGTTCACAAGGGGAAGACAGGTAAGGTGACCACTCAGTTAGAGGTACCAGCAGGTTATCGTGACACTGTCATGTCAGTGGGTCACGAGTCGCTCATGGCGGGTCATCTCGGCACCAGCAAAACAGCTGACGAATCTTCGATGATTTTCATTGGCCAGGAGCAATGGCAGACATCAAGCGTTTCTGCATGTCATGTGACGTGTGTCAAAGGTCAGCCACAAGAGGGGTGAAGAGGAAGGCTCCTCTTAAACATCCCCTTTAATTGACACACCGTTCAGGAGAGTGGCTGTTGATCTGATTGGCCCAATCGCGCCCTGTTCCAAAGGTGGGCACAGGTATGAGACATGTAAGGTTGCAAAGGAAAGTTTGCAGAAGGCTAGGGTCGTTCAGAAGAAGCAATATGACAGGAAGGTGAGGAAGCAATCCCTCAAGGCGGGAGATCAAGTCCTGGTACTGCTTCCCACGGGTCACAACAAGCTGCTGATGCATTGGAAAGGACCATTCACCATCACTGAAAAGGTCGATCGGGATTACCGAATTGATGTGAATGGGGAACTAAAACTTTTCCATGCGAATTTTCTCCGCAAATATATTCAGCGTGAGACTCAGCACATAGGCACAGCAGCAATCATTGATGAGGCGAAAGAGACCCAGCAGAAGAAGGTGAGATTTTGTTGCCTACGTTTCCAGAAGAGTCATACAGGGATGTGTCACTGTATGAAGGGCTAGACGTAGGAGTTCCTAGGTTTTGTTGTCGGAGGCGACACAAAGCAACCAGAAAGGGGAAAGGTGGAGAAGATGATGAATTCAGAGAGACCAAAGACCAAAACAGAAGTCAGGAGTCTGCTAGGTTTTATTCGGTTCTATAGGGAGTTTGTTCCAAATTTCGCAGCAATCACGAGTCCTCAGTGATTTGGTCAAGGCAGGGAAACCGGCAGTGGTCGAGTGGTCAGACGCTGCAGAGCAAGCACTGCAGACGGTGTTGGAAAGACTAGGTTCCCGTCCCATCTTGAAGCTACCAGATATGTCCAAACCATTTTTGTTGCGGACAGATGCATCAGGTGGTGGGATAGGTGCAGTATTGTTACAGGAGCATGAAGGGGTCGAGTTTCCTGTGAGATATGCTAGCAGGAAGTTGACAAAGTGTGAAGAAGGGTACGCAACGTGGGAGAGGAGTGTTTAGCTGTCGTGTGGGCCGTGCAGAAGTTCCACAAATACTTGTATGGAAAGAGTTCGTGATAGAGACAGATCACCAACCACTCAAATTCCTGCAGGAGGCACAGCTGAAAAACAGCAGGGTGCTGCGTTGGGCAATGGCATTGCAGCCCTACAGGTACCGAGTGCAGTACATTCCAGGTCGACAGAATGTCGGAGCTGACTATTTAAGTCGCGTAGTCTAGCAAGCTGCAACTCAGAGGAAGTCAGTCATATCCGGGGTGCTTTGTTGATAATATGTGTTGATTATAGTTATGTTGATTGGATATGGGTTCATTCCCAGTTGGTTATGGTTCATATTTTCTGTGTGAGACTTGTTCATATTTTCTTTGTGAGACTTGTTCATGTGAATGTAGTTTATGCTTGGAGCATACAGTCGCTTGTGTAGTAATGCATTATTTGCAATAAGTGAGGATGGAGATTCCTCAGTGAAGTGTCATGGATCGTGATCATATTATATTGTGCTCTTCAAAGTAGTTGTGAAGAGGAGAGATGGCAAATCCGCAGGTAGGGGAATTGCATAAGTGCGCACAGAGGTCGTTATAAAATGAGTTGAAATAACGCAAGAGCGCACGTCAATGATAACTCATTGGAGTGGTATCCACTAATGATATATTTTATAATTTATAAACCGTTGGTTGTAAAGTATTTTTCAAACTTTGCACGTGTAGCTGTGGTTCAGCAAATTCGGTTGTTGTCTTTTTTGTACCGTTGTTTTGAGACAATGCGGTGCATAGTCTTTTGCAAGGGGGAAATTGTCACGGTCAAAATTCAACACAACCAAAGTGTGGTCCGTCGCCGGCCACTTCAACTGGACATAAGTCCAAACGCAGACATCTTGGCTCCACGAAGACGGCTCCATGCGTCGCATCCAGCCAATTTAGCACAGCGGGGAGACAGCAGACAGTCTGAGTGGCTGGACCGACAGGTCTCGGTAGGTTTGGTCAGACGTCGTGGCGCCTACCCAGGCTCATCTAGCCAATTTGTGGAACCAGCGCCATTGTTAGTCGGACGTCGCAGGTTAAAGCAGGAAAGGGAGAGGAGAAGGTAGTGTGTGGTGGGGGTGAAATCTAGCTAATCAATTAAATGACCAATTGACCACCACAGAGAGTAAGGCGTGTAGGCGTGACTGTCATGATTTGAATATCCAATGGAATTAAAGGGAGATAACTTCGGGTATCAGGGTAAAAATACTGACCAATGGTACTCGCCCTTTTTGGGACAGATCGGAACGGAATAAGAAGGATGTGAGAGTGAGAGAACGGCAGAACGAGGGGGAGAACGAACAGAGAGACAGAGAGAGAGAGAGAGGTTCTGGGGTGTAGTCTCTGCAGGAGAAAGGCAGAGAGATGAGAGGAGTGAAGTTTGAGCATTAGCACCAGATATAGGCTGCAAAGGGAGGACTAAAGAGAGATGTGGAAAGAGAGAGTTGCTAACTAATGAAGAGAAAAAGAAAGAAAAGAAAAGGAAAAGAAAAGCAACCATGTCCATTTAATAGAGCGACTAGGAGAGAGAGAGAGAGTGCAATGCGTTAATGCAGGAAGAAAGAAAGGAGAACAGATCGATGTTGATAGTCACTGTTCCATCTGAACCGGGGGTTCGACCTCATACTTGGCCAGCGCCACTTTCATCGGCAGTCCAACCTGACCAACGCCAGCAGTCCAGCCTGACCGGTGCCAGCAGTCCAGCTTGACCGGTGCAAGCAGACCAACACCAGTGCCAGCAGTTATGTCGTGTTGTGAAAGTGACAGTGAAAAGAAAAAAAAGGAAAAGAAAAAGACAGTGATTCGTGAATAGTTAAGATCACCTGGCCAGGTAAAGTAGAAATCTATTTATACCCGGTTAGTTAATGATGTTTTAGATAAATGATTTTGTGAAGTTCAGGAAAGAGAGAATGTTTTATTTTGTTTGATTCCATATGCATTGATGTTTCGTTCTATGATCATGTGTAGTAAAGTTATAGACTTTACTAGTGGTTTGATGTGACGAATGCATGATATATGAATGAGATTGTAAGCAAGCTGTGAGTGTGTTTGGGCTGTGCGCTAGTCCTTCCTCCATCGACATCACCCGAGGTTGACAGTGAGCATGAGAAGTTGATGATGAGGGTCACATGGTCGCTTTTTCCTAGTCCAGCTTGTGTTGTGATACTGTCTATCATCTCTTCTTTGTTGGTGAAGACTAAGTCATCGAGGCTGGGGTTTTGTCCCTGCCTGATTCTTGTTGGCTCCTTCTGGTGCTGGATGCATCTTTGCTGGCTTTAAGGAATTTCTGTGCCTGGTGTTCCTTCCTACAGTTGCATGTCTCATTTTGCCAATCAATTTCTGGGTGGTTAAAGTCACCCATCACAAGGATATGGGAGTACTGTTTCTGTTTCCCTAGATGCTTGATCAGTTTGTTAATTTTTGCGGTATTTTCTGGAGGGGAGTTAGGGCTTCTGTAGATAATCCAAGCAGTAGTTTATCTGACCCATCTAGACAGCATTCGACTAGTATGTGCTCTTCAAAGTCATTGTCTCCAACACCTATTTGGGAAGCTTTTAGGTTGCTGTCTACATATAAGCACATTCCTCTTCCTCGCTTGTCTGTGAGGTTGTGAAAAATGGTTTATTCCCATCAATATTCCTGACACACCGAAATCCATCGCCTATGTTTTGACTCAAGCGGTGCTTATCTCCTAGTGTGTAGGCCTATGAAGTCTCAGACTAAACCTGTCGAGAACTATAGAAAGTCTAAAAGCAGGGTTCTCAATGCGGCTGACCGATGTCATGCAATGGAGATTTTGAGTCTTAACGTTGAAAACCCTCAATGCAGTCTCACTGCTTTTACACTGGTTTTGGTGATGTTGTCGTTCCAGCGCAGATTCGAAATGATGTGATTTCCTAGGTATTTAGCTGATGTATTTTATGCAATATCATGAAATACGTCGTTGAATGTAGATCTACTTGATGAAGTCAAGGAGGGGGGGGGGGGGGGGGGGGGGGGGGGGGGGGGTGTTCCTAGACCCTCAAGAAATGCCGCATGATAAACAACATTTTTGTTTCTGGCCAGCCAGGTCAACATCCATATCTGTTCCAACTTTGCCAGTTGTTTCGATCATCCCGGAAAGGTGCATAAACCAGCATCAGACAAACAGTAAACAAGCAACAATTGTATCATTTGTCAGGAATGCACAGTTGACTAGATTCTTTCGGCAGCGTATTGTTCATGCGTTAGGACAGCAACTTCGACAGGATAACCCCGAAGACCCACTAACCAAGGACTGCATGACCTTAACCCTAACCGAAATTCAAGCCTAACGCTAACCCAAAGTCAGGCCTAATTTAAGTTATTACCAAACCTATATCAAGCTATAACTACAGAGAATCTTAATCATAAAAAACCTCCATTAATTGTTGTGTGTGTGTGTGTGTGTGTGTGTGTGTGTGTGTGTGTGTTTTGTGTGTGTGTGTGCGTGCGTGCGTGCGTGCGTGCGCGCGCGCGCGCGCGTGCGCACGCGTGCGTGCAAGTTTGGGGGATGGAAGAGGGGCTATGGAGTTGGCTTCTCGTTTCTGCATCGATGATGGACGGAAAGTCGGCGCGTTGCGAGAAAACTACATTTTCACGGTCAAAGGAAATGAACTATGTATGATTAAATGGTCAAGCTAAGGACCCGAGTAGCTTCCCTGGGTTGCATGTCGCTTTGGGGTTGAAAAAAAAAAATCGGCGTTCTGCCCTGTTGATGAACTTGTCGCCAGCACTACGGATGTAATCAAAACAGAAAACCCAAACAAAGAAAAATACATTCTTGAATTTTTTTTTTTTACCATGGCGCCCAACTGATAAAGAGGGGATCACTGTTAAAAACATTGAGAATGTGTCAAGCCCAGTCTTTTCGTTCTTTTTATTTATTTATTTTTTTTTTTCTCAGGCCATGGTAATGAGTTGAGCGGGAGGGGTTAGAAGAGGGAGGGGTCAGAAGGGGGAGGGGTAAAGGCGGGGGGGGGGGGGGGGGAGGGGAGGGAAGGAGGGGGTTGCTCATTATCATGGTGCTCAGGTTGTTCGCTCGACTCATTTGGCATGTCGTGAGTAAGCCTAGTGGCCTGCACGGTTTCTGATCAGCGCGTTTTTCTCTCCCGCCCCTCACCTAACGTCGTCCTCCACTTCTCTCCTCCCGATCGTTTCCCTGCGTAACCTCAGCACACAATTCGCTCTCACAGAGGCATCTACTAATGTGTTTTTAACGTTTATATGATTTGCATGATAATCTCTCTGTGGTAGCTTTATCATTCTTACACATGCTGAATTGTGCCTGACAAATGATTGATCAGTCAACCGTATGACTTGCAAAGAGACCTGCCAAGACCATCGTCGAACCAAAGACTGTACGCCCTAGGGCGTCGAACTAAAGCCAATTACGAAAGCAGCAAAGCTTTTATTAGAGTGTTTGCCCTTGGTAGGCTTACGTACGTGACCGACCTTCACCTTCACGCCGACTGACACCACTTCGAAAGTTCCTTGTTGCACTGCTGTTACATTATCAGTCCGATAAGCATCTGTTGCAGCGACGGACGTGCTACTTGTTCCCGTGACAGTGCGTTCATGCTGGTAGATGGTTTCTTTCAGCATCCAAGCGTGAAGTATTGCTTCATTTCTGACTAAAGAGAGCAGTATCAAACGACGCTTCCACTATAGTAGACCTGTGTAGGCATAGTTTTGGTTCCCGTCACTTTACTGACAGTGCAGTCAATCACGATGGCAAAAACCAACTCAAGCAAAGTTTTGACTCTGGACAACCTTAATCCGTGCGTGAAAGTCATGCAATATGCAGTTCGAGGGCCTATTGTAGCAAGAGCTAGTGCCATTGAAAACGAACTAAAGCAAAAAGGGGCAAAGAGTTTCGACCGGGTCGTGAAAGCGAACATCGGTGACTGTCACGCCACAGGGCAGAAACCCATCACCTTCATTCGGCAAGTGCTGGCGCTCGTCACGTACCCAGAGGTGTTGATGGACAAGCCTGATTTCCCCAGTGACGCAAAGGACAGAGCCAAGCGCATCCTGGAAGGATGCAGAGGAGGATCGATTGGTTCCTACACAGATAGTGCGGGTCTGCAAGTAATTCGAGAAGATATTGCTAAATACATCAAAAAGCGAGATGGACACCCATGCAACCCAGGTGATATTGTGATGAGCACGGGTGCAAGTGACGGTATCAAGTCCATCCTCACACTGCTACTGACAGGCGAGACAGGGACAGGGAAAGCAGGTATCATGATACCAGTCCCCCAGTACCCACTCTACTCAGCCGCTTTATCAGAATTCAATGCTCACGCCATCTGCTACTATCTCAATGAAGAGAAGAATTGGTCACTGGAGGAATCGGAGCTGGAGAGGGCTTTGAAGGAAGCGGCGCCACTCTGCAAGCCCAGAGCCATTTGTGTCATTAACCCAGGGAACCCAACAGGCCAGGTGCTGACCGAGGAAAACATCCAAAGCATCATCAAGTTTGCCCACAGACACCGTCTCTTCATCATGGCCGATGAAGTGTACCAGCACAACATCTATGGAGAAGGATGCCACTTTTTCTCCTTCAAGAAGGTGATGATGGAAATGGGGCCTCCCTACAACACGATGGAGTTGGCCTCCTTCATGTCAGCCTCCAAGGGATTCATGGGTGAATGTGGCTATCGGGGAGGTTATGCTGAGGTCATCAATCTGGACCCAGAGGTAAAGCCGTGGGTGTGCTTTCATGGAAAAAATTGAATTCTTTTTCCTTCTCTTTTTAGGTTGTCTTTTTGTGATTTGGAGAAATATACAAGGGAATGAGCTGGAAAAAAATCATCCAGCTCACCATGCATCCTTCCTCCTTATAGTGTGCATGTACATAGTGTGTGTGTGTGTGTGAGAGAGAGAGAGAGAGAGAGAGAGAAAGAGACAGAGAGGTTTAACTATACATTTGTGTTTACATGCATGCTTGTTTGCTGAAATAAAGTGTAGAATTTTTAAGAACATGAGCATGGGAATTTCTTTGTATAATATACATTTCTCACCATTTTCATAGATCTATTACTAGTACTAAAACAAATACTAGTCTGTGTTTCTCAACTCTGTATTTAGAGTCGGGTAGAGTCAGTTAAATCAATTTTTTACTGAGGCAAAAAAAAAAAAATCCAACAAAAAGTACCCCCATCTTGTTAAGGTAATATGGCAAAAAGAAAAAAAAGAAGGAAATAGCGTCATTAGTCAGGCTTAAACTTCTCACCTTTGTTTTCTTTTGGTTGGCTGTTTTTTTGTTTGTTTGTTTGTTTATTTTTTGTTAACCACTTTAAGTGATAGTGACACCATGATAGCTGCTGACAAGTGACATTCCATGGATAATGCACATAATTTCATAATTCACTTGAAAGTATTGATGATTTATTTCCCAAGACCTTAGTCAAAATCATCCAGTTTGTATGTGTGTGCTAGCACTGGGAAGACTGTAGACAAAATCATCCAGTTTGTATGTGTGTGCTAGCACTGTAGCAGCCTACTGTCTTGCATAATCTTATGGCAAAAGCACATTTTTCATAGGTTGAATGGAGGAAAGCTACCCATACCCTTGCTCCCTATTCCCTCCGCTTTCGGGGTTTGATGACTACACAGAGATCAGATTGCAAACAATTGGTTCTCATATTAATTCTTCCCACTATCACACACACACAGTATACACACACAACACACACACACACACACACACACACACACACACAGAGAGAACGACACACAAATTATGCATGCACACACATGTACACACCCCACACACACCACACACACACACACACGTGCAGAAGTTGCGCACAATCACACACACACACACACACACACACACACATACACACACACACACACACACACACACACACACACACTCACAAAACCACCCATTACCATAGGAAATTAAGTTTTAGGATTGGCAGAGAAAAGAGTGTTGGTTGTCTCACAGTTTGTTTTGTCTGTCTGTCTGCTTTTGATTTGTTGTTGTTTTGGGGTGTTTGTGTGTGCGTGTGTGTGTGTGTGTGTGTGTGTGTGTGTGTGTGTGTGTGTGTGTGTGCCAAAGATGACGTAACAAAAGTATTTTTCTGGCATTTAGCATTAGAAGCAAAGTGAGGTGACTGCAGGTGGGAATCAATACAAATCTAAAAAAGTTTGGATGTACAGTAAATCCGCCAAACCTGAACAAGCGAATCACAAGACAAAACATGACGCGTTTCAACCTCTTAGGTCGTCTTCAGGAAAGAAAAACAACACCCAGGACAACGAAAAGAAAGAATGAGCCATCATTTATCTTGTCAAATTCAGCGCAAGATGGGCGTTGAATCTAATCTTGCCTGAAGAAGACCTAAGAGGTCGAAACACGTTGTGTTTTGTCTTGTGATTCGTTTGTTCGTGTTTGGCGGACTCATTACATAAACTTATTAAGGTTTGACATATGTATAGTTTTATTGTTTATGTGTTTTTTGTTTTTAAAACTAAGCAAGAAGCTTAACAAGCTGTAGGAAGTTCATTGACTAGACCTGTTATCATGTGCTGTGTTTTATGCCATGTTAATGTTTCACACCAGGTGAAGGCCATGTATCACAAGAGCATCTCGGCCAAGCTCTGCCCTCCTGTGGCTGGGCAGGCAGTCATGGACATCATCGTCAACCCCCCGCAGGAAGGGGAACCCTCCTTTGGGCAGTTCTGCAAGGAGAAAGAGGATGTACTGGACCAACTCAAGAAAAAGGTATGGGTACTTTGTTCTGACGCTTTGAAAATGATTGCATTGATAGTGATTGCGCTGCAGATTTTACGAGTCGTTTCTTCCCTTCAGTATTGGCTGCTGTTGATAACTGCTGTCATTTTTGTGTGTGTGTTTTCCAGTAGCACATCCCTAACTGCCAACATATGCCACGCCTTTAGATAAAAAAGAAACTGATGGAATTAACCGAGAGTGTGTGACAGTCTGAGCAGATGATGGCACAGTAATCAGCGATGAAAAGCATAATATTTTTATATGCAGGAATGCTAGAGCACACAGAACTTAAGTAATGCTGACTCCTGTGCTGATGCATGCACATATAAACAGCATGTGCACACACAGACACACACATACACACACACACATACACACACACACACATACACACACACACATACACACACACACACACACACACACACACACACACACACACCACACACACACACACACACACACGGCAAGAGAAAGAGATTCAGAAACTCAGACTCAGTCTTCTATTCAGGGAGATCATTAGCCCATTTGAAGGGGAATTTAGCAGACCCATAATTTTTGATTAACTGATATTGATTAACTGGCATTGATTAACTGATATTGAGAAACATCCTTGCATGAGAAATCAAATCCAGACACTGTCAATCTGATCTTCAAAAGCTTTTATTCCTAGCAACCAAATGGACCAAAGCAGTGACCGTTATCAAAATCTGCACAAGAAAATGGGCTGCAAGCTTACTTTAACTGATATTGAGAAACGTCCTTGCATGGGAAATCAAATTCAGACACTGTCGATCTGATCTTCAATGCTTTTATTCCTAGCAACCAAACGGGCCAAAGCAGTGACTGTTAGACATTACCAAAATCTGTACAAGAAAATGGGCCACAAGTCTGATGGCTATTCTTAACAGTCGCAAGGCATTTCACAGAAAATTCAAAGCTGGACATAAAATTAAGAAACAGAGATGAGAACAAAGACCAGGTCTGAACAGCGTGGTTTCAAATGCAGCTGCTTTCTATTTGAAATCTATTTTATCTTCAGTGCATTCAAGATACATATGTTGTCAATGTCATTGAGGGCTAGTTGTTAAAAACAAAAAAGAAGACTTTTTGAATTATCCTCAGTCATTTTTCCTTGCAAGTAAAATAGAAATTTCTGTTTTTATGCCCCTTGACTGGCAGAAGATGCCATCAGAATTTTTTGCTCTCTGGGTGCATACATTTTTATGGTGGTTTTTTTTTTTTTTATAGTATGTTTCTCTTTTTTTCTTTTTCTTTCCTTTCTTTGTTCTTTTTTTGCTTTTTCTTTTTTGCAAATGAGGGAGAGGGACACAGAGAGAGGGAGAGAGAGAGAGAGAGTTGAAACTTTGTGACTGTGTGTGTGTGTTAGAGAAACGGCAATGTTAAATAACACTGAAGCAAAATTATTGTTTGGGGAGATAAATTACATGGACATTGTGTACACACGAGTGGGTGTGTATACTGTGCACATGCATGCTTGTGTATGTGTGGTTGGCTTGTAATGTGTAGCTTTTATAAACGCAGCTCTGTGTGTGTGTGTGTGTGTGTGTGTGTGTGTGTGTGTGTGTGTGTGTGTGTGTATCATTGTACGTTTGTCTGTGTGCATGTGTATGCACTAGAAGTACATATCACCTCTGGTGGGTGTGGACATTACGCACACACACACACACACGCACGCACGCACGCACGCACGCACACACACACACACACACACACACACACACACACACACACACACACACACACACACAGCAGAGCCACACACACACACATACACACACACCGCGCGCGCGCGCGCACAGAAGGGGACACACAAAAACACACAGATACAATCACTTATCTTGATCCAATTTGGCACAAAATGGGTGTTGAATGAAAATGTGGCTTGTTCATTTTCATTGTCCTGAGTGTTGTGTATCTTGCCCGAAGAAGACCAAAGAGGTCAGAACGCATCATGTTTGGTCTTGTAATTCGTTTGTCTACGTTTTTTGGTGGAATCTTATAAAAATTTTTTTTTCTAATTTGACTCGCATTGAGCAGCCAACTTGTTCAATTACACTAATCTGTCATGTCGCATTCAAGAGAAGTTATGCAATGCCAAAATTTGGCTGATTACTTCCTTTATCTTCGATTACAAGTGAAATGACATTTTAATGCTTATGTCTTGATCAGAAATGATTCAACAAATGTTCATTTGTACTATTTGTCACAGATTTCATATATCCCGTCAAGCAGACAAATTATTGCCAATGTTGACAGAGACCTGTAAGTAAGGGCTGAAGTAGCATTTGAACCATTGGGGGATTGTCTTAGCCATTTTTTGCTATTTTTTTTCATAACATCTCGTGATTGGTCAGAGAAGTCGTGACGTATGCTTTAGTACAAATGTTAAAAGAAATTTTAAGTAACTCCGCCGCTTAGCATCCATGGACAAACAAATTACAAGACAAAAGATGATGCGTTTCAACCTCTTAGATCTTCTTCAGGCAAGATAAAGTATAAAACAGCATTCAGGACAGTGAAAACCAAGAACGAGCAATGTACTTACCCTCTAAAATTTGGTGCAAGATGGGCATTGAATGATTGATGCTTTGGTAGTCTGAGGGGTCTCCATGGCATTGTCCTCTGGCATATGCAGTAGGGTAGAGGCAATATATATCTATTCCAATCCTTCATGTTGATGCATTTAATTTTTTTTTTGCTTTATACTGTTTGTCTCTAGATTTAAAGCCCACCAGTGCAGCACCATGTTTCATACATGTATGATGTCTTGCACAGGGTGGCATGATGGGATAACTTCCATGTACGAGGTGACATACCTGTTTGTGAAGAAAGGCAAAAGGTCGTGTGCCTTGACCCACAAACTGTGACCTATTGGTGTTCAGCAGATACTTTTATTTTGGTCATGGAAAGTGAGAAACTAGTGGAGCTTGGCACTACCCAGTGAACATTTTGTGTGAACTGAGCTTTGCAGGTGCATGAACTCAGCTTGAGTTTGGTAGTATTTTTACTCTCCAAAGTTGTGCTAACTAAACTTTACAGGTGCCTGAAATCAGCTTGAGTTTGGTAGTATTTTTACTCTCCAAAGTTGTGCTAACTAAACTTTACAGGTGCCTGAAATCAGCTTGAGTTTGGTAGTATTTTTACTCTCCAAAGTTGTGCTAACTAAACTTTGCAGGTGCCTGAAATCAGCTTGAGTAATTAGTATTTTACTCCCCGATGTTGTGCTAACTAAACTTTGCAGGTGCCTGAAATCAGCTTGAGTAATTAGTATTTTACTCCCCGAAGTTGTGCAAACTGAACTTTGCAGGTGCCAGAAATCAGGTTCAGTTTGTCTGTATTTTGCTGTTCAAAGTTGTGCCATACATGTATAATCATTGTATTACAAAGGAAAAAAAATCTTAAATGTTTCGTGCTTATGTACAGGCCAAGCTGGTGTCCGACTTGTTCAACTCCATTGAAGGCATCTCATGCCAGCCAGTGCAGGGAGCCATGTATGCCTTCCCGAAGATCGACCTGCCCCCTAAGGCCGTAGAGGCAGCGGAGAAGGCCGGGCAGAGTCCCGACGCCTTCTACTGCTTCGACCTTCTGGAAACCACCGGCATCTGCACCGTTCCCGGCAGCGGCTTCAAGGAGAAGCCTGGAACATACCACTTCCGGACCACCATTTTGCCACCTTACGAGGAGCTGAAGGCCGTCCTTGCTAATTTTGAGGCCTTCCATAAGCAGTTTCTACAGAAGTACAAGTAATTGTTTGATCATAATGGCGGAAATGCAGTTGTTAACAGTTGCATCTTGTTTTAAGGAGAAGCCTGGAACATACCATTTCTGAACCACCAGTTTACCACCTTACGAGGAGCTGAAGGCTGTCCTTGCTCATTTCGAGGCCTTCCATTAGCAGTTTCTACAGAAGTACAAAGAATTTTTTGATAATGACAGGAACGCAGTTGTAGCAATCGCATGGTGTTTGGGGGGAGGGGGGGGGGGGGGGGGGGGGGGGGGGGAAGGAAAGGCAGTTGTAACAAATGTGTGGAGTGGGTGGAATGACCAACAGAGTGAAGTTTAGTCAGACAGAACCCTGGCAATAAAATCTGCTGAAAAGGTAACATCACAGGTAAGTTTGAAAAGTGAATGTTTGCTGAAAGATACAATAGGGCTTGTTCTGCTGGGTCATTTCTTTTTCTTTCTTTTTTTTCTTGTTAATTTGTAGTGTCCTTGATGGGCAGATGAATGTTTTTGAGTTTTAGACAAATTTTTAGACAAACTGGGGTTCTGTTTGTTTTGAAACAAACTGAAAATGCTCAAATTGTTTCAGTTTTTATTTTTATTTTTTTATTTTTAGGGATAGTAATCTTTTTAAGTGGATATCAGTTTCTGTAACTGACCACTATGACATTCACCTGCACTGTGATGACTCGGTACATCATACATGAAGACTCGCCACACCTGAGTCATCCAGGTCATAGAACAGTTCTGGTCACTATCTTCCAGATCAAGGCAACATAAATCGTATTCATGAAGTCTGCGGTGATGGATGAGTGGCTGTAATGAAAGTCACATGCCTGGACTGCTGTAATGTGCACAGCTAAGCTACTTATGTTTATCATCATTGTCTGTCATGCACAATAAGAAGTGTAAAATAAGAAAAGGTTTTTTGAAACGGACCTTTTAATAAATGCTCAGGTCTTGCCAGGTGACTGGTATTATAATAATGTGAAGTAGGCTGTTCTGTTGACAGGTGTTACAGTGTGGCTATTGGTTAGCAATGGTAGAAGGGAAGAATGGGGTGGATAGGTGGATGAAAGGTGAACAGGCATTCACTTTTCCTCTGAAGTCCATTGCTTTGGAAAGTTTTAAGGTTGTGTAAGAAAGGGGTTTTTATTGAATTACAAAAGGTTTGAGTTTAATTCCAGCTCTTGCAGCCTCTTGAATTCATTGTAAATGTTACCACATGCAGAGTCTTATTAAGAGCATATTACCAACAAATACCCATGGTACAACTTCGAACTGCCAAACCTTCAGAATGACTGGTCAGTTATTTTTTTTCTTTTTGTTTTTGTTTTTTCTTTTTAAAAACAGATTTTCACTTTTCATCCTTTTTAAATTTTGGAGTGGCGTTTAATTGAGCAGAGTTTTGGTGGTCTACATTTGTTTTCAGACAGTTTCTTCTCTTTCTGTGTTTTTGTCCTTTATAACAAGACAAGTTGTATGGATTGAAATAAGTGTGAAGAGTGTCTAACCTGAAATGCATGCACATTTTCCCATTATTTTGTAACTAAATATGAAGGTATATGTATATCACCTTCCTTATTTATTGTATGTCTACACTCCAACCAAAAAAAAACAAGGAAAAATAATGTGAGTTGGAACGATCCTTCATCTTTTTCTGTCTTAGGTATACCTATTGTATGTATAACTATAATCTGTCTCACTTTCCGGCTTATATAATGTCAAGAATGCTTTTGTGTATGAATTCAGATTTCACCTCAGTTGTCTCCATGTAATGAACGTATTTTCAAATAGTGAACATTATATGCATTTATATTATGTGTGTGTGTGTGTGTGTGTGTGTGTGTGTGTGTGTGTGTGTGTGTGTGTGTGTGTGTGTGTGTTTTGCATTGTGTAACGACATACAGAACGGAGGGAGATAAGTTTACATGTATCAGTTTAAAAAACTACTACATCTCTCTGCAATATTGTAGTGCAGGTCAACATTAGTTGTATGTAGAGTGTAAACACATTCTTGCATGCACATATATATACATTCACACAAAAGGCTAACATTAATGTGCTTGTACAGTCGCACAGCACACACACAGGATCAGCAGCATAGAACTTACAAGGGAGAGAATGTGTACAGATGACGAGCAAGCAATCAGTCTGACTTCAGTCACAATTTTTCAAGTCTATTTAAACTTTGGACAGTTTATAAAGTGAGAGTATGAAAGAAGAAAATAACAAACTTACAAAAAAATACAACAAAAACATTGATCACTTAATGAAAGTAATGTATACAGGAGAAGAAATTGTGTGATTGGAAGCCATTGTCTTGCTGATGTCCCTTGATTGTATTGATAGGGGAGATAGAGGGTAGGATAAGATAATGTTGCTTATAGCCCAGCCGACCGCAGAGGGCCACATAGAGGGTTGGTGTGGTAAAGTGATCACATCTGAATGTTTTTTGTTTGTTTTTTATCTGTTGGCAGCAGTTAGGTGACAGAAGACCTATTTTGTTTTTCACCAGCAAGTAAAGCTGTTGTGTTGCATTATTAAGTGGCCTTCATAACTTGGGGAAAGAGGAAAACCAGAGGCCTTAACAATGCAATGAACATTTGAAACGGGAGAGAGAGAGATAACCTATGTTTTCATGACCTGTTGTCTTCAAAATTACTAGTCATGTGTTTGGCATCTGCTTTTTTTCCTGTTTTCTGCTTTCATTTTCCTCTTTTGGGGTTCGAGTCAGGCTAACAATTTACGTTCATAATACTGATTATGATTAATATAGACCACATAACAATCCTGGAATACGAACACAAAACAGAAGCACCAATACAATAACATGGTTGAAAAGTTAGTGAGACTAGCATGTTCTCCCAGTATCTTTGCGTGCATGCATGATTACATGTATGTGTGTGTGTGTGTGTGTGTGTGTGTGTGTGTGTGTGTGCAGATGTAGCGTGTTTGTCCGTATGTGTCTGTGTATGTACTGCTACTTTTAATTCAGTTTTATTTCCATTGCTTAGCCCAGAATTGTAGCATTTTTTTAATGATTAGATTGAAGATCATCTCGTAAGCAGTGCCCTCCCATCGCCATGATTGTTTAAGGCCACATGGTTGCAACAAAACAAAAAAAAGAAAAGGAAAGAAGAGTTTGGAGAGTATTTAAAAAGAAAATTCATTACCTACCTTTTTTTTTTTTCTTGTGCCAAACTACCAAAGTTGTCTTTCTAGTGTTGCCAATGAAGTTACGAAACGTGCATTTAGTGTTAAGAAGAAAACAAATCAGAAAAAAATACCATTTCAGATTGTGCCAAACTTTGTACAATGATCTAGTGGTGGATGTAGCGTTATTTGCATGTCTGCCTGCATGTTGCTGATGCTTATAACTGAAAACTGTACTCCGCTTACCTTCCAGTAAGTCATTGCCTCTTGGTTCTTTTGTGAGGGATGCCGCTTAGCGATTTTTTTCCCCTTTCCAATGGGTATATTTTTTAAATTTTATTTTACACCTCCAGGTGCAAATGAAAAGCCTATTCTAACATATCGGCAGAAAGGGTCAGACATAAACTTTCCTGTTCATATGCTTTTAAATGCCTTCTGGCTTATACCAAAATGCTGTTGTGATGATGCTGCTATTGTGTTAAAAAAAAAAAAAGAATGAAAAAAAGAAATTTTGACAGCCGAACAGAAAATGACTGACATTCCTTTCTTTATTTGAAAAAAAATATCATCTCTGTTATTGAAAAAAAAAAATGTTTGTGTTAGCATGAATCTGAAAGAAGTATGAAATGTTGTTGCACACACTAAATGGTTGAAAGTAAGGAGAATGTTTTCTTCTTTCTTTTCAAGACCGTGGGCTCAGCCAACTTTGAGAACAGCTGCTTTGCCTGCTGTCTAAAAGAGAAAAATGTTCGTAAGTTTCTTTCTACTATTTAGTGAATGTAATCATGTTTCATATGTAGTTTCAGGCCACAGCTAATGGATACAGCGTATTTAAAAAAAAAAAAAAAAAAAAATGATGGAGATGGTATTTTTAACACAAAGAGCTTAGAACAAGGAATGTCAGATTTGTTTTTGTGTTGGACGATCAAAGTTACATTTTCTTCCTTTTTTTTCATGCTTTCTTTCTTTCTTTTTTTTTCTTTTTCTTTTTAAAAAATCAGAACAGTGTTTTGATCATAGCTTAAAGTTTGCCTAACAGCACATTCAGTGCAAAGTTCAGCATGCTTTACCCATTAGGTTGATGTGTAACAACAGGCTATTGTGGGACGTCGATGGGAAGGAACTCATCAGAACTATCCCCAAATAGCCCATACGGAAATGAAAAATAGAGCCACCTTTGATGAGGGAACTGGACGTTACAGACATGCCTACCGTACCGGAATAGCCGTATTTGTTACGGAAAAACATAAAAATCGAGGTTTGTTCCGGACGTTACGGTCAGGGATCGCGTGTTCCGGAAAAACAAAAAAAACAAAACAAAAAACGAAATCAAACGAGTGGACAATTTTTCACAGAGGGACAAACCGGATGACGGTTAGGACGATTGAATTGAAGCGCAGTGCGCATGCTCACACTGCCATATCCGTCGACGAAACGTACCGAACGGAGCCGAGATTCAGACAAAGCGCGCTCGACTATCAAACATGGCTAGCATGAAGACTGCGAAGCAAGTGTGCGAGACAGATGATGATGAACCTCAAAATGGACCCCAGTGGCAGCCGCGAAAAAAACAAGATCGCCGTCGGCAAACCTTTCGTAAACAATACAGTGAGAGGTGGTCATGTTTACAAGAAGGACGGAAAGGGGAAAACTTTTGCTGGTGCACGGTTTGCCAGTGCGAGTTCT
This sequence comes from Conus ventricosus, assembly GCA_018398815.1. Classification (NCBI taxonomy): domain Eukaryota; kingdom Metazoa; phylum Mollusca; class Gastropoda; order Neogastropoda; family Conidae; genus Conus; species Conus ventricosus. The sequence goes on along the minus strand of CM031615.1, from coordinate 49,472,389 downwards.
CCATCGCGCATGGCGCACAAGATGACTGTCGTCGACATGTCGAATCCAAAAAACACAAGGACTTTGAGATATCTTGTGGTCACACTCGCAAGATTTCTGGATTTTTCACCAGTTCGTCGACCAGCAAAGCAGAATCAACAGATGAAGTGATTCGTGCCGAAGTTATGCTCGTCGACCTTGTTGCTGAACTGAATCTGCCTTTCACCGTTTTGGATACTTTTACAAAAGCGTTCAAACTGATGTTTAAAGACTCTGATGTGGCAAAGAAGTTTCAGTGTGGCAGGAGTAAGGGGACAGCCATTATAAAAGAAATAGCGGCGAAAACAATAGAAGACCTCGGACTATGCAGACCTGAAGAGTGCCTACTACAGGTCTCTGAAGTCTGCACAGTGAAAACCATGCATGACATGCAATGTACATAGTGTAGCCTAAATAAAGGTAAGTTGTTTTTTCTGCCTGAAAGAGGGGTTTTGCAGAATTGTTATGGTGTTTGTGTGTGTGAATGTGTGTGTGTGTGAACCTACACAAGCGCGGTTGTGTCCACAAAAGGAAGGTTGAGTGTTCCTGAAAATTTTTGAAATTTTCAATTTGTTCCTGATTTTTATAACATCTGTTCCTGATAGTAAGATTTTGGGGTAGGCATGTCTGACGTTAACAGAAAATATTGGACAGGTGAGGGAACAAGTGGGCATAAGACGTTTTTGACATTTGAAATACAGCAGTGTGAAGCGTACTATCAGCAAAATGAATGCGGATGCATCATTTAATTTCCTTGAGAAAAACCCTTAATCGGCCCAAAAGAGAAAAAAACTTGAAGGTGGTGACAAAAAGAAACCTTCTTTGGTGGGGGGTGGAGGGGGGGGGATTGAGGGGAGAGGCGTCCGAACATGGACTAACAAGCATGTTTCTGTGCATGTTCCAGCTGTTGACCATTGATCTAGTATGATGTGGAGAGGTGGGATTATTTATCTTACAGTGCTTTCAGCATCCCCTCTTCCATCTCCTTTTCTGAAAACCACATTTCGTTTGGCCTGTTGTTAATTGCTTTGAGGATTCTGGTCAACATAAATAGGCTCTTTGGTTGTTTCTTTGTTTTCTTGCATAACTGATTGATATGTTGAATGAGTTTAAAGAATGATTTTATGTTTATATTATTTGGAGAGACCAGAGCTAAGTGACAAACTTGTTCATTTTCATTGTCCTATTTGTCTGTGTCTTGCCTGAAGAAGACCAAAGAGGTTGAAACACGTTGTGTTTTGGCTTGTGACTCGTTTGTCCATGTTTCTCTTGACGGTTCGCTAATATTCAATTAAGATTTGTTTAGATTTGCGCCTGCAGTTGCCTCACTTAGCAACTACTTCCTCAAGTGGTCAGGTTCAAAAGCTAAAGCTCCACATACAGTCTCTGACTCCTATCTACCTCTAAGTGAAAGGATTACTAACCTTGACTGTTATTACTACATCATACTGATTGCCTTCCATTGATAAACTGACCCATCTCAGTCCACCAAACATTCGAACAGAAATGAACCCGGACACTGTGTGTCATATGCCAAAACATTAAACTTTGCATTCGAAGGTCCATCGGTAAATTTTATAGAAGACATAGATCTACATGGTGAGCAAGTGTGCACGGAAAAAAAATAGAACACACAGATGTGCATGGTGAGCAAGTGCCCACAGGAAAAAAAATTGAACACACAGATCTACATGGTGAGCAAGTGCCCACAGGAAAAAAAATTGAACACACAGATCTACATGGTGAGCAAGTGCCAACAGGAAAAAAAATAGAACACACAGATCTACATGGTGAGCAAGTGCCCACAGGAAAAAAAATTGAACACACAGATGTGCATGGTGAGCGAGTGCCCATGGGGAAAAAAAAAAGAACACACAGATCTGCATGGTGAGCAAGTGCCCACAGGAAAAAAAATTGAACACACAGATGTGCATGGTGAGCGAGTGCCCATGGGGAAAAAAAAAAGAACACACAGATCTGCATGGTGAGCAAGTGCCCACAGGAAAAAAAAAATAGAACACACGGATCTGCATGGTGAGCAAGTGGCCACAGGGGAAAAAAAAAAAAGAGATGGGGAAAAAATAGGCGGGTGGAGGCCCACTTTATTAAAAAAAAAAATCCCCTCCCCCCACATACACACACAAAAAGAATGTAGCAAAATGGGAAGTTGGAGGCCAACAAGAATTAAAAAAAAATTTTAAAAAGAAGAAAGGTAAATCCTGACCCAGCTGACAACGCTTTTTGTTAGGCACAAAGTTTGACGGAAGTCTGAGACCAAGTGTTTGAAGCTGTAGACACTGAGAAAGGTATATACATGTAGCGCCTTGCAGCTGCATTGCTGAGCCAACTAGTTGTTATCAGAGACCAATCATCAACACAGTAACAGAGAATCACAGATGTCGCAGGGAGGTGTTCTTCTTTCACTTTGATCTCATTTTTTTGTTTTGGCTCTGGCTGGCAGTATGTCAGAAATTGGACAGGGTATCATATGTTTGCTCATGAATTGAAAAGGTGGGAGTGTGTGTGTGTGTGTGTGTGTGTGTGTGTGTGTGTGTGTGTGTGTGTGTGTGTGTGAGAGAGAGAGATTGATAATCTTTATTGAGAGAGAGGTATTAAGTTGTGTCTATCTTATCCAGGGGTGTGGGGTGTTCTTTTCCTTCTAACCAGCTTTAACATAATGATTTTAAGTATCTAAACACAGTGCTTTAGCGTTAAATGTCTGCATAAAATGTGTTGAAGTGGAGATGCTAACTGAAACAAAGCCTGGGACAATTTATGAACTGTACAGCTTGCGTATTTGCAGTGCTAGAGGACAGTAGCCATACCATGATTCAGTGGCTAATGCATGCCATGGTATGCAATTTGTCCAAAGAAACTGAAACCTCATGAAGTAGGTGAACATTGTTTCTATAGAAAAATTGATGCCATCATTTAAAAGAAGGAATGAAACAATTACAGACCTTTCCAGGCAGTGGTGTTGGCATAAAGCAATTGTTTTATACTTAATTCTGAACAGCTTAGCATCCTAAGATGATGATCTTAGTGCATGGTAAACCAAGTACACACACAAGCATGCATGCACACACACACACACACACACACACACACACACACACCACACACACACACACACAGAGTTTAAAACAAAACTCTTCAGAGATATAAAATATGCAAGATTTGAAAAAAAAACGCTCATCAGAAATGAATCACCTGCAGTCTTGGTTCTGTTTTGAACTTCTTTCTTGTTTGAAAAATAGTGCAGTTGATCTGAAGTGTTACTTAAAAAAAAAAAAAAAAAAACAACAACTATTTTTCTGTGACCCTAAACATTCCTTGCTTGTTTTAAGTTTACAGATCTTAGCAAGAGGTAGCTTTTTTTTTTTTTTTTTTGCTCAGTTCGTCCAATTTTGAAACAGTGTCCTTATGTCAGTTAGTACACTATTCCTAAGATTTGTCATTCAATAAATGAATGTGTTAGTAAAGCTAACTTTAGTTTAATACAATCACAATGATGCGCCGAGTACCAGCTTTTGGTTTATACAGTAAGCAAATACAGAATGAATCATGCTGCAAGAAAAGGGTGATTTGTGACCAGCAAAAATATATGAAATCCCTAACTGGCCTTACCTGTTGAGAGAAAACTTGGTTTTGTTTCTTTGCCAGTTGGATTTCTAGTGCTGTCTGTGTCAAGGCATAAAATGGCATGTGGTCACAGTTTGTGTACTGTGTGCTTTCTGTATCAGTCTTCCTCATCCCCACCTTCTTTTCTGTTTGCTTCTTTTTGCTGCTGTCTTTCCGTACAGGGGGAAGAAAGTGTGTTGGGAAGTTGAATATGTTTTGAATTGAGGTGTGTGTGTGTGTGTGTGTGTGTGTGTGTGTGTGTGTGTATGCTGATGCTAATGTACATCTGTTCACAAGTGACAAAACATGTGAGTGAATATATCTGTGTAGGATGGTGGGCTATGAACAACACAAATTGATTTGGACTTGTGTATTCATTCATTTGACACTGTCCACTGGATTTAAGATCTGTGTGTGTGTGTGTGTGTGTGTGTGTGTGTGTTTTTGTTGTTTTGCCTGTTAACACCTGTTTGTGACATGCTCCAATTCAAATGGTCTCCAAGAGGATACCTGAGGGCTCTTAGTCTTTCAGTATAAGTTTTATCCCAACCTGGAGGAAATTCTGTGCTGGTGATTTCTTCTTCTCTGTCACTCTGCCAGTTTTGTTTTTGTTGGGTAGTTGATTTTTTTTGGGGGAGGAGGGGAGGGGGGCACTTTACTGTCATCCTTGTTTTTCAGACTTTGTGTCCGATTCACAGGTGTTCATTCTAGCAAACCGTTTAAATTTTTTCTGTTGTAGATTTCATGTGGAATGCGTAGCATGCCAGTTTTTGTTGTTGTTGTTTTTGTTGACATCTGGTTACTAGTTCATGAAAATGTGTGCACTGTCCAGAGTGGAAACTATCTTGCATTTAGAGTTTTGTTGTTGTTGCTGCTGCATTCAAATGCATTTCATTATTTTTTACTTTTTTCTCTGTTTTTTTTTTGGTGTGTTTTGTTTTGTTTTAGTTGTTGTTGGAAATTGGGGGCAGAGAATTACGGGGAACGCCTGAGACTCTTACACAGCGTAGTTTTATCCGCTTTAAGAGTATTTGTACACTGGTTCTCATCCTATGCATTTCATGGAAATATGTTGATAGTTCTTTTACTGTTGATTTTTCTTGTAGGACAGGAGTTCTTTAACCTGAGAGGAGACAGCCCTAAATAAGTTGCTGTGTGATTGGCTGGGCGTTCATTAGAAAAGAAAAATAAAGGAGAGTGATAAAGAATAAAACAGCAGAGATGTGTACTGATGCATGAGGATAAAGAGAGAAGTGGTGAATTTAGGATACAGAGTCAGGTCTGTGATCAAGAGGGAAGAGTTAATGAACAATGGTTGCTATGAACACCTGAAACAAATTTGTGTGTGTCGATCTGTGATGTATGCTTAACCATGCACAGTAGGAGCTGTCAGAGATCATAATTCACTTGTTCATTGAAGGTAGTGTAAAGCGGAAGGGAAAAGGACTTCTCCAATGTTTTAAATAACATAGAAGTGGGGTGCACTACCTGTTAGAAGCTGAAAACAAAGGTATGGAGAGAAAATATTGAAAAGCGTATGACACTGTTTTTTCATCATTCTGCAGAGGTCTCCTCCCATACTGATGATCAGGTCTGGGTATATGGGGCACGACCAAAATATCATCAGCTGTGTCAGACTTCAGAACTTGAATTGTTTTTTTTGCCAGAAGCCACTGAAAACTAATGTGACTAAGTCATTAACAAATACAAAGACTGGCTAGATGAAAAGTGTAAGTCACAGAGTCATAAACAAACACAAGGACTCACAAGATGAAAGCAGTTTGGCCGAGGACCATGAGAGTATGCTCCTGAGAACCACCTGGTCTGATACTAAAAGTGTCCATGATGGCGATGCAAGAGAAACTTGCCAAATCCTAGTTGTTGGATGGGACGGTGAGAAGAATACGGATACTGTCGCATGGTGGAAGTTCACCTGCCCTCTCTCCTAATCCTTCCACCACTGCAAATTCAGTTCAGTGCATGATATTGTTGTCTGGTCGAAGCCCTCCCCCCCTCCCCCACCCCTTACACACACTCCCGCCCACTACCCTTTACTCACTCCTTCCCCTCTCTAAAATAAACATTTGGTTCATTGCATACCAGGGAAAATTCTTGCTTGAGATGCGGTTTCCTCTTGGTTTTCTGGAAAAAGCTATGAGTACATCTTGCTCAGAGGTGGATCTTTAACATTGGCAATGTGCAACAAACGTGCATTTTGATTGAGATAAAGCGTTTAATTAACATTTGGAGCTTTTTTGGTATCTTTGTATATGCACAATTTGCATTTGTTACTTTTTTTTTGTATGCATGCTTCATTTATATTAATTATTACAATACTTGTATCACACTGTCTCTTGCATGCCGTCTGTGATGAATCTTCCTTTGCTTAGTACAGTCGGATTAGGGTAGTCTGTTTTTGCTGCTTTGTGTCTCGGGTGTAGGGTAGTCTGTTTTTGTTGCTTTGTGTCTCGGAGTGTTAAACTGACACTGTTGTTGACATACTCCGCTGGTAGGTGCCAGTTATTCGGTTAGGTAGTGCACATCAGTTCTTCTAGCGAAAATCTCCACTTTCTAGCCTTCTCTGGAACAACTTGAACGGTTGTTCCGTAACAAGCTGTGAATTGCCTTTATTTGTCATCTTTGTGATGATGAGAGTGATATGTTGCTTTGGAGTTATTGTGATGCTATTTTGTTTTTTAAGTTTTTTTTCCCCCATGCAATCAGATTTTCTTTCCTGCTTTTTGTGTGCACAAGTATTGAAATAAATTTTAGAATGTTTGTAGAGTTTGTCTGTTGATGAGTGAAAGATCACGTACACTGCTTTCAGGATATTTGAATCCGTGTTTTCTGCATCAGAGCAATTACATGCCAGATGTGTGTTCTGCGAAAGTGAGTTCAGCTTTGATGAGATTTATGTTGTATCAGTCTAAGTCTTTCCAAGTCAAGTTATTTCCAGATAAGAATCTTGTGACTCATGTGAACTGAAGTGACCAAGTTCATCTGGATCAGTATTTACTATTACTGGAAAACGCAGCAAGAATACTCTCTTTCTCTCAGTCTCTCTCTCTCTCTCTCTCTCTCATCTCTCTCTCTCTCTCTCTCTCTCTCTCTCTCTCTGCCCTGACATAGTCCCGACATGTGTGATCCTGGCATTGATTGAGCACTAACCATTCTGCCACGGTGCCAGAGAAAGTTCGTAAGGAAGCCCTCAGTCCAGCTGACGCATCAGGTTGTTTGATGCGGTCCATGGGGTGACAGGTGCGGCGAGAGATGACGATTATCTTCATCAGTCCCTGTATCCGATAAGGTAAAACTAAGCCAGAGGGAACCGATATAGGCGTTAATAGGAACAGCTGTTGTTGCGCTGCTGCTGCTGCTGCTAGTTATGCCGTGAAGGCTGTGACGGTGAGCTGCTCTTTTTTCCACCCGCCTCACTCTCCCCCTCAACTCATCTCTCTCTCTCTCTGTCTGTCTGTCTGTCTTCTCTCTCTCTCTCTCTCTCACTCTCTCTCTCTCTCTCTCCTTTTCTCATATACTGGCTTACTTAAATTTCATGATAAAAGGAAAAGAACTTTCGAGTCCTATAGTTGACCTCGATTGATAAACCCTCCACAACGAAAACATTAACATCTGAAACATCGATTCAGTTTAGTTGTGGAAGTAAATTGACTGACACAATGTAAACGTCTGTTTTCTGTTTGCGGCCTGAGTGATCACTGTCGGGTTGTTTATCGTGGTTAAAAAGCAAAGAAAACAAATTCCTAGATGCACACACACACACACACAAACACTGCGTGTGCGTGTGTGTGTGTGTGATATTAATGATGTAACGCACAGAAATTCCTGCATGATTTAGTCTTACCGGTTATCACCATAATGACCCTTACAAAGCTCTAGCCGCCTGATTGTACTCATTTCTACATCACATTGAAGAGCACTGGGAGCGGAGTGTCCGAACGTGGCTGACCAGGCCACTGCAGGCACGGAAAAGTCTGCCGCGGTCGGCACACAGGTGGTCCGCAAGAACTGATACTAGACGGGAGGAGGTGGCCTGATTTGCAAACCTCACTGTTTTTTTTGTCTGGGTCTCTGTTATCCTGAGCGCCCAATGGAGGCGTCACCTGTGCTGACACTTCTTCACCAGGCGGACAGTCAACCGCAACTGTTTCACAGGTGTCCAGTGTGCACGTTGCAAGTTCTGATCAGTGATGTCTTGAAGCACTTTTTTTCTTTTTCCTGCCACTCTGTGATTGCTTGCCTCAGACAGTTCGCAATGCAGTCCAACACACGGCAAAGCAATTGTTGCCTACATTTGATCATCACGTTTCGTTTCTTTTTTTATAATTTGATGGTTTTTTTTTTTGTTTTGTTTTTTCTTTACGTTCGTTTTTTCTTCTTTTTTTATTGATTTATCTTTTACTTTTTTCTTTTTTTTTTTGCTGTTTTCATTCATTATTCTATATTAGGGCCATCTAGTAGTAGCCCTATCAGACCTGTACAGAGTGAGTAGCATTACGACTGATGCTGTTACTGCCATGGACATTTCCTACCAGAGAGAATATGTCCCGGGGAAATGCTTACAACCTTTTTCAGTCTCCGAGATTGATATGATCGACCTTCGCAATTTATAAGATTATGCAGATACTATTTCACGAGACTGGTAGGAATAATGGACACGATCGACCTTTGCGAAACCATTAGCAGTCACCATATCCGTCAACCGGACACCAGCAATTCAATCTACGTTTTGCTAAAGATGAAGATAGCATGTTGGCAGAGGAAAGAGGACCAGAAGTATTGACGTTACAGGCCTGCTGTGAAATACTGGCTGTGACTTAAATTATTATTATCATATCATCATTATTATTATTATTATGAATACTTATATAGCGCCTATATCCTCGGATAGAGACCAAGCTCTAAGGGCTTTACAATCCATACTCGTTTACACAACGGGCTGCCTATGTGGATAGTGCCTACTGAAGAACGAACGAACGGACGAAATCTTATTTTAACCAGTGTAATGAGATAAGCAAAAGGTAACACGCTTTTTTTTTCCACACAGCTCTGGGGAAAAAAACAAAAAAAGAAAAAACAAAACAAAACGAAAAAAAAACAATGGAAAACGTGCAAGTCATCATAGCAAGTACAGGGAAAAAGGCGAATACACAATCGATGATTAGACTATATGAAAAGTAGAGATACTACAAACGCAGATAGCAGAATCCTGCATGCATGCACAAAGTGCGCGCACACGCACATACACACACGCGCGCGGGCGCGCGCGCAAATGATAGGGAAGAGGGGCTGGTTGTCTACTGTCTACTGACAAAAGAAAAAAATAGATAAAGAAAGAAATAGAAATAAAGAAGCAAATGAATAAAGAAAAAGAAAAAAAAAGAGCTGCCAGCTGGCGCGTCATTCAGTCGTTTCCCGTGTCATCCAGTCAATATCGCTCAATATTGTTCACTCAGTTTCCTTACTTCCTCCATTCTTTCCATTTCTCACGCAGGGTGCATGCTATGTGTAACGTGTCATCCATACCAACGGCCAAACTGGCCTTCTCTTCCGAAAGATGGTGATAGGATTTTACGTGTGTGCAAGATGTTATGCGTGCGTTCACCCACGGAACCACGGTTTATAGTCTCATTCGAATAACTGTATGGGAAATGGAGTCAGAACCAACGTTAACTCCGAGGGAAGAATCCACTTGTACCGAAACGGCCCGCGGAGATTCGCACCCGCAACTCCAGGATCACCAAGGTTACGAGTCTGGCACTCTACCACTGACTATTACGCGATCTGTTGTTGCCCTCTCTCTTGACCTGTGTACGTACAGCTGTGCCCTGCTGTCTGTCAATGTCTGTTTCCTCCGTTTCTGAATCGCATCCTCAACTACTCCATTCACATCTTGTCTTTGTAGTTTGTTGTGGTGGTGATGGCGATTGTCGTCATCATTTTCATCATCGTTATCACTGTCGTTGCGGCATCATCACAATCATCATAATCATCATTTCTTTTCTCTAGAGTGTCTGTAAAAAGAAAAAGGCTTAATTCTGACAAAACACATGTGATGACGACAGCAACATTTTGAACAATCGTTTTCATTTATCCTTACAAACAGGCTTCTTGTCGCATATAGTGGGCAATACATTGGTAGCTTCACGAACCTTTTTCAGTTTGTCTACTCAACACGAACCCCTCCCCCCCCCCCCCCCCCCCCCCCTCCATCCTACAGTCAGAATCCTTATTGACCCCCTCTCCCCAAAGTCCTCCTTTCAAAACGTTTAGCAGCATAATTGCAAGAAGCTTAAAACACGTGGGGATATTTTTTCATCATTATTACAAATCTGTCAACGCAAAAGTGTACTCAGGAGGTAAAAATGTGCACTTTGTAACAGACAGAAATTAATACCGGGAAACAGAAATTTGGCTGCAAATAAACAACCAAAGCAAAACAGTCAACAACAACAACAAAAAGGGACAACAAAAAAAAAAGAAAAAGAAAAAAGGCTACAAGTATGAGCGACTCAATATTTGGATGCAGTTTACGATGCCAAGGCATAACAAGCCATACTTGCGGACGAGGACGTATTCCTGCTGTCAGACACCGAAATAAGCCTGTCAGTTACGGTCTGTGCCTGGCCTTGACTCTCTATCCCAGACCATACCACAGTGTGGACGCGTACATTCGAGAGCAGAGCGAACAGTTCCAGGATGGACAACGTGAAAGCTGGACGGAGTACAACAAGGTGATGTGTAAGTAAACACACGAAACAAGGTGCAAAGAAGTGCCAACGAGACAGACGAACTTGAACATTTCAACTTATTCGGCTTTTTTTCCCCCCTGTTGCACAGAAGCTCTCTTTCTAAGTAACGTTCTTCGTTTAGTTTTAATTAGAGGGAAAGTGGAGGGCAAAACGAAGGAACGGCAAAATAAATGAATGAATAAAAATTGGGGAAAAAAAAATGAAAAGAAAACAGGGTGGGGGTGGGGTGGGCAGGGGGGGGGGGGGGGGGGCAGATGTTGGAGGAGGGTAGGAAGGAAGGGTGAGGATGAGGACAGTGTGGATGAAGAGTGAGCGGGTGTGTGAGAGTGACATCTCCAGGATAGCCCGATTGACAGGGGCAATGACCCTCGCAGCATCATGCCAACGAACGGCAGACAGGGGCAATGACCCTCGCAACATCCATGCCAACGAACGGCAGACAGGGGCAATGACCCTCGCAACATCCATGCCAACGAACGGCAGACAGGGGCAATGACCCTCGCAGCATCCATGCCAACGAACGGCAGACAGGGGCAATGACCCTCGCAGCATCCATGCCAACGAACGGCAGACAGGGCAATGACCCTCGCAGCATCCATGCCAACGAACGGCAGACAGGGGCAATGACCCTCGCAGCATCCATGCCAACGAACGGCAGACAGGGGCAATGACCCTCGCAGCATCCATGCCAACGAACGGCAGACAGGGGCAATGACCCTCGCACATCCATGCCAACGAACGGCAGACAGGGGCAATGACCCTCGCAACATCCATGCCAACGAACGGCAGACAGGGGCAATGACCCTCGCAACATCCATGCCAACGAACGGCAGACAGGGGCAATGACCCTCGCAACATCCATGCCAACGAACGGCAGACAGGGGCAATGACCCTCGCAACATCCATGCCAACGAACGGCAGACAGGGGCAATGACCCTCGCAACATCCATGCCAACGAACGGCAGACAGGGGCAATGACCCTCGCAACATCCATGCCAACGAACGGCAGACAGGGGCAATGACCCTCGCAACATCCATGCCAACGAACGGCAGACAGGGGCAATGACCCTCGCAACATCCATGCCAACGAACGGCAGACAGGGGCAATGACCCTCGCAGCATCCATGCCAACGAACGGCAGACAGGGGCAATGACCCTCGCAACATCCATGCCAACGAACGGCAGACAGGGGCAATGACCCTCGCAACATCCATGCCAACGAACGGCAGACAGGGGCAATGACCCTCGCAACATCCATGCCAACGAACGGCAGACAGGGCAATGACCCTCGCAGCATCCATGCCAACGAACGGCAGACAGGGGCAATGACCCTCGCAGCATCCATGCCAACGAACGGCAGACAGGGGCAATGACCCTCGCAGCATCCATGCCAACGAACGGCAGACAGGGGCAATGACCCTCGCAGCATCCATGCCAACGAACGGCAGACAGGGCAATGACCCTCGCAGCATCCATGCCAACGAACGGCAGACAGGGGCAATGACCCTCGCAGCATCCATGCCAACGAACGGCAGACAGGGGCAATGACCCTCGCAGCATCCATGCCAACGAACGGCAGACAGGGGCAATGACCCTCGCAGCATCCATGCCAACGAACGGCAGACAGGGGCAATGACCCTCGCAGCATCCATGCCAACGAACGGCAGACAGGGGCAATGACCCTCGCAACATCCATGCCAACGAACGGCAGACAGGGGCAATGACCCTCGCAACATCCATGCCAACGAACGGCAGACAGGGGCAATGACCCTCGCAACATCCATGCCAACGAACGGCAGACAGGGGCAATGACCCTCGCAACATCCATGCCAACGAACGGCAGACAGGGGCAATGACCCTCGCAACATCCATGCCAACGAACGGCAGACAGGGGCAATGACCCTCGCAGCATCCATGCCAACGAACGGCAGACAGGGGCAATGACCCTCGCAACATCCATGCCAACGAACGGCAGACAGGGGCAATGACCCTCGCAACATCCATGCCAACGAACGGCAGACAGGGGCAATGACCCTCGCAACATCCATGCCAACGAACGGCAGACAGGGGCAATGACCCTCGCAACATCCATGCCAACGAACGGCAGACAGGGGCAATGACCCTCGCAGCATCCATGCCAACGAACGGCAGACAGGGGCAATGACCCTCGCAGCATCCATGCCAACGAACGGCAGACAGGGGCAATGACCCTCGCAGCATCCATGCCAACGAACGGCAGACAGGGGCAATGACCCTCGCAGCATCCATGCCAACGAACGGCAGACAGGGGCAATGACCCTCGCAGCATCCATGCCAACGAACGGCAGACAGGGGCAATGACCCTCGCAGCATCCATGCCAACGAACGGCACATGTCAGACTTTGGTTGCGGAGCAACGGTGGAGATTCAGAAGGTGTAATGGTCCGAGCACAGCACAGCTGTTCGTTCACCTGGTAATACAATACCTGCCGGTAGCATCCATCACAGGTGATGCTGCTTCCTGATGATATGGAGAGCAGTTCATCTCTGCCTGCCTACGTCAGTTCATTAACGTAGAAGCTGCTCTTGTATTAATTTCAAGCACATTGAATTTCATTCGTTCGGGTGACTCTCTCTCTCTCTCTCTCTCTCTCCTCTCTCTCTCTCTCTCTCTCTCTCTCTCTCTCTCTCTCTCTCTCTCTCTCTCGCTCTCTCTCTCTCTCTCTCTAACACACACACACACACAACACACACACACACACACACACACACACACACACACACACACACCACACACACACACACACACACACACACCACATACCACCACCACCACCACCCTACATCCTGCACACATTTACACACACACACACACACACACACACACACACACACACACACACAACACACACACCACACACACACACACACACACACACACACACACACACACACACTTTTGGCTCTGCGTCATCTAATCTCCCATAATTCCTTCGCAACATCTAATCTCATCGATTATTTGTGTCAAAATCCGTAATTGTTTTGATCACAATTCAATGTTACTCTCTCTCTCTCTCTCTCTCTCTCTCTCTCTCTCTCTCTCTCTCTCTCTCTCTCTCTCTCTCTCTCTCTCTCTCTCTCTCAAAATAAAGTTTTATTTAACCCGTCCGAATCAGTCGGGATTCAGAGAAAATCTTTCTTGCTATAGAGCGCTTGTTAAACCAATAGATAAATGGTCTGTGGACATGAATAACAAATAATTCTCAGGTATTTTGTTGTTGTTGTAGATTTCGCTAAAGCTTTCGATTGAATATGAACTTTTGCTCAGAAAACTAGCTATCTATAAGCGATCGTTTAAGACATTAAGTTGACTTAATCTTTTCTTTTCAACAGACAACTTCTATCTGTATACACAAATCCAGTTTAAAAAAAAAAAAAAAGTCTGAGGTCCCACAAGGTTCAGTATTAGGTCCTCTGTTGTCTTCATTTTACATTAATGATCTGCCATTACACCTGGAAATATATAGCAAAGTGGTTGCTGATGATAGTACGAACGAGTAGTTTTGACGCTGTATCTTCAATTCAAACGTGAAGTCGGTTCTGCTCTACGGCTGCGAGACTTGGAGAATGACCAAGGCAATACAGCAAAAATTTCAGACCTTCATCAACACCTGTCTGAGGCGTATCTTCAAAATCAGATGGCCAGAGAAGATCAACAATGAAGATCTATGGAAGCAAACAGGACAGGAACCAGTGGCCAAGCAGATTCTGCGGAGGAAGTGGGGCTGGATTGGACACACTCTCAGGAAGCCAGCATCCAGCACCACACGCCAAGCCCTGACATGGAACCCGCAGGGGAAAAGGAAGAAAGGCCGACCTCGCAGCAGCTGGAGGCGAGATACTGAGGCAGAGATAAAGAGGCAGGGGACCAACTGGACAGGCATTCAGCGAGCAGCCCAGAACCGAGTGCGATGGTGGAGTGTTGTCGATGGCCTATGCTCACCCTTGAGCTATGGGCCTAAGTAAGTAAGTCACCATCAAAAAAAAAAAAAAAAAAAAAAAAAACCAGAAAAACAAAACCACACACACACACACACAACAAAACACAACAAACAAGCAAAACCCCCCCCCCCCCCCCCCCCCCTGAATTCGTGATGATTACTACAGGACAGAAGCGTCAAAGCCTTGGCCAAAATCTACAAGTAGTTTGCATTTCTAAGGGGGAAAAATGGAATAAGTATCCAGTCACAAATTCTTAACAACAGATAATAATCTGCCAAAACACTAAGAACTTTTATAGACAAACTTATAGCTACTAAAAAAACAAAAAAAAAAAACCTTAAATTTCTTTTTTGTTTTAAATTGCGTGCAAGGAAACTATTTTTTCATACCCACATTCAGACTAGTATTGACTATGACTCAAAACCTTGAGACTCAGCTATAGCAATGATTTACTTCTCAGCTATAGCAATGATTTACTTAGACTGCCGATTAGTATTCACAAAAGAGCTGTCAAAATCACGATAGGTAAGCCATCCTCACTATTTACTTAAACCAGTGATCAGTATTCATGAAAGAGCTGTCAAAATCACGATAGGTAAACCATCCTCACTGATACACTGGGACTACAACCAGGCAGGCATCCTCCGTGCATTACTTTCTCCACGGAAACGGTCCATTCGCTTTGACTGCTATGTTTGCTTCTAACGGCTATCAACATACACGTAAAACACACCCTCCATACTACCCCATCTCCTAGTCTGGCGCGCGCGCGCGCGCGCGGGCACGCACACACACACACACACACACACACACACACACACACACACACACACACACACACACACACACACACACACACACACACACACACACGCACGCACGCACGCACGCACTCAAACTCAGACACACACACACACACACACACACACACACACACACACACACACACACACACACACACACACGCACGCACGCATGCACACACACACACACACACACACACACACACACACACACACACACACACACACACACACACACACGTGCGCGCCGCGCGCGCGCGCGCCCTCTACAAACATTATTACAAAAACGGTTCAGCTATGAATATTCAAGCGAAGTACACAACACGCCAAAATGAATGTGAATTTTGAAAGATTTGCGTACCTAGATTGGCACGTCTTCAAGATTTATCATGTCACCATGCCCGCAGGACGCAGTGATATATTTACCTCTCAGATCCGAATGGACTCGACTGTGTAAGCTTATATACTTCGCATTCTGTTTCGTTAGGACTTCTGCGATAGTCACATAAAAGAAGACTATTATGCAGACAGAGAGAGAGAGAGAGAGAGAGAGAGAGAGAGAGAGTAGCGTCACAGTTCGCTGAATCAAGTTCAGAAAAGTTTGTAAAGTAGGCCCATCAACAATGGGTGAATGAACTTCTTCAGAAACTGTCATCTTCCCCTTCTCCTCCCCCCTCCCCCTCCTCTCTCTCTCCTCCCCTCTCTCTCTCTCTCTTCTCTCTCTCTCTCTCTCTCTCTCTCTCTCTTCTCTCGTTGAAAAGCAATCGATGAACGACGTT
The DNA here is from genome assembly GCA_018398815.1 of Conus ventricosus. NCBI lineage: Eukaryota > Metazoa > Mollusca > Gastropoda > Neogastropoda > Conidae > Conus > Conus ventricosus. Next base: position 49,456,417 of record CM031615.1, on the reverse strand, counting down.
CTTGTTAGGCGACGAAATAAACAGAAATCAGCACATCGTATGGTCTGAAACACATTTAAAAAAAAACGAATAGCAGAGACAGAGAGGAACTATACAAACAAAGTTAGATAATTAGAAAAAAAGCTATGTCTGCTTTTGTTGTTGTTGTTAAAATTGATTTCATTATCAACACCAAGAAGATAATTGTTGTCTATGACGAGTAGTGGCTTAAAAAAAATTAAAAAAAAAAGCAAGAAAAATCATGTCGCGTTAATTCAGCTTTTTTTTTTCTCTTTGCATTAAAATCGCAGAAACCACTGCTTGGTAGAGAGAGAGAGAGAGAGAGAGAGAGAGAGAGAGAGAGAGAGAGAGAGAGAGAGAGAGAGAGAGAGAGAGAGAGAGCAGTTTATTCATGACACACTCCCTTAAAAGACATATGGCTATGGAGAAAAGTAGGCGGACAAGAATAAAAAAAAGAAGAAAAAAAAAAGGAAGAAACAGAAAGAAGGAAACGTGACTTTGACAGCTTTCATGCTGTGCAAACGGTGCGTACATTGCTGTGTCAATGCCGGCTTTGTTCGAGCAAAATTACCAACTTCTAAAGTGGCTTCGCTTATATTTCCTATACTTCCTATCGACAGAGGGAAAGTACGAAAGGTTTTGAAGAGCAGAGGTGTGGGTGTATGAGCATGTGCATGTGCTCGTGTGTGTGTGTGTGTGTGTGTGTGTGTGTGTGTGTGTGTGTGTGTGTGTGTGTGTGTGTGTGTGTGTGTGTGTTGTGTTGTGTGTGTGTGTGTGTGTGTGTGTGTGTGTGGTGTGTGTGTGTGTGTGTGTGTGTGTGTGTGTGTAGGTGTGTGCGTGTGTGCGTGCGTGCGTGCGTGCGCTGTGTGTGTGTGTGTGTGTGTGTGTGTGTGTGTGTGTGTGTGTGGTGTGTGTGTGTGTGTGTGTGTGTGTGTGTGTAGCCGTCCCTCAAGCGTGAGTGTGCGAAGATGCTTGCGTGCTAGTGTGTGTGTGTGTGTGTGTGTGTGTGTGTGTGTGTGTGTGTGTGTGTGCGTGTGTGTGTGTGTGTGTGTGAGTGTGTGTGTGCGCGCGCGAGCGCGTACGCGTACGCATGTATCATATATATGTATGCATGCGTTAACGCATGCGAATGTATATATGCATGTGCGATATGTGTGTGTGTGTGTGTGCGCGCACGCGCGTGTGTGTCACAGAGAGAGAGAGAGAGAGAGAGAGAGGAGAAGAGAGAGAGAGAGAGAGAGAGAGAGAGAGAGAGAGAGAGAGAGAGAGACACATTGTGGCTGTGATGTGTAAGAGTCCGACGGTGACCTATTTATATTTACGTTTTGCTTTTGTTTTAATTTAAACATTTCTTTTAAAAATCGACACAGTACTGGACAAACAATTGCAGGACTGTGAATTCCACTATGAGTGATTATCTTTACACGGATCCCAGCTGGAAATGGAAAACAAATCGTAGACGAATGTCACTGTTGAGTATGATCTATTTCTTATCCCCCGTCACAGACGTAGACTAAGCATCAGTGGCACGTGTGTACAGTCTTCCCATTCACAATAGCGTCCTGTGTATTGTAGTCTGTCTCTCTGAAAGGGGGCTGTCAGCTTTAGCTCGTGGGCTTGAGCACGGTCCCTATATATCTTAGGTGACATATAGCTGGGGTATAAGAGAGAGTGCAGGAAGGGGAGCGCGGGAAGGGGACCTGTCTGACACTACACCGACACGACCAGAACGACAACAGGCTCAGACGCCGCGCAGCGAAAAGTCCGCCATGTTGTTGATCATGCTCACTTACATGGAACCCGCAAGAAATGGAAAAATCATAAAATGATATACACCGTAACTTTGCCACGTTTCCTACTGAGAGAGTTGGCATAGGAGAGAGAGAGAGAGAGAGAGAGAGAGAGAGAGAGAGAGAGAGAGAGAGAGAGAGGAGAGAGAGAGAGAGGAGGCAGATGATGTGAGAGGTCTACGTAAAGAGGCGCGGCCAACCTTCCAACAATTATGGTAATACAGGATCTAGCTTTTGTCGCCGAGGACGAGTCTAGAGATGTGGAAGGTGGGGTGGGGGTGGGGTGGGGGTGGGGGGGGGGTGGGGGGGGAGGAGGGGGGGGGGGGTCGGCGATTGAGAGCCGCCTGGCTGCGATAGTCAAGGCCTGGCAAACCATGTTTTCAGGATCTGAATGGTGAGCAGTCCTCTCGGAGTTTGGCTGAAATATGCCCTCCCGACCATGGTCAGCGAGAACCATGGAAGGGACTCGTGCGGCGCTTCAGCGAGCGCCGTTCTGCTGCCTCTTTAAGGCAGCCTCACGCGGCACAGGACCATCGCCAGCATGACAAAGGCCGCCCGGTAGCCCTGAAGACGGGCCTTGGCTGTGAGTGTGGGTAGGGGTGGGGATGGGGGTAGGGTAGAGGCGAAGAACACCGACGCCCACAGTTTTGGCCACGGGGTGGACATCATTTCACACGGAACCAGAACCAAGTGCTGGACACCAGTTCTGAAGAAAGAAAGAAAGAAGAGGACCCTGACTTCTGTGTGGGACGACAACCAGAACAAGATAGGACATCCCCTGTTCTGAACCGGGCCCAAGACTCCTGCCAACGACCAGACATCCTGCCACAGCACTACAGACTCGGGTTTGGGACATCATGTCCTCAAGGGCGCCAGGCCAATAGGATGCTCATGTCACCTCTATTATACTACAGACCTTCGTTCAGTCTCGCGATCGTGATTTCCTGCGCGCTGAAACATCCTGGTTCGTCTGAGCTAGTGACGCTGAGGAGAGCTTCACAGAAACCGACATTTAGGAAAAAATCTGAGATCTGTTTATCTTTATTTTATTTTTGGAGGAGGGAAGGGGGTGTAGTTTTAAGACAATTTGAACATTTGGTGCCTGAATGGCTCACTTGGCTCTCAAGAGCGCCGAGTTGAGCTGTCAGGTGTTGTGAGCTCGAATTGCCCCGGCTCCCAAGACAAGAATTGCTATTTTCGCTGCCCATCATAGTGCGTTGTTGTTCTGGTTATATAGTGTAGTGTTGTCATAACAAGCATCACTGAACACCACCGGAATGACTCGGCGGCAGTGCAGCGTCTCCTCTTGTGGGCTGCCTCCTGACGACTTGACGTTGTTGACTTCTCCCTATGGATTGGCGGTACCTGAGCTGTGGCTGTGGACGGGGGCTTTGAAATGAGTGGTGTGGGTGCAATGACACTGAGGTAGTACAGAAGATGGAACAGCGAAAAAAAAACCCCAAACAAACAACAATCCTGTCCTTTCTGCACCTACGTCCTGGCTGTCTCTGCCGTAACCAGATGGCGCGTCACCAGGAAAACCAAGCATATCCGTTTCCTTAGGGAAGTTAAGACTGTGCGAGGCAATGGAGATATCCACCCTTCTCTTCCCTCTCACAGAAAAGCTTTGTTTGCCTCAGGGGTGGGGAAAGAGAAGGAGGAAGCAAAGAGAGGGTGTGAGGGAGATGGGGAAGAAGGAAGGTGGGGGGGGGGGGGGGGGGGGGGGGAAGAGGGCGAGAAAAAAAAAGAAGCAAATAATTATGTACTGCTTGCTTGCCATCTTTTGATGTTCATGTTCATTCTTTCGCATGGTATTGAACTGAATTGCATTGAATCAGTCACATTGCCTTTGTATCATAATGTACTGTACTATATTGTGTTAAATCTTTAAAAACTTTTTTTTTTTTCATTTGACCTAAATCTATGTGAAAAAAAAATCCCTTTCAGGGAGTTTTGAGTATGTTGGAAAGAAACAGGTATTTTGATGGTTGTTGCTTGCTCACTTGTTACTTAAAATTTTTTTTTAATCAACATGTCTGGAACCAAGTTTGACGATGTTTAAATCCTGCAGTGGCCCCCAGCGGGCTGAACAGGAAATGAATTGAAATGCCCCACTCTCTTCACCTCCATCCCCATCTCCAAACTCCTCCTCCTCCTCCTCCTCCTCCTTTCTTTGTCCCTGCCTCTGTCTTTTGTGTCTGCCTCTCTGTCTCTCTCTGTCTTTGTATTTATGTATCTCTGCCACTCTGTCTGTCTGTCTGTCTGTCTCTCTCTCTCTCTCTCTCTCTCTCTCTCTCTCTCTCCATCCCCATCTCCATACTCCTCCTCCTCTGTCTGTCCGTCTGTCTGTCTGTCTGTCTGTCTGTCTGTCTGTCTGTCTCTCTCTCTCTCTCTCTCTCTCTCTCTCTTTCTCTCTCTCTCCCTCTCTCTCTCTCTCTCTTCGTCCACCCCCTCCTCCTCCCCCTCTTCCTCCCCCTCCTCTCCTCCTCCTTTTTCGTTTTCTTTTTCTTCTTCTTGTTCCTCTTGTTCTTCTTGTTCTTGTTCTTGTTCTTGTTTTTCTTCTTCTTCTTCTGCTCTCCCCCTAGCTGTAACTCTCTCTCTTCTTTCTCTCTCCTCTATGCTGGGCTATAAACAACATGAACTCAATCTATTCATGCAGACTTGTCGGTGGGGGTGGGGGTGGGGGGGGCTGTACAAGGTCAGGTACACCGTGCCCTGGCCTCCGCTTCCTCTCCATCCCCTTCACCTCACCCACCTCCAGCTCTTCTCTCTTTCACCCCCTTCTCTGTCTGTCTGTCTGTCTGTCTGTCTGTCTGTCTGTCTGTCTCTCTCTCTCTCTCTCTCTCTCTCTCTCTCTCTCTCTCTCTCTCTCTGTCTCTTTCTATCTGTCTCTCTTTCACTTTCTCTCTCTCTTTCTGTGTCTATGTCTCTCTCTCTCTCTCTCATTCTCTCTCTCTCTCTTTTTCTCTCTCTGTTTCTCTATCTGTTTCTGTCTCAGTCTCTGTCTGTCTGTCTCTCTGTCTGTATGTCTATCTGTCTGTATCTCTCTCTCTCTCTCTCTGTCCCTGTCTCTGTCTGTCGCTCCGCCTCTCCGTGTCTCTGTCCCTTTCTCTGTCTCTGTCTCTCTCTCTCTGAATCCCCACCCCCACCCCCACCCCATCCCTCCACCCCCGCCTTCCCTCCTGCAGACAAGACAAAGCCGGTACATATCATACTTCACCCTGTCGCGGGGACCGGGAACATCTGTCACGACTCCGGTGTCCTATAAAGAGCCAGCTTCCCCCCTTACCTGCCTGTCTCTTTCCCCGGCTGTTTCTGCTCTCACGGTCTCCCTTCTCCACCCCCCCACTGACACTTCAAGGCACGGCCATTTTTCCAGGACTGTCCCTCTCCGTGTCTCGCCATCCTGAAGTCGGCTTTGGGAGGAGCCTCGCCTGCTAGTAGGTCGAGCTAGAGAGACAAGAGTGTTCTGTCTGTTTCTTCTGCTTCTTCTTCTTCTTCTTCACTTTTTTTTTTTTTTTGGTCTTGCTCGCGGAGAGTTTGGTCGCCTTGTCGTAAGAACAATAACAAGGGTGTTGCGTTTAATGATTGTTTGTTTAATGAGGACTGACACGAGGAGCAGGTGCGACGGGTGGAAGGAGTTTGGACAGAAAGAGAGAGTCCCACTTTTGTGCTGTTTGTTGTAAACCTGCCCTTGCGTTATCTCTTCTCATATCTCCGGTTTATTTTGGTGAGTGCTGATGTTTTTTTTCCTGCTTGGCCAGTCTCTCTGTCTGTCTGTCTGTAGGTCTGTCTGTCTGTCTGTCTCTCTGTCTGTCTGTCTGTAGGTCTGTCTGGCTCTGTTTTTCTTGTCACCTCGTCCCTCTCTCTCTCTCTCTCTCTCTCTCTCTCTCTCTCTCTGTCTCTGTCTCTGTCTGTCTGTCTCTCTCTCTCTCTCTCTCTCTCTCTCTCTCTCTCTCTCTCTCTCTCTGTGTATATAATGTATGTATCTGTAGACAGATGAAATTAAAAAAAAAGGTGGAGTTTACACTTTTGTTGATTACAGCAAAGCGTTTGATCCAGATTTGAAAAGACTGTGGGCTGTATCAAAGCAAGAGTGTCAGAAAAATTGTTTGGATACATAAAAGTTTACATCGTAACCTTAAATCTTGCGATTCTGTTAATGGACAAAATGTCAGGGTTTTTTTTTAATGTGTTTGTTTCGTTTTGTTTTGTTTTTAGTTTCAGTGGTGTGTGACAAGGCGAA
>CM031615.1:49427881-49435381 GCA_018398815.1 Conus ventricosus | reverse complement strand
AGAGAGAGAGAGAGAGAGAGAGAGAGTGCGTGTGTGTGTGCGCATGTGTGTGTGTGTGTGTGTGTGTGTGTGGGGGGGTATACGTGTTTGTGTGCTTTGTATATACACATGTACCCACATGACTGTATTTCTATAAGTACAGAGGTGGAGGATCAACTTCGTGGATGATATTTTCTCAGGAATTACAAGTGAGTGGTTTTTTAATAGAAAAAAGAAGCACACACACACACACACACACACACACACACACACACACACACACACACACACACACACACACACACACACACACATAGAGAAGACATATTACTGATGACAAATTTACGGCCACCCCATGCTTGAAGATGTCACCACGACGTAAACTGATTAATCCGCAATAAACGTTTTCATGAATATTTTTAATATTACAGAAAGGACAGTTTCCTCAAAATTGTGATCAGATACGTCTATTGGTTTAAACATGTTAAGAAAAGGTACTTTGAATGATGCTTGATTGAAACGTTGCAAAAATATAAACTTACGTTCTATAACGTTCCAACCATTTAAAGTAAATTCTCTACTAAGCGGAGGACAAGATATAATAGATATTCTACTAGACACAAAACAAACATTAGCCACATTATACATCTATCTTACCAAAAAAAGCAAAGGAAGAGTTTTTCCCTTGTAGTGAATCAAGTACGTCAAGCCGAGTTAAAGCAGTGAATTAATGTAGTTAATCAAGCAGATGAAGTCAGATTAAAGCAGCAACTTAAAAGCAGCAAATGTTTTGTACTGAATCAGGAACGTGAAGCAAAGTGAAAACAGCAAACTCCTGCAGTGATTCAAGCTCATCAGGTTAAATGAAAGCCGTAAATGAATGCAGTGAATCATTCACCTGTAGAAAAAAATAAAGGAATTCATCCTCTTATCATTTGCCATAGGCCCGTTGTCAACGTGAAGAGAAGAGAACAGTGTAAAAGAGTTGGTAGAAGGTAAGGGTTGGGTTGCAGTCCACGGTAGCAGGTGAAACCAACAAAGGAAGAGACAAAAGTTGACAGCAGGATTCGTGGTGAAAATGAAAAAAATAATAAAGTTTATAAAAAAGAAGAAGAAAAAAAAGAGGAAAAAACAACAAACTTGCATGTATGGCTAGTACCAAGCAAATTTTTTTTATTGTGCTGACGCAAGCAGGAAATTCCAAAATGGATGAGTCAAATGAATGAAGCCACACAGCGAACTGACGACAGGCATTGACAACACCTGCGGGCTAACACGCTCACGTGACGACAGGCATATTACTCGAGGAGAAAAAAAAACAACAACTTAACTAGGTCACTTCGATTTACTCGCAGCGCACCTGCTCTTTTCACCTCCGCAGGAATCTGAAAATCAACAAGCAGCTCTTCCTTCTTCTCTCATCCCTTCCCGACTCATCTTCTTCATCGGCAGAGTCCACAATAAACAAATTGGTTCGTATGTTAGGTGCAACGTTGACACGTTCTTCTCTGCACTGTCTCGAACCCCACACAGATTCGTTCCCCCCCGGCCAAGTGTTATGACCTAGTTATTTAATAAGAGGATATATCCCGTTTTTCAATTGGACACCAGAAAGGAAATTTACGCCCATTCCTTTTTGCATGGACTTGAAAGAAAAATTACTGTATCGCTGAACGAAAGAAACGAACAAATTACAAGACAAAACACGACACGTTCTGACCTCTTTGGTCTTCCTCAGGCCAGACAAAACACGACACGTTCTGACCTCTTTGGTCTTCCTCAGGCCAGACAAAACACGACACGTTCTGACCTCTTTGGTCTTCCTCAGGCCAGACAAAACACGACACGCTCTGACCTCTTTGGTCTTCCTCAGGCCAGACAAAACACGACACGTTCTGACCTCTTTGGTCTTCCTCAGGCCAGACAAAACACGACACGTTCTGACCTCTTTGGTCTTCCTCAGGCCAGACAAAACACGACACGCTCTGACCTCTTTGGTCTTCCTCAGGCCAGACAAAACACGACACGCTCTGACCTCTTTGGTCTTCCTCAGGCCAGACAAAACACGACACGTTCTGACCTCTTTGGTCTTCCTCAGGCCAGACAAAACACGACACGTTCTGACCTCTTTGGTCTTCCTCAGGCCAGACAAAACACGACACGTTCTGACCTCTTTGGTCTTCCTCAGGCCAGACAAAACACGACACGTTCTGACCTCTTTGGTCTTCCTCAGGCCAGACAAAACACGACACGCTCTGACCTCTTTGGTCTTCCTCAGGCCAGACAAAACACGACACGTTCTGACCTCTTTGGTCTTCCTCAGGCCAGACAAAACACGACACGTTCTGACCTCTTTGGTCTTCCTCAGGCCAGACAAAACACGACACGCTCTGACCTCTTTGGTCTTCCTCAGGCCAGACAAAACACGACACGTTCTGACCTCTTTGGTCTTCCTCAGGCCAGACAAAATACGACACGCTCTGACCTCTTTGGTCTTCCTCAGGCCAGACAAAATACGACACGCTCTGACCTCTTTGGTCTTCCTCAGGCAAGTCAAACAGTACTGAGGACAGTGAAAACGAAGAACGCACAAGTACTTGTCTCCTCAAATTGGGTGCAAAACGGATGTGGAATAATTTGCAATATCTATAAGTTACGTGTGTGTGTGAGTGTGTGTGTGTGTGTGTGTGTGTGTGTGTGTGTGTGTGTGTGTGTGTGTGTGTGTGTGTGTGTGTGTGTGTGAGAGAGAGAGAGAGAGAGAGAGAGAGAGAGAGAGAGAGAGAGAGAGAGAGAGAGAGAGAGAGAGAGAGTGAGTGTGTGTGTGTGTGTGAGCGTGTGTGTGTGTGTGTGAATGTGTGTGTGTGTGTGTGTGTGTGTGTGTGTGTGTGTGTGTGTGTGTGTGTGTGTGTGTGTGTGTGTGTGTGTGTGTGTGTGTGTGTGCGTGCGTGCGTGCGTGTGTGTACAGTGTGAACATCATGAACTGCAGACAAAATGTATCGAAATAGATATAGCTCTAATAGATAATTCTTGTATGTGTGTGTACGTTATGATTGTAAACATATATATTATAGAAAGCACTTTAAAAAACTTTTAAAAAGACGTAAAAAAAAATAGAAACAGATATTTCAATGCTAAAGTCAAGGACATTTTGCACAACTGGGGCATTCATCGTGGTCAGTGGCAGATTATTTTTCGTTCTCCAGTTGGAAATTTGTTACCGATTAAAGTTGGCTTTCTTTATGTCTCTCAGTCTTTCCCCAGCCCCTCCTTGTCCCATGACACGCTTGTGAATAGAAATAAAATAAAACATTCTGCTATGCCTAGTCAAGACTGGTAGCATAGTGCTCATAGTGCAGACCTACACAAAGAAACATAGGGATAAAGACTATTTTCAAAGATTATAACAAAGGAACCAACCAACAAATCAACTAACCAACCAACCAACCAACAAACAAACAAACAAACAAATAAAGCAAACAACTCCTTCCCTTCTTCTCCCAGCGACACGTTTTCTTATCTGTGACACACGTGGGAAAAAAGTGCAGACATTTGTCTGAAAGAATAGGGCACTTGTGTGTGTGTGTGTGTGTGTGTGTGTGTGTGTGTGTGTGTGTGTGTGTGTGTGTGTGTGTGTGTGTGTGTGTGTGGTGTGTGTGAGAGAGAGAGAGAGAGAGAGAGAGAGAGAGAGAGAGGGAGAGAGAGAGATCGCTTTGTAAGAGAGAGAGAGAGAGAGAGAGAGAGAGAGAGAGAGAGAGAGATCGCTTTGTAAGAGAGAGAGAGAGAGAGAGAGAGAGAGAGAGAGAGAGAGAGAGAGAGAGAGAGTGTGTGAATGTGTGTGTGTGTGTGTGTTTGTGTGTGTGTGTGTGTGTGTGTGTGTGTGTGTGTGTGTGTGTGTGTGTGTGTGTGCGCATGCGTGCATGTGTGCGTGCGTGCGAGCGTGCGCACGATTGTGTGTGTGTGTGTGTGTGTGTGTGTGTGTGTGTGTGTGTGTGTGTGTGTGTGTGTGTGTGTGTGTGTGTGTGTGTGTGTGTTAGTTATCGTGCGCGCGTTTGATGTGGGCAATGTGTGCGTTCGTTCATATTTTTTGTTATCTGAATCTCACCCCCATCCTCCTATCTCCACCCCCACCCGCTCCCGCCCTTCTTCCGTCTTCTCTGCTCCCGTGTTCTCCTACTCGCCCCACATCCCCCCTCCCCCGACACACACACATACACACACATAGAAACACACACACACACACACACACACACACACACACACACACACACACACACACACACACACACACACAACACACACACACACACACACACACACCACACACACACACACACACACACACACACACACAAAACACACACAATACACACACACACACACACACACACACACACCACACACACACACACACACACACACACACACACACACACCACCATGGCATTCCCTTCCACAGGCTCACGGCAAAGTGCGAGCTGTGGCCACCAAGCACGTGGGCCACGCCCTGGTGAGGGTGGGTGAGGAGGAGGGCGCCGAGTTCATCGTGATGGGAGGCCGCGGCAAGGGCACCCTGCGGAGAACCTTCATGGGCAGCGTCAGCGACTACGTCGTGCACCACGCGCACGTGCCGGTGCTGGTGTGTCGACACCCCACCCACGGCCACCACCAGCAGTCCCACCACGGCAAGAAAGCTTGAGGATGCGGCTGAAGGAGGAGGAGGAGGAGGAATAACAGGTTGTTTAGCTACCTACCTACCTACCTACCTACCTTTCTTGCTTGCCGAGAGTCAAAAAAATTCCCGAAGATTCTTCCACTTACCAAATCAGAGGACCTTTCCATTTTTGGTACCGTGGGAGAGGGGGTGGGGTGGGGGGTGAAGGGGATGTGCACGGGAGGAGGGGGGTGAGGAGGGGTTAGTGGTGGGATGGATGGCCAAGCATAATGGGGAAAATGTTTTTCCTTTTTGTTTTTTCTTCTTTCTCTCCCCTTTGTCTTGTTTCGAAGACTAAATGAATGTTAAACGGGAAAGAATGTGAATTAGAAATACCTGAATCTTTAATCTTTATCTTCGGGTTTTTTCCTCCTTTTTCATCTCTATCTCTATTATAAATGGAAATTAGAATAGGCTCTGTACGTCGGGTGGAAATGGTTAGCCGGATTCTGTAAACCTTCTCCTGATTGGAAATGTGGAAAGACCCGCCGATATTTATCCGTTGTCTTATCTGTGCTTTTTGTCCTTTTTCGAGAATCGACTGAAGCGATTCCTGCCGTGGACTTCCTCTAGGCATCAACCTTTTCATGTATTATGTCAATATGTATTGCAACAGGTGCTCGGCATTGGGGCGAGATCATGGACAAAGGGGTGATAGGTCTATTGCTGAACATGGGGGTGCAGTGCTGATAGACTGCATGAACAAAAAATCATAACACGTACTTGTCAGACAGTAAGTATTAGCGCAAAGTGGAGCTGGATCCGGAGAAAAGCACAAACATACGAAAAATCAGCATTGTACTAAAACTAATGATGTTTATTGTGAGAATTTACAAATGTTCATAAACATTCATGTGAAATGTCAGGCGTCGAGAGCAGATATGTCAAAATTTATGTGCATTACACAAGGAAAAGGCCGAGAATGTTGATTTCAAAGAGCAGGTGTCCTAGCGTAGCAGGTGTCCTAGCACAGCTGGTGTCCTACCATAGCAGGTGTCCTGGTATAGCTGGTGTCCTGGTATAGCTGGTGTCCTAGCATTAGCAGGTGTCCTAGCATAGCTGGTATGTGTGTGGCATTAGCAGGTGTCCTAGCATAGCAGGTGTCCTAGCATAGCAGGTGTCCTGGTATAGCTAGTATCCTAGCATAGCAGGTGTCCTGGCATAGCAGGTGTCCTAGCATAGCAGGTGTTCTAGCATAGCAGGTGTCCTAGCATAGCAGGTGCCCTAGCATAGCAGGTGTCCTGGCATAGCAGGTGGTGTCCTAGCATAGCAGGTGTCCTAGCATAGCAGGTGTCCTGGTATAGCTGGTATCCTAGCATAGCAGGTGTCCTGGCATAGCAGGTGTCCTAGCATAGCAGTGTTTCTAGCATAGCAGTGTCCTAGCATAGCAGGTGCCCTAGCATAGCAGGTGTCCTGGCATAGCAGGTGGTGTCCTAGCATAGCAGGTGTCCTAGCATAGCAGGTGTCCTGGTATAGCTGGTATCCTAGCATAGCAGTGTCCTGGCATAGCAGTGTCATAGCATAGCAGGTGTCCTGGCATAGCAGGTGTCCTAGCATAGCAGGTGCCCTAGCATAGCAGGTGTCCTGGCATAGCAGGTGGTGTCCTAGCATAGCAGGTGTTCTAGCATAGCAGGTGTCCTAGCATAGCAGGTGTCCTAGCATAGCAGGTGTCTTAGCATAGCAGGTGTCCTAGCATATGTTTGTAAACTGGCTCTGTTTTGTGAAGGAGGAATAACAAAATTACTCATTTATTCAGACATCGTTTGTTGTTTTGTTTGTTTGTTTTTAACCTTAAAGAATCCGATTGCAAAAGGAAAAAAAAAAAATCATCAGACACAAACACAAGCATACTGTTGTGCCAGACTTTGGCCTTCAGCCTGCTGCAGAATAACAGGCATCTTCAACCGTGGGTATCAGTGTGAAACCGCCCCTTCATTCAGGCGCCCCAGAGGCGGATGCACCCTATTGTCCATCACAAGGAGCGATCAATATCAAGTCGTCACGAGGTAACCCGCCGGAGGAGGAACGGCATCATCGCAGACTCAGTTCCGTGGTGTGATACAGCACTTTCCTCCCCATTGTGCTGTGTCGTAGAACTCTTTGACAACAAGAAGATTCCTGATGCTGTTTCTCTGGAACTGTCTTGATTGTATTGTGCATGATTACTTTCTTGGTCCAGTATGTTTCTGTGTGTGGTATTCGGAATTTGTGTCAGAGCTGTAATGCTTTGAAATTGTGTTGAACTGTGCAGGATTGTACGGTAGAATTTTGGGGGAGGGGGAGGGGGGGGGGGGGCACCAAAAAGATTTCTGAGCGTGCCTGTGTAGTATTGTCTTTCATTCATCGTTCAAGTCTTGTCAGTACATTTGCCTGTGCGGGACATTTCTTTTCATGTCCTTTCTTTCTTTCTTTTTTATTTCGTCCGTACGTTTTTTTTCTCTCTTTCTTTCTGTTTTTCTTTGCTTCTTTCTTTTTCAAATTCTTGTGATCTAACAGATTTTGTTTTCTCAACAACATTTTGTGGACAACTCTAACTGTTGTTGCCCTGGATTTCCCTTGTGTACGCTGGATGCATGCTGCGAACAGCACTCTGGTTAATGGCCTGGTTGTAGCCTTAAGTTATCTTCGCCCCATGTCTACAGGTCACTCTTTTCCTCATCACCCACCCTGATGTCTGTATAAATGTACACCTACTGTGACTTGTTTACTCGGATGGCACATTTTCTTTCGGAGTGGAATGATTCAGGGGTACCGGGGCTTCTATTCGACAGAGAGAGGAAAAAAGCCGGTAGGTGGGGGGAGCGGGGATG
>CM031615.1:49420381-49422881 GCA_018398815.1 Conus ventricosus | reverse complement strand
GATACTTTATCTCAACAGACTATGCTTTGTTGCTCTGGTGCGATAACGGTCATAGACGACGGTCACAGCTATGGAAATGTAGCCATTCGTTCTTCATTTTCCTACACCCCCCTACTTCAACACTCCCCCCCCCCCCTCCTTTCCTGCCCACCATGTTTTGACTCGCACAGAAGTTGAACAGATAGCCCCGGTAGCGAAGACAAAGACCACAGCTATGGGAGACAATGTTATCGAAGTGTAAACACCGAAAGCCTCAGAGAGGTCGGAGAGGTCTCCCTGGGGGTGGAAGTGGGGGCCACGGGGTCACCTATCTGCTTATCATCACTGGACTGATAACTGAGGCTTGGGTGTTGAGTGGGCCAGTGGCCGAACGTTAATATCGGACAGTCTACCTTTTGGAGTACAGGTTTAAAGAGGACAACCCACGGGAGAACACGAATGCGAATAATTGTCGTGACTGAAAGTTTGGACTTCATTAAAGTAAATTCACTTTTAATCCAGTTTGGGTGGCATGTCCACGAATGAAATTTGCCCTTGCAATCACACACAGATGCACACAGACAGACAGACAGACAGACAGACAGACACACACACACACACACACACACACACACACACACACACACACACACACACACACACACACCACGCACGCACGCACGCACGCACGCACGCACGCACGCACCACACACACACACACACACACACACACACACACACACACACACACACACACACACACACACACCACACACAAGCGCGCGCACGTGCACGCGCGTAGGCATACGCACGCGCAGACACACAGACACAGACACAGACACACACACAGACACACACACACACACACACACACGCACACACACACACACACACACACACACACACACACACACACACACACACACACACACACACACATACACACGCACGCACGTACGCACGCACGCACGCACTCACATACACACGCGCACGCACGCGCACGAACGCACGCACACACACACACACACACACACACACACACACACACACACACACACACACACACACACACACACACACACACACACACACACTAAACCAGCAGCTGGAGAATGTGTATTATACAAACAAGTTGTAAAGGTAAACATCCCCAGGCTTTGTGGCCTTACGGGGTGAACGTCCCCTGGCTTTGTGGCCTTACGGGGTGAACGTCCCCTGGCATTATGGCCTTACGGGTGAACGTCCCCTGGCTTTGTGGTCTTACGGGGTGAACGTCCCCTGGCTTTGTGGCCTTACGGGGTGAACGTCCCCTGGCTTTGTGGTCTTGCGGGGTGAACGTCCCCTGGCTTTGTAGCCTTACGGGGTGAACGTCCCCTGGCTTTGTGGCCTTACGGGGTGAACGTCCCCTGGCTTTGTGGCCTTACGGGGTGAACGTCCTCTGGCTTTGTGGCCTTACGGGGTGAACGTCCCCTGGCTTTGTGGCCTTACGGGGTGAACGTCCCCTGGCTTTGTGGCCTTACGGGGTGAACGTCCCCTGGCTTTGTGGCCTTACGGGGTGAACGTCCCCTGGCTTTGTGGTCTTACGGGGTGAACGTCCCCTGGCTTTGTGGCCTTACGGGCAGTGAACTGTACGACTTCACTGTATCCGGTGCACGGCATGGTTGGTTGGCGGAGCCCATCCTTTTGCTTCTATCGCATTTAACCTTCCGTGAACTCAATCAGATACTCCTTTACTGCTGAGTGGACAGACAGGGTTTTCAAGCCGTGAAAATCCAACCTGACCAATACTTCAAACTCAGCATCGTCAGCTCCGATGTCAAATGTTCTACATACATGACCACGAGCTTCTCTGTAAACTTTATAGAATGGGCGGCCAGGGATGTCGATATTCCACCGTGAAGTCACGGGCAACAGGATAGCGGTGTTTGTGTAGGGATTCAGGTTTACCGTCTGCATCTGTCCAAGGGGATACGAGGGCGCTCTACCACCTGAGCGATAACGCATTAAAATGGGCAGCGAAAACATCAATGTTTACACTTTTCTCCCTCCCTCTCTCTCTCTCTCTCTCTCTCTCTCTCTCTCTCTCTCTCTCCTCTCTCTCTCTCTCTCTCTCTCTCTCAGAATAGTAACGGCAAGTGTGAAAAATGGCTGACTTAGCCAATACTTTTACAGTTATAAAACAAAGAATCATGCCATAATTGTCATTCTCTGTCTCTGTCTCTCCCTCCCCCTCTCCCCCCTCCCCCTCTCTTTCTCTTTCTCTCTCTGACATCCAAACACGTCTCTAATGCTAACCATGTGTCTAATGAATATGTATACTACTTTAATTCACTCGGAGTCTAAAATCATCAACAAAAAATGAACACACTACAAAGAAACGAACCAGTCAACAAGCAAGTTGTAAACTATACCCGTGTCGTTGATTTATGATGACAAAGATCACGGGAGAGATGAAAAGAAAACAACTGCGAGGAGGTTAAAGAGAAACAAAGCAACAAAAAAAAAAAAACATTACAAAGCG
>CM031615.1:49412881-49415381 GCA_018398815.1 Conus ventricosus | reverse complement strand
CACTTAAATCAGCAAAAATATGTCCATTTGAGAGATCATACAGACATTGCATGGTGTGTAAGAGACTGGTTGGAGAAGAGAGAGGAAAAAAAAAAAAAGAAGAAAGAAAGTAGTGGAAATTGTTTTTATTTTTTTTTCGCTTTTTTTTTTTTTTTTTTTTTTTTTTGCAGATGAAGAGGACAATGTGAAGCACCAAAAAAAATGAAGAGGTAGATTTCGGCCTTAGGGGGAAAAAAATGTCACCACCTTAGGTGCTCCTTTGATCCGATAACTGATGTCACAAAAAAAAAGAAAAAAAAGAACATCCGTATCGATAGGAAATCCGATGTTCTCACTTGGCTGTCCACACGCTAGAAAAGCTGAAACCTGTCTTTCTTTTTATTTGTTCATTATTTACCAATTTGTTCCTAAGCTTTGGTCGAGTCTCTCAGGACTGTAGACACTGATTCAATACCTTCGGATTTTTCCCCCCATCTACCAGATGTCACAATGAGGTGACTGCATGCGGGCATTAAAGCACAGGAACAAAAGTAGAGTTACTAGACCATTAAACGAACTGAAAAATACAAGTTACAGAACAGTCACAGCGCGATTCGATCTATTAGTCTCCTTGATTAAGGCACAGAAGCAACATTAACAACATCAGACGAACACACAGTTGCTTCTCTTTTCGAAAATGTCAAAATAAAAATTGACTGTGTGTTAATCTGATGCTTGTGATGCATTAAATGTTGTTTTGTTTACCCTTAGAAGAACAATTCGTCGAAAGGCGTGGTCTGTTTTGTAAGTATTATAGTTTGTTCCATTCGTTGGGTGGTCCTGTATTTCTACTTTCGCTCAGAGGATTTTATACTGGCGGTCCTGTATTTCTACTTTTGCTCATGACTTTTATAGTGGCGGTTCTGTACTTCTAAGTTTACTCATAAACTTTTCCTCTAGCGGTCCTGTATTTCTACTTTAGCTTACAGACTTTTATACTGGCAGTCCTGTGTTTCTACTTTGCTCATAGACTTTTCCTCTGGCGGTCCTGTATTTCTACTTTTGCTCATAGACTTTTCCTCTGGCGGTCCTGTATTTCTACTTGAGCTCATAGACTTTTATACTGGCGGTCCTGTATTTCTACTTTAGCTCATAGACTTTTATATTGGCGGTCCTGTATTTCTACTTT
Source organism: Conus ventricosus (assembly GCA_018398815.1). NCBI lineage: Eukaryota > Metazoa > Mollusca > Gastropoda > Neogastropoda > Conidae > Conus > Conus ventricosus. Next base: position 49,414,213 of record CM031615.1, on the reverse strand, counting down.
AGCTCATAGACTTTTATACTGGCGGTCCTGTATTTCTACTTTAGCTCATAGACTTTTCTACTGGCGGTCCTGTATTTCTTCTTTAGCTCATAGACTTTTATATTGGCGGTCCTATATTTCTACTTTGCTCATAGACTTTTCCTCTAGCGGTCCTGTATTTCAACTTTTGCTCATAGACTTTTCCTCTAGCGGTCGTCTATTTCTACTTTTGCTCATAGACTTTTCCTCTGCTATTTAATCATTTGTTGTTCGATACTCTCTATTGATGAACTCTTGGCACGTTTTTCACCCAATCACGCTCGATCTTGGTCTTCGCGCGATAACCCTGGCGGCGAAAACCAGTTTCATAATGTGATACAAGGGCAGAGACTTCACTCATACTACGCTGCTCGTGTGTTGCTTCGTTCGATTTGTTTTCTCGGTAACTTCGACCCACCATGAGGACGTTCTTGGTCTGTCTGTCTTTAAGTTTACCACGTAAGTAGCAGCGAGTTTGATTGTGAAATGGTATTCTGCCCACGATTTCCTCTTATTGACTTAGATACTGAAAGAAGAAGAACGAGAGAGCCTAACAGTTAGAATTAGCAGACGAGATATAGAGGAATGTGTGTGTGTGTGTGTGTGTGTGTGTGTGTGTGTGTGTGTGTGTGTGTGTGTGTGTGTAATTAAACTACTTGAAACAAAAGTAAGACGATAGATCAGTTCTGTCGTGAAACTGCTGCTAAATCATCGTACTGTTAATGAAGCCACTAGAAATCCCAAACACCTCATTGAAATGTCAAACGCAGCTTTAAGGGTAGGTAGAGTTTTAAACTACCAATGAACTGTAATATGGACCTCTGGAATGCTTTTGTTACGTAGTCATGTGACTTTCGGGCTTTAGTAATGATGAACGTATTGGTTGTTGTTTTTTGTGTGGAAGATAATGAAACAATCTAAACAGATATAAGAACATTATCGTGAGCGTGTGGCATAAACATTTTCGGACTTTGTTTGGGTATGAGAGCCACATTTGAAGAACGGTCACTGATCTGGTCGAACTTCTTACATTTGCTTCTTTCCTTTAAATTCTTTTTGTTTGTTTGTTTGTTTGCTTCTTTGTTGCTGTTGTCTCATCTTGAATGCTACTTCGGTGATGGCATTACCCCCGACCGCTCATTCCGCTAACACGTCGGCAGCCAGACCTCGGCTTGCCTAGCCGCAGCCCGGGCACCGGCAATGCACAGTACATGTCAACTCGTCATGAGGCAACCCACCAGAGGAGACACTGCGCTGCTACAGAGTCACTTGGATGGTGATCAGTAGCACCTGTTCTGATCCAACATGTGCAGG
>CM031615.1:49398270-49402906 GCA_018398815.1 Conus ventricosus | reverse complement strand
TCAACATAAACAACAATCTAATAGTGGGGGAAAAACAAGCGCAGGCAACAACTGAACTGTCTGGCAAAGATTTGGACTTGAGGGGAGTTTGAAGATGGAGAAACTGGGAAAATGAAATTTAATTAAAAAAAAAAAAATGTTACAGATATGAAAACTCTTCACTAGATGCATAAGGGAACAATCGCAATGTATTTTGTCTGACTTTATTCAAGTTTAAAAGGCTGTGCCAGTCTTGAATAAAAGTTACTCTGTGTTAGGTTTCCTTATGGGAGCAAAACATACCCCACTTGTTTACTGTTTAAAAACCATGAAGTAATACGGCTCGCAGATTACGTATGAGTGAGAAAAAGAAAACCCTGATTGACACTCAGTTGGAAGGGGGGTGGGGTGAGGTGGGGCGGGGGAGGAAGACGAGTTGAGTGAGAAGGGAAAAAAACATATAAAAAAGAAAGGAAAAAAAATTTTTGTGACCCCGACGTGATTCGAACACGCAAACCTTCTGATCTGGAGCCAGACGCGCTACCGTTGCGCCACGGAGTCACCTTACACTATCGCTGTGTTCTCAATGCTTATAATCTTATTGCAATAAACCTTGCTCTATCAAATAATGCGTCGACAAAACATGCATATTTTGACCGTAAAATCTAAGTACAGAATCAGCCATTTAAGCATAGCATAGTGGTTCTTTTGATCTTGTTACCACAAACTGCTTCCGATGGATGGGAGAGAGAGAGAGAGAGAGACAGAGAGAGAGAGGAGAGAGAGAGAGAGATAATCACAGTGTAAGGGAAACAACCACTCCAAATGACGTAAACTGCTATATGTTTTGTCTCCCCTGAATGATTCAACCGAAAACAAACAAGTCAGTGAGGCATGACCTTCACAAGGCATTTTGTTTGAAACATTCAAATCTAGAAGTGGGGATTATATTGTTTAATTTGATATTACACTTTGAAGGGGTCAGTCTTCGTGATCGAAGCATTATTTCCTCATTGCAGAGTGAAAGTAAATGACTGTTGTACAGAACATATCACAGACGCACGCACACACACACACACACACACACACACACACACACACACACACACACACACACACACACACACACGTGTTCCTGTGTTGAGAGAGAGAGAGAGAGAGAGAGAGAGAGAGAGAGAGAGGGGGGGGTCACAGTGTAGGGGAAACAACTACTCCAGTGTTGTAAAATTCTACACATTTTCTCCCCTGAATGACTCGCGCAAACCAGCGAGACCTGAGAGAGAATAAACCGATAATCTTCTCTGGATCGGACTCATCAGGGAGACACGGCTGATTGTGTCTGTGCTCCTGGCGTCAAATAGAGACACACCACATGTGGACGAAAGGTCTAGGAGCAGGCAATACAAATAGATCTGCCTTCGAGAAGGATTACGATGCAGCTATGTTCCCATTTTCTTCATCTCTTCCCCCCCCCCCCCCCCCCCCCCCCCCCGGCAAGTTCAAATCTTAGCCAAGTCATAACAGTGATGACGGAGGGGTTGTTGGCCTGCGCTTGTTTTTTCCCCCCACTATTAGATTGTTCGTCTTTATATTTGTCTGACTTTATTCAAGTTTAAAAGGCTATGCCAGTCTTGAATAAAAGTTACTCTGAATTAGGTTTCCTTATGGGAGCAAGAGTTACCCTCTTTGTTTATTGTTTACTGTTCCCTGCCTCATTTCATGTTCGATTTCCTAAGAGTTTTAAAATCTGTTTCTGGGAAACTCGTCAGTCCATGACTTTCAAAAGGCACTCGTCTCACAGAGATGTCTTTTCCCTGTGTCCCAGTTTCATTCACGGCTTCCACACATACTTCCATTCCTTGTTTTTCACCACATGTTTGCTGTTACTCAGCTTCTTCAGGTCTGAGTGCCATGATAAAAGCTTTAGACAGACAGACAGACAGACAGACACACACGCACACACACACACATACACACACACACATGCACACACACACACACACACACACACACACACACACACACCACACACGCACACACACACACACACATGCACACACACACACACACACACACACACACACACACACACACACACCCCCACCACACACGCACGCACGCACGCACGCACGCCACGCACACACAACACCACACACACACACACACACACATTGTCCACACACATGTGGTTTATGTACTGCTTGTGGGGTCTTGAGTATCTTGATGGTAACTGTGGCACTACCATTGCTTTGGTTTCAGTGAACGTCATAGCACCCATCGATATTATCATGTGACCCTGGCATTAAGGCATCATGTTTTTCATCTCATCACCGGTATCATCCTTTTACTTTTTGTCATCAGCTTTCCCTTCTTTTGTGGTTATGCCCTCTCTAATTTCCTCTGGGTGACAAATACAAATCATCCTGTAAATACAGTTCTAACTTGAATGTTATAAAAAACCATTGGATTGACCGGAGAAATGGATGGAACCCGATCTCCTGGAAGATTATATTGATTGAAACACCGATCGTCGTTTGTAGCTGTAAGAAATAGAAGTTGTACTTCTGACTGTGTTTAGTCTCAAGGGGATTTGTAAAGAACGCTATGCGGAATCTGTGACACTCGTGCACGAGTTTCCATACCAGTTAATGCAATCGTGTTGTAATGTCATTTATATCTAGACATACGTGCAGAGATTGTTTTGTGAAGGTATCTGCCTCTTAAATTCTTCATGCTTTCTATTTTTTGGCCCTGTCCTTATCAGTGAGGGCTTTGGCTTTCCTCCTGGCCAGAATGAACTGCTTCAGCCGCTCCTGTCGCGCCGAGAGTTGTCGTTCCTGCCACAGTCCGTAGCTGTACATGATGGGCTGCAGGACAGAGCTGAGGGGTAGGGCCACCACCCCCACCGTTTCCATCCCCCCACTGCACGTGCTACCTTGCTGACACAGTGTCCAGCCCGCAGCAGCCAGTGACATCCAGCACACGCACCTGCTCCACGCCACGGGCAGAAAGGTCCGGGTCACACTGGCCTCTGAACTGGGCTGTTCCATGGCTACAGTGGCCAGGATGTTGACCCGAGTTTTGATGTAGATGAAGGTTTGAACGACAAACACTAGCACGTGTAGGACACCTAAGAAAAGCACAGTGACGTTGTGAAAGTATCCTTGACTGGCTGTAGTGAAAGGCAGAGGAATGCACAGGCCTGAGGCACTGAACACTTCTCCCTGATTCCATAAGAAAGGGACCATGGCTACAACAAGGCCACACAGCCAGCACACACAGCCTGTTGCATGAGCTGCTGTTGATGCCTTTCGCCACTGAGCAACTTGTTCATGATATATTACTATAAGCCTCTCAATTGTGATGCAGAAGATGATAAAGGATGACACTTCACAGGACAGAAGAAAGAGAAATCCGCTGAGTTTGCAAGTCACACTGTGTCTCCAATTGATATCTTCCCACAGATAAATATCCTCATACATGTGATCAGCTATTCCGACAATGGCCATGTGGATACCCATCATAAGATCTGACATACACACATGGAACAAAAGGATGGCAAAGGCTGAGCCATTTCCACTATAGGTCAACAATCGAAGAAGTATGTGAATCAAATTGGCCATTATACAGATCACGGAGAAAACTGCCACAGAAACAACGTGAACAACGTTTCCCAACAACTTGTCGCACGAAGACAAACCATCTGGCCCAGCCTTACAGTGACTTGGGTTGAAAGCCACAGGCAACACTGCTTTACAGCACACTCTGTAGCTGTCAGCATGCACTGCACGCAGCTGGTACAGGCCCTGAAACACTGTCGTGGGATGTGGGACAGTGGACAACCACGTAGGTCCAGGACACGGAGATGAGTCAGTGAGGTGAAGCCAGGCTCCAGCAGATGGTTCAAACCTGTGTCAGACAGGTTCAAACGTTGAAGGTTAGGTAGAGATCTGCTGATGTGAAGTTCTGGCAGCGACACACGTGACAAATCAAGATACCTCAGTGTCTGTGGCAGAGTATGTGCATTTGTTTCCCCAAACCCCTGTGTCATCAAAGGATTGCCCGCCAACAGCAGAGCATTTAAGCTGACCAGAGGCTTTAGGTCTGTGGCTGTGACGTCATGGATGTGGTTGTCCCTGAGATCCAGGTGAATCAAATTGGGCAGCAAGACAGAGTCAAACCTGTGAAAGGTTGCACCTGGCCAGACTGACATAAACGAGCATGGTGTTGTGAACCAGATGCTGTGGCATCAATCCACTGTCACTGGCATCCAGATAACGACAGTCAGGATACTGATGCACTGCAAACACTCCAGAACAGAAGAACGACAAACCGTGACATGAACAGTTGGAGGGGCACTTCAAATGACAAAACAACTCGTCGTCAAACTGAGGGCACTTGGGATATCTGTCACAGAGATCAGAATCTGGAAGACACATCTGAGAATCCCGACATCGGTACAGTCCAGGGCATTTGTAGTCTGAGCAGCCAGCTTCATCTTCTCGTCCAGGACAGTCGAACACGCCGTTACAGCGAAAAACCATGTCCAGGCAATAGCCATCCTCACTGCACTGAAAGAAACCCTGTGGACACGGGCCTTCGTGGCTCTCCACCTTGAGGACTCTTCTGTCTTTGCGTTCCTCGTGTTCACGCCAGA
>CM031615.1:49375770-49395770 GCA_018398815.1 Conus ventricosus | reverse complement strand
AGCTCATGATCAAAGAGAGACTGTAATCTTATATGACAAGGAACAAAAACAAACAAACAAAACAAAACAAAACAAAACATATATTGCTCTTCACTGTAATCGTTTGACATACGTCCTCTGCGTGATCTTTCCTGGAGGCCGTAGTCTGGGGTTTCAAGACGAGTCAGTTTAACATTACAGACCCGTATTATTGTGTAACAAGAAGACCTTTTGGATTGTTAGTTATGTAAATGATGCTGCTTCTTGGTGATAACTTTTGACCTGCTCTTCTGTTCACTTATATCTCACTTTCTGCCTGTACCCCAACTGCTCCACTCGTTCTAGACACGTGCAAGTACCGTTGACAGTTCTGCTGGAAACGAGGGATTACTTCTTCTTCTGCGTACGCAGGCTGATACTCCTGCGGACACTCCCTATATGGACAGGCAAGTATTAAACCCATCTACCCTACAAAAGGAGTGGAGTTTTGTGTGCATGACCGTTTTTTTTTTTATCCCGCCATTAAGACAGCCATACTCCATCTTCGGGGAATGTGCATGCTATGTGTAACGTGTCATCCATACCAACGGCCAAACTGGCCTTCTCTTCCGAAAGTTGGTGATGGGATTTTACGTGTGTGCAAGATGTTATGCGTGCGTTCACACACGGAACCTTAGTTTATAGTCTCATTCGAAGGACTGTATGGGAAATGGAGTCAGAACTAATGTTAACTTCGAGGGAAAAATCCCCCTGTACCGAAACGGCCCGGCGGAGATTCGAACCCGCAACCCTTGGATTACGATTCTGGCGCTCTACCAACTGAGCTATTCCGCTCCCTAAGGGATTACAACAAGCGGGTTTTACGCGCCTGCGAGAACAAACAAACAGGCCATCTTTTATCCATTTTTTTCAGTTCTTGTTTCCTATATTCTGGACAGCACGGTTTGGTTTCAGCTGCTGCTGTTTAATGAACAGATCTGCAAGAAAGAAATTGCGTTAGCATAGACCATAGAGCAAAATTAGTGATAAACTACAATGAATACTGCTTCAGTCACGTCATGATTGGGACACATATTTGTGCACACAGATCAGTATATCAAACTCGAATGTTGGCCTTTTGCAATCAGGGATATTTTTTTTCATGTTGGTATTTGACGTCTTCGTGCTTCTATGGCTCGCAAGGGTCAGATCCTTTCAGCTCAGGTTCAGCCCAGTTTCAGTTCAGTCAGCATTAGACTAGTAATTCAACCACACAAGAAGACACTGGTCGAACAAGCGTACAGACACTTTCAGCTCAGTCGGAAGTAGACTACTCATTCAAATGTACAAGGCTTTGATCCCACAAGTGTACAATTACTTTCAGGTCAGTCGGCAAGAGACTAGTAGGCTAATTCAAGCATGCAAGATATTGGTCTAAACAAGTGTACAGTTACAAGACATTAGTCCAACAATTGTACACTTAATTTCAGCTCAATCAGCAAGAGAGTTAAAATTCAACTGTACATGACATTGGTCGAACAAGTGTACAATTACTTTCAGCTCAGTCAGCACTAGACTAGTAATTCATCCATACAAGATATTGGTCCAGCAAGTATACAGCTAGTTTCGGCTCAGTCGCCAGTAAACAGATCAATCATGCATACAAGACATTGGTCCAACAAGTGTACATTTACTTTCATCTCAGTCAGCACGTAGGCTAATGATTAAACCACAGAAGACATTGATCCAGCAACTACACAAATACTTTCAACTTAATCAGCATTAGAACAGAACAGTTTGAAATGAGGCATTTCTCATGTACAGACAGGTTTGTTTTCATCTCTCTCTCTCTCTCTCTCTCTCTCTCTCTCTCTCTCTCTCTCTCTCTCTCTCTCTCTCTCTCTCTCTCTCTCTCTCTCACCACACACACATCATTGCCGTGTCTCCGTCGGCAAGTTGGCTGCCCTATGACAAGACAGAGGCCGGGACAGAGGATTCAACGACAGCCAAAACCAAACGGAAAAGCGTTCTTACATTTGTGGCTTACCAAGGTCGGCTCCCTTCAGCCCAATCATCAGTCGTGGATCGAGCCAAGCAGGCAAGGCTGTGGCCACGGCTGTCCATTCCTGTGGGGTGTTCAGACTGGCCAGGTAAGTGCCGTACTTCTCCCTGCAGTCCAGGTTAGCTTCTAGCCAGGAGATGGGGCCACCAGGGTTGACGTAGACATAGCACCTGGGTGCAGTGGAACAGTCGCAAGCTGAGGGCATGTCCTCTCTCTCTCTTTGTGTGTCTCTGTCTCTGTCTGTCTCTCTGAGTGCGCCACCCCCCCCCCCTCCCCTCCCCCACAGAGCAACACACACAGAGACACAGACAGATAGCCAGACAGACACGCAGCGAGGCACAGATGCACACACTTGTACGCAGGCACAGATACACACACTTGTACGCAAGCGCAAACACACACACACACACACACACACACACACACACACACACACCACACACACACACACACTCGCACGCACGCACACACACACACACACGCACGCACGCACGCACGCACGCACGCACGCACGCACGTACACACACACGCACACACACACACACTTCTTTTTTGTTTTGACAACAGTGTACCGGTGCTGTCTTTTGGAAAGATTTCTATAGATATAAGTGCGGGACCATGGAAGTCTGTTTTATTTGCTGCGTTAAATGCAGCTTCACTTCCTTATTTCAACATGATTGAAACTCATATAGTTTCATTTAGCTGTATTTGACTAGATGATAATAACATGCCTATGTTTTATATCTAGTGTTGATTTTATGCATCTGGTCCTCTGAGTGGTAGAAATCACATGAACAATTCTATTCCCACTGGAATGTAAGGTAATATACACTTTTTTTGGACAACATTCAACATGTTTTCAATTAGTTGATAGTGAACGATGACAGTTTGGAAGAAACTGTCCATTGTTGTAACCATAATATTGGCGAAAGAGTAACTGTAAATGTATGGCCTGTCTTTGATGATGTCATCTTCATGCACAAAGGTACCTGCAAAGGTCTTAGTCGTGCTCACTGCTATGGAAACCTTGGCCACGATTGCGCATGAATGCCAAGAAAATGCACATTTTACCACCCCCCCACTCCCCCCCCCCCCCCACACACACCCACCCACCCACACCCACACACACCCACACCCACACACACAAACACACGCACACAATAAGCTTGGTCTAAGGGCAATGTTCATTTATACTCTTAACCTGGCGTAAATAATATTAGAAATGATTTGCATGTACCAGTGCTGTCTCTCGTCTGCCAGTCTATCTCTCTGATCATGTTTACCCTGGTGACAAAACATTTAAGGTAAGCATTCTTTTGAAAGTCAGCCACATGCCTTCACAATGATATTTGATGCGTTACGAAGTTTCAGCTCTTTATTATTGAAGTTCTTTAGGATCGTAAGTAAAGGTGCATCTAGTACGCTTTGAATGTGTCTTTGTGTGCTGTCTGCATGCAGAATAATGATCGAGCACCTGTTGTTTTTATTTAAGTTCTGTCAATATCAATTCTGTTACGATTTGTTCCAAATATTCTAAACAAACATGATGTAAATATCTTGATAGATATGAAGCGAATGAATATTCCAAAGCAATAATAGCAATAAAAAGTACGAAAACAACAAAACCTTCAGCAACCAGCAAAATCAATACATGCAGCCAGTATTGCTGCTGTCACGTCTACTTCTACTGTTGCTGCTATTGCTGCTACTGCTATGACCGCTCTTACTGTTCTTGCTGCTGCTGTTACTGCTGTTGTTCCTCCTCCTACTCCTACAACTACTAGTACTTCTACTACTACTACTACTACTACTACTGCTGCTGCTGCTGCTGCTAATGCTGCTGCTATTGCTACTGCTGCTGGTGCTGATACTACTACTGCTGCTGCTGCTACAGATAGTCAATTTCCACCATCCCGATTATCAACATCTTCATCAAGCACACCGAATGTCATATTTTTAATGCTGCTGCTGCTGCTGCTGCTCCTCTTCCTCCTCTCCTCCTCCTCCTCCTCCTCCTCCTCTCCTCCTCCTCTACTACTACTACTATCGATACTGCTACTACTGCAGCCGCAACTACTACTACTACCACTTCGATGCTGCTGCTGCTGACGATGATCATGACGATAATGATCATCATCATCATCTCAATTGTTATTGCTATAATCATCATCATCGTTATTGAGATTGATGTTACTATTGTTATCATTAACATTACTTTCCATCAGCTTCAATCTGCCCTGGCTGACAGTGTCCGGTGTAGGGACAGTCCACCTCATCCTCTGCCTGCAGACACTCTGTGTCATGGTTACACTGAAAGTGTCTCTGGAATTCAGGCCAGTTGGGCACAGAGCAGTTCCACAGACCGCCCGGCAACTGGCGAGGAAAGGGGGATGATTTCTGAAACAGGAACGTGCCGTTTATTTATTAGGAAGTAGTCAAATGATATGATAATGATAAAACTGGTCATGATGATGAATGATGTGATGATGCTGACGATTTGTTAATACACTGACCAAAAACTTATCATAAACCTGATCTTCTCATTAAGTTTCGTTTGATATGACATCATGTTGTGAAAGGACAGAAAACAAAACTACTACTACTACTACTACTACTACATACTACTACTACCACTACTACTACTACTACTACTACTACTGCCACAACCACCACCACCACCATTACTACTACTACTGCGTCATAACCCTTACCTGTTTGTCAGGCGCTGGATACATACATTACCTGCGCTACTACTCTCTCTCTCTCTCTCTGTGTGTGTGTGTGTGTGTGTGTGTGTGTGTGTGTGTGTTGTGTGTGTGTGTGTGTGTGTGTGTGTGCGTGCGTGGTGTGTGTGTGTGTGTGTGTGTGTGTGGTGTGTGTGTTGTGTGTGTGTGGTGTGTGTGTGTGTGTGTGTTGTGTGTGTGTGTGTGCGTGTGTGTGTTGTGGTGTGTGCGTGTGTGTGTGTGTGTGTGCTTTTGCACATGTTTCTTTTTTCCCTTCAGCCTGTTGCCTCGATCCCCTGTCTTCTAAATTACTACGAGTATTCCCCACGTCACCTCCACAGGAAGACGCCATGAATCCACCCGATCTCAAACACGCAGATCAAAGTTTGACCTCAAATCAAAAGAGAACCGATCACGCTATATCCATGAGAGGGAACAAATGTATACTCTCCCTCTGTACCACCGTTATAGAATCCAGTCAAGACGTAACTGTATTCAACGTAAATTCCCAAAATTACGTAAGTTTCATGTTCCGAAAAGCGAAAATATCTTTCTTCATCCATGCGATCGTTCTTGGCATCATACATATGGTTGAACATAAATTGATTTGCTGCTTGCTTCTGCTGTTCTAGCATTGAGATACTCAATGATCATAAAAAGAAACCGTTCATCTTTTCAAAGTTATTGTAGCAAAGCGTCTTCCAGTAGTAAAATACCGTGTTTACTCATAGTCGTATCGTATAAACGGAGTCCTGAACAACGACATGGCAAGCGATGAAGATGACATGTTCTGCACCAAATACGCTTTTAGTAACTTTAATTCGAGTCGTATTATCAAACACAGTCCTTATTTCTTTCACATTCTTTTCCAGTCGCTTTCTCAGTAATAACACACCTCAATGAAAACAAAAACAGCTGGTGCATGAAACTTCACATAATCCGTTCATACATGACTCAACTCTGATGAAGAATCAATAAAAGCTTCTGTGAGAGGAACAAAATCAAATGTAGTTACTATACTTCATGACGTAAATGGCTTCCTGTAATTTGCTATGCAGTTTGCAACATTGTAGTCCGTGAAATTCCATTGCTTTGGATGGTCGAGCCTGTCCCCCTATCGTTTTGTATTAATGACCCGAACGAGGGCGCTGGGCTCTTGTTAGAATTACCGCATGTCCCCCTACGCCGTGTGGAGTCTGCTGAAAACTTGTGGGACAGATTACTGTTGGCGTGCTTGCTCTTTTGGCCTTCTTGACGCAAACCCACTTCGTGCAACACGTGTCACGCTGACGGCTTGTGTCACGAAGCGGATAATCTCCCCTGGCTCTCGCTGATCCTTAATATTCACCGACAGCATTGGAGGTCAAGCTGTACGGCACCCTGGAGGAGCTGCCTTCATCCAGGATACTGGGCTGGACATCTAAAGAGAGGCGAACGAGGAGGAAGAAGAAGAATCCCTACCACTGTTGCGACGAAGCTGTCACTGTCACGGCGGCTTGCTGTTCCTGGATAGCACGTGCGCGGCTCTCACTGCCCTGTATGCTCTGGCTTTGAGGTGCTCTCCAGGTGAAGCGTTTTCCGCCTAATACCGAAAGCAAACGCACTCATCCCACCAGGTATACTGGGATGTTATGATCATATGTAGCGTCAGGGTTTCCTTTAGGCTTTCATCAGCAGTGCGGTTGTCCCCCTTTTTGCTACTTACTGCCTGCGAATAAGTCCTAGGGCTAGGGGGCTGGCTACTGAATGACCCGTCATACAATCAGCATTCTTACCCTCTTTCTTGGCAGTAGTTATGAACTAGTCTGCGTCCGGGACAGGTCATCAGCCAACCACATTCCTTTTTCGAGCAATCGGTGTCACAGCTCTCTGTAATCCATGGCATTCAGTATCTCCATCTATTGAACTTCGTCACCATTTGGTCTGATTTGGCCTTGCCGTGCACAGCCCGTCCCGTGTGCTCGTGCAGTGTCACTATCGGACCATCGTTTGGGACGAGAGAGAGAGAGAGAGAGAGAGAGAGAGGAGAGAGAGAGAGAGAGAGAAGTACCCTTGTGCGTGTGTGTTAGAGAGAGACAGAGAGAGAGAGAGAGAGAGAGAGAGAGAGAGAGAGAGAGCACCCTTGTGTGTGTGTGTTAGAGAGAGAGAGAGAGAGTACCCTTGTGTGTGTTAGAGAGAGAGAGAGAGAAAGAGAGAAAGAGAGAGAGAGAGAGAGAGAGAGAGAGAGAGAGCAAGAGCACCCTTGTGTGTGTGTGTGTGTGTGTGTGTGTGTGTGTGTGTGTGTGTGTGTGTGTGTGTGTGTGTGTTGTTAGAGAGAGACAGAGAGGGGGAGGAGAGAACGAACAACCTTGTGTGTGTGTGTGTGTGTGTGTGTGTGTGGGTGTGTGTGTGTGTGTAGAGAGAGAGAGAGAGAGAAGAGAGAGAGAGAGAGAGAGAGAGAGAGAGAGAGAGAGAGAGAGAGAGAGTAAAACCTTGTGAAAAGAGAATCTGAACTGGAAGCCGCGCAGGGCATGTGTCTGGCCGTCCTCGTTGTGCACTGTCCAGACGATATGAGCCACGTGATGCTGAAGAAGACCCACGCGCGTTAAACTTTCCACGCAGATCGTGACAAACGGCACGGCTGAACTTGTCACTTCACTGCAGAACACACACACACACACACGCACACGCACACGCGCGCGCGCGCGTGCGCGCAACACACACACACACGCGCACACACGCACACACACACACACACACACACACACCACACACACACACACACACACACACACACACACACACACACCACGCACACACACACACACACACACACACACACACACACACACACACACAAATGCGCGCCTCCAGGAATAGAGAACGATAGTGAGACACTCGGGGCTTGGGCAGAGCGTCGGCTTCATGGTTATGTAAAACATCTTCAAGTCTTGCCCATGACAACGTCTTCCCAGACCTGATCTTTTCAGTTACTAATTCAACCGGGTGGCAGCAGACACTGTGGACTGTGTCTGAGGACTTAGCTGATGCGGCGTGGTGTATATGGTGTATCTGCACACATGTAAGCCTCCCTGCTGAAAATGTAGCCCTAAACTAAAAAAACAAAAACAAAAACAAAAACTGCGGTCTGTCGTCGTCAGATAGTTTCTCTCGCTGGGCTGACTGAACGGATGGTTTCTGCTTCTCAGAGATTTAGAATGACGGTCTTGTCAAGATAGCATTGTTGTGTCCAATATTGGTCGAGGAAGCCTTCAAGAAATGCGTTCAGATGACGCCTTTGGGGATTTCTTTGAAGACACCAAAACCAAAGAAAGCAATCGATGGGATGCTAAGGAACACCTTGTCCTTATGGAGCACTTTTACCTTAACAGGGAACTGATGTCTGAAAGATCATTATCATAATTTGGTCACTACTACTGGCATCAGTACTTTATAAAAAAAAACAACTGCACTACGCCGTTGGAAATCTCCCAACACGCTCTCTTCGGGACACCTTAAGTTTCCCAGGATGAGACCACCTTTCTTTCAAGCAGTGCCAGGAAGATAGCCAGATCTCTGAAATTCCAGAAGCCATTGTAACAACAGCTGTCACATTCACGTCTCCTTGTTCCAGCCTCATCTGGCAATACTACTGACTGCCATTGACAAAGCTGCTGAAGATCCCGTCAGTAGTCCGACGAATTACTCTGAAATTGTCAAGACGATGCTCAGTAAGATTGAAATTTGTTTTAAATGGCATGTCACCACACTCGTGACAATTTAAACAGCACAGTGCACTTTTTCGGCGCTAAAACGCATTAAAACATGTCTTGTGTTATTATACTATGCCGCGCATCTTGCATGTGTGTTCAGACAGAGTTCAGAAGAGTTCACTGAGCGATATAGCTGAATAGTTTGTGAGGCGAGGGAGACACTATTTTGGCTCAATGAAGAGAAAACAAATGCGCATTGAAAAATATTTTAGCGTTAAAATGATCAAATGAACATCCCCCGACCACGTCTCAGTTGTTCAATAGATTGTGCCACCGTCTGACTGAAACACCTGTTTGACAGCCCGAACATGACGAAGTCAGAAGACTACTGCAGAACAAGGCCTGTTCCATATGACCAATACTTTAGCGCATTTCACATCAGACCGGGAGACCATAACATGACCACTCCCCTCCACCCCCCTCTCCCCCAACTCTGCCTCTAAGACGGTTTTTGGAAACTCCGCTCCACCGTAGCACCATACCTACAAAATGTTAACGTGAACAGGGAGCAACACGTGTCTTCAGAAAACTCGTTTGTTTAAAATCCTTGTATGTACTTTGCGAATACGCCAAATTGATTCTGGTAAATTAGTACAGTAGTTTCACTCTTTGTTTTGTTTTTGGATTAGATTTGCTTATTTTTTTCATTAGATTGAATAGGCTTCGTGTCACACCACAACATGCATAAGCATTTCCCCCCACATCAAACCGAATTTTATATTGAAAAAAACAACAACACTATTTTATGTGGTGCAAGCAGGAGATGGTTTTTAAGTCTTGGCTACCTTCTGACAAACGGACATGACAAGGTTTAGCTACTAAAAACAGTGTCAGGGCAAGAAGAAACGTAGTACTCTGAATTTCATGTACTAAAAACAGTGTCAGGGCAAGAAGAAACGTAGTACTCTACATCTCATGTACTAAAAAACGGTGTCAGGGCAAGAAGAAACGCAGTACTCTACATCTCATGTACTAAAAACAGTGTCAGGGCAAGAAGAAGCCCAGTACTCTACATCTCATGTACTAAAAACGATGTCAGGGCAAGAAGAAACGCGCAGTACTCTACATCTCATGTACTAAAAACAGTGTCAGGGCAAGAAGAAGCCCAGTACTCTACATCTCGTGTACTAAAAACGGTGTCAGGGCAAGAAGAAACGCAGTACTCTACATCTCATGTACTAAAAACGATGTCAGGGCAAGAAGAAGCCCAGTACTCTACATCTCATGCTTCCCGTTATTTGGCCGATAGAAAGGATCTGAAATTCGATCTAAATTTTTTAAATTGCTTTTTCTTCAGGGGAGGGGGACGGATGGTAGTCCCACCCCACCCTCCACTAAACACCCTCTTGACCAGCCGAGCCTAGAAGCTGAACGCCTTTTTGACCCCTGTTTGTCACCCCCCACCCAACCCCCTCTCTCACCAACACCCTTCTCCTTCACCTCCACCCGTAAAATCTTTTTATGCCACTGCTCAATTACAAGAAAAGAAATCATTAAAAGAAAGACTATTATCACATTACGTATTTTTCAGATTCTTTAAGATTATACTTTGTCTTTGGGACGCCCTAACGCTGAAATGCGTTGTGTATTATACACACTTGATTGCCTTGAAAAGCTTATAGTGAATGTGCCCATACAAGGTGACAAGGTCATGTCTATTTACCGCGTGGTTTCCATACATCATCTGCATGTATATTTAAAGATGTCTTGAGGTGTTGTTTGTGTCTACTTGATACAATTCTAGTATCAGCAAAACAGCAATAATATGATATACCACTACATTGATAAAAACAGCTTTGTTACAAGAGATGTTATTCCGTGTTCAGAGTGTACAACTGATTTGAACCATGACGCTAAGGTAAATGTGATCCATATGCTTCAAAAAATAAAAATCGAGATCATTTTAAGAAATGGTAAAAAAAAAAAAAAAAAAAAAAAAGCAAACAAACAAAAAAAAAAAACGGTACATCCAGAGCCACAGTTATCGTTCTAACTAGACAACATCTCTCTCTCTCTCTCTCTGTATGCCTCTCTCTCTCTCTCTCTCTCTCTCTCTCTCTCTCTCTCTCTCTCTCTCTCTCTCTCTCTCTCTCTCTCTCTAGCAAGATTCTCAAACAAGATCGTATCGAGTCACATTACATGTAAAGTTCAACACGCTGAAACTGACAAACGAGATCATCCTGCAAATGTGACGTGGAAAATGACAACATGATCTTTTGGGCCTGTCACGGTAACACTTTGATTCCACTTGGCTCTCTGTGGGTATGCTGCCCAGTGTTCAAATCCTTTTGTTTGGACAAATCCTGAAACACACACACACACACACACACACACACACACACACACACACACACACACAACACACACACACACCACACCATCACACACGACACACACACACACACACACACACACACACACACACACACACACACACACACCACACACCGAGAATCTGTTTATTTTCTAATATCACACACACAGAGACACAGACAGACAGAAAGATAAGACAGACAGACAGACAGACAGACAGACAGCCCCACACACAGACACACACACACACACACACACACACACACACACACACACACACACACACACACACACACACACGTTGTGTGTGTGTGTGTGTGTGTGTGTGTGTGTGTGGTGTGTGTGTGTGTGTGTGTGTGCGTGCGTGTGTGTGTGTGTGTGTGTGTGTGTGTGTGTGTGTGTGTGTGTGTGTGTGTGTGTGTGTGTGTGTGTGTGTGTGTGTGTGTGTGTGAATGCGCATGCACACCTGGGTGGCGGCAGTGGTGTTTTGGATATTATGATTATGTTTTATTTCGTGACAATGTAGATGGGGTGAGAATAAACAGGCGGAGGGATGGGGAAATGGGCGAGTGTGTGTATGTAGAGAGATGGATGGAGGAGAGGCTGGGGAAAGAAAAAAGGGGATGAAGAGCTGGAATGATTGAATCAAAAAACAGGAAACAAACAAACAAACAAAAAAACAAACAAACAGGCCAATTGTGGACATTCACTCCGTCGCACCTTGGCACCACAATTCCTGTCGGAACTCAATTCCCACAACTGACATTTGGTGAGGGAAGATTAAAATAAACTAAACGGTATCTGGATGTACCAGAGGGTTATTCATGACGAAAGAGAGTGAAAAGAGGCGTCGGCCACGTCAGGTTTCCCTATGCTTACCTCCCAGATTGCCGTTGACACCATACTGAAAAACGTTCTCTGAATTTTCTCCTTCATGGAAAAGAATCTCGGATATCGATACATTTTTGTTGGCAGAGTTCATCATCATTGGTCTGCTTTGGTGATCACCCACGCTGGGCTGCATAACATTATCAGTGCCACCCTCGTCATCAGCCGATGTTTTGACGACAAATTCAACACTCTCTGCTGAATCACTTCCACGTTTTAGAACACCAATAGAAATGTCAACGTCGTCTTTAAGTTTCTTTGGTTCTGTGTATGTCTCAGCAAGCCCCAAGCACAAACTAGAAAGCAACATGAGCGCACGATGCCACGTATGAATAGTAGGATTAATGTCAGCGCCTTTGACACAACGTTTGTGCAAAATTATGGTATTCAGACAACAAAAATGACCCATTCTGTTCTTACGTCCACCGGCAATTCTCATAGGTGTCAAAAGTTAAAGTCGAGGACATACGTCATTCAGATACGGATCTCTTTGCAATTTATTAAAACGTTTCTGCAAACAGAAAACTAAAGGTTTGTCCAGGGTTTCAAGATAGTTGCTGATATTTGTGTAATTTGATAGATAGTTCTTCATGTTTTGGCCACTGTCCCTCATGAAGGGGGCTGCAAGTTATTCAAAATCATCCTAGTCTCCAAGCAACTGTACCCACGCATCACTAACACTCTTTGGGAAAACTATTTTATGACAGATGAAGTGTGTGTGTGTGGTGTGTGTGTGTGTGTGTGTGTGTGTGTGTGTGTGTGTGTGTGTGTGTGTGTGTGTGTGTGTGTGTTCATTCTTCGTTTTAGTTGTTTTGAATGTTGTTTGATTTGCCCGAAGAAGACAAAATCCTTGCCTGAAAAAGACTAAAGAGGTCGAAACGAGTCGTGTTTTGACTTGTAATTTGTTGTGTCTTGTAATTTCTTAGTCTCTTTCGTTCGGCAGAACAGAAAGGTTTGTCACTGCAGTCATTTTGAAACTTTCTGCTGAGTAACCAAAGCATAGTCAGAAACATCAGCTCTGCCAAGGGCCATGTAGTCTGTAAACTAGGCTTTCCTCTGACGATCTAATAGTTACAGTCACCAACTACTCGACCAAACAGTAGTAATAATATTGGATGAATAGGTAGTGGGGTAAAAACGTAAAAGTAATGTTGTCCAACCCGGTTAGACTAAATGTGCGTGTTTCTTAAAAGGAGTTATAAAAACACTTGTGTGTGTACGCGCGCGCGCGCGCGCGCGCGGTGTGTGTGTGTGTGTGTGTGTGTGTGGGTGTGTGTGTGTGTGTGTGAGAGAGAGAGAGAGAGAGAGAGAGAGAGAGAGAGAGAGAGAGAGAGAGAGAGAGAGAGATGTATGTGAGTCTTTCTGTGGGTACTTGCGTGTGTGTGTGTGTGTGTGTGTGTGTGTGTGTGTGTGTGTGTGTGTGTGTGTGTGTGTGTGTGTGTGTGTGTGTGTGTGTGTGTGTGTGTGCGTGCGTGTGCGTTTGCGTGTGGTGTGTCAGAGAGAGAGAGAGAGAGAGGAGAGAGAGAGAGAGAGAGAGAGAGAGAGAGAGAGAGAGAGAAGAGACAGGACAGACAGACAGACAGACAGACAGACAGACAGACAGACAGAGGT
Organism: Conus ventricosus; assembly: GCA_018398815.1. Classification (NCBI taxonomy): domain Eukaryota; kingdom Metazoa; phylum Mollusca; class Gastropoda; order Neogastropoda; family Conidae; genus Conus; species Conus ventricosus. The sequence continues at coordinate 49,382,463 of CM031615.1, read as the reverse complement.
GTGTGTGTGTGTGTGTGTGTGTGTGTGTGTGAAATCTCTGCTTTATAATGCTGCATCCCTGCTGTGGCTGTATGTAGGATTGTTACATTTAATGGATTACGAAAAAAGAGGCATAACCGCGAATTTTACAACAGACAATATTCTTTAAATATCATCATATATTTATCTATCTGTCCGTCTGTCTATCTATCTTTCTATCTATCTATCTATCTATCTATCTATCTATCTATCTATTCTATCTATCTATCTATCTATCTATCTATCTATCTATCTATCTAAGGAGAGAGAGAGAGAGAGAGAGAGAGAGAGAGAGAGAGAGAGAGAGAGAGAGAGAGAGAAGAGAGAGAGAGAGAAGAGAGAGAGAGAGTAGCGTACACCCTATCTTTCCCTCTCTCTCCTCTCTCTCTCTCTCTCTCTCTCTCTCCTCTCTCTCTCTCTCTCTCTCTCCTCTCCTCTCTGTCTGTTTGTCTGCCTGTCTGGCTATCTACCTATTTCTCGAGAGTTGCGTACGACCTTTCTCTCTCTCTCTCTCGATTGAGAGAGAGAGAGAGAGAGAGAGAGAGAGAAGAGGAGAGAGAGAGAGAGAGAGAGAGAGAGAGAGAGAGAGAGGAGAGAGAGGATGTCATTGTATGCGTTTCGTTAATGTTGAAACAACCTGTGGGATCAAAGCAATAGACGATATATCGAGTATAGCAGTACAATGCGTTCCTTTGTCTCTCGGTGTCCTTTGTCTTTTAACTTTTTGTTAAATTTCATTCTCTCTCTCTCTCTCTCTCTCTCTCTCTCTCTCTCTTCTCTCTCTCTCTCCTCTCTCTCTCTGTTTTCACTGCATTTAAATGCCCTTTAGTGAGGCGCTATGGAACACTGTTAATGCATATGAAGAGAGAAAGTCGTGTTTAAAGCCGTTTCAGTCTTATTTCGAGTACTTTTGTCTTTGTCAACGACTGATTCTGAAGTCCCGACACTGTGTTAGACGCGTCATGTTCTGGTGATACGGCTTCCATACAGATCAATACGTAACAGTTTTAACAGTCAGTTGTATCTCAACGAACGCTGTATCATGTTTTCATCCTGAAGATTTGAAATGTAGTGTGGAAAAAATGTATACCGTTATGTATGGAAAGTCAGCCCAGAAAATCAGAAAAAATAAATAAACACGAATAGACATTAAAAATACTTTTAAAAAGACACCGTTAAACAGCTAAAAAAAAAGACAGATACACAGTATTGAACCCGCCCGTACTGATCAGTAAGCAGAAATGTCATTATTGCGCAATAAAACAGCGCTAACCGCATAATGACAATAAGATTTCAATATGTGCGTCGGTCTACCAAATACCCGGCAAATACCAAATTCCTCATGAAAATGTTCTCCTGACTGAAATTACCAAAAAGAAATACCATCTCATAAAATTCTCTCTCTCACTAAAAGTATCGCTATTCTCTTCCATCGTGTTCACCTTTTACAAGTAAAATAGGACACCAAGGAATGAACCTAGCTTATTACAGCAGGGGGAAATTCTTATGTTACATTATGTCGGAAATGGCATCATTTGTTATGAGCAGGGGAGGGAAGTGGGGGGGTGGGGGGGGGGGGGGGGGGGGGGAGGAGAGGGGGAGAAGGGGGCTGGGCAGTCCACACGACATCATTACTGATTATGGAAGACAATCAGCTGAAGAACAGTCCACCTCATTGCCACAATGTCGGGGTGGGGGTGCGGGTGGGGTAATGGGGGTGGGGGTGGGGGGTTTCTTTCTGGTATTTTAACGGAATGAATGATACGGTTCATTGAGACGCTGCTTTCAGAAACCTCTTCTCTCTCTCTCCTCTCTCTCTCTCTCTCTGTCACAGCACATACAGACACACACACACACACACACACACACACACGCGCGCGCGCGCGCGCGCGCGTACGCACCCCCTCCCCCCCCCCCACACACACACGTGTACACACACATACACAACATGAACATTTTACATTCACCAGAAACACAAGCCCATTTAAAACAAACTGAAGAAAACAGGTTTTTTGGTTTTGTTTGGTTCTTTACTTTCTCTCTCTCTCTCTCTCTCTCTCTCTCTCTCTCTCTCTCTCTCTCTCTCTCTCTCTCTCTCTCTCTCTCTCTCTCTCTCTGCTCTACACACACACACCACACACACACACACACACACACACACACACACACACACACACACACACACACACACACTCACTCACGCACACACACACACACACACTACACACACACACACACACACACTACTCACGCACACACACACACACACACACACACACACACACACACACACACACACACACACACACACACACACATTTTGCATTCACCAGAGATTTGGGCCCGTTTTAAAACACTGAGGAAAACAGGATTTTGGGTTTGCTTGCTTGTTTGTTTGTTTTCTTGTCACTCACGCTTTCGGCATTTGAACAAAGATAATTGATCCTCAGAGCAAGTGCTGTCGTCTTTTCCAATGGGCCAGCCCAGTACGAACACGACGTATTGGTTGTTTACCTCTCTGGTTGACTGTGTTTGTTTCTGACGAAAATACTGAAAACTCGATTGCTTCTTGGTCGTTCAGTTATGTCATATACGAACACGTGAAACGAGAGCCTGAAACTGGTTGGACGGCATTGTGATACTATAATGCTAAAGTATGTATCTGTTACCAAGTGATATGTTACATCTAAAGGCATATAATCCCCATAACGAAACGTTCCTCTTATATTATACTGAGTATTGATAATGACATCGCTGAAAAAAAATGCCTGTTGGTCGAAGGATTAACTCACTACTCTCTTGATCATTTTGTTCCAGTATAGGGTATTCCAAAGGGAGGTCTCTAAATATTTATCGAGACGTTTATAAAGGATGTCAACAGTGTTCACTGCGTTTTATACTGATCAGAGTGCTGCCAGGAAATATTTTGTGACCGGTACTGAAGTTAGGAAGATTTGTTTGACATTTTAAACGGCCTTTAGATTTTCATTTTCATTTTTGTTGTTGTTACAGTTGTAAAAGTGGAGTGTGTTTAAGAAACAGATGGTCGTCTTACATGCATTTGTAATTCTTATGCTTAAAGATCAAAAATGTATAAGGAAAGTCAGATTATGCTACCAGTCAGAGTGGATACTGGATGGAAAAAACACACACTGTCATATCTAAAACAAACAAACAAAAACGAGTTGTAACCCCCAACTGGTTAATCACATGACTATATTTCATCTACCCAAGGATGCTTTTCTTCTTCAGTTTACTGATTGTTCCAGTGCCGAAACTAGCTGGAAACACTGTGACCAAAAGCACAAAAAACTACACCCTTTTCTCTTTTTAGTAACAGATGCAAAGCATTCATGAGTATTGTGTATTCATATTTGTAAGAACGATTGCTTTGGTTTTTTCCTGGCCAAAAGTCTGTTGTTTAAGAAACCGGGCAGATGGCTGTGTGTATGGACATTTCTGAAGGCTTTTCTTTTCTAGTCAATTGTGTAAAACTGTTGAATGGACTCTCCTGTACAGACTAGTATTCGTAGGGAGACTGTGTTCCTGCCGAAATGACAGTGGTGTGTCCTGATGTTCCTATGAACATTTGACTTCACATCAGGATGGCGGTTGTCAGTTTGGCGGCGACAAGTGAAAACTTTCAACTAATACCAGTTTCTTCTCTTTTTGCTTTTTTAAAGCTAGCTATGTATGATGTCATTTAAAGGTTGATCTTCTGTGCTCCCTAAGTGCACTTTCGCCCACACACCCGATTCTTGCTTCGCCATAAATGAGCAAACTCAGGATTGCCCAGTAGCAGTCCCACCACGGGTTGTCCCAGGGAGAAACTGGTATCATGCCGCCATGAGCCCGCCTGTCAGAGGAGACATGTACCGCTGTCGAGTCACTTCCTTGTTGTCAGCCGTGTCTGTTCAATTCCAACATACGCAAAACACCACATCTTTAGTACCCACTGGTCACTGCAGTGCTTTGTCTTTAGTCCCCACTGGCCACTGCAGTGCTTTGTCTTTAGTCCCCACTGGCCACTGCAGTGCTTCGTCTTTAGTGCCCACTGGCCACTGCTGTGCTTTGTCTTTAGCCCCCACTGGCCACTGCAGTGCTTTGTCTTTAGTCCCCACTGGCCACTACAGTGCCTTGTCTTTAGTCCCACTGGCCACTACAGTGCTTTGTCTTTAGGTCCATGGCCATGCAGTACTTTGTCTTAGTCCCCACGGCACTGCAGTGCATTTGTGTCTTAGTCCCCACTGGCCACTGCAGTGCTTTGTCTTTAGTCCCCACTGGCCACTGCGAGACTTTGTCTTTAGTCCCCTGGCCACTGCAGTACTTGTCTTTAGTCCCACTGCCACTGCAGTGCTTGTTCGGAGTCAGCATGATGCGCGTCCTTCCAGAGGAGTGACAGTCTTCATGAAGTCTGACACGTCCACTTGGACACGCATCTAGGACAAGGACTCTGAGAGGGAAGCAGAATCGAGGTCACACGACAGCAAGGTAGGGAAGGTCAGCGACACCACGACAGCAAGGTAGGGAAGTCAGCGACACACGACAGCAAGGTAGGGAAGGTCAGCAACACCACACCAAGAGGGAAGGTCAGCGACACCACGACAGCAAGGTAGGGAAGGCCAGCGACACCACGACAGCAAAGTAGGGAAGGACAGGCACCACAACAGCAAGGTGGGAAGGTCGCGACACCACGACAGCAAAGTAGTGGAAGTCAGCGACACACGACAGCAAAGTAGGGAAGGTCAGCGACACCGACAGCAAGGTAGGGAAGGCCAGCGAACACACGACAGAGGTAGGGAAGCAGCGACACACGACAGCAAGTAGGGAAGGCCAGCGACTCACGACAGCAAGGCAGGGAAGGCCAGCGACACACGACAGCAAGCAGGAAGGCTCAGCGACACCACGACAGCAAGTGGAAGGCAGCGGAGGGAAGCAGATCGAGGTCACACGAGAGCAAGGTAAGGAAGGCAGCGGAGGGAAGCAGAATCGATGTCACACGAGAGCAAGGTTGGGAAGCCAGCGGAGGGAGCGAATCGATGTCACCACGAGAGCAAGTTGGAAGGCCAGCGGATCTAAGATTTCGTTTAAATAATTGTAAATGAGGACGGGCGTATCCAACTAGCTACAATGTTTGAATGACGGAATTAAAGTTTCGCGTTCGAGATGCTCGAGGTTTTCAGCCTTTGGCTTATCTGCGGGGTTTTAAAGGTTAGATTACGCTAACATTTCATTTCCGTGGATGAGACCACGCATCGATGAATGTCCTTGCGCTTCTGTTAACAGGTGTCAAGTCTAACATGAAATGACTTCTGCACATTTCAACAAGTCGCCATTGCTTTGTAAGAAAGTCTTGCAGCTGTTAGGGTAGTGCAACCATATGTTTTACCCTTGGTGATCTTTTGCTTCTGCTTAATGACCTGCTTAATGAAAATAAAACATCAAACAGCATTACACAATTTAAACTTAGTTTGGGTTTGGGTTTGGTTATGTTATATTGTTCCCAAGTCTTGCAAAAGAGCAAACTGACTTGGATGGTTTCATAGTACCCAAGTATTTCAGGGTATGCTTTTGCGTTCGGTTGCTAGGTTTCCTCGTCATTCTCTCTTCAGTGTACATTCTTTGCATTGCTCGTGTTGACCCAGTACGTCCTGTTATCTGTCGTTAGGGATGCTGATGTAAGTAATCCTCTCAAAGCCGTAGAGAAGATAGGCAGCAGCCTATTTGCTAGTAAAGACTTTGTTGCTCGGTTCAAAACCTATGGCAGCTGATGACAGATTTCATCGTTAAAAGGTCTGATAAGATCTCAAACGGCTTCGTCGTCCATCTTCAACATTTCAGTCTTTGTCTTTCAATTGTTTCTTGCTGTATGTGGGTATATCTTCTTGCCAAAATTCTGTCCTCTCCGGCTAATGTTGTTTTCAGTTGATGATTCTTCCACAGCTTTTGTTCTTAAAGTATTCATGTGGTCTTCAAAATCCCTCGATTTTGAACTAAAACTTATGGCGATCGTTCTTTTTTGTTTCAGGGTCCGGTTCTTGGAAAAAAACTTCCAATATCTTTGCGTAGTTCAAACTCTTGCCTTGCAAATCAAATTGGTTCTGTGACTAATGTGTCTTCCTTCAAGGCATCTCTTAAAACAACCCTCTTCACTTACCAATAGCAGTTCTTTCTTCCCCTTCCCCTGCCCATCAAATTGGTTCTGTGGCTAATGTGTGTGTGTGTGTGTGTGTGTGTGTGTGCGTGCGTGGCGTGCGTGCGTGCGTGCGTGCGTGCGTGCGTGCGTGCGTGCGTGCGTGCGTGCGTGCGTGCGTGCGCGCGCGTGCGCGCGCGCGTGTGTGTGTGTGTGTGTGTGTGTGTGTGTGTGTGTGTGTGTGTGTGTGTGTGTGTGTGTGTGTGTTTGGTGTGCTTATTTAATTATTTTCTATGTCAAGTAAGTTACACATTCTTGTTTGCTTTGAAATTCTAACGATCCATTTCACATTCTCCTCTTTTCTTTTCTTTTTTTTCTTTTCTCCCCCCCCCCCCCCCTTCTTTCTCAACACGACCATTGTATCTGTGAACGAAACCAAAGAATACAATCAAACAAGGATGACGGCATCGACAATGTCTGAGACCTCTTATGCTGTGGACATCTTTGGTTCAAACACAACAATTTCCCATGAGATTAGTCTT
>CM031615.1:49354529-49375670 GCA_018398815.1 Conus ventricosus | reverse complement strand
ACCCTGGAAAGAGAAATTGGGTAAATAATACGGGTTCACGATCACCAAATCTTATCTTGCACGTAGCCCCCATTTTAAAGTAACGATTACGTCAATTTTTGAGGTTTTGCGTGTTAATATTTGTTTAAAAACAGGGTTAATTTTAGCTAAAAGTAGCATGAGAAGACGGATTTGTTTGTGAAAAGGGGGTTTTCGTGCAAAATAAGATGCGTGAGCTTAAACCCGTATATTTACATTCTCTACGTGTGAGTGTGTGTGTGTGTGTGTGTGTGTGGTGTGGTGTGTGTGTGTGTGTGTGTGTGTGGTGTGTATGCGCGCATGCGCGGGGCGTGTGTGGGCGTGTATGTGGGTGTGCGTGCGTGCGTGCGTGCATCACTGTCACAAACAAGAGCTGCCTCCCCTACTTACCTCAAAGATTTTCTCCCCTGGTAGCGAGTGACGAGTTACGGGAAGCTGCACAAATGGCCAAATCTGCCGGTGGCTATTTTTGTTGGGGTTGAATTACATTTACAGGCTCATGTCGTGGGCCGATGTGGGGGGTTGGTGGGGGAGGGGGGGGGGGGCTTCGATGGACATGGATTGGTCGCAGCCATGACAACAGACAAGAGCATTTCTGACATCACATTTCAGCTGTGGACCTGTTGCAGCATTCTCTTTCTTTTGTTCGTTCCTGGTTACTGGTTACTTGTGTTGCTGACGAAACTGTTCTTGTTTATCTTTGGTGACTGTGGGTGACGGTTGGATTTCGAGCATGAGTCCAAGATGTTGACTGTTTATTTCTGGGTTATTGTTGGGTTATTACGCTGTTTGAAAGAAGTCCTGTTTGAACGATGTGAACGGTTGGAATCGTCTCCACCCTCTGCCTGTTGTGCAAGACCTGTAGCGGTGGAGAGCTTGACTGCTTCGCTCTTTATTGTTTATAATCACACCTCCCACACTCCACCCTTCCGCGTAAAGAGTAAACAACAAACAACAAACTCCCATTAAAAAAAAAAAAAAAAACCATGCCCATACGCCGAATATACAAAGACAAGCTTGGCACGTCCCCGTTATAGTGTGTATTTCGTGTCACCATCTGTCCTAGATGAGTGGGTACCACAAACAAACATCGTTGTTTCTGTGTGCCTGCGTTAGCATAGGGCGTATTCGCAAGCTTCGAACCGTTTTTTTTTTTTTCAGGGAAGATTCCTTGTTTGTTCCATGTGCGTCATGTCTATGTGCGCGCTAGTGAATGGCACCGCAAGCAGCAGTATTCGTTGTTGCTGTGTGCCTCTGTCCACCTGGGCATATGGAAAGCTGAAACTGGAGAATAGCTCAATTCGTCATCTTATTATTTGAATGCCCTATACTAACCTCCGCTTATAAGGAGAAAAATATTTTTATAAATAATTCGGAACATGTTGATAGTGGGGTAAATAACTCTTGCTTTTTTTATATTACTTTGTTTTTGCTCATTCCCCTTTTTGCAAAGCATTTTGAAAAAAGCCATTTGAGATATGTGTTTTTAATAGTGGGGGGGGGGGGGGGGGGGGGTTGTTTGTTTTTTTTTTTTTTTTTGGGGGTGGGGGGGGGGGGGGGAAGGTGCTGGTAGTACAAGGGAATGTACATTGCAGTTTAACGGTCGAAGATCATTGCGATGAAAAGACGTTAAATGAAACACTGAACTGAAACTTGTTTTCTTTCTTTTTTTCCTTTCGCTTGACTGTTTGTTTGTTGAGGGGGGTGTGGGTAGGTAGGTGGAGGAGGGGCCGGGGAAAAGGGGGTCTTTGTTTGTTTGTTGAGGGGGGTGTGGGTAGGTAGGTGGAGGAGGGGCCGGGAAAGGGGGTCTTTGTTTGTTTGTTGAGGGGGGTGTGGGTAGGTAGGTGGAGGAGGGGCCGGGAAAGGGGTCTTTGTTTGTTTGTTGAGGGGGGGTGTGGGTAGGTAGGTGGAGGAGGGGCCGGAAAGGGGTCTTTGTTTGTTTTTGAGGGTGTGGTGGGTAGGTAGGTGGAGGAGGGGCCGGAAAGGGGTCTTTGTTTGTTTGTTGAGGGGGGTGTGGGTAGGTAGGTGGAGGAGGGGCCGGGAAAGGGGTCTTTGTTTGTTTGTTGAGGGGGTGTGTGGTAGGTAGTGGAGGAGGGGCCGGGAAAGGGGTCTTTGTTTGTTTGTTGAGGGGGTGTGTGGGTAGGTAGGGGAGGAGGGCCGGGAAAGGGGTCTTTGTTGTTTGTTGAGGGGGGGGGGTGGGTAGGTAGGTGGGAGAGGGCCGGAAAGGGGTCTTTGTTTGTTTGTTGAGGGGGGGTGTGGGTAGGTAGGTGGAGGAGGGGCCGGGAAAGGGGTCTTTGTTTGTTTGTTGAGGGGGGTGGGTAGGTAGGTGGAGGAGGGCCGGGAAAGGGTCTTGTTTGTTTGTTGAGGGGGTGTGTGGGTAGGTATGTGGAGGAGGGGCCGGGAAAGGGGTCTTTGTTTGTTTGTTGAGGGGGGGTGTGGGTAGGTAGGTGGAGGAGGGGCCGGGAAAGGGGTCTTTGTTTGTTTTGAGGGGGTTGTGGTAGGTAGGTGGAGGAGGGGCCGGAAAGGGGTCTTTGTTTGCTTTCCGCGGGGTGTAGTGTGTGAACGTGGAATGGGTGAACCAGTTTGGAGTTGTAGCACGTAAATTGTTTCAACGTAGAAGTAAAAGGTACACCTTTCTTCTTGGTTATGTTCAGCCATCGAAACTGACCCGCTCACACGCACGTGCGTATGCACACACACACACACACACACACACAACACACACACACACACACACACACACACACACAACACACACACGCAGGCATATATATAATAAAAGAGAGAGAGAGAGAGAGAGAGAGAGAGAGAGAGAGAGAGAGAGAGAGAGGAGAAGAGAGAGAGAGAGAGTTTGAATCAAGTATAAAAGCACTGTGGTGTTCAACTTCATTGTGTGTGTGGGGTGTGTGTGTGTGTGTGTGTGTGTGTGTGTGTGTGTGTGTGTGTGTGTGTGTGTGTGTGTGTTGTTATTCTTTAGCAAAATTTTCGCTCTTCCGAGCCTCTTCAGGCTGGCACAGAGTAAATGAAACCCCACGCACAGTGATGTCTGTCTGCTCTCTTGCATGCACATTCTCTCTCTCTCTCTCTCTCTCTCTCTCTCTCTCTCTCTCTCTCTCTCCTCTCTCTCTCTCTCTCTCTCCTACACACACAAATTGGACGCGCACAGACATCGATCGTCTGGAGATATCATTATCCCTTTTCTGCAATATAATAAAAAGAATGTCTGTGACAGTATGACTATGTGCATGCTAACCATAAGCTCTTGTATTTATTCCAAAGAGGGGGCGTATTTCCATTACCGGTCAAACAGTGGCGTCGGAATGAAAGGGTGAGGAGGGGGGGGGGGGGTGAAGATGAAGAAAATGGGAACATGAAATTAAGAAAATATATAATAAATATGAAAACTCTTCACTAGCTGCATGAGGAAACCATCGGTAATTTATGTCAGTTAACGATAGATGGGAGGTGGTTCAATGGGGCTGAGGTGTGATCTCAATCTGGATTTTACTTCAAGAGCACGTTGTGCTTGGAAACACATAAAATCACCTGGGAAACAGCAGCGTGTGGGCGCAGTGTGACGACGACAACACAGTGGACCCTGCTGTAGACCTTCAGAAGGCGAGTGTCATTAAGCTTGAAGAAACGCTTCCTACAGGAAAGGAAGAATCACGGTAGCTAAGATTACCCAACGACGACCTGTTTGGACAGGACTGGAGGCCATGCCTAATTAGCAATGGACTGAATGCCTCTGGCAGGCGGCGTGGCATTGTTTGGACCATACACCGCTCACACTGAATGTCCTTTTGTCAAGTCTTTGTCTGTCTGTCTGTCTGTCTGTCTCTCTCTCTCTCTCTCTCTCTCTCTCTCTCTCTCATGTACACCCACCTACACACACACACACACACACACACACACACACACACACACACACCACACAACACATATATATATATATATATATATACATATATATATATATATTTATATATATATATATATATATATTATATATATATATATATATATAGCGTTACTTCCCTCAATCATTGACGTTTATAAACAACGTACATTGATTCTACACCATCAAATAACAATGTTAAATATTTTTTTTTTTTTAAAAGAATGGCACCCAATTCGTTGAGCCAATATGCAGATGCGTGTTACTATGTACTTGTAACACATGTGAGGGAGAGAGAGAGAGAGAGAGAGAGAGAGAGAGACAGACAGACAGACAGACAGACGGAGCAAGCAGCCGACTAAACCGAGTCCAAATAATCGATAGCTCACGCAGTTGAATACTTTTGAGAACACATTTAGGTTGAGGAATGATGCGGAGAAAACAGAGGGGGGGGGGGGGGGGGGGGGGGGGAGAGAGGGCAGCTTGGAGAGGGGTGCATGGAGGTGGGGTGAAGGGGGAGGAAAGGAGAGGGGGTGATGGCTGGGTTTCAAACGCCTCCAGAAAGATAGATAGACCTGATAAATTTGCCTTGCGGCTCTCGTTTGGACTTCCAGCTTACAAACCATTTCAGCTGGCCTCACGTGTTCCACATTGTGCTTCTCAGACCCCAAGTTTTCTTCCTCCTCCAGTCAATATGCGAACTCGAGACATCGGCACCCCTCCTCTTCCCCCCATCTACCCTTTCCCTCCCCCCCCCCCCCCCTCCTCCTCCCCCTCTCCTCACCGCCTCCTCATTCTCTACAGCTTTGCGCAAGAAGAGCTCGCGACTCCTCTGTTTCTCTTGTCTCTTCGCAGTAATCTTCGCGTCACAGAGTGTTATGTACTGTATCTACAGGCAAGTCCGTCGCTGTTTCAGTGTGCCTACGCGAAACTTGATGTCCCTTTCATACTAGATTCCACTTCGTTGCTAAGGTAACTGCTTACGTGTTCGCCTTTGTCTCCCTGCCTGCTCCCGTATCCCACTCCACCCCCACTCCTCCCCCCCCCTTTTTTTTTTCTTCTTCATTTTTTTTTTAATACTTTTCTTAAAATTCCGCCAACGTTTTTGCCACACAGGCAGAGATGGGTATATCTCGTTCGCTTTCTTTTTTTCGTTTTCCAACATTTTCTTTAAATTTCATTTGAAAAAGGGAGTAACACCTGCCCCCTCTCCCCTCCCCCCCTCCCGCTCTTAGATAGATAGATAGATAGATAGATAGATAGATAGATAGATAGATAGATAGATAGATAGATAGATAGATAGATAGATGGATGGATAGACAGACAGTCAGACAGATAGATAATCGGACAGACAGACAGATAGATGGACAGACAGATACGCAGGCTGGTCGTAAAGGATTTCCTGTTAGACCCACAGATGTTTAAAGTCCGCATTTGTTTTGTTTGAAGATGAAGTGAAGTTTGAACAGAAAGAAGAAGTTGAATCACATCTATGGTATTCAAACTTCGTCGATGCTTTTCATCTCTCTTTCATTTGTAAATCTTACTAGGTAAGTCGGGCTGACTGATTCGCCGAATCTGCAGCCTTCCTTCCGATTGGTGCCTGCTTTGAGCGTAATTCACCAGTCCATTCATCAACCGAGCTCATTTATTCCTAGACATCTCTCCCCCAGCCTCACTATGAATAGAAAATCATTCGTAGGTCAGGGAATCTGAAATGAAGCAGAAAACAGCAACAATATATAAATAAATTGCTTCGTTCGCCGCCGTCAGTCACTCCATTTTGAGAATATATATAAATAGCAAACAAGGAGGGTAACTCTCGCTCCCATGATGAAATAATCACAGGCCCCTAACTCCAAACAAATGCCGCTTACGGCACCAAGTCGCCTTGCCGAAAAGACCACACGGAGCACACAGAACAAACAAGGAGCCATCCACGTTCGTCTTCCATTTCTCTTTCATTTCAGGCACGCGCTCCCCTCCCCCACCCCTCGTCTATCATCATCATTCCACCTCCTATCCTTCCAGTTAGTATTAATGAATCCCTCACCTGCCCCCTTAAAGACGATCGAAGTCGATCAAACCCTAGACTTGAAATTTTTAACTATACCGATACATAACTCTCTCTCTCTCTCTCTCTCTCTCTCTCTCTCTCTCTCTCTCTCTGTGTGTGTGTGTGTGTGTGTGTGTGTGTGTGTGTGTGTGTGTGTGTGAGAGAGAGAGAGAGAGAGAGAGAGAGAGAGAGAGAGAGAGAGAGAGAGAGAGAATCTAGTCCATTCATTTAGAAGCTATTTCAAACTATAGAGGAAACGAAAACAAACGGCATATAAGCCTAGACTAAACCTTAGCCCACTTCATGTCTGCTATCTGTGAAATTATTCGAGTTTCTTATGTCTCATAACAATCTAACACTATTCACAACAAAGTGCACAAAAGTGATTTGTAAGGGAAAACAATAAAAAGAAGAAAAAAAAGATAACGTATGAAAACTGAAAAAGGGTGTTTGACGTCATAATGCCAGGACCGTAAACTCACAAGGTTGGGCCAAAGATTACGTCAAAGGGAACGGATACTACAAAATACGGACTGTATTGATGGACGAATTGCTCTGCAGCTCCAGCTTCGCGCTTCCAGGGAAAGAAACACCCCCAAAATAAGTTGATATTTGTCTTGCTTGTAGGTAAGGATACGATTTGGTTAATCAAAAGGATTTTGCAACTGTACCTAACTGAGTCGAGTCGACAAGCAGGCAGGCGAAAACACGATTGGAAAGGGGATGGGTGGGGATAACAGTGTGTGTGTGTGTGTGTGTGTGTGTGTGTGTGTGTGTGTGTGTGTGTGTGTGTACGTGCGCGCGCTCTATATATGTCCTTGTGTGTGTGGTGTGTGTGTGTGTGTGTGTGTGTGTGTGTGTGTGTGTGTGTGTGTGGTGTGTGTTGCGTGCGTGCGCGCGCGCGCGAACGTGTGTCTGTGTGTGTGTGTGTGTGTGTGTGTGTGTGTGTGTGTGTGTGTGTGTGTGTGTGTGTGACATCTATGTGCGAGAGTGTGTGTGTGTGTGTGTGTGACATCTATGTGCGAGAGTGTGTGTGTTCGTGTCTGCACGCTCGCGCGCGTGTGTGTGAGTGTATGAGTATGTGAGTTTGTACCCATTCCTATGTTGTGTTTGCGTGTGTGTGTGTGTGTGTGTGTGTGTGTGTGTGTGTGTGTGTGTGTGTGTGTGTGTGTGTGTTGTGTGTGTGTGTGTGTGTGTGTGTGTGCGTGCTTGCGTGTGTGTGAGAGAGAGAGAGAAAGAAAGACAGACAGACTGACAGACAAACAAACAGACAGACAGACAGACAGACAGACAGACGGAGAGTGCACAGATTACTTTCAGACCTCGTCTTTCGCCATCAGAGACCGTGCATGCACCACAATTCACAGCAGACTTGCTTTAAGGGGAGGGAGGAAAGGAGGTGGTGGGGTGGAGAGCGAGTTGCGGAATACAATAAAACCAGACGGCGACCGGCGTAGTCGTCTTTCGAAGATAATCATTAGTATCCTTGTTTGAAAATTTCCGTTTAGAAAAAGGATCTAGACGACTATTAAAAAAAAATTAAAAAAACAACAACAACAAACAAACAAAACAAAACAAAACAAAGCAAAAAACGTCCACAACCATTCTACACCCTCTCACGCCCCTCTCCACCCCAAGTATACCCCTACCCCTCCACCTACCTAACTACCTACCTACACACATACACGAACGCACTCACGCACGCGCGCGCGCATGCACGCACACACACACACACACACACACACACACACACACACACACAACCACACACACACACACACACACACATATATATATATATATATATAATATATATAGGAGAGAGAGAGGAGAGAGAGAGAGGAGAGGGGAGAGAGAGAGAGGAGAGAGAGAGAGAGAGATGTGTGTGGTGCGTGTGTATGTGCATGTGTGTGTGAGGGTGGGTGGGTATGGGTGGGAGGGTGTGGGTGTTTATATGTACAAACATGAGGGCGCGTGTTTTTGTGTTTGTGATCGTGTGTGTGTGAGAGATTGTGCGTTTGAATGCAGGTATGTGTGTTTATGTGTGCGCGCTCGCGTGCACAGATGTGTTCGTTATTTTAAGTCTTCATTGCTGTATATATGTAATATATAAGGCATTACGTTTTGAGCTGACACTAAATGTCCACTGAATTATTTCTGACAGTATTGTGTGCCAGGTACATCCTGAAAAATCGTTGATGTTTGTCTGCTCTGGAAGTCAGTCAACAATTGACTGCGTCGTTACGGTCAAAGAACTAAGTGTCTGTAGATTGTATGCACTCACGTTTGTCCTTGCACTCTTTCATGGAACATGCACAGATGGATCCACATCGGAGGAAGGAGCGGCTTCTGCTGCTCACTGCTGAACAACTTCCTCTCAGAAAGTTCAAGGCACTTTTTTTTTCCCCTTACATAGCTCCATCTACACTGCTGAGCTTAAGGCGTTGGGCTCTGGAACTTCAAATGGGTCTGTAGGTCGAAACGTGAAGATTTTCTCATTCTGTCTCATTCCCTAACCTCAAACACCTTCAACTTCAGATTTTTTTTTAAAAAGCAGTATTATGTCTTTGAAATCTGATGATTACAGATCTTTTTTTTTATTATTAAGAATGACGAAAGGGAAGCACTTTGATTTGATCTGGGGTGCAGCGATGCAAAACAAAGCTGGGCATCTCTTTGATGTCTTGCCAGGCCTCCGCTTCCTCGGCTTTTCCATCCAAGTATTCCTTGCCCCAGCTATGAGATCTGTGGCTGAAGTAGCCCCTCATGAACATACTGGAGTCGGCCATACTGATGGAGAGACAGAGGCTTGTCATTGATTGGGCAGTAGAAGCTGAGCAGTTGTAGTTTTGCTATGTTTTCCCTTTTCCCGTGTCCTGACCACAGCGTCGGAGGTTTTAGAAACGACAGTGATCTAAATTCCCCACATCCCCGAAAATGATCATTTTCAAGGACAAGCTATCCGGTGAAGAGCTGTTCACCGATGCCTACCAGATCCAAGAGGAGGATCGTTTCATCAAGTTCTGCGGAAAAGATGACTTCACAGAAGGACACCATTGATGACAAACTGATTGGTGGCAATGCCAGTGCTGAAACGGCAGATGAACAAGCGGAGGATTGTGAACAGTGTGGACTGGACTTGGTTTTGGCGGGTCATATGCACTGACTTCTATTGTCATCATCTGGTAATTGAAGGTTTCAGTGTGTGTATGTATGTGTCTTACAAGGCTGATGTTGGCGTTATTCCTGTAAGAGAGAGAGAGAGAGGAGAGAGAGAGAGAGAGACGAGAGAGAGAGAGAGACAGACAGACAGACAGACAGACAGACAGACAGACAAAATTTGTTTGCTACCTCTGTTAAAAGACAGCTGTAGTGTTGTAATTCAGGTGCCCTGGCCTTGACCCTGTCTTCTCTTCAAGTCAAGTCAAGTCAAGTCAAGTCAAAATTATCTTTACTGAAGGTTAAAGGGTAAGTTTTACAGCTTTTTTTTTTTCATCCTGCCCTCACAATAAAAAAAAGAATAAAAATCAATTACAATAATGAAGAAAGAGGAAACGCGAAGCGATTGCATACGTAGAAATCAGAAATATACAATGTAATGAAAACAATGAAACAATGAACAACCATTACTATCAATATTTTGACGGACAATAAACAACATCTCAGACTAGGCAATGAGCCTCTCTCTCTCTCTCCTCTCTCTCTCTCTCTCTCTCTCTCTCTCTCTTGGGTTGTCTACCTTGCAGAAGATACACAGAAGTCCAAATCAAGTTTTCCACACCTTCGTTTCAGCTTCACTTCTATCCTCCGTTCCCCCTCCACCCTTCAATGAATTCTGTCACCCAGCCAACTCCCCTTCTCTCCAAGCTCCCTCTCTTCCTCGAGCGCGCGCACGCACCCACGCACGAACGCACGCACGCACGCACGAACGCACGCACGCACGCACGCACGCACACACCACACACACACACACACACACACAGACACACACATACACACACACACTTTCTGAAGACAGATTAACTTTTAGATGTCCGGCAGATCACATTCACACACACAAACACACAGGCACGCGCGCGTGCGCGCGCGCACACACACTCTCACTCTCTCTCTCTCTCTCTTCTCAAACACACACACACACACACACACACACACACACACACACACACACACTGCACACACACACACCAACACTACATACATACATATACACTGAAGTATATCACATAATGGGAAAGACGTTTAAATTAAAAAAGACAACAACAAAACCACAACTGAAGTCAATTAACTTATGGTGACCTCTCCGTCACATACACTCACTCTCCGCGCGCGGGCAAGCACGCGCTCATGCACAGGCTCGCGCGCGCGCGCGTGCTCACACACACAACACACACACACACACTCACCACACACTCACACACACACACACACACACACACGCTCACTCCACACACACACACACCTCACTACACACACACACACACACACACAAACCACACACACACACACACACACACACTCACACACACACACACACACAGATATGATACCTGACCAATTAAGGGGGACTCCACTTCAGCGTTTATACGGATGATGTGGTTTAGAACATGGCACTCTAGTTCACTGCTATCTTCACCAGTGGAACACAACATGCACCAAAAGGCACCGGCGCACCTGCCACACCATGTACGGAGAGACAGACAGGACAGAATTGGAAGAGTGATGGAAGGGAAATAACAACGTGGTGAAACAATTCAAAGTTTAATGTGGAGTGCATACCCTTTCAAAATCTCTCTCTCTACTCTCTCTCTGCTCTCTCTCTCTTCTTCTCTCTCTGCTCTCTCTCTCTCTCTCTCTCTCTCTCATCACACAACACACACAACACACACACACACACACGTCAAGCACGCGGACGCAGCACGCTCGCATGACGCGCGCGCGCGCGCTCGCACACACACACACACCACACACACCACAAACTCACACAACACACACACCCACCCACACACGAACACACACACACACACACACCACACACACACACACACACACACACAACACACACACCACACAAACACACACACGAACACACACACGAACACACAACACACACACACACACACACACACTCACACTCACACACACACACACACACACACACAACACACACACTCACACACACACACACACACAGAGTCACCAGCTCTGACTTAATTATGAGTTTTTCGTATGCTTAGAGCGCACTCCATTGGGGAAGTATTTATAGGTTCCTTTTTCGTGTGTGGGGTGGGGATGGGGGACATTTGTGTGGGAAGGAAGATGGAATATTGTACAAAGCTCAAAAGTGACAAGGGCTGAGTAAAGGTTAAGTTCAATGTGCCTTGTGGTTGTTAATTGTTTTGTTAAAATCTTCAGCATTTTTCCCTTTCAAACTTATTTGAAAACTTTAAGTATTTTGTAAAGTTACCGACCCCCCCCCCCTATTAATCATATAAGCACTCATATAAGCACACACCATGTGCACACACACACACACATACTCAAACACGCTCGATATGTATAAACACTCACGAGCACAGCACATGACACATACGTGTGCGTGCACAAGCATAAGCATCGTACGCTCTTTCTTTCCCTATCTCCTCTCTTTCGGCACGATTTTATTTTCTTCTTTTTTATCGTCTAATATCACGTATTAGTGGGAAAGACGTTTAAAAGATACACACACACACCAACACACACCACACACACTCACTCACACACACACACCACACACACACACAACACACACACACACACACACACACACACAACACACACACAACCACACACACACGCGCGCGCGTTGCGCGCGCGTGTTCATTTGTGTCAGAATTTCTCTCATGATTTGTGTATGTCTGTATGTGCTTGCAAGTGACCGCTTATATGTGTTGCTGTGCGTCCCTCTTTAATTTTGGTGTCAGAGAAGCGGAAAAGGCCCACAAGCATTCATAAGACCATGAGCAAGTTTTTATCACAGCAGACTTGTTTACAATCGCTTCCTTTTAAATGAACAATTTGCAAGACTGATTCATGTATCTATCACACCAAAATTGTGAAGTTGTATGCATCATCGTGATTCAAATATTAAACAAACAAACCCAAACAAAAACAAGAAAAAGGGGCACGTGGATGTGGGCAGGCCCAGTCATAGCTGGAAGAAGGTTGGAGAGTATGGGGATTAGGGGGATGACGGAAAAGAATGAGAGCACGCAGTCTTTCTTGCTAGTTTATTTGATGTTTTCCATGCCAGATTTTTGTCCCGTTTGCTGTATTTCCAGGTCACTTCTTCAGTCTCAGGTTTCCTATGTCACCACACACACACACACACAACACCACACAAACACACACACACAACACACACACACACACACACACACACCACACACTACACACACTTATGCACGCACGCACGCACGCACGCACGCACGCAACACACACACAACACCACACACACACACACACACACACACACACATATAGATATTATATATACGCGCTCACAAATATAATAATAATATTAATAAAATAATAATGAATACTTTTATAGCGCTATTCTCGGCTAGAGGCATGCTCTAAGCGCTTTTACATCAACACTCGTTTAACATATGCATAATTCCACACACCACACACACACAACACACACACAACACACACACCACACACACACCACACATATCTATATTTATTTACTATACAGATTAAGGAAAAGTGCTGGAGACCATGCTGCCTACATTATGTCAAGGAACATATAAATGAAAAATTAGTATAAACAATCTTAAAATATATACAGACGGTTCTCTACTTGAAAACCAATTATGGTGCTGACATTCATTGTTCCATCATTTAAAATATAGATAAATCGTTATCTCATTGGGAAAAAATTACTCTGTATTCACCAGCAGAGCTAATTGCCATTTCATTATGGGCCTGAACTATCTTCTTAGTTTTCCATTTTCGATATTTAAAATATTATTTTGTGTCGATTCAAAATTGTCTTACAAGCTTTTAAATTTCTCATTACAAGAGTGAGAGGAGAAATGATTTCAGAGATATACCATATTCATTTTTTTTCTTTACGTGGTTCTTCTATTGGACTTTTGTTGGATTTCCATCACATTGTGGTTTAGCAGGCAAATGAAAGGGTTTGATCGGTTAGCCAAAAATAGTGCAGCGAAGGAAAAAGAGCTCTACAAAGTTAAGTTATTCCTTTATCCTTGTTGTGAAAATTACAAGCCCTTTTGGTAAAAGCATCATGGTGAATTCGGTGTTACGAAGACAAAAAGAGTGTCCAAAACATAATAATGGACAACAAGGGAAAATTCTTTTAAGGAGCTTGTATAATATAAAACGGGACCACAATCGCCTTTCAGGAAACGGATTTTGAAGGTTTGATCTTTAGACTCAGATAGACGCATCAAAACAAAATAATTGTAATGTATGTAATTTGCATTTGTGGCCAAAAATATTACACCTTTCCATGTCATCTTTCTTTGCAGAAATACTATAAAAATATTTACATACTTGGTTATTAAGTTTGCGACCCATTCAATCGCGAATTTTTGGGACATTTTTGGGAATCGAAAGCGGAAAGCTGATAGAAGTTGTTAGGGCCAAAATTTGTTAAGAGTCCAGTTGGACATTTACTTTGATTCTCTAGTTATTTGTTGGTTTTATTCTTTATTATTTTCAATGCTTAAAATGTTTTGTTTCTTTACAAATGTTTTCAGATATGAATCCAGGCCAAAGTAGTTTACGTTATGCCGGTTAGATTAGATGGGTTTTAAAGTGATGGTCACTTATTGTTATCTCATTAATTAAATAGACTCTGCATGCAAAGATTAGCATACTACACTACCCTCCACACTCCATCACACAGTAATGACATTTTGAAAACAATAGGACACATTTATGACCCCTCCCCCCCCCCCCCCCCCCCCCCCACTCTGCCACACACGCGCGCGCGCGCGGCGCGCGCGACATATACACACCACCGGCCCCTTTTACATGTTTTTTTGTTTTGTCTTTGTTTTGTGTTGCCTGTTCGTTTGTCTCTTGTCTTTGTCTAAGATCACTGTAAAAGTGGTAATAGGACCAGTAAATTAAAGAACGAACGAACACTCACACAATGGCACGCGCATGACACACGCACATACGGACAAAGGTACATACCACTCGCCACACACACACACACAACAACACGCCACACCACGCACGTACGCTCGCGTCGCACGCACGCATGCGCACAACACACATCCACGCATGCACACGCACGCACACACAAACGCCACATTTCGCACAAAAGTGTTCACACGCATACATAGACACACCCGCACGCACTCACGCGCGCTTGCGCTCACTCTCAATGCACACACATGCAAATTGCGCGTTCATCACGCACTCACACATCCACACTCAAAACACACGCGCACACACACACAAACGCGCGACGCACACACACACACCCACACACAACACACACACACCACACACTCACCACACCACCACCCACACACACAGAGGGGAACAGATGACAATTCTAGGAGAAACAACATCAACGTTGTTACTGCTGGAAGTGGATAGATAACTACACTCGTGCTCACTATCTTCAGTGATTACACTACCACACATACGCTAGCCTGATTTACTTGAATACGGAGGAGAAAGGAGAGAGAGGAGAGAGAGAGAAGAAGAGAGATGAGGCGAGGAGTGAGGAGATGACGAGAGGAGAGAGAGAGAGAAGAGAGAGGAGTGAGAGGTGATTGAGATTGAGGAGGGGTGGGGGGGTGGCGCGTGATTAAGGGAAATAACAACGATTGTCAAACAATTGTAGTCAACGTGGAGGCATTGCCCCTTTGATTATGAATATCGGAACCCCTCTTCCCCCCCCCCCCCCCCCCCCCCCCCCCCCCCCCCCCCCCCCCCCCCCCCCCCCCCCCCCCCCCCCCCCCCCCCCCCCCCCCCCCCCCCCCCCCATCCCCGCCCCCCCCCTCTCTCTCTCTCTCTCTCTCTCTCCTTGTAAGCAACTTCCAAAGTACACACTCTCACACCCACACACATCACACAACACTCTCACACGGATGAATGCACGCACGCACGCATGAACGCACGCCGCACCACTCACACACTACTACACACCTCGCACACACACTCGCACAACGCACGCACGACGACAAGCACGCACGCACACACGCATTTCAATACCACACACCACACACAATCACACTCACTACACTCTCCACTCTCACACAATCACACACACTCAATTCTGCCCAACTGGTGTACAAAACAAAACTGCTCAGAGTGACATAATGAGGGGGTTTGTCATTTGGTAATGAGAATGGAGTGAAACCTCTACCTGATAGTTGTCACTGTTTCAGCAGTTTAGACACCAAATCAGACATTATTCGTAAAGTCCTGTTCATATGGGACGGGTATAGTTGCCAAATTTGACTGGGGACTATTTCTCAAACATGTTCTTGTGTGTGTGTGTGTGTGTGTGTGTGTGTGTGTGTGTGTGTGTGTGTGTGTGTGTGTGTGTGTGTGTGTGTGTGTGTGTGTGATTGCGCATGAATGTTCTTACTTGTAATGGTTGATTTTTGTTTGTTTGTTTGTTTTGGAAAAGGATAAAATTTGAAGAAACAAAATGTGAAGTAAACTAGTGAAAAAACCTGCGTGCTCTTATTCTTGTCCGTCTTCCTGACCCCAATTCCTTCCCATAATGCCTGTCCACTCTGTGTGTGTGTGTGTGTGTGTGTGTGTGGTGTGTGTGTGTGTGTGTGTGTGTGTGTGTGTGTGTGTGTGTGTGTGTGTGTGTGTGTGTCTGTCTGTCTGTCTGTCTGTCTGTCTGTCTGTTTGCGCACGCGCACGTGCATGTATTCGTGCGTGCGGACATGGATATCATTCATAAGTTAATTTTTGTTTGGTTTTGTTTCGTTTTCTTTTTACTGTAACCAACCCCTTTCAATTCATGATTTTTGAGACATGTGGGGGGAAAGTCGATCTTACTTCCACATTGGACAATTTATGATTGATGCATAAATATCGACAAAACTACTGTATTAAGTTTAGCAATGATGTTGATGTGAAAATCATCCTTTCCTGAATACAGCTTACACGTGTGTCTGTGTACTGTGCTTAGGAGCAACATGGATTTCAAAACGGTGAAAAAAGCACGGGAGTTGGTGATAAAAGAGGAAGGAAAAAGAAGCAGAGAGAAGGATGGGGTGGTAGGTGAAAGAAGTGACGGGAGAAGGGGAAGAGGAGGGAGGTGGAGTGAAAAAGAGAAAGTAGGTGCCATAATGAACAACTAAATGAATGAATACATCGATGAAAATAATAACAAAAAGTCCCATTAAACTGGTTACATCAAATGGGGTGTTCGATTAAAAAATGATGATTGATAGAGTCTAGATGACAGTTTCGAACAGAAATTCGTAGTGACATTAAATGGGGCATTCTATTAAAAACTGGTGAAGGGGGAGGGGGGGGGGGGGGTCTTCATTACAGTTTCGAACAGAAATTTATAGTTTCATTAAATGGGGCGTTCTATTCAAAACTGGAGAGAGAAAAAAAACAAGAAAAAAAACTAATAATTGGGAGGGTCTAAATGACATTTCGAAAAGGAATAATCATTTTAAAACCTCAGAAATTAAATTGTATAGGCTACATACCACGACAAGGAATATGCACCAAAATGCCATGCAGTCATCAAAAGCATTTTGAGACATCCCTTATAAATCAACGTGAAACAGAGTAGATCAAACGAACAACATCCCAACCCAATCAATTCACATGGATTTTTTTTCAAGTAAAGATTTCCAACGATGATGTCATTCACAATCTAGGAACTCGTGAAAGATCGTATACTTGACGTCATTTTCAGGCCCAGGAACTCACTCGTCACACTACCTGCTCATTGCAATAGCTGGTGGCTTAAAACACAAATCCCCATTCCTGTCATTTCATTTCATTCTTCTGCTCGGAACCGCCTACCGTGTATCTTAATGGACATATGAGAAGAAGAAGAGAGAAAAAAAAGGAAAATCAGCTTTCAAGTACTTTCTTTTTAATCTGAGTAATGGGTCATAAGCGTGAGGAAAGCTTGCGACTATGAAATCTGTCCAGGATCTTTTTTTTATTATAGCTCTAGAGAGAATACAATGATCAGCTAGAAACTTTACAGCATGGTAGATCTCTTTATGTTGTACAAGCTATCCCTTTACAAAGTTGTTTGATTTTTTTAAATATATATATAATAGGAATTCAATATGATGACATAAAACTTGCATCTTTAAGTCCTCCGCAGTGGCTCATAATGAGTGTGTGTGTGTGTGTGTGTGTGTGTGTGTGTGTTCTTGGCACCTCGCAGGGCGCCGCGACAACGACGTTGAAGGATACGTTTATAAAGCATAATGCGAGGATAAGCAGGATGAATTCTTTAGTGCTGTTCATTTCATCTCAGAGAAGTTAAATTCATGAAAATGGCCAAAGCCAGAACGTCACCCTTAGCAACATGACAATAAGTTGGTCTATGCAGATGACCTTTATTTTAACTTTAAAACAGCTCACTCAGAAATAGGGAGAACAGACTAAAAGTAAACGAACTGTGGTGGGTAGAGGATTCTTGCAACAACCTCTTTTCCCTGGAGCGAAGCCGAAAGTAGTGGATTTTGCTGTATTACTGACAGCCCTTTTGAGCGAACGGACCATTTAACACGCGTGCTCCACAATACTGACAGAAATTTTCCGCTCGAAATTTTTACCAGAAAGTCAGCTGTGGTGTGCAAGATCTCTTGTGTTGTTAACTTGTTTCATGTAATAGGTGCACAGTCTTTTTTTGTTATCTGTAGTCATGTGCACGTGAATAGGCTCTCATTGCCATTCAGTTGGGTTTTTATTTTTTATCTGTGAATAGATTATCATCACATTGCTATCTATTATTATGTGCCAGTAAATAGGCTCTCATTTTTATATACTTGGGTTGTTGTTGTTTTTCTATTAATAGACTGTTATGATGTTGTAAAGTGAAAGATGGACTGAGGACAAAAATGAATGCACCATGTCACAAACAAAGGATTCAGTCGATGCTGTACAAAGGAAAACAACATGTCGCACAAAAAGACGAAGTTTGATGGGGGGGAGGGGAGGGGGGGGGACACGTGTTCATTGGATACAAACTTTTCTAGCGAAGGTGAAAATACTACAAATTAAAAGAGAGAGAGAGAGAGAGAGAGAGAGAGAGAGAGAGAGAGAGAGAGAGAAATGGGGGGGGGGGGGCAGTTTGCAAATACAGCTCTTTTTTTTAATAAAAAAAATTAAATAAACAATTTCTGGATAACGATCTATTTCTAGAAGCACTTTGCAGACACATCCTTTTCTGTCTTCAGTGATATTACCTTGATTATTAACGGCAGTGACAACTCGGGCCTACGTGTTCCGCAAGTTCTGGGGTCAAACTGTGCCCATGCACGTGTTTGTAGCTGTCCTCTTGTCACTGTTTCGTTTACATGTGAACACAGCGTGGATTGTTTTTGACTGATTAATGCAACCTCCAACCCCACACCTTGTTTACCCGAAGCCCGGATCAAAAACCTTGACGTATTCATTTTTCCGCCATTTTTTCTAAACAGGTGTGTGGCCGCCTGCTCTTCATTCTAGGAGTTCGGGAATCCTAGAACGGGGAAGTCCCTTCGAGGGTTGTAGCTGTAGGCCTATTCGACCCGACAGTTTGTGGAGTCGGAAATAATGGCATCGAAAGAACGAGAGACAGTTTGGGGTGCCTCAGCAAGACAACCGGCTCGAGTTAAACTGATGGGGAAAACAGGTGAGATCAATGTCAATATCCACAAAGTCACTGGAAATATTTCGGTGGGGAACACCAACACAGTGACACATTACCACCATAAGCCTAGGTGTACGATCATAGAAGGAAAGCAAACGTCATATAAAACGGGGAAACGGACTGACTCCGATTCCTCTGAATCAGACTCGAGCAGCTCGGACTCGGACTCGGAACGGTTCTTCGCATCGCAAGGTGTCGCGATGCCAACAAAACGGGAGTGGAAAGAAATGGCGAGAAACATGAAGCAGATGGCGATGAAAGCGAAACAAATGGCGGGTGTGAAGGATGGCAACCGAGCGCACA
Source organism: Conus ventricosus (assembly GCA_018398815.1). Lineage (NCBI taxonomy): Eukaryota > Metazoa > Mollusca > Gastropoda > Neogastropoda > Conidae > Conus > Conus ventricosus. The sequence goes on along the minus strand of CM031615.1, from coordinate 49,356,512 downwards.
CAGTGATAGTTGATGAGAACGGAACAGCGTCAGCCTTTGATAAAGATGGGAAACGAGTTCCACTTAAGTCACAAACTGTGTTTATGAACGGGTGGACGACCAGTAACAGTCGTGGTAGTGCTGCCACAAATGGGCGGCCAAACACTAACAACACCCATGCCACAAAGGGAAGGTCAGACAGAAACGCCCAGGGTAGTGCAACCCAACAAGCTGGACAGGGCAACTATGGGTCAAGGCCCAACTCGAACCCAGGAGCACCGGTCAGGCGCCCAGAAAACCACGGTGGTCAAGCATCTTGGTACCAGCAGGGAACAGCTGTGGATCCACCAACCACTTATGAAAAACAAACACAGATGTTTGAACAGATAATGACCAATCTTTCAAACAAGACTGTCGATGAGGCAATGGTTTTCAGGCTGTCTTCCAATTTAAGCAAGGGCTGGCGTCGAGTGTTCCGTCACTTGGGCATTTCGGATGCTGACATTGATGGGGCGTTTCAGGATTGTGGGCAGGTGCAGGAGACAGTGCACAGTTTGCTGGTACGATGGACACGTGGTGCTCACACTCCTGATGTGCGGACATTGGTTGAGGCGCTTGTTCGGGCTGAACAGTTGCATGTTATTCAGTTGTTGCACCCTTGACTTGTCTTTACTGTTGTACTTGGTAGATATTTGTTTTGTCTTTACTGTTAAACTTAGTGGAAAAGATATTCTATTATTCCGCCAGATTTATACTTAATAGAAAAAATAATGTATTATTCCTCCGGACAAAAGGGACAAACTTATTACAAGACAAAACATGACGCATTTTGGCCTTTTTTTTTGTCTTCTTCAGGCAAGAGAAACAACATTCAGGACAATGAAAATGAACAACAATCACATAATGTTCTCAAATTGGGCACAAAATGGATATGGAATGAAAATGTCCATTTTTGCGCTGAATTTGAAAAGAAGTGATTGCTCTTTCGTCGTTTTCATTGTCCTGAAAGTTACTTATCATACCTAAAGAAGGTGAAAGAGGTCAAAACGCATTGTCTTTGGCTCGTAATTTGTTTGTCTCTTTTGTCAGATGGCATAATAAAATTGTTTTTCCTTTTAAGTTTAACATCCATTTTGTGTCCAATTTGAGATGATAACTAATTGCTTATTCTTCAGTTTCATTGCCCTCAGTGTTGTTTATCTTGCTGAAAGAAAACCAAAGAGGTTGAAATGCATTGTGTTTTGTTTTGTAATTTGTTACTTCCTTTTGTCTGGCGGAGTAATATAATCTTTTTTCCTTTTTTAAGTTTAATGTCAATTTTGTATCCAATTTGAAACTAATATACTGTGATATGTTTCTCACATTACAGTCCGATATAACCAAGCTGTAGCAGAGGTGTATATCATAATATATGTACATGTGAACTTATTCAAATGTGTATGTGTGTGCGCATATGATTTTGTTTGTATGTGTGTGTTTGTGTGTGTGCATGATTTTTTTGTTGGATTTTGTGTGTGGCATATGTGTTTTGAAATTTGATGACAGTGTCTAATGATCATGCATGTATACATAACAGTGTTTCTATTTAATAAGCCCTGATGTGGCCCTTTGCGGTCGGCTGGGCTATAAGCAACATTATCTTATCTTATCTTCTATTTAATATACCCATCCAAGTCCGATTCTTACGCACTCTGTGCGTTTATTATCAATAACTGAACACTTTGTATACATGTATACAAAGTAGAGACTGGTGACTGTTGAATGCTTTTCTGTGGTGGTGTGTGTTTTTTAAATTTGGTGATAGTGTCTGATGATCATGCATACATGTGTATAATTAATAGAATAGTAATGTTAAATAAAAGGAAGAGATGGGAGTAAGTATCTTTTTTCCCCTTCATTTGAATTAATGTGTTTCAATCAATATTTCAAATGCACATACATATGTATATGTGTGGATGGGAATATAGGCTGGTGGATATGCCATGCTTTGTGAGTGTGTGTGTG
>CM031615.1:49347029-49349529 GCA_018398815.1 Conus ventricosus | reverse complement strand
GAGCTTGGCTACCTGTAGAACATGCTAGGTCTTCACAATAACAGTACTGTTTTTAGATTTTTTTCTTTTTTACAAACTGAACAACAAAAAATAACAGAAGGAAACAGACCCACCTCCATCACGCATACACGCACATGCACACACACACACACATGCGTGCGCGCACACACACACAAACACACAACCCTGTCCTCTCCCACCATATTTTTTTGCCATCATGCCAACCCTTATGCACCTGTATCGACATAGTGTAGAACATGCGACACAGTACTCTCTCTTTCTTTGTGTGTATGTGCGTGCGTGTGTGTGTGTTTGTGTGAGCACGTGTGTGTGAGTGTGTGCGTGTGTGTTCAAAAGGAAGGAGTAGCAACTGAAAAAGTGGTGTTGGAAGGTTTCAGTAAGCTGTGATGGCAACAAGATGTACACAGCCAAGACCAGCATGAACTGGTCTCATACTAAAACACCTGTGGCACACGGCACGCTCTGCAACTTCAAATCGGGGGACGCTTGCTGGTCCTGACTGCAACTGTCTCAGTCGGGGCCTGTAGGTAGGCTAGAGTCCTGCACATGTGTTAGCTCACTGAGAACAGGCATCGCTGAACATCACCCAAATGCCTCAGTAGCAGTGCTGTTGGCCTACTCTGATGGGCTGCCTTCTGACGACATGAGTGATAGCTCCCTGTAAAGTGCCGGTGCTGGGGGCTACAATATGAACACCTGGGGTGGGACAGCGTTTGGCAGGACTGGAATGAGTGGAGTAGTTGTGCCACTACAAACAAAAAGTGACGGAAAACCAACCCTCCCTAACCCCACTCCTCCACAAAGATTGAATTGTCAGACTTTGAAATGTTCTGGAAAGATCTTGCATTAAAACGTATTGTGATATCGTTCGTTTTGCATCTGACTTGTAGGGATATTGATTCTGCAATCTGTTCAGTGAACATCCGCATCAATGGCCGATTTTGAATTGAGCTGTAGTTCCTTCTTGTCGGCTGGGCTATAAGCAAAATGGTTTGATTTGATTTCTTCTTCCTTTTCTTCATCATCATCTTCTTCTTCTTTTGTGTAGGCAGCCAACGTCATAGGGCTGAAGAATCTGCACTGCTTAGATGTCCTGGGGCTTCCAAGGGGAGAAAAGTCTCAGTGATTAGCTGTGAGCCGATGTTGAGCTTTTGAGAAATAAGTTTAATCCCAAAGTGGGCGATCTTTAAAGAAAAAAAAAAGCAGCAAAGAAAATAAAAGAAGACTCTGGCGCCTGTGGCAAACGACAGCAAAGACATGTCGTTGAATGGTCGTAGTGATTTACCCGGGAAAGCTCGCACCTCACCGGGCTTCACAGTTTTCGGTTGGTGGCCAAGGTGTTTTACTGTGATTATAGCTTCATAATCACAACAGATTTCTGTGTGCGAAACTCAGTTTGTTGTTTTCTGAGATAGCTCATCAGCAGAAGGCACTATGCCACCTAGTATTAAGAAGAAGAAGAAGAAGAAGACTAAGAAGAAGTAGGAGGAGGAGGAGAAACTGTGAAGAAGAAGAAGTATGTCTGCATATGGTTTTCATTTTACTGTTACAGACTCTATAAAAGTTTTCCTACAGAAATGAATCAGGAACAACTATCTTCCTTGCTGCCACGGGTTGCTGACTCGCAGTGGGTCAGTGCACGCTGCAGACGGACCTCGATTTAGTCGAAAGACCAACCCTTGTATCACCGCTTCATCTAAGATCTAGCACAAAGGAGAAGCCGAGAAGGAAACCACTCCCGTGTCAGTGCGACGTGGTGATTGGTGCCAGCGGAATACTCTCGCCTCCCCACTGATGAGTGCTTTGTCGACTGCTGTGGCCACTTTGCCACAAACGTTGAAAGAGACCGTCGAACGGATGGGGCGGACGAAAACAACGAGTCTATCCCCGCTCCATAGTCCGTGTATTAACTAATTCTCTGAGTATTACGAGAGACAAGCCGACTACTGACTGAGGACAGAATCGATTGTGTTAGCCTGCTGAAGGACAATAGAATTGGTGAGATAATAGATGACGTGTATGAGCTTTTTCTGAAGGGTATAATGGTCGCAGTTATTCAACCATGGAAAGTAAAATGGATTATGTGTTTATCACCGACTAAAGTCTAATCTTTTAATACATTGTGACTAACAGGGAAAGTGAGCACCTCGGCGTGGAGGTAAAAATCATGACTTAAATTTTCTTCACAGTCATGAAAGTTGACATTCTGTGCAATATTAAGTTGTGTTCAGGTAAGATCTGCAGAGACTGTGTCGGCGTCATCCCTGGCAGCCTTCCAAGCCAGGATGGCACGCTTCCACTAACCCCTCCCCCAAGAAACCCCCGCCCCCCCTCCCCTATCATTGGTAACGGATTTGGCAATACCCTCGATCGGACTTTGAAAATTCTAACATGTGTTCACTCGGGCGGAACGGAAGCTTTTTCTCTACAATTAGTGCGGCTGATTCGTCTTACTGTAGATGTTGGCTGCCTAAACACA
>CM031615.1:49284529-49342029 GCA_018398815.1 Conus ventricosus | reverse complement strand
CTTCTGCGTACGCAGGCCGATATTCCTGCGGACATTCCCTATATGGACAGACAAGTATTAATCCCATCAACCCAACAAAAGGAGTGGAGTTTTGTGTGTATGACCGCTTTTTATCCCGCCATTAAGGCAGCCATACTCCATCTTCGGGGAAACATTTTTGCTTTCTATGTGACAATATTCTTCTCTTCTTGACCAAAAGAAACCAGCACCAGCGTACTGATGAATCTGCTGCATGAATTGAGGGGCTTTGTGTAAAAAAGAAGAAAAAAAATTATCTGGAGTGAAAAGTGCCACTGTATGTAACTCCCAATAGGTGTGATGCTTTTCAGCCCTGCTGGACTGCGGTCTAGTGCAGCCTGAAGCACACAGTAATGGGTGTCCAGGTGCGCAAGCTACAGCGCTCTTGTCTAAAGAGAGAGAAAGAAGAAAAAAAAAAAGAAGAAAATCAGCCTACCACAACTTCTAAGTTCTATCCTTTATGATAAAATTCACTGAAGGAACGCACCCGAGACACTCTCTTGATTCTGGCTCTTAATACTGCATGAGTGATAGTTTTTTGTGTGTTTTTTTTTATCAGGGATTTGTTCATGAATTGTGAGTAAGACATTGTGTTGTTGAGAGTGACAGTTTAGCAGTACCTCTGAATTCACAAATAGAAATGCAAGCGCGCGCACACACACACACACACACACACACACACACACACACACATACACACACACACACATACACACACACACACACATCCCACACAGACAGTGAAACACACAGGCATTCACAAACACACTGCATATGCGCATGTACACACACACACAAGCATGCACACACTTGTGCAAACACACACACACACACACACACACACACACACACACACACACACCCCACACACAGACACACACACATGCACACACACACACACACACACACACACACCACACACACACACACACACACACACACTTGCTCACTTACAGTTACACTGACATAACACACAGAAATAAAAATACCAGCACAAATGACATGTAATGATTCATGTACACAGTGAAAGATTTCCCTCTGTGTAACACTGACAGCAACCATCATGTTGATTATGGCTATTAGTACATGGATGACGATCAGGCATTTTGGCATACTACAGTTTTCCATGCCAAACCCTTACATTTAACCAGTGGCTGTGAATTAGCTCAGGCCAAGTATAAGAGTTTGAGTACAGACACATACACTCTCATCACACATACATACACACACACACACACACATATACACACTCAAAACACACACACACACACACACGCAGGCGCGCACGCACGCATGCACGCACGCACACAGACATACACAAACACATGTGCATGCACAAACACACACACACACACACACACACACACACACACACACACACACACACACACACACACACACACACACACATACGCACTGAGTTGGTGCACATGCTTGCACATGCGCACGTACACGCACGCATGCACCCATACACACACACACCAAGAGCTTGTATGCACATGCATGCGCACGCATGCGCACGCACACACACACACACACATACAACACACACACACACACACACACACACACACACACACCACACACACACACACACACACACACACACACACACAAGGCGACAAGTGTTAACAAAATACACATTGTGATGAAGTTATGCCAGTTGGTAGCCATGATCTCACTCTCATTGTCTCTTTTTTCAGAATTTAAGATATAATTAGTGTCTCCAGTTGCATTAAAATGGAAAGGTCCTACTCTTTTTTTTTCTTCAGAATTTAAGATATAATTAGTGTCTCCAGTTGCATTAAAATGGAAAGGTCCTACTCTTTTTCAGAATTTAAGATATAATTAGTGTCCCCAGTTGCATTAAAATGGAAAGGTCCTACTGATTCCCTCAGTAAAATTGTTAGAGTCTCTCTCTGACTTCGGGGAAGGTGCATGCTGTGTGTAACGTGTCATCCATACCAACGGCCAAACTGGCCTTGTCTTCCGAAAGTTGGTGATGGGATTTTACATGTGTGCAAGATGTTGTACTTGGTCTTTCCCATACAGACAGACCAAGAAACTATATAAAACATGCTTGGTTTTTGATTATGGTTGTGTGTGGTATCTTGGTACTGAGCAGGTGGCCTCACAGATGGACAGTCTAACTCTAAGAGGATCAGACTTTTAAAGAAACACTTAAAACGTACATTGGGGTCCCTTTGTGATTTTTATGTATTAAGGATGTGGTAGTGTGTGATGGGAAACACTGATACATGCAGTAGTTTTTTTAGATGACATACACTTTTATAAAGTTACAGCAGCATACCATGAGGAGAAACGTCCCAGTAAAGATCAGAAAGTGTCATGCTGGTAAGGAGGTTAGAAGACGAGGCCAAATTTTATTACAAGTTTTTTTAATTTCAGCCTTAGATGGCTTGTATTCTGAGATCAGTGTTCTGTGAGATCAAATGGGTAGACTGTAAATTTACTGTACAATGAAGTTTCATTCATTTTAAAATTGGTTATATGTGTCTGACTTCGCTGATTGTTACTGGTTTTTGTTTTGTTTGTTTTGGTTTTTTGTTTGTTTTGTTTTGTTTATTTTAACTCCTACTGCAGGTGTTTATTACTAAGGCTGGTTGATTAAGGATGATATAAAAGAAAAAAAATTAGTGCCATAATCAATATATCAGAATACTCATCAAGTGCGTGACACCATACATTCAGAATTAAACAACAAAGGAAAAACTATCAGAACCAATGTATCAGTAAACAAAACAACAAACAAACAAACCCCACAACAACAAAAAAACCCAGAAAAACAAACAACAAAAAGCAACATGAAGCAATCATGTAAAATATGAACTGAAATGAACACATCCTATGTTGCGGACGCTGCGAAAAGGAAGTGAAGAGTAGAGCCCTGTGATGTAGCCTCAAACCTGAAGGGAACTCCAGAGCACGTCGTCGTAACCATCCTCATCCTCTTTGATCATCATGAAATGAAAGTTTCAACTTCCTGTGGGTGGTGACCTCTGTTTTTACTCGGTTTCATGTCCGTGCCCTGGGTGACTTCAGGTCAAAGTCAGCAGTGCTGGAGAGGGCATGGGGACTGTTCTTGAATAAGTGTGGTGGCGGTCTCCGAAAGAGGACGGTCACTTGTGCTGACTCTGCCATTACATTACAGTGTCATCAGTAGGGGGGTTTGCAGGCGATTTACTGAGGACGTTAGATCAGATTCATGGACGGGCACCAGTGAACACTATCAAAATGACCTGATGACGGTGGTTAGGTCGCCTTTGGTGGGTTGCCATAAAGAGGCTTGGTGTTGATGGCTTCTTGTTGACTGCAAACTGCTGCTGGAACCTCAACAGGGTGAAAGAGGCTGAGCATCATGGAAATAGGCCACTGAGGGGCCATGACAGATAAGGCAGCAACACCCACCCACACCACCCCACCCCACCCCCTTTCCCCACCTCCCTCCTCACTTCCTTCCATTATTTCTTTCCACACAGACCTCAAAACCACCAAGTTCAGGCTATCACAAACAGGGTGTCAGTATCAAAAATCGACATATCAAGAATCGAACACTGCTGCTTTTCAATTCACATTAAGATCATGTGGCTTGTTATGTTTGATCTGATTTTCATTTTCTGAACATAGTATCTTGTGAGCTTTTGGTTTTTAACAATAATCAAACAGACAAACAACTCGTATCATGGAACATTGACAAGTTAATTGGCATCAATTAACAGTGAACTATTTCTGGCTGGCATTCAGAACATTAGTTAGATCAGTTTCATGAGCAGGTTTTTAAATGGTTCTTGTCCTTGTATTTTCTTTAAATATTTTCACTTTGTGGACAGTTTCATTGCTAAAATTTTCATTAAAAAAAAGAAAGAGAGAGAGAGAGACCCGATCAGGGTTGTTTAAACAAGAGCAAAGTTTGGCATTCTTCAAAAGACTGGCTGTATCAGCCATCCTGCACTTTTCTTTTTAACGTCTATAGAGATTTTTTTCATCTGTATTTTCTTTTCTTCATGAAAATGTTAACATCGCATAGATTTAGTCTCCTGAAGTCGTCGTACATCTTCATTCTAGGCCCTTTAGAAATCTTTGTGTTAATTTTTTGCTTTTAAAAACATTTTCAGAGCTCGGCAAAAGTTCAGTGATTGAGAGTTTGGTGGGTCGGGACTTCCTTCCCAGAGGCACAGGTATTGTGACGCGACGGCCCACTGTTCTGCAGCTCCTTCATGTCAGAGAGACGACAGGGAATTACGTCTTCAGCAAGATTGGAAGTGAGTTTACCTGGTATTCTGTGCAGCTGGGCTTCAGGGATTATGCTGATATCCCCTGATGTCATTCTGACTCTAGCTTTGCTTACTGTCTGAGGATCTGTGAATTAGAATGTTCACTGTGTTATTTTGATGTAGTTAAGATTTAGGCAGCTAACAAGGAAACTGAAGTTCCCATCACACACTTTAAAGCCAACACATTCATTTTGGGCAAGGACTGTCAAGTTTATTGTATAGTTTGTTCGTCTGCTTTTAGTTATGTTTCCCTCCGGGGGTTGCGACCTTGTCGTGGTCGGAGGGTTTGCGTGGTCCAGTGATCCCTTAGGCTCTGCTGGCGGGGGCATCAATTACTTGGAGATAGGCTGTTTTTTTCATACTGCTTCTAGGCCTGAGAGGTGCAGATGCTGTTTGGCCTAAGCGTAACGTGGTAAGGAGTTGATGCCCCTGGTAGGGCTTCCATGTCAGATAGGCTAAGGGTGAGGATCCTGACTAAGAGTAACCGCCTTTCTCCTTTTCTTGTTTTCTGCCTCCCTTATTTGGCCCTTTTCTATCTTCGTCTCCCCTTCAAGTCTTCTTTTCCACACTCCTTTTCTCTCTGTGGTCTCCTTAAGATCCGCCGCGTTTGCCGTGCGGTGCGACCTGTGTCGGAGGGGAATGAGATCCTGGTGATTGAGAGGGCCAGCGCTCTCAACACATCACTTTGGCTCGGACCTCTCCTAGACAGGGAGTACACTTTGGCCGGGTGTACTAATCGGCTCCCCTTCTTGGGGCTGGGTCAAAACAGGCATTTCTCCGGCTGGCCAAGGTAACCCCTGCAGTGCTCAGCTCTCTGTTCCGGGAGTTGAGCATGATCAGGGGGGATAGGGTTGGTAGGTTTTTGTCTGTTGTATGTTCTCCTGAAGCCTGGAAGGGGTCAAGATAGTGATTCTTGGCCCTGGCCCCTTAGTTGGACTCCAAGGTGGGTGGGTAAGGGAGAGATGAAATTTTTGCCTATAAATTATGACTTCCATTAAACATCATCCCCCCCAAAAAGAAAAGTTCCGTCATTTTCGCAAAGGTCGTCACAGGAGTCCGATGGAGACTCTGATTCTGAAAATGAAACAAGGCAGTTGTCAGGATTTTGGTCTTCTTGGTTGATCATGGAAAGTAAGGAGCAGGACAAACCTCTTTCTGCACTAAGCCCGTTTGCAATACAGAAGGGCTTCCAAGGTATTGCAGGAAACCCACAGTCCATAAAGCGACTCAGAAACGGCACCTTTCTCATCCAGTGTAAAAGTAAAAAACAATCAGTGCAGCTGCTGAAAGCTACAAAGCTTGTAGACCGAGAGATCCGGTTGACCCCCCATAAACAGCTGAATTCCTCTAAGGGAGTCATTCGATGCCCAGATCTTAGAGGAGTCTCAGAGGCAGAGATCAAAGACGGAAACTGGCATCCAGGGTGTGGACAGAGGTGCATAGGGTGACAGTGAAAAAAGGTGCAGAAAGAGTGGACACCAACACCCTCTTTACTGACATTCTGCAATCCTGTGCTGCCTCTGTCATCAAGGTAGGATATCTGAATGTCCGTATACAAATGTATGTTCCGTCTCCAATGCGTTGCTTCAAATGCCAGAAGTTTGGTCATGTCAGAGACCGCTGTTCTGGGCAGGAGGTGTGTGGGGTTTGTTGCAAGGCAACCCATGATGGGCCGTGTAAAGACCCGGCGCATTGTGCAAACTGCGGGTGGCGACCACCCTCCTCTTCACGCAATGCCCTGTCTGGAAACAAGAGTCAACCATCCAAAAGGTAAAAAACAGAAAAGAAGATCTCGTTTTTTGAAGCCCGCAGGCAAGTTGTTGGCAGTCAGACGCCAACAGCATCTTCATACGCTTCGGCGGTAAAAAAGTATCGACACGTTCAGTCTGCTGCCAGACTGACGATTTTACTTTCTCTAAAACTTTGCCAGGAAGACAGATAAGCTTTGGTGGAGCAGGTCACCACCTCCCACCCACAGTGAATGCCCTGGTGGAGGCAAAAAATCCGCCACCCCTCAGACTGCCCAGCAGTCTACAACATCTGCTGCTGGGCAGATTAAAAAACCAGCACCGCAACTCGAATTCCTCTGTCCAGTGCCCGTGCGGGCAAGGGAGTTCAACCCAGTGTGGAGATTGGTGGAGATGAGGAAGAAACCTCCACCATCTCCCAAATCCAGACTCCACCATCTCCAAACTCCAGGCCTTTGTCACCTGCGGGCAAGTCTGCCAGCAGGTCCAAAGACCACACAGTCCAGTGAAACTAACTAATAAATTCGCTCCATTAGATGCGGACGTTGAAGAGGAGATGACCTGATTTCTTTCCTTTTCGCCTCTGCACCATGAATAGTACAATATTCCATTGGAATATCCGTGGTCTAAATTCCAACTTCGAGGAGCTGCAGCTTCTGTGTCAGTCTCTAAACCTTCCGTCGTGGCTCTTCAAGAAACTCAAATTCAAAGCCAGAAGACCTTTACTTTTCGGCTTTAATATTCTTTCGAAACACTGCACAACCATCACGTTGGGACTGTCGGGCGGTGTGTTGCCCTTCTCCTACACAAAACTTTGTTGTATAGTCCTGTCATTCTGTCTACCTCCCTTCAGGCTGTAGCTGCGAGAGTCACTCTCCACAAGACTGTGACAATCTGTTCCTTTATCTCTCACCTTCTGTCCCGGTTTGTCGTCAGGACCTTGTCAGTCTGATAGAAGAACTTCCTCGACCTTTTTTGCTGTTGGGTGACTTTAACGGTCACAATCCTCTTTGGGGTAGTGCCGGTACGTCACCCAGAGGTCTGCTAATTGAGGATGTCCTTTCAGACTTGGATTTGTGTTGTCTGAATGACGGATCTGCAACTTATCTCCACTCTTCCTCAGGTTCACTTTCGTGTTTAGATTTGTCGGTTTGTGACCCCTCGCTGGTCTGGACTATGAGTGGTCTGTCCATGACGATCTGCACGGAAGTGACCATTTCCCTGTCCTTCTACAACCTGTAATAACTGACCACGTCTCTGTCTCTCAGCATTTAAATTATAAGAAGCAAACTGGGATCTATTTGCAGCCACTGTTTCTAAGGAGTTCCAGGACACTGATTTTTTTCAGAGTCCTGACCCAGCTGAATCACTGACTAACACTATGATTAAGTGTGCTAAGGCCTGTATTCCAGTGTCTTCCGATAAACTTCAAATGCCAAGAACACCCTGGTTCGATTCAGAATGCCAACAAATTTCCAAAGTTAGAAAACGGGCTCAGCGTCAGGTATACCAACGACCTTCGGGTCCCAACGCTCGAGCCCATCAGAAACTCCGTGCTAAATCAAGACACACTTTTAAAATCAGTAAACGTCGGTCCTGGAGAAGCTTCTGCTCCAGGCTGACATCAAAAACTTCCAAGAAAAAAGTGTGGAACATCATTAAGAAAATCAAAGGGAAGAACACCTGTCCCACTGTGAACCATCTCAAGTTTTCGGATTCTTTAATAAAGAGAAGAAAGCAGTTGCTAATCTGCTTGCTTCAACCATTGAAAAGAATTCCTCCTCTTCTAATAAATCAGCCACTTTTGTCAAAACAAGGCCCTAAAGAAAAATCGCCCTGCAACTTTTCATCCGACAACATGGAAGACTACAATCTTCCTTTCACATTAAACGAGCTGAAATCTGCCTTACTCTCTTGCAGCGATTCCTCTCCAGGTATAGATGACATTCATTATCAACTATTGAAACATCTTCCGCAAGAAGGTCTGAACATCCTGTTACAGGTATACAACCACGTGGGACTACAGGTTGCTTTCCACCCTCTTGGCGGAAAGCCTCATTATTCCCATCCCCAAACCTGGAAAAGATCTTTCTAATCATCCAACTACCGTCCCATAGCTTTGACCAGCTGTGTTTGTAAATTGATGGAAAAAATGGTCAATGCTAGGCTCATGTGGAAACTTGAAACCGATGGCCTTTTGGCGAAAGAACAGTGTGGTTTCCGCAAACATCGGACTGCCGTTGACCATTTGATTCGTCTAGAATCTACACTTCGGAACACTTTTTTGAACAGACAGCATGCAGTGGCAATTTTCTTCGACTTAGAGAAGGCCTACGATACAACCTGGAAGTCGGGGATACTTCATGATCTCCACGTCTGGGTTTTCGAGGTCATCTTCCGCTTTTTATTCAAAATTTTTTGGCAGAACGACAGTTTCAGGTCGGGTTGGCACCACTCTCTCTGATGTCCACGAGCAGGAGTTGGGTGTTCCACAGGGGAGCATACTGTCTCCTGCCTCTTTAGTATTAAAATCAACAACATTGTTCAGTCAGTTCAGCAGGGTTCAGATTGCTCATTGTTTGTGGATGATTTTGCTGTCTACGCAACTGGAAGCCTGTACCCGTGTGTCCAGCGCAGGCTCCAGCTTTGCGTAGATAAAATCCATCGGTGGGCGGATGAAAATGGTTTCACCTTTTCTCAACAAAGACGCAGTGTATTCACTTCCATAATTTCCGTCAGTTTTTTCCAGATTCTGAAATTCAAGTTGGGAAATTTCCCATTCCAGCTGTTAAAGAGGCCAAATTTCTGGGAGTTATTTTTGACCAGAAACTTAACTTTCTCAGCCATATTAAAAACCTCAAAACTGCTTGCCAGAAAGCACTGAATATTCTGCGGGTCGTAGCGCACACCGACTGGGGCACTGATAAGAAAACTTTGTTGCACCTCTACAGAGCCCTGGTCCGTTCAAAACTGGACTACGGTTGTGCTGTCTACGGCTCCGCAAGATCATCTTACCTCAAACTCTTGGACCCTATCCACCATCAAGGGCTTCGTCTCTGTCTTGGAGCGTTCCGCACCACCCCTGTGTACAGCTGTACGCGGAGGCGGGCGAACCTTCATTGTCCAACCGCAGGCTGAAACTGTCTTTAAATTATTATATCCGACTGTTCTCAGAACCGCAGAATCCTGCCTATGACTGTGTCTTTGACCCTCCGTTCCAAAGTAAGTTTGAAAACAACCCTAAATGTATTCCGCCGTTTGGTCTTCGTATGCAGCCTCACGTGCGGAATGCAGGTCTAAACCTGGGAGTAGTTTCCGATTTTTCCAAGTTTCCGGATCAACCTCCGTGGACCTTTTTCACACCAGAGATTCGTTTCGATCTTGCAGCTTTTCGCAAAGAGTCTACCAGCTCTTGGCATACAAGGCATTGTATGCTGACCTCTGTTCGAAATTCCCATCCTATCAAAAAGTTTTCACTGACGGTTCCAAGTCTGGGATGGAGTGGCCTGTGCAGCCTACTGCCCTGGGGCTCCTTCTCAGATACTGTTGGAACATATCCATTCCGATGCTTCGGTCTATTCTGCTGAACTTACTGCTCTGGTACTGGCTTTGAAGATAATCTCACATTCTTCAAAGAGGGACTTTCTGGTTCTGTCGGATTCGCTGTCAGCTTTGGAAGCCATAGCTGGCCGCAACCTTCAGCACCCAGAACTTTTGCATTTCTTTGAACTTTTTAGCAAGTTGAAAGCGGACGGTTACAACATTACTCTTGCTTGGGTTCCTGGTCATGTTGGCATTGGCGGGAACGAAATGGTTGATCGTTTAGCCAAGAACGCCACAAGAGAGAAACTGTCCAACATTTATATCCCTGTTCAGATGTGCAACCCAAAATTAACGATTATGTGAGAGACCTCTGGCAGGAGGATTGGAACACACAGACGAGTAACAAACTCTTTCAGATCCGTCCAAACCTTAAGGACTTCCTCCCATCCACGTCGGGAGGTCGTAAAGAGGAAACGGTTCTGTGCCGGCTGCACACCGGCCATTCGTATTTTACCCATGCTTACCTTTTAAAGAGTGAAGAAGCTCCGTGGTGCATTCCATGTCATGCGCCACTCACAATGAAACATGTTCTTTTAGAGTGTTGGGACTTGCACGATGTGAGACACAAACATTTTACAGCGGAGTCCATGAAGATCCTGTTCAGGGATGTCCCGCCTGATGTGATCCTTGAGTTTTTGAGAGAGATTAACATTTTTCATCTGATTTAAGATTTTACGGAAGAAAGATTTTTAACAAAGTTTCTGGTGCGTTTGTAGACAATGTCATTTAATGAGATGTATGAAAGTGTTTTTTTTTTTTTTTTTTTTTTTTAATTTTTTTTTTATATGACTGGTGAGTTGATTTTAACGTGGTGACAGCCCTGATGTGGCCCTTTGCGGTCGGCTGGGCTATAAGCAACATTATCTTATCTTATCTCTTTTAGTTATGTTTAAACTTGACCTCGTAAGATATAGACTTTATCATGTGTTTTCCACATGTCAGTTTTGTGTTATAATCTGAAGTTGTGTTTATTCTTGTTTTGTGATATAATCTGTATAGTTGTTTATACTATAGCTTCATTATCACAACAGATTTCTCGGTGTTGTTTTGGCTGTTCTGCAAGGAGAACACATGGCATTTGTATAATACCATCCACATCTTTTTTGTTAATCCTTTTTTCTGTATGTTGACAAAAAAAATTTTTTGTATGACTCCTTTTGTTGCTAGTGGGGTTCTTTTGTGCTCGAAGAACATGCCCCACACAAGAATTTGGTTCCTAATCTCATCTGAAAACTAGCCTTTCACTCGGGCCACATCAAGCCACATCAAGCGTGGTGGAGAGGTAAGAACCTGCTCTGCATGAGACTCGAGCTATTCATTGACCTGTGGGAGTGATCAGGCCTTTTTCCAAGGCGAGTGTCACCACCTTGTTATTAGCAGAATATAGTACAGTGGTTTGACCATTAAAGTTAACACACAAGACTGATAAATGGGTAATATGCGATCATACATTAACATTCCATTAGTAACAGATAATCGTAATTATGTGATATTCGGTTGATGACAGTAGTTCTCTGGGTCCCACTGAGACTTTTGAGTGTATCTTTTTGTCTGATTTCCAGTCAAATGGAAAATGGTATTAAATTTCTTTTACTGTGTTAACAGTCTGAATTAAAACAAGTAATGTCTGTGGGCTTGAAATAGGGCCAAAACAGTATTAGTGTGTCACCCACTGAAAGTGATGTGCTACCTGAGGAAAGCTGACATAGGTGTGGGTTGTAACAGCTGACCTGTTTGAGTTTCGTATCGCTGTATTCTTCTCTTTGTTGCTTCTGTGTCTGAATCGCTGAGCTCTCTTCCTGTCTGCATGTCAGTGTGTCTGTCTCAGTGTCTGCCATGAACAAATGATATCAGATATGGTAATTAATGGGTTGGTTTTTTTTTTGCCAGCCTTTCTTAATTTTCTCTTTTCATTGTGTGTGTGTGTGTGTGTGTGTGTGTGTGTGTGTGTGTGTGTGTGTGTGTGTGTGTGTGTGTGACACTGTGTGTGTGTCTTTTTGTGCATGTACATGCTTTATATTCACCTACTATCACCCAAACTGTCTTTTGTTGTTCCTCCATTGCTTTTTCAGAATAAAGCACTGGCACAGAACGTTTCATTATTAAAATGTTTATGGTAATATAATGCCCATTCTTTTCTCTTTTTCTCCACTCTTTTTGTTTGTTTGTTTGTTTGTTTTGTTTTTCTGTTTGCTGCCGGCATGTGTTGTGAACCTGTTTCACTAGAGATCATTTCAAGTCTGTTAATGTGATTCAGGCTAATGTGCTAAGTTAGCTGGCGACATATGTTCTGTGAACTGATGATACTGCGTCGCCAGAAATGATCACGGCTGAGGAGTGGGCCAAATTTCTGCACACCAAAGAGAAAATCTACACCGACTTTGACGAAGTGCGACAGGAGATAGAGCGTGAGACAGACCGCTTGTCAGGAACTAACAAGGTGAGTGGGATTCTCTGTGCTCATGAGTTGAAAGAATGCAGCTGGGTGTGTTTGCAAACTGTATGCATGTATACAGATGAAATGCTAAAGAGAAGATGAGTTTCATATGAGCAGTGATGGTCCTGCTCTACTGATCATAGAACCTCATTTGTTTAGTATGTTTGATGTTAACTAATGTAATATGATTCTAACTTAAAAAAAAAAAAAATTCTGCATTTTTGATCCAACCATGTAACATCGCCCATTCTGAATCTGTGGATACAGTATTGTGAGTTTCTGTATCAAAAGGCTTGCAGCCATGTATTGATTTAGAATTAGATACTTCATTTGCAAGCTGACAGTGGTGATGTATTTGAAATTCACTTGTAATTTATGTTGATGTGCAGCATGGACTTTAACATCACATGTCGCTGGAACATGAATTTAATGAAATAATAAACTATTACATGCACTTTGCACACACACACACACACACACACACACACACACACACACACACACACACACACACACACACACACACTTATAATAACAATGAAATAAAACTCTAAGCAAAAATACTTGGTGTCTTTGGTATAAACATCACATCCTATAACAAGTTGAAAAAAGAAATTTCTTCAGTTGAATGATTTCTGCGTTGTACACAGGTTGAAAGCTTGAAAAGTGGTTAGAAAAGGAAAGATGTGGTTATCTGCCTCAAGCCACACACACACAACCTATACTTAAAGGACGTGCTTCTGTCTCCTAGGGCATTTGCCCCGATCCAATCAGCATCAAGGTCTTCTCTCCACGGGTGGTGAACCTGACGTTGATCGACTTACCGGGCCTGACCAAAGTGCCCGTGGGTGACCAGCCCCCGGACATAGAGCTACAGATTCGGGACCTGTGCTACAGCTACATCAACAACCCCAACTCCGTCATTCTGGCAGTGACTGCCGCCAACACAGACTTTGCTACATCAGAAGCCCTGAAGCTGGCTCGAGATGTAGATCCCGATGGTGAGGAGGGAGTGTGGGTTTGGGGATGAGTTTTGAGTTTCTGTGTGCTCCGGAAGAGATTTTTTTTTCTTCTCTCCTTGCATGTATTGTGAGGTGTTGGTACCAGTGATGCTTCTGTCCTTGCAGTCGTTCAGAGGTAAATGTTTTTTTGGATTATTTTTCGTGGACATCAGCATGTTTATCCATCCTTGAATATCCATAGGAAGTGCTCATAAAGGAAAGAAACAACCCCGAAGTGATGTCTGATGTAATATCAGACTGGAAATCTTTTTGCCAAACAGGAAGGTAAATGATTTAAAGTACAGGCATGCGCCTCTTATGAGATTGATAGTAAAGTCATGCACCTGTTTTGAAAAAAAAAATTGTAAATAGATACTTACCTTTTTTTTCTTCCAGAAGTCGATTTAGTCACTAGGGTCAGTTGTATTTTGTTTTCCTAGTTTCACCTCTTTTTCTTGGGATGTGTATGCTCATTTTGCTGTAATTATTAAAGCAAGTAATTTTACAAATTACAGTTTTATTTGAAAGAAATCAGTTGTACACAAGACATAAACGTGACATTTGTGTATATTTGTGGTGATCACATCAGCTTGTGAATGTGTAAACTAGCATATACATGAGTGGTGTATTTCTGTTTCATTGTTTATGTATAGGTTTAATTTTAGCATATGTATAGGTTTAATTTTGGCATATGCATAAAATTTTGTTAGAAGGCATCAGTTTACTAAAATAGCTGTTGTTTGTGACAGGTGTTCTGTCGTTTGTGTGTTTTGCAGGTCGAAGGTCACTTGCTGTGATCACGAAGTTAGATCTGATGGATGCTGGTACCGATGCCATGGAGGTGTTGTGTGGTCGCATCATCCCCGTGAAGCTAGGCATCATAGGGGTCGTCAATCGCAGCCAGGCAGACATCAACGATAAAAAGGTTCGCTTTCCCCTCTGTCTTCACTAGCTGCCATTGCTCTACTCACAGTCTTCCTTGTTCCATACACACACACACACACATACACACACACACACACACACACACACACACACACACACACACACACACACACATACACACACACATACACACACACACACACACACACACACACACACACACACACACACTCACACACACACTCACACACACACACACACACTCACGCACGCACGCACGCACGCACGCACGCACGCACGCACGCACGCACACACACACACACACACACACACACACACACACACACAGAGATGCATGCGTGCATGCGCATGAGTGCACACACACACACACACACACACACACACACACACACACACACGCACACACACACGCTTCCCTTTTCCCTCTACGCTCTTCTCTCCCTTTTCTACCTTCTGAACTAATTCTCCCAGTCCTCAATTTCATGGAAAGTCCTGAACTTCAAAATATCATTCAAAACAAAAGTGGGTTTGGGGGATGATTTTGAAAAAGGATGGCATATAAAAAATGTTGCTGAAAACAAAATGGATGTTCTGCGAGTGCTAATAAGACAGTGCGGCATACGAGACATTTTGTATGATCAGTTCAAGCATAGACATGTTGTAAGCGAGTTCTTCCTGATCAGTTCAAGTATGTTTTTAATGGAAAGCCATATTTTTGTCTGTGTCTCCTGGCTTTGGAATATTGACTCCCAAAGTGGTGACAATGATGGGTTTTTCTTGTTTCAGCCAGTTTCCATGATTCATGCTGTACTGCTGCTTCTTCGCTACACCCCTTTCCTCACCTTGCCCTCCTTCCCGTATTTCCCCCCACCCCCCACCACAAACTGCTGCTCACTTTTGGGGATTCAAGAATAGCCAAGTCTGGCAATGATAATTTGAGAATCAGTTTAAAATATTGTTGGGCCAGAAGAATTCAACCTTTTTCTTGAAACATCTTCTTTTGGGGATTGATAGAAGGTTGCCATTGATTCAGTTCCAGCAATAAGTCGCACAACCTGGTTGGTGAAACCTGGCTATGTAGCTCATTGCACACTGTATAAACATATTGCTGATTGGTTGCCTTTGTATGGAAAAGTCATCAGAGGTTTGTTTTTAGCGACCAACCTCGTATTCATTTGAAGATCTCAAACCACAGATTCATAGGAAAGGTCATTTCTGATCTATAGAAAAGCCGAGTAAACTAAAGATTCCCTGTGTTGACTGAACAAAGATAGCAGCATTAATTCAAGATATGGAAACAGTGGGTTCAGAATGGGTTTTTAGCTTGAATGTCGTTTTGGATTTTTTTTTTTTTTTTTTTTCAACCCATAGCAGCTCCAGCCTGGAGATGAAATTCTTCTTCTTCTTCTTCAGCATTCCAGCATCTGGAAGCGTGTGAACTCGTTTTACCCTGTTGGGATACTCACACTATACTCGAGAGTATAGTCAGTTCGCTCCGACTTAGTTGAGTGCAGAAATTTGTGGGAAGAGGTTGTGGAAGAAAATAGATAAAACATATGGTAGACAGAAAGGACAGTAGACGACAGTACAGCAAAGGAGGAGAGAGAGTTACTGAGAGTGAAAGGAAAAGGGAACATTACTAGTACAGAATGTCCAGAAGGAGGGGGAACTATTTGTACATAAGACCACCCCGGTATCCCCACGGGGAAGGAGTTGAAATGTAAGGACAGATGGGAAGACAGGAACCATGCAGTGGTGGATGCTGTTTGAAATTATTTCAAAGTTCAGTGGTTCAGAAATCTTGTTCAAGTTTCTTCACCAACACAGCAGATATCTGCACCATTATAGCTTCAAGTGTGACTTCACAGTCTTTGGTATCAGTGTGTGTGTGTGTGTTTGTGTGTGTGTGTGTGTGTGTGCGTGTGTGTGTGTTGTGTGTGTGTGTGTGTGTGTGTGTGTGTGTGTGTGTGTGTGTGTGTTCGTGGATGCAGGCATTCAGTATTTTTGAAAATTTTTAGTTATGCATGATCTGTTTGTTTGCATATAACTTTCTGTATCTTGTTAACATCATCTGTTTTATGTCCTTCGAACAGGAAATGTCGGATGCACTCAAAGATGAGGCTTCGTTTCTGCAGAAGAAATACCCTTCCATCGCTAGCAGAAATGGCACAGCCTACCTGGCAAAAACACTAAATAGGGTGAGACTTGGGACACTGCAAGTTAAGATGTAGAATCAAAGTTTTAGAATGATATGTATTGAGTGTTGATGAATGTTTTTGTAAAGAGAATCAAGACTAAATGTAGCTGTTCTATTTCACCTGTTGTTTCTTACATTAGAAAATGTCGCAAAACGTGATGTTTTTGTGTGTGTTTGTTAATTTTGTGTCGAGAGAGGACCACTAAATATTTGTAGAAAAATGTTCTGGAGTTTTGATCATGTGATATTGATTTATATAGGTTTTCTTTAGGTGGTCAGACTACAATCAGTTCTGTTTGATTTTTGTTTCTTTTCCATGATTTAGTCTTTTCCATGAGGACTAAACTTTCAGATACAAAATGTTTGTTTAGACCATTGATGTGTGGCCCAGAGTCTTCCAAGGTTCATATGCCACTTGAGTGTCAGTAAATTTTGAAAGTCTGTTCAGTGTTTTTGAATTCCCTGGAAAATAGGGAAAAGAAAACCATCTTAGAGGAAGCCATATAGATCACAGGAAAATGAGTTTTAGTTGTTGTGAGACACTGACTGTTTTCCGTTAAGGATCATTCAAGGTGCATTTCTCTTAGCTAGTATGGAAGAGCTGATCTGGTTCAGACTTCTTGGTTTAGAAATGAATCTGAAGCAGACGACTTCAGAATCGTCAAGCGAACTTCTACTAGAAATGTTCTATTATGATATTCCTTTTCTTTTCCTTCTTCTCAAAATGTCCGCTGAGGAATCCTATCCATCGTCAGCCCTTCAAATTTCAAAACCTGTCTTTAAATTACCCTCAGACTTTTTTAATGGATCCAGTGTTTACCGGAATGCTGCTGCTTTCTTTGGTGGGAGGGCTTTTAACACGTGGCACATTGGCTGTTGTTTGGTTCCAGCTTCTGATGCACCACATACGCGACTGTCTGCCGGATCTGAAGACGCGCATCAATGTGTTGATTGCGCAGTTCCAGTCCCTTCTGACCTCCTTTGGTGAACCAGTGGATGACAAGGTGTGTATGTGTGCAGCTGGTGGCCGAGTCATGTTTGTCCTTGTCATGCCTTTTTTGGATTGGTTTGGGACCGTTTCTCTTACTTCTTTCTCTCTATATCGTCTCTCTTTTCTTGTCTGAATGTTGTGTATTTGCATGTGTGTGTGTGTGTGTGTGTGTGCGTGTCTGCGTGCGTGAGTGCGTGCGTGTGTGCATGCGTGTGTGTGTGTGTGGGTGCAAGTAAGTGAGCATGCGTGTCGTCTTTTAAGTCTTTACACATATATTGATGTAGTGATATTACACACACGTAGGTGCGCAGACAGATAATCGTGCACACACACACACACGGGCACACATACAAACACACACCCACATGCGTGCGCTCCAGACCATCAATAACATATTCATGAACATGCATGCTTTTTGGAAGTGACAGAAAAGATTATGAAAGAAGTCAGATCCTGTACTTGTTTGACTCGCTGTTGTCTGGCGTCTGTGACAACACATGTACTTGCACAGCAAGCAGAGCAGCCTAGCACTAGACTTGAGTAGACTTCAGTTAGTGCATTAACAAGATGACCAATTTTGTTATGTTTCCATTTTCTTCTACAGGCACAACTGCTGCTTCAGATTGTTACAAAGTTTGCATCTGCCTACTGCAGCACGATAGAGGGGACGTCGAAGAACATAGAAACTACAGAGTTGTAAGTTTGTATGTAGGAGTGATCATGTGTGTCTGTGTCGTGTGTGAGTACGCTTACATTTTAAGCGAAATTGTATGTAGGAGTGATCATGTGTGTCTGTGTCGTGTGTGAATACGCTTACATTTTAAGCGAAACTCATCACTTACTTAAACAGTATAAACTCTTTGTTGTTTACCTCACTTTGTTGTTCATTAATACGGAAATGTATATTGATATATTTTCTATAAGTTTTGCACAATTTGTTTTTTAGCTTTATCAAAATATTTTAGATTCTTTGATAGATGTACAGACATGCCTACCGTACCGGAATAGCCGTATTTGTTACGGAAAAACATAAAAATCGAGGTTTGTTCCGGACGTTACGGTCAGGGATCGCGTGTTCCGGAAAAACAAAAAACAAAAAAAACAAAAAACGAAATCAAACGAGTGGACAATTTTTCACAGAGGGACAAACCGGATGACGGTTAGGACGATTGAATTGAAGCGCAGTGCGCATGCTCACACTGCCATATCCGTCGACGAAACGTACCGAACGGAGCCGAGATTCAGACAAAGCGCGCTCGACTATCAAACATGGCTAGCATGAAGACTGCGAAGCGAGTGTGCGAGACAGATGATGATGAACCTCAAAATGGACCCCAGCGGCAGCCGCGAAAAAAACAAGATCGCCGTCGGCAAACCTTTCGTAAACAATACAGTGAGAGGTGGTCATGTTTACAAGAAGGACGGAAAGGGGAAAACTTTTGCTGGTGCACGGTTTGCCAGTGCGAGTCTCCATCGCGCATGGCGGCCAAGATGACTGTCGTCGACATGTCGAATCCAAAAAACACAAGGACTTTGAGATATCTTGTGGTCACACTCGCAAGATTTCTGGATTTTTCACCAGTTCGTCGACCAGCAAAGCAGAATCAACAGATGAAGTGATTCGTGCCGAAGTTATGCTCGTCGACCTAGTTGCTGAACTGAATCTGCCTTTCACCGTTTTGGATACTTTTACAAAAGCGTTCAAACTGATGTTTAAAGACTCTGATGTGGCAAAGAAGTTTCAGTGTGGCAGGAGTAAGGGGACAGCCATTATAAAAGAAATAGCGGCGAAAACAATAGAAGACCTCGGACTATGCAGACCTGAAGAGTGCCTACTACAGGTCTCTGAAGTCTGCACAGTGAAAACCATGCATGACATGCAATGTACATAGTGTAGCCTAAATAAAGGTAAGTTGTTTTTTCTGCCTGAAAGAGAGGGGTTTTGCAGAATTGTTATGGTGTTTGTGTGTGTGAATGTGTGTGTGTGTGAACCTACACACGCGCGGTTGTGTCCACAAAAGAAAGGTTGAGTGTTCCTGAAAATTTTTGAAATTTTCAATTTGTTCCTGATTTTTATAACATCTGTTCCTGATAGTAAGATTTTGGGGTAGGCATGTCTGGATGTATGCAGAAGTCTGCTTCCAAATACTTTAGGCATATTTTATGTACACACAGACTCACAAAAATTAACTGAATTCTCTATATTACCACAAAATGCTCAGAAGAAGATTGTGGGTAATGTGTTCACAATTGATTGGAATGCCAGATGCTCCTATTTTTTTAAAATACTTTGTGCTTACAAGAATATGTCAGTTTCAGAATTGTCATACTACAACATTGATCATTTCCAGGTAAAATGCAGTTGTCCATCTGATGCAAGGTTTTTATCAGTCAAGGAAGAAATCTGAATACAGAAGGTGTGAAGAGTAAAGAAAAATTCAGAATACACCAATTAAATGAGGAATACTCGTTAGCTGCAAATTTCAGGGAAATTTCAGGGAAGTCTGTGTATGATTTTGGCCTGTTTAGTCCCTGGTTGGCTTCATGTCAGCTTGTCTTGCTCTGTGACGTGCAGGTGTGGAGGAGCTAGGATATGCTACATCTTCCATGAAACGTTCGGAAGAACGTTAGAAGGAGTCGACCCTCTAGGGGGGTTGTCCACGCGAGATATCTTAACGGCCATCAGAAATGCCACGGTACAGTCTATGTCTGTGGAGGACTGGGGTTGCCCCAGTTTGTTGGACCGTGAAGCCCTTCTCCCCTCTTTGCTTCTGTTTGTGTTGAAATTTAAGATTAGCACATACACAGTCATTTCTCTTAGGTAATACAACAAATGAATTTTTGAACGTGAAAATGTCCTATGGTCCTGCATTCTTGATGGCAAACATTTATTCAGAACAATATTAAAAGTGGAAATGCCGAAAAGGATTGTATGTGAGTGCTTGTGTGCAAAATGAGATTTTGCTGTTCTGAATGCTGTAGATAAAAGGAGGGAAATAGTCCCATCAACAATTTTCAACACACATTAATTAAGTTGAAAAAGTTGTGAAATGAGCGTGAATATATGTCAACAGATATGCTGGGAGTAGGGGTGTTCAGCACATTTTAACTGAAAAAAAAGAATCTTTTACAAAGTGATCATTGATTGCATATAGTGAATGGTTGTGCTGTCCATATTCAGTATAATTTTGTCCTTTATGCTTAAAACGTCCCAAATAGCCAGTACGGGAATGAAATGAAGGGTCACTGTCAATGGAGGAGTAGATTAAAATGGATGTTTCCTAGTAACTACAGATGGGCAGAATAGGGTGGAAAGGTAGTAGGAAAGATGAATTTGGAAACACTATTTTTGTTAAACTTAAAATTTAGTATATGCGCTGACTGATATGCTGTCCGTGACATTCAGCATATGTTTGTTAAAGGAAAAAAAGGAAAAAAAAATCAATGAAATTGCTTTTAAAATGTCCAGTTGAGGATCTGTTGCACACAGCATGACGCTGACAGAAAGCTCTTTTAGACCAGCGTTTTGTCCTAACAGGGTCCCCGCCCTCGTTATTCGTGCCCGAGATCTCTTTCGAACTCCTGGTCAAACGTCAGGTGCGTCGGCTGGAGGAGCCGAGTCTACGCTGCGTGGAGCTCGTCCATGAGGAAATGCAGCGAATGATTCAGCACTGCGGCACTCAGGTGTGTTAGATGACTGATTGTGTGAGTCGTCTCTCATTCATATACTTACATTCTTTTCAGCTTCCAAGTGTGTGGATGTTTGTTTGTTTTTCATTTTTCCTGGAATATGGACAAAATGAAAAAAGGAGAAAGGAATTTGTGTGTGTTCCTACTTCTTGTCTCTCTGACTCATTTTCCATTTGGTTGACCTTTAAAAAGTTTCTTCTTGGTCGTTTGTATATCATGTTGTTTATCTGTGACAGATATATTGTTATCTGTTCAGTTTCAACAGTGGATGAGTTTTTTTCTTCATTTACATTATTCATATTATTGATATGTACACACTCAAAAAAAAAAAGAAAATGAATACAAAAAAAAGAGAGAAAAAAAGCGCATTTAATTTTCTGCAGGCACACACAGACATATACAAGCATGTATGCACATGCTTGCATGAACATGCATGCAGATGCATGTGCTTGCCAGATATGCAAGCACACATTCATATATGCATCTTCAAACATAATGTATATCTGCTTGCACTTTTCTCTGTCAAATGATTGTCAGCATAGAATTAACAGCAGAGAAAAGATACAGGCTGCTCTGGTAACCAAAGTGATGTTTGAACACATTGGTTACTGGTTATTTTTTATAGTATGTAGTGCTATTTTCTGTTGCAGCAAGAAATGTTGAGGTTTCCTAAGCTCCATGAAAGGATAGTGGATGTGGTGACCAACCTGTTGAGGAGACGTCTGCCTGCAACCAATGAGATGGTCAGTTCTTTCCCACTTTGTGTACTTGTGATTTTTCGTCTTTTTCTTTGTTTCGTTTTGTTTTGTTTCTTTCTTTCTTCTTTTTTTTTTTTTTGGATAACACTTTTTTTCAAACTCAATACAGTAAAATTTTTATTCTGAGTCTGTAACTACTTTTCTAATGTCAAATCCAGAAACCTATATTCTTACGCTATGCAGTGTTGTGCAAAGCATCCCAATACAAGCATTACATGCACAAAAACACCAAACAAAATAAACACAATACAAAATAAAGGTTAAAGCAAGCAAAAGAATGCACAGTATAACATAGTTTCATACTAAAACACAATACTTACATTACCATACAACACAACACAAACCAGCACAGAATAGTAATACACAGTATAACAAAAACATAATAATAAAACACAGTTCAATGCAATACAATATAGGACAATGCAATATAATTTCTTTTTCTAAACATGTACACCTACATATACTGCTAGCAATTTAGGAAATCATATACATCATGACATCATAGTACATTGCATTTTATACAGTCTTGATAAAGACAAATCAGCATGAATTATATTTCAGATGTTTTTATATGTTTCCACACTATGCATTACCTTTCAGTGGAAGTGCTCTCTTGCCGTTCAGTTCAGCTGCCCACGTTCATAGCCACACCCGGGCCCATTCTGCTGCTGTTGGAGCACCAACAGTCAGGGAGTTGGCAATATCAAGCCTGAGTTTCCCTACCAGAGAACAAACTGTGTCACTGCTGAATTTTATCAGTAGTGGTGAAAGGTGCCCTATACTGTGATTAAAGCAGACTTTCCTACCCCTAACTAAACAACTGCGGTCACACACCAGAAAATGCTGTTTGAATCATTACATTACTGATAAAGGTATGACTGCTGAAAATGGCCTTTCTATGGTGGAGAAATTAATGAGGAGCATGTTTGAAAGTAGGCAAGTTTGTCTTTCTGATACACGTGTTCACGAAACAAGCTCATGTGCAGATCTACAAACTTAAAGATGTTGTCATTTCAAAGAATTTAGCTGTTCAGACAGTTCTTTCTTTTATTTTCTGTTTGATTTTCTGTGCTGTCTCGGTGGCATTACCCCCCGCACTGCTCATAGCGGCTCCTCCGTACACAGCTGCACCCAAGGTTGACCTGTCACAGCCCCAGCGCTGGCAGTCCAGTTGAAGTGAGCAGTATCAGTCGGTCAAGGGGCTACCATCACAGGGGACTTTGCACTGCCACTTGACAACTTTGGTGGTGTTCAGTTGTGCCTGTTCTGATTCAGCACATGCAGGAGATCACCTGATTCACCCCATGCTGGTGACAGCAAATGCATTGTTAGGGAGTCGTCACAAGTCCAAGCATGGAACAACAGTCACCATGAGTTTCAGGTGACTTTGTCACAATTGATCATGAACATGGATATAGAGACGGAATTGGAACATTAGCGCAGGGCATTTAAGAGCCACAGGATTTGAGACTTTTTTTATAGGATATGTCATATGATGAAGATGATGCTGATGACGCTATGGATTCTCAGCTTCTTGTTATAATCTATCAGATGTTTTCCAATATATGAGAGATAAGACAGCATCATTGTTAGTCTTGTTAGTCAGGGCATAGTAGTAGTAACACTCAGAGAGGCATCCCTTATTGAACTCGGCTGTATAGTTGCACTTTTTCCCCATTGACTCCCCACCTAAAAAATCCAGTCAGATATATACCTATGATGATGGGACTTGAACGCAATACCTCCCAACCCACGACAGTGGTGCTAACCACTGCGCAAATGTTGACTGGTATAATTTGGGTTTTTTGTAGGATTAGAATATTTGCTTTACATACCCGCATAAATCTTGCACACACGTAAAATCCCATCACCAACTTTTGGAAGAGAGGGCCAGTTTGGCCTTTGGTATGGATGACTCTTTACACATAGCATGCACCCTGCGTGAGAAATTGAAAGAATGAAGGAAGTAAGGAAATTGAAGAGAACGATAAGGGCTGGATGACATGGAAAATGACAATGAAACACCGGCAGGCAGCTCTTCACTCAGCACTACCCAGGTAGGCAGCCCGTTGTGTACACGAGAGTGTGGATTGTCAGCACCTAGAACCTTTGGCAAGGTGCTTTATAAATGCTCTGTTATTGTTAATGTACCTGTGCTTCATGTGCGTGGAGAGTAATGATGGCTATGTGACGTGTCCCACAGGTGGAGCACCTGGTAGCCATTGAGCTGGCCTACATCAACACCAAGCACCTGACTTCACAGAGGCCTACACTGTCCACCGCTCCATCTCCGACTTCCTACGCCGGTGATGCCCATCGCTCAGCCTCCCTGTCGAAGAACGCATGGACAGGCAGAATGAAGATGGCCGGGTATGTAGATCTGCTGTTTGTCCTTCTTCGGGCTGCGTGCTACCCAGTGTGTAAGCGAAGTACTGTGGAGCAGGGGACTGTTTTTGGGTCTGTCTGTTGGCATAAGGATAAAGAAAAACAGTGGAGGGGTACATTGTCAGGTTTTACTGTGTGGTGTGTTGAGTCGAACACCAGAAGTACGAAAATACAAAATGCTGCAGAGCAAGATTGGTAAGTATGGTCGTTGTCACGACCGACCCCTGGAGGTCTGTCCTGACAGGATCGGTCTAGGTGGGAGTGAAGGGAGGGGACTGACCTCACACCCCCCGCAAGAGACCACACAATAAAGATTACGATACAACACCCCATTTATTCACACCAACATACACAGTCATAAATAAGCATTCCAACACCCACAACATGCACAATCACAATCAAGCATTCCAACACACACAACATGCACAATTATAAATAACACATTTCACCATACGACGTACACAATCACAATCACAGCATTTCAACACATATGACATATACACAATTATAAATAAACATTTCCAGCATCCATCCCTTCCACACCATGGAGTGCCTCCACACCCCTGCCTCTCCAAAGTCTACTGGGAGCACCCTGTCGCACTAGGTGCTCCAAACCGGGTCGGTTCTTGAAGAGAGTCGTTCAAGGCCGACACCCTCGACACGCACAAGCAGACAGTGAAGAGCGCGTCCTGGGGGGGGAAACGTGGCGTTGTTACTGGAGGTCCTGGACGGGGATCAGGGCCGGCCAGTCAAAACCACGGGCTTTTCTACCAGAACGTGGTCTCGACCAGTGCGTGATCCCAACCAGCGCGCGGTACCAACCAGAGCGTGGCCCCAACCAGCGCGTGGCACCAACCAGTCCGCGGTCCCGACCAGAGCGTGGCCCCAGCCAGCGCGTGGCACCAACCAGTCTGCGGTCCCAACCAGAGCGTGGCCCCAACCAGAGCGTGGCCCCAACCAGCGCGTGGCACCAACCAGTCCAGGCTCCGGGTGAAGCCCCCGGGAGGGGGGGAAACGTAGCTGGGAGGAGAGAAGAAAGGGAGGGAAGGAAGGGCACTGGAACCCCGCCGTCAGTACAATCTGACCCATGCTGTTAAATCCTAACAGCCACTCCATGATGGGCGAGGGGAGGTCTACTAAATACACCAACAACACCAGCTCAACACAGACCTGAGCATAACACAGTAAACCAATCAAATCAGGAATGTTCGTTAAAGTCTTCTCACACGAAGCAGGTAAAAGACTGCATTAAATCAACAGGCTATAAAACCAATATGAATTATCTTCACCCTTCTCTCACTCACGTTTAACAATTTCCTTTCTTAGGAAATAAACCAACACAGCGACCATCGCTTTATAACTGCCACCACATTTGCAATAATAATTCAATGGCATAATTGTCACTTTTTATAGCCACATTTCAAAATAACACAAATCTCCAACCACGCATCCGAACGACAAATCATGCGTACGCACGCTCGCAACATAAAACTCGTTCTCCTTGCACACACAAAACAGACGGTGGCCGAAGGATAAGAGTCCGGCGAATGTGACAAGGGCGGACGAGCGAGACCAAGCAAGTACCAACCCTGAATCACCAGGTTCTCTCCCATCCCCACCGACTACCGCATCACCAGATGCATAAATAGGAGAAGAATTTTGGATATAATTTAGAATGGCAAGGTTAAAGACTGAATTAACCAGAAAAAAAAGTCTCAAAACAATATTTCTTTTACAATTCGAAAACAAAAGAAAATTGCGCAAAAGAGAAAGAATAAGCCGGCTAACAACAACAAACAAACAAACCACGAAACTGATGCTTCCCAGCTACCCGTGGGTGACCCCGAAGAGGCGGGTCAAACGACTCTCTCTGCCCTCTGTCCAGTCGAGAGGACAGAGGCGCAGATGCGGAAAAAGAAGAAGTGATGTCCCTCTCCTACAGGCCGACTGTAGGAATTGAAGATACCGACTGTACCTTCGACGATAAGGTGAAGAACCAAGACCGGAGCAGGCGCTCCCAGAGACATCTTCCGCTCGAGTGAAGAGCTAACCTCCCTCAGCGATGGCGGCCAACATGCCACGCTACGTCACAGAGTGAGCATACTTCAAACTAAAAGAAATGAAGCACGTGCGACAGGTAAAAAGACAGGCGAGAGGCCGATAGACAGCAAGTTCGAGAGAAAGGTACCAGCCACCCGTGAACCTGCAGGATGAATAGCACGGGCAGTGGAATTAGAGAGAGAGAGAGAGAGAAAGCAAACCGAACGTGAGCTGAACTACACCAAGGTGCAACCGCACCACAAGCCGCACTAAGGGACGGACACGTGACAACAACAACGATAATAAACAAATGAATAATTCCGCCACCCCAGTTGGGTCAAACGTCGTAGGCCTCGTGACAAACTCGTGACAAACCCCCCTTCTAAAAGCATCTGTTTCTCTGAGATACAGTGCTCCTTTGAACCTTGACGCATGTGCAAATTCACAACAATGGGACCGAACCCAACTCTCTGTGATCGACAGAGTACGATAAATCCAATACAAACATTCAAACGATAGAATCACACCGAGAAATACATAATACTACATTTATCAAACAACTAAGCGAACCTTCCAACCATGAAAGTAACAATCCGAACCATTGGTGATTCACTACCGTTAACATCATTGAAGTGAAACTGTCACTACACCTGATAGAGACCAAAAGGGGATATGACCCTGGTTGAGGGGAAGTGTCCCTCTGACTGATTTTCCAATGTCTGACTACGGAGCTCGGCTAAGATAGTCGGCATCCGTATTACAGGAACCCTTGATATGACGGAAAGTGAACGCCTGACTCTGCAGTTCCACTGCCTAACTCGTGAGTCGACGACTGACTGGCCGGATCCGGTCCAAGCACTGGAGAGGATGATGATCGCTCTCCAGTACAAACTTCCGGCCATACTTCTTCTTGGGCACGCCAGTGCGTGTCCAAATCTGCCGGAGAGCTTCAGCAATAGTAGGGGTATCGATAGTCCTAAGCGGGGCAGCCTCTGGGCATCGAGTCGCATAGTCAAACCGCTACCGAAATGTAGCGGTGACCGCGATTGGATGGTGGATAACGGGTCCCACCAGGTCGACACCGACCTTGCTGAATGGCTCCCCAACCAGAGGCACTGACCCTAAGGGAACACGCTTCAAGCGACCCTTAGGCGTTGTCCGTTGGCAGACATCGCAACTGCGGCAGTACTGCCTAACCTGCGAGTTCATCCTCGGCCAAAAGAAGTCTCGTCTTACTCGCTCGAGAGTCCGCTTTGAGCCATATGACCAGCCATAGGTGAATCATGGGCCTGCCGGAGAACAGATTCTCTCAAGCTTTGGGAACAACAAGCTGCTTGGCCACACGATCTGCCTGAGTGAAAACCCTAAAGAGGATCCCCTTGTGGAGCTTGAAGCTCACCTTGGCGTGTCGGGCAGACTGAGCGGGACGATCTACCAGTTGTCGCAGGCGTTGGACATCCAAGTCCCTGGCCTGAAGACGGACCATGGTAGCAGGATCGGCCCTGGCCAGAACCTCGTCAGAGATCGGCTGGAGAACGGGACGCAATTCCTGTTCCTGCTTCTTAGCTTTGGCGCGTGTGGTAACTCCCACACCACGCCTGTACGGGCAGATCCGTAGACACGGACTGACTGCGTCCGTCCGCAAAGGTGACAGTATTCCCTATGAGAAGGGAATACATAGGTCGCTCCACCGCGATGGCCCATACTTCGCCACAGAAGTGGGGGGTGGAGATAGGAATGAGTACAGAAGGACGGGTGGAGGTAAAACCAGCCCCAACCCGCACACATCATAACTGGCGCCCCGCCGAGCCCCAGGGGAAACCAAATCCTTATCAACAAAGATCGTTGATGCCCCCGAATCTCTGATGGTATCGACCAAGGATGAACCAACAACGGAAAGAAACACCGGGCGCTCTGCACCACCAGAAGTTTGGGATGGAACCCACGTTAGCCGAGGCACGAG
Organism: Conus ventricosus; assembly: GCA_018398815.1. NCBI lineage: Eukaryota > Metazoa > Mollusca > Gastropoda > Neogastropoda > Conidae > Conus > Conus ventricosus. The sequence continues at coordinate 49,313,997 of CM031615.1, read as the reverse complement.
GACGCTGAAAAGGACTAGCCCCATGACTACCCAGCGGCTTTAGGACAATCTTTCCTAATGTGGCCAGGACGACCACAAAGAAAACACAGTCGGGGCGCTGAAATCCCCGATGAACTGCCTGCCTTGTTCACCCCGCTAGCAGTTGTCGGCGCCTTTTTGCCACTAAATCCTGTGGAGGGCTTCCTCTCCGTATCTGGGCGATGCCCATAAGCCCTGCGAGCTTCAGCAAACACCTCAGCGGTAGAATCGCAGCCGCGAAATCCTGAGGTGCTGTCTCCCCCTATCCGGATCCTCAACTCTGGGGACACAGTGTTGGTGAGCTGTTCAGTGAGGATCAGATCCTCCAGCTCCAACTTAGCCAACTGACGCCAGTACCCTAGCGTTTTGCGCAGCCTATCACCAAACTGCACGAAGGTCTCGTCGTTATTCTTCTTCATGGACCTGAACTTCCTCCTGTACGTCTCTGGGGTAAGGTGGAAACGCTTACGCAGAGCCAACTGCATGTCTGCATAAGACGCACCTTCATTTAGAGTGAGCACACACTCCCTTGCAGCACCAATAATCCAGAAAAAAGGTGCATAGCCTTTTGTTCCTCAGACAATTGGTATGAACTAGCAACCTTGTCAAAATGCTCTAAGAACATATCAATGTCCTCACTGGGTCTGAACTCTGGAAGCTTTAACTTTGGGCCTCTAACTCTATCGCTTGCCTGTCGATCAACCCCCTGATTTACAGATGCGGGAGACCGCGAAAGAAGTTGTTCCATCTCCTCCCTACGCAGAGCCTCCATCCTGTCTAGTTTTTTCCCCTACGGAGGGCAGCCTCTTCCCTACGCTGAGCCTCCTGTCTGGCAAACCTCCTCTCTGCGCAGAGCAGCCTCTTCCCTACGCTGGGCCTCCTGTCTAGCATGTCCTCCTCTCTGCGCTCTTCCCCACGCTGAGCCTCCGCCTGGCAGCCCCTCTCTACGCTGAGCAGCCTCTTCCCTACGCTGAGCAGCCTCTTCCCTACGCTGGGCCTCCTGTCTAGCAGTCTCCTCCCTGCGCTGATCCAACTCTTCCCGACGCAGAGCTTCCTGCCTAGCAGCCTCTTCACTATGCTGCCGCTCCAGAAACATAAGGACGGAGGCGATGTCCTGGGCGGGATTCACCACTCCCGAGACGGGAGGATGACCCGTTTGACCCGTCCTTGGGTCTCGACTTTCCCATAAGGAAAGTCTTCTGGAGCATACTCCTTACGAGGGGAAGCATGGAGAAGAGAGGGCTTTGGTTTTCTGCGACTCAACAGAAGCCCACAGTTGCTTCGCTATGCTCTGACGCTTCCGAGCGGAAGTGCCAGTCGGGGTCTCGACGGAAGATCCCCTAGCGAAGAGGTAGTAAAAGTACTCACTGGACTATCGGCTACAGCACGGGAATAAGTAGAAGTCACTGTAGTCGAAGTACTGGTACTAATAGTAGGGACTACATTTTGAATACCTTTCTTCTTCGACGCACGCGTCGCCACACCACCAGCACCGGACGTTTTCCATGAAAAACAATATCCTACGGTTTTCAAATACGGGGAAAGACGATTCCAACTGAAAAACAAATATTTTAGGGTGTGTGTATATGTGTGTGTATGTGTGTGTGTGTGTGTGTGCGGACAAGTTCCGGCTGCTCCCACTCTGGCAACACCGCGCTCCACAGCACAGCAACAGTGCGGTGGGGCTCACCGAAAAAAAACAAAACAAAAACTATGTCCGGCTGCCCCCACTCTGGCAACACCGCGCTCCACAGCACGAGCAACAGGCGGTGGGGCTGGCCGGAAAAAAAACAAACTGGCAGACGGAATCCGGAGAAAAGGAAAAAAGGGACACTAACGTCCGATAAACCCCCTGTACTCAATAACCACCCGAAAAAAAAAACAAAAAAAAACTGGCTAACTACAAAACAGGAATGGCAGACTGAGCGGCGACAGAAAGGCAAGACTTACGGCCCCTACCTGCGTAAGGCACCCGGCGGAAGGAGGAGGTCTGGTCGCGGTCGACTCCCCCTGGTCTCACCTCGACTCCCGAGTCACACCGGATGTTCCTTCAGGCCACCAAGAGACTCCCTTCACACTAGAGTCACCCAGCCAACCACCCATGAACAAACACGACAAACTGACTAAACATATACAAAACAGACAGAACTAAAACAGGTACTCTCGCGAAACGAGAGAGACAGCAGAGCCCTTCACATCCCGGACGAGCCCCACAACTGTCACGACCGACCCCTGGAGGTCTGTCCTGACAGGATCGGTCTAGGTGGGAGTGAAGGGGGTGACTGACCTCACACGCCCCGCAAGAGACCACACAATAAAGATTACGATACAACACCCCATTTATTCACACCAACATACACAGTCATAAATAAGCATTCCAACACCCACAACATGCACAATCACAATCAAGCATTCCAACACACACAACATGCACAATTATAAATAAACATTTCACCATACGACGTACACAATCACAATCACAGCATTTCAACACATATGACATATACACAATTATAAATAAACATTTCCAGCATCCATCCCTTCCCACACCATGGAGTGCCTCCACACCCCTGCCTCTCCAAAGTCTACTGGGAGCACCCTGTCGCACTAGGTGCTCCAAACCGGGTCGGTTCTTGAAGAGAGTCGTTCAAGGCCGACACCCTCGACACGCACAAGCAGACAGTGAAGAGCGCGTCCTGTGGGGGGGGAAACGTGGCGTTGTTACTGGAGGTCCTGGACGGGGATCAGGGCCGGCCAGTCAAAACCACGGGCTTTTTCTACCAGACGTGGTCTCGACCAGTGCGTGATCCCAACCAGCGCGCGGTACCAACCAGAGCGTGGCCCCAACCAGCGCGTGGCACCAACCAGTCCGCGGTCCCGACCAGAGCGTGCCCCAGCCAGCGCGTGGCACCAACCAGTCTGCGGTCCCAACCAAGCGTGGCCCCAACCAGAGCGTGGCCCCAACCAGCGCGTGGCACCAACCAGTCCAGGCTCCGGGTGAAGCCCCCGGGAGGGGGGGGAAACGTAGCTGGGAGGAGAGAAGAAAGGGAGGGAAGGAAGGGCACTGGAACCCCGCCGTCAGTACAATCTGACCCATGCTGTTAAATCCTAACAGCCACTCGCATGATGGGCGAGGGGAGGTCTACTAAATACACCAACAACACCAGCTCACACAGACCTGAGCATAACACAGTAAACCAATCAAATCAGGAATGTTCGTTAAAGTCTTCTCACACGAAGCAGGTAAAAGACTGCATTAAATCAACAGGCTATAAAACCAATATAATTATCTTCACCCTTCTCTCACTCACGTTTAACAATTTCCTTTCTTAGGAAATAAACCAACACAGCGACCATCGCTTTAAAAACTGCCACCACATTTGCAAATAATAATTCAATGGCATAATTGTCACATTTTATAGCCACATTTCAAAATAACACAAATCTCCAACCACGCATCCGAACGACAAATCATGCGTACGCACGCTCGCAACATAAAACTCGTTCTCCTTGCACACACAAACAGACGGTGGCCGAAGGATAAGAGTCCGGCGAATGTGACAAGGGCGGACGAGCGAGACCAAGCAAGTACCAACCCTGAATCACCAGGTTCTCTCCCATCCCCACCGACTACCGCATCACAGATGCATAAATAGGAGAAAGAATTTTTGGATATAATTTAGAATGGCAAGGTTAAAGACTGAATTAACCAGAAAAAAAAAGTCTCAAACAATATTTCTTTTACATTTCGAAAACAAAAGAAAATTGCGCAAAAGAGAAGAATAAGCCGGCTAACAACAACAAACAAACAAACCACGAAACTGATGCTTACCAGCTACCCGTGGGTGACCCCGAAGAGGCGGGTCAAACGACTCTCCTGCCCTCTGTCCAGTCGAGAGGACAGAGGCGCAGATGCGGAAAAAGAAGAAGTGATGTCCCTCTCCTACAGGCCGACTGTAGGAATTGAAGATACCGACTGTACCTTCGACGATAAGGTGAAGAACCAAGACCGGAGCAGGCGCTCCCAGAGACATCTTCCGCTCGAGTGAAGAGCTACCTCCCTCAGCGATGGCGGCCAACATGCCACGCTACGTCACAGAGTGAGCATACTTCAAACTAAAAGAAATGAAGCACGTGCGACAGGTAAAAAGACAGGTGAGAGGCCGATAGACAGCAAGTTCGAGAGAAAGGTACCAGCCACCGTGAACCTGCAGGATGAATAGCACGGGCAGTGGAATTAGAGAGAGAGAGAGAGAGAAAGCAAACCGAACGTGAGCTGAACTACACCAAGGGGCAACCGCACCACAAGCCGCACTAAGGGGCGGACACGTGACAACAACAACGATAATAAACAAATGAATAATTCCGCCACCCCAGTTGGGTCAAACGTCGTAGGCCTCGTGACAAACTCGTGACAGTCGTCCATCATGAAATGAGGTTGATGTCTTTTGTTTTATCTCTTTTTTTTTCTTTTCATCTTCTTCTTTTCCCTCCCACAAAATTTTAAGCCATAATCAAAGTGGTAGACAGCTTTCAGGTTTAAAAAGAGAAAAAGATTCCAAAATCGTCATGTACAGAGCAACGTACAGTCTGTTAGAACAAAAAGAACTGTGTCAGCTATTCAGATTTCTATACAGCTTCAGTGGGATATGTAAAAGCGTTCAGCTACCTTTTTTTTTTTTTTTTCCACAACATGAACCAAACTACTAAACTGAATATCTGGAGAGCTAGATGACCTGAATTCTTGAATGGAAAATTTTTTTATGAAACTCCTGCAAGTTCAATAGGCATCAGATGTTGTATAAAGATGTAGCAATTGATTAAGTTTGATAAGTTGGTGTTTATTACTATCAGTTGCCATCACTCATTTTCACTGTGAAGATTTGAACAGTGAATCTGTGTAAGCACAATGCAAATGATGCTTGTAGGAGATGCAGCTGAAAGATGTAAAATGCAGCATCTTAATGCTTAGCTCTTCCCAAATAACCTGTATGAAAACCAAATGTACAGTCGCTCTGGACAGGCGGATATGGGCAGATAGATTAGTTTAGAACTGAAAATGTATAATTCTCTGTGTTGAAATGTTCAGTTTGTTTTTCCACTGTACATCACAGAGAAGTAAGACTGAAGACAAGCCTCAAGTTTGATGATGTAATGACTGTCCCTGTTTTTATGCTTTATTCAAAATAACCAAACGTGACTTCTGACTCGTTCCATGGTGGACAGTCCCATATTTTCATAAGCTTAGAATATGACACTAAACCCTACTCACAGGGCTTGCATCTCCACTGTTACATATGTTTGTTTCATTGACCCCAGTTCCTTTGTGTGCCTCATCCAGTGTAGGCAGGGTTGACTAGAAACTCTTGTGAGATGTGTTAGGCCTGTGTACACTTCAGAGACGACCAGATCTGCAGATCTGCCTTGAGTATGGCCAGTGTCTGTGTGGTTTGTGTTGGTGGCACTTCAGTTAGTGGTCCACAGAGATAGGCATGACAAGAAGGGTTTCAGTGTCAGTGTCTTTATAGCCCAGCTGGCATACAGTGCCCTGACAGGGCTGGGCAAGACAGAAGGTACTGAAGAAAATGATGATTGTCAAACAAGATAATATAGGTTTTGGGCAGGAATCTGATGATGAGACTGTTGGTTTGGACAATGAGGTGTCTCCTCGACAGGAAAAAAAAGGGTTTCAGTTGTCCTCGTATTAAGGATTTCATGGAATATTAGGGTTTGATGCAGAGGAGGAAGTTAAAGACAGAATTATATCTTGCCAGTTCTGTTTTAGGGTATTCAGTCAAGAGTCATCTCCCCATGCTAGGTCTCGTGTGCAAAACACATGATTACAGTACTGTGATGCCTCCAGTGTGTCACTGACTGACTGACAGTGTCATTCTGCTGGAGAACGGACAGTGCAGCTGGTGTTCCTGTTCTTTCATCCACATTCTCCAGCTGGCGTTTAAGGTTTTTTTGAAGGTCCTTCTATCTTGATCTGATCTCTCATTGTCGTCAGTTAAGACGATGGCACCTCAGGAAGCCTGTTTTCTGTTTTCAGGCAGCCTCTCATCTCATTGAGAAGTTATAGGCATTGTTCTGTGGGAAAGAGCTTGCTCAGCGAGAATCCTACCATTTTAAGGATGTAAAGCAGTAAGCGGATCTGTGTGGCTTGATTTGCTGAAAATCGAGAATGTTGCATATTTTCTGAAGACCTGTTTGACTCTGGATGTTGACCCACAGCCATTAAGGGTTTTCAAGGAGCTAATTGCCGAGGCTTTACTTTTGATGGGGAACACCTTGGATGCCAGTTATAATTCTTGTCAATGTTGGTGGCTTCCTTCTCCATCAAAGAACCCAAGCCTACTGCCATGAAACATTTTGCATAGTTGTGATAGATTTGGATTCAGACAAATCAAGCATTTTGAATTAGTTATTGTTGTGACTGTCAAGACCACTTCCTTCCTAACCCAGGTGAAAAGGTTGAGTTAGATCTGCTCCAGGTAGTATTCTGTTCAAATGCTGATGAAGGGGTTGGTCTTCATACCCGCTGGTTATTTTGTGAAAAAATTACATGGTAGATCATCCTGTCGTTCCTTCTCAGCTTTGCTCCTTTAAAAAAAAAAAAATCTCCAGAGTTGCCCTTTTCTGATGTTAAAGACCTGTTTGCTGCGTGTTGATAGATTTGAGCTGTATGACCTGCTCTTTTCAGGCGTTTCTGCAGACAAGAAGAACATGGATTCAGACTTCTTTGCTTTACAGGGTCTTGAGATTCCTGAAGACACCATCGTATGAAATACATTTTGTGTGCCTTCTCCACCTTGCTGTGTTGCAGCATGATGTAGCAAGTAAAAAAAGATAATTGCCTCAGCTGGATAGCAGTCCCTCACTACTTTGTGGTTCTTTTCCCAAGAGGTCTTGCCGCTGTACGCATACCTCAGACATGTTTCGATCTTTGGCGTGGCTCAGCAGAATCCGACTCCTCAGGCTTGCTGTGAGGGTTTTCTCCAGAATGTCTCGCTGACAGCAAAATCAGGGATATTTCATCTTGACCTGAATCATCCCATTGCGTGCTGAGGGCTTGCTTTTTGTTCCTCTCACCCTGCAGTTCTGTGGTCCTGGTGTCAGGTGGTTGGAACAGTCCTCCTCAGCTTGTCCAGAGGAGCCTCGTAGAACTGACCTAGGCTGTCCTGTTCCTCTGGAACCACTTGAGAACTTGGCATTCAGCCCTATTCCGCATTGTACAATTTTTGGGTTGACCCGGAGACAAGTCAAACGACTTCTGATTACTTCAGTGAGACCGTAGCGACAAGAGGAAGCTCTAAGACTCTCCTCAATCCAGAGGTCACTGTTACATGCGCACTTAAGTGTTGGTTTTTTTTCAGGCCTTATGAAGGGTTTATCAATATCCTTGGAGATGAAGGGGGGTGTTTGAGGTTTGTCCGTCACTGTGTTTAAGGGCCCTCTATAGTCCTAGCATATCTTTGTTTCCTCACTTTCTCTTCTGTCTTTCCTCTGAGGGGATTAGCAGCCACCCTCACTTAGACTGCTCTCCCTTGTCTTTGATGGGTGCTGCTAGGGATTTGGCTGCCTGACAGGTCTAAGGAATGCGTTAGCATCTCCTCGTCGACGATCAAATGCACAGTACCATCGGGTAAGTCGATGAAAAGGGTATTTTTCCCTCTTGCTACAGTTGTTGGTTTTTTTTGTTTTTTGTTTACTCTCACCCAACTGCATAACGCTTGATTCCCTCCCTTCTCTTCTCATTGTGTAAATGGTTTCAAAGAAAGACTTCAAAAACTGAACTTTCGATGGAAGGTGCTCAGTGTGACTAAAAAGCACATTCCAGGGTTTGTGATGGATCCCACAGTTGTATTGATGGATTCCTTTTGTCTTTATAGTCAACTGTGACTAGACTGGTGAGGCACACATTGTGGCTGGTTAAGCTCTAGAAAATCAAAGCTGAATTAGTAAGATGGAAAAATACCTTTTCATGTTTTTTTTTCTTGGAGATAGGGAGAGTGGTGGACAGGGATATACACTGATTGTTGTTTCATTTTTATTTTTTTTTTATTAAAAGGAAAGGTTAGTAATGTTGTGATCAAAAGGAATTATTTGGAAAAATAAATGATGCCTTTCTGTTAAGTTGGTAGAGTGCCTGACTTGTGATCATGGGGTTGGAGGTTCGAATCTCCACGGGGCTATTTCAGTATAGTAAAATTATTCTGTTTGAGTTAGCATTGATTATAACTCCATTCCCCAAAAATCCTTTGAATAAGACTATGAATGGAGCTTCCATGTGCGAAAGCTAGCGTAAAATCTTACACACATGTAAAATCCCATCGCCAGCATCTGGAGCAGAAGTCATGTGTAGCATTAGTGTGGAGGACAGGTGTACATGTAGCATGCATCCTGAATGAAACATTGACAGAATGAGTGAATGATATTCAACTGAATGACCTAAGAAATGAATGTTCAGCACCAGGCAGGCAGCCCATTACATAAATGAGTGGATTGCTCAGATCTTGGTCTTTGATTGAGTATAAGTACTGTCAATAACGGGTACCTAGGGAAATAGGAGTATATGTGAGTATTTTAATGAATTCAATTTTGGAGGGTGTGGGTAAGAAGATGCAGTATAGCCTGGGATTCGTGGTATTTCAGACTCGATGAATTAAAAGTTATGACTGGTTCACAGACCTCATTTTGCAGGATTACTTGACGAAACTGATCGCTCAGTTTGATTGTATTGCATGTCTCTGCATATGGGTGATGGGAGGGTCAGCAATCTGCCATATGTGGCTGTTTGGACAATTGGTGGTCCAGCAAATTCAAGTGCTTAAGTGTTGATTTTCTTTTTTGATTCGGACATGTTCAGCTTGCCAGAGAGTATTTCATGCTGGAGAGAAAGGAGAGAAAAACACACAGAGCTGCACAACAGAGTCTTGGAGAACAAACATACATCAGAGAAGGTGCTGCTCTGTGCACAGCTATTGGCAGGCTACACAGTTTTAAGACCTTGTACAAATGGAGCTGTAGAAAACCCCTGGACATGGCCCACTGCCGTGTCCAGGCTCACAATGTGCCACACTTTACCTAACGAACAAAAGCCGCAACGTTTATATCACCGAGAATAACTTTTATACTAAATTTTGTGTTCTACCACTGGGGGGTATTTTGGGGCCTCGGCAGGTGTGTGAATCTGAAGACTGAGCCTCAGCGGTCAGGGACCAAAATCTGCAAAGGACCAGACTGTGGTGTCCCCAAACAGATCTTCAACAGCGTATCGAATGTTGTCATCAACGATGATGGAAAAAAAGGGGGGCAGAGTGAAAACATAATCGGATTATTGATGAGGGATTTTTGTTTTCTCTCCCGTTTTGCCATCAGGTAGGATGTGGAAGATAGGATTTGTTGGGGAAATACTTGCAGCTCATTCCGGTCATACAGGTGGTCATGCAAAGGGGAAAACAGAACGGCAGTATGACTTCATGGAGAGCAAAACTGGTACAACCTAGGAAGCTAAACTGAGAAAAGATGTGGTAAACTGCAGAACTCTGTGATATGGTCATGACATATATACATGAATGTCCCAGGAGATGGGAGGTTCAGGGAAACCGACCTCATTGATCAAGTGTGCATTTTGAGTGCTTGTTGTATTCAGGTGAAGGAAAACGCTATTCAGACTGCCTGATCGTATGGATAATGATGTGAAATTGGCACGCTATCACAAAAGAAATGAGCCTCAATATTTGAACTCGGTGACAGTATAATATGTAATACACAAAATAAAAGATGTATAGATACCATTTTACATGAACGGTGAAGTAAAGTGGTGCCTTCTTTTGCTTTTTAACATTTTTTTTATTGTATTGTATCATGTATGTGCATGGGTGATGGCAGGATCTGAGATTTCCTTCCTGTCGGTGACGGACGACCAGTGAACGATTGTTGGGTGGTGCGTGGTTGTGTGTGTGCTTGCACTTAAATTCTGCATGATCGCTTTCGTGCGGGTTTTGATGTGCATGCGGTGGGTGTATGTGAAAAAAAGTGTGTGTGAGAGGGAGAGAGTGTGTGTGTGTGTGTGTGTGTGTGTGTGAGAGAGAGAGAGAGAGTGTGTGTGTGTGTGTGTGTGTGTAGATGATGAGAGTAAAGGATGGTAAGGGAGAGGCATGGGGGATGGAACAGGCGGAAGAAGAGATATCTGAGAATTGGGGAGATGATTTTGTTTATTTGTTGTCTTACATAATTCTAGCTGATAATTGATGTATATAAATGTAAAGGATTGAAATATTTTCCTAAAGGACAGAATACTCTCTCTCTCTATCTCCCTTTCTCTCTGTCTCTCCCTCTCTCTCCCTCTGTGTGTGTGTGTGTGTGTGTGTGTGTCTCTCTCTCTCTCTCTCTCTCTCTCTCTCTCTCTCTCTCTCTCTCTCTCTTTCTCTCTCTTATGTGTTTGTGGTTTTCAAGGCCTTGAAAAATGTATCTTTAGTTCTCACACCCTTGAAAACTTCTTAAACTGTGTAAGTTACCTATTTCTGAATACCAATGTTTTTTTTTCTTTCTGGTGACATTGATGGCTGTTGAAATTGGTCATGTATGTCAACAACTTTTAAGCATCGTTTGTTGCATTACAGTATACACATTACAGTTGTGAATAGTTGATTTACAAATAATCTGTTCATATCTTGGGTATGTGCGCTTTTGAATGCATGCTTGTGTAGTGTTTCTAATAGTTTGCATCAGTTTGACAGGTCTTGAAAAACAAACTACTGCAAAGTCCTTTAGCAGTTTGACTGAATCGACTGTGATGAACCCTGCTCCTAATGTATGCGAACTGTACTTCATTATTATATGCCACATTCCTGTCTATTCATTGTACGGCTATTAGGTGAGGGTCTTGGAAATTTGAATGAAATGGCTGTATGAGCCTTGCTGCTGTGTGCATACTGTATTGTCTAATATATGCCACATTCCTGTCTATTCATTGTACGGCTATTAGGTGAGGGTCTTGGAAATTTGAATGAAACGGCTGTATGAGCCTTGCTGCTGTGTGCGTACTGTATTGTCTGATATACGCTGCATTCCTTTCCGGTCATTGTACAGCCATTAGGCGAGGGTCTTTCACCTGGCTTGTCAGGAGCCACAGATGCTGACTTTTGCAGCTGGCTTGTACGCTTGGCATCTTAAAACATCATATATTGGTTTCGTGTCATGGAGTGTGATGAATAATTTTGTGACTAGGAAAGATCCCCTTCCCCAGCTCCCCTTTGTGTCACAAAGTATTAGGGGTATGAGACCCCCAGCCCTTATTTATTTATTGTTTTTTTTGGAGGGGGGGGGGGGGGGGGGGGGGGGGGGGGAGGAGAGGATGGATGAAAACTCTTTCACTTTCGTTGATGAGAATTCGTTTAAGAAAGTGGTCTGTGTGTGTGTGTTTAGGTGTGTGTGTGTGTGTGTGTGTGTGTGTGTGTGTGTAGGTGGGTGGGGGTGGGTGGGTGAGACCATGCTTTTTCTGACTGTCAAGGATAGCATTTGAATAAAAATGTGTAGTACCCTGGCCATGTAGGCTTTGTGAAAGGGAACGGGGAAAAAAGATATTTCTTGTCGCAGAATTTGCCCCAGAGACGTTTCTCATTACTTTTCTCTTTCTATAATATAGTTTACATTGAATGTAGCAGTGATAATACAGGGGGTGAAGAAAAAAAAAACATGCTGTCATCATTTGCGACACAAGTTTAAAGCTTGTGATCTCTGAATTTGAGGACAGTGCTAGGTCAGTGATTTAGTATTTAAGATGCCCCCTATTAAACTGTGATGCAATATATCCAAGGCATCTAAATTGAATTGTGATGCAGCATTAATTTAGCACCACAGTTAAATTTTGTCACAAGCTAAAGGACACTACTCTTTATAGTTTTAGATCAGTGAAGAAGACTCCAAAGAGATGGGCCGACTTGCTGGTTTCACCAGTCTCCTTCAAGAGCAGTGAAACATTTTATGTCATATTCTTAAGTAACTAAAAGTGGGCTATCATAATTTATAGAGAGGTCCCAGCTTGCAGTGTGAAATGTGTACCTTACCTCTCCCTTTAAAATGTTGATAATGATACGCAGGTTAGTAATATGACGCAGGTGTTCGTGCTAATACATACTACCCATAACTTTGAGAGTACATATCTTGATGTATGCATTATGCGTCAAATGTAGAACTGATAGATGTTCACTGAAGAGGAAGATGTGTCTCAAGGTTTGATAGAATTCTTATGGTTTTGGTTATGGTCTGCTTTGCAGAGCATTTCCCCTAGGCCTGACAAACAAAACTGTATGTATAGCCCATACATGTGCTATCTGACCAGAAGTGTCGTTATTCCCACACAGATTGGCCCAAGTCAAGACATTGTCAATGGAGCAACCTCCTGGAAGCTGACCAATCTCATCCGCGGTCAGAAGCTGGACGTGACTGGAGACAAAGCGTCTGATCAGGGGACAGCATCGCAGCCTAGCAGCGGCCCCAGCAGTGCTGCCCCCTCACCGGCTCGCTCTCGAAAGGAGGCGGAATTAATCTGTTGCCTGAAGTTGTGAGTTGCTGATGTAGGGAAATAGTTTTTACCTACGCCAGAGGGTTAAAGCAGATTTTTAGAAAATTGGTTAATTTAATTAGAAAAAAAATTCCTTTATTATATGAAACCTTTGACCAATTTCACTGGAAAAGAAGATTCTTTCAGCATGACAGAGGCTTGGAGTTTTGTCCACCAGCTCATTTTAATAAAAATAGCAGAGGCATTGTATTCTGGGTTTTTGCGTGAGTTTAGGGTGTTTGTTCGTTTGTGTTTTTATGAAGTCATCAAATATGGAAGTCACCATTATTCAGGCTTTATTCTCTACCTTCTGGGTTTATTGCTTTGAATTTTATTTAAGATCTCTTCCTTTCTAGGTGTATTTAATTAAGAAAAAGTTACTTTTCATGTTACCAGGGGTGCAGTTTTCAGGATGGATCTGGATTTCAGGATTGAAATTTTCAATTTTGTGAAGTTCATGGCTAGATTTGGTTTGTTTGAGGTTCATGTTGGCCCCCCAGGCCCAGCTGTTTAGGATTCAAACGTTTGTTAAGTCACACCTATGCATTGCAAAATTCTGCTCCTACCACAGATACTTTATACAGAGGTGCCTACCCTTACATTTTTGTTGTATTTTTTTTCCACTTCAATGAATTTTGTTGCGAAGATTTGCAGTCACTTTGTTTTATTTTCCGTCATAAAAAAACCCTCAGATCTTTACTGAGCAGCTGCATGTGTAAATGATGACATGATGATTTACTGATTTTTTTTTTTTTTTTTTTTTTTTTGCTGTCCCAACCTCTGCGCCACCTCAGAGGCAGTGCACGCTCATTCCGACACCCCGTTCACAGCCATAGCCCGGCTGGCCCCGCCGCAGCCCCGGCACCAGCAATCCACAGGGAGCAGTCAATGTCAAATTGTCAAGAGGCAACCCACCGGAGGAGACACTGCACTGCTGCCGAGTCACTTTGGTGGTGTTCAGTGGCGCCTGTTCTGATCTAACATACGCAGGACACCACCTACTAAGCCCCCTACTGACGACAATAATTGCTTAGTCGCGGAGCCAGTGTGAGTAAGCTCTCCCTCCGGAGGGCGCCACCACGTCCGTCCAACGACAGCCCCCATGGACCCGCCGATACCGGTGACCCCGACGGAAGCAAACCAAGGCCATAGACGTGAAGAGGACATCGAAATTGAGGTCACCATGAGAGCAGGGCATGAAGGGCCACAGAACTTGAGACATTCTTTTTTTTTTTAATGCTGATCAATGGGAATGAGGATGATTAAGATGATGCTACGGATTTCCATTTCGGTCTGAGACTACATGACAGGGCTGTACTCTACGCTTCCTTTCATAATATATCCTGGCGTCAACCAGGCCCGAGAGATACAGGCACCTGCAGTGTTGGTCATGAAATTTGAGCAACACTCTCAGAAGCGCATCCATTAAGTGGATGAAACTCGACTGTGTGGTCCCAGTTTTCCCAACTGAGTCCGCAGCAAACTCAATTTTGGGTAGGAGCCGGTCGGAGCAGAAAAACCCCACATGACTCTGGGATTCGAACCCACGACCTCCCAGCCAGGAGTCCGCGACGCTAACCACTTCGCCACGGCGGCTGGTGATGATTTACTGATTTTGTGGAATCGGCTAAGCTTTAGAAATGACACTCCATGACTAGCCAATCGTCTGTATTATGTTAATCAGTGACCAAGGAGAGGGCACACTGTTTGAAAGCTGGCTGTTGATTTTATTCCTTCATGTCTGCTTATTTAGTGGAATGGCTGGCTTAAGGTGACTGTCCAGAAACAACACTTGTTCATGTTGAAACATCAACCAGCTCCAAGAAAATACATAGATATGAGGTTTTTTGTATCATTTTCAGCAGTTCCCATACACTCTGCCATGGAAAGTCATCGCAACATAAGACAGGTGCTCTCCCTGTCAGTTTTCAAAATATAGCAGACTCAGTTTATGCTGCAATGTTTCCTCAGTCAACCTTTAGTAAGAGAGAAGTGTTTTCAGTTTGCTTCAGGTGTTTTAACGATTCAGCGAAGAATTGTATGGACAAACAGTTGCTCGTATTGACAGATTTCCCATATTGTACTAAAAGAAATTATGAAGAGGGTTAGCACCTTTGCTTGTGTTCAGAAAGCGTTTCCTGACAGTACGTTTGACCAGTTCTTGATGGGAAAAGGCTTGACAGAAAGTTATGGGTTGTAAATTTTGGGCACAGGTGATGTAGGAGAAAAAAAAGGAATGTGTTGTGTATGTGTTCTGAGCACATGTGTGTGTTGTGCAGCCTGAACAACCTGTGATGAAACTGTCTGCCCGTGAACAAAGAGACTGTGAAGTGATTGGTGAGTTGAGTCATGTCCTGTCTGTTCAGTGTGCGATGGAAACTGTCCGCAGTGGCCTCCATCACACGCCAAAATGAGAGAGAGTTCTTAAAGAATGTGCCATTAAGTGGTCGGTTGTCTTTGATGCAATAGAGATGTAATGAAAACTCCGAACCTGCTGTTTTGGCTGTATTTTGCATACTTGCACAAAATGACCAGAGCATACAAGCTATTCATGATTCATAGGTTGATTATGTTCACTTTTAAAATGTCCAGCTAGCTTTCTCAAAGGTACTACTTGGAAATTTCTGTGTTTTTTTCTTTTTTGTTTTGTAAAGTTATGTCACTAAATTCTAAAATGGAAAAAGTTTAAAATGTACTTGTAGATACCTCAGAATTTTTACAGTAGTGTCAGTAAAAAATAAAAATTTTTTTAAAAAAACACCAGGAAGAATGAGATAATTTTTCAGTTAATACTTTCTTATTCATATAAACATTCCATGTCAGGGTCCTTTATTTATAGCAATTTTAGTCAAAGCTGAAATTAGAAAAGCCGTTTTTTCCGCCATTTTGCTTGTAGAAAGAGGAGCCTCTGACTTGCATCAAAACAACATGTACTCTGTTTTTGGTCTGGGATAGGGACCGTGTTTGATTAGATGGTCAGGCAGATTGCCTTTGTTGAAAGCAGGGATGTGTGTTAAAAAGAAAAAAAAAAACACAAGAAAATGTAAAAACCCACATTCAAATGATGCTCAAGCTTTGTCAAGTCAGGATCAGAGAGCAGCATGCCAGATTCATGGCATCAGTGTAACTGTAAAGCCATGAGAGTTTACTGGGAAGTTAATGTTATGATGTGTTGACAAAGAGAAAATAGTTCTTGCGAATCCAGTCTGAAGAGAGGGAAGAGGATTCATCTGGGTGTTCTATCATATTATGTCTTTTTTTACTTTTTTTTTTTTTTTGCCCACGACACTTATATACCAAAGTGAATCAGGCTGCTTTCCTTTACCAAAATGAAAGTAGATAAAGGCTCATTTTTTTTAAGAAACATCGTTTATGTATTTTTGTGTGAGAACATAGAAAGAGTAATTTTTTTTAAAAAGTAGGCTGTTTTGAAATCAATACCTATGAAAATAGTTAATATTGGCTTATGACTGGGAAAACTTCTGCCGATGTGACTCGAAAAGCCTTTTCATCAGTTCAAAATTTTGTTGAAGCAAAATGTCTGTCTTTACTTTGATGTCAGATTTGCTGAGTGGGCACAAGTTCCCATTTGTTGTGTTCACAGAGCGGTTGATCAAGTCGTACTTCATGATCGTGCGAAAGAACATCCAGGACAGCACGCCCAAGGCCATCATGCACTTCCTGGTGAACCACGTCAAGGACAACCTGCAGAGCGAGCTCGTCAGCCACCTGTACAAGAGAGAGGAGATTGAGCAGCTGCTGGAAGAATCAGAACACATTGCTGCTCGCAGGAAAGAGGCATCGGAAATGTTGCAGGTGAGCAGAAGCGTGTTATTGTTTGAATCTGCCTGGTGTGTACTTTTGAGAGTGTATGTATGTTTGCGTGTGCCTATGCATGGGTGTGGGTGAGACTCTGATGTGGGATGTTTTTTTAGATGTCGGAAGAGGGTGTGTGCCTATGTAGTACATTCTCTTCATGTTGGATGTGCGTCCTGTGAGTGTATAATGTGTAGGTATGGTATGGATTAATGTGAATTTGATGTGTTCTCTGTGGTGTGTGTATGTGTGTGTGTGTGTGTGTGTGTGTGATCAGCAGAAATGTTGGAAGAGTTTATGTGCTTATGGGATGTATCCTGTGTGTTTGCTTGATGTTTGAACAGTTATTTTTTTGTGAATGATTCATCATTACATTGTAAAGATACATTCAAATACACAAAGCATTTTACTTGTTGTAAAGGTCAAGAGAAAGATGGAACGAGATGGAAACAAAAAAAGACATACATAATTACAGAAAGAATAGACAAACTGACAGGCAGGTAGAAGAAGGTTGTATGTTTGGAATACATAATTTGTTTATATAGCACATTGATTGAAATCAGCATGATTCAGGTTTGAATGAGTTGTGTTTCTTAGTTTTATGGCAAAAGTTTGGTACATCCAACAGCCCTGATGCGGTCGGCTGGGCTATAAACAACATTATCTTATCTTGGTACATCCAAAAGTTACATCTTGTGGAACACTACTTTCTAGTTTACATTTATACAAGTAAAGCTTTGCTAGAGTCATAATAAAGTACAAACTACAACCAATATCGATCATAAATCCAAACCTAAACGTAAATGTGACTCTATAAGGTGTATGACGGGCAATAACACATTTCTTTCTTACTAAATCAGCAAACATGTTTAAAAAATTTTGAATATAGACGTGCACTTCAGATGTATGAAAAATTAGTGCATGACATGTGATTACTTTGTGTACGTGCTGTACATGAAACTCTGGAAAAGTGAATTTGTGGGCAGCTGTGTAGTAAGACTGTGTTCGTCTTTTTCAGGCGCTTCAGCGAGCCAGCCATATCATCGGAGAAATTCGAGAAACCCACTTATGGTGATAATGACGTCACGACACCCCAAGACACGGCTTCCTCGCGAAGACTTTTGGCTAACAAAACACCCCGGATGAACATGAAGCCAAGGTGCATTAGATAGCATGCTGGTTGCTGTGGCTGTAGCTGTGCATGGTATTCATCAAAAGATAAACAACATCCGGGCTGGAAAATGATGGCGTCAGTGTTGCAAGCAGTTAGCAACGTGTCCAATCAGGTGACTGGAGAGAATGGAAAACAAATATGCAGAGGAGAATGGACTGGGTTTTCAAACTCGATGTTGGATCCCACATCGATAAAAGCTATCTCTTGGTGGGGAAGGGTGTGGTGGGGCGAGGGAAAGAGGGGGAGGGGGAGGAGGAAGGGAAAGGTTTCGCGGCAAGCTAGGATAAGACTCGGACTGAGAATAGGCTTAGGCTATGACAACACTTGAATTGATTGACAAAACATGTTTTCTTTTTGGTGATACATAATTATGTGTAAATAGAGAATGAAAAAAAACTGTGTTGCACATGTCCCAGGTCAGCCATTTGTGTCTGTTTTGAGCATATGTTTTGCTTTCTTGTCATGGCGTTTTGAATTGAAAAGGAGCGGCAGGTACCTCTTTAGTGGTTTTTTTTTTTTTTGGTGACCCTGAATTATGCAGTGAGACGGATTGCACATCTTGGCCTCTGGGATAGTCTTGAAGGAAATCCTGCTGGACTAGTTACAGGTGTCTTGATGCTGGAGTCTTGATTGATCCATGTGTGACTTTCTTGTGTGAAGCTTATTGCTTGGTGAATGCTTGTATTGCTGACAGCTGCTAGATCGTTTTTTCGTTTTTTAATAGTTTTTAGTCAGCTTCAATCATCAGCAAAGCATCATGGGTTTCTCCTATAGTTGATGAATTTTGAATGAAAAGAGGAAAAGCAAGAGAAAAAGGTGAACTGCAAAGGAAAGAAAAACTCCCAACACATGTGCATGAAGGAACTACTCTCACACACAAACACACAGAGTTTCTGTTTTATCAAGGAGGTGTCACTGCGTGCGGACTAGTCCATATCCACATACACATACACACACCCGCACACACACACACACACATGCCTGCACACACACACACACACACACACAGAAGCAGGGTGTTAGTCAGCATCATATTAGTGTATGTGAGTATAACGATCTCTTCACATGTTCACATGGCCGTTGCCCTGTCATGAAATGGGGTCTGCATCTCCTTCTCCCCAGTGCCGTGATCTGAGGAGGGAGGCACACCCCTCGCCTGAACACTCCTTCAGGTATGCTTTCCTCAGGCTGGCCCCACTGGCATTGCTTCAGGTACTAGTTTGATCGCCAGTGTGCAAGGTTCCCACTTCTCTGCAAATTTGCCAGTTCCATCAAAACATGAAAATGAGAATCCGCCAAAAGAAAAAAAAAAGAAGAAAACCTTGAAAGAAAAACCCTGCAGGAAGAAGGGAAAAAATTAGCAGTGGAATCTGCAGAATGCTGTCCACATTTTGGGTATGCCAGCAGACGACTCTGATGTCACAAACTCTTGTGAAAACATCTTCAAGAGACCTGGCAGCCACCATTTATTCTGTCTGGTCGAAGGCAAAATGATGTAAAGCTCAGACATTGCGCGTTGGAAAGACACTAAGTGAGAGAAACTGATGAAAGTTGTGAAAACAGCTGGCCCTGGTCGTGGTGGGACCAAAAAGTGAAAGGCACACCTCTCAACGTCGAGATGTACTCTAGATCGCACCGTCGTGAAAGCAAGTTTCCAAATTTCTCATGGGCAAGGAAGAGCATGCCTGCTGGACCCCCCACCCCCCCCTCCCTCCCCCAACCGCACTTCCCCCAGAATTTCAGTGATTGTCGCTCTTCCTCCATGGGAGACCAGATACAGAAACCTAGAGATGGGTACAACAACCGAGTGGTTAAAACATAGGCTTTTCAGTCATAAGGAGTGCGAGTAACAGGAGTGATATTTTCCGATCTCCCAGATCAGCGTAAATCTACTAGTGGATGGACCCCTTGATGAATACTTGCAGTTGAACGTACAGGATCAGGATTGTGTGTTAAAGATCCTGTCAAAGTCATGTGTTTGTTCAAAGGATTGTGGAAAGCTCAAAATGACCAGCAGGCATGAGGACACCTGGGGAAAGGGCACAGGCTTTGCCAAGCATTTTTCGTTGTCCTCTGAAAAGCTGTGAAGGACACGCAGACAGCAGCAACACTGCTGTTCCATGTGTCTGGAACATTCCAGAATGACACCCTGCCACCAAGATGTGCAGTGACTCATTTTATATTAGAAGGTCACGATTCCTTAGCTTTATTTTTAAAATTGTTTCATGCTCTTTTTTTTAATTTTATTTGGAGCATTACATCTGTTTGGTCATGTAAAGAGAAGAAAAGCTTTTTTGAATTGTTTTTATTACAATGCTGTGAATATTTCCATCTGCCTGAATAGTTGGTGCAATATCACTGTCTGTGTCTGCAGAGCCAGTTGTTCCATTATTTGAAAATGTAGTGTTCTGCATGCAGTGTACATTGGGAGAGGTGACACAAAACCCTATTCAGAGCACATGAAATTTTCAGTGTATTTCCATATAAAACAGTTTGTTTTAAAACACAGGTAACTTTTGATGTGTATGTGTGTGTGACATTTCAGAGGATAAGATTTTTTTGTTTGTTTGTTTGGTTTTGTTTAGGGGAAATCTGATCCTTCACTACTTGCCAATGTGTTTACGCATCTCTTAAATCAGTCAGGCACGTTTACGAGCATTAACAGAACAGAATGGGATTCTTCTCACACTGGTGTATTTGTTTACTTTTTTTTTTTTTTTTTTAATCCTTCATGATTCAGACCTTGTTCTTTCCCAGTTGCTAAAGACTTGTTAGCATTCAGGTAGTTTTCCTCAAAGGTTTCTGTGTGGCTACCAGATTCTGGCGTAACAGACAAGCAAGAAACACCACTCTTAACCTGCCCGTTCTGCAACCAGATGATAATGCAACAGTTTGATTTGTGGTTTTGTCACTTGCTTCTGTCAGTGCAACTGTGTGAAAATGATTGTCGGTATTTTTCTCCGAGTGTATCTGAAAATGTGAAAGTGGTAGCCATTTCATTCCATGCGTCCGTTTATGTCGTCAGCTTGATGTTGTGGTGTGAACTGTGTGTTTCTGTACAAAGATGCGAAGTTTTGCGCTTCCTGAGGTAGAGTGTTCAATAGATCGGGCTCTCTGCGTGAACGTGAACCGAGATTCTGACTTGGCCAGCTGCAGTTGTATGGGTAATGTTCATGCCGTTTTAAAAAGATGATGGGTGGTCTTGGTCAGGTCTTGCGTGTGTTTATCAATATTTATTTTCATGCTAGTCGTAACCTGGCACTTGTGAAATGTGTTTTGTGCGTGGGTTTGCTTACCTTTGAAGAAGAGAGAGTGGAAATGGGATGAATTAGCAATACAAATTTCATGTTAGTTCTTTTTTTTTTTTTGCATGGTTGCAGAAGCACATTCTTGTATTGAGCTTTTCCTTACCATTATTTCAAACATTTGCCACACCCTCTGGTGTATGCGCGTGCGTGCGTGTGTGTGTGTGTGCATGCGCGCGTACTGTTGATTCCCCTGCATCCTTGTATTTCATCAAACCCATTTAATGTTGTAACACTCCACACATCTGTTTGCGTTGTTGTGCAGTTCTGTATATGTGTAAATAGCCATGACAAAAATTATTCCAACAAATTCAGGGTGCTTGAAGGGGTGGACAGTATCTTGCAAGTACAGTTTCAGAGATTGCTTCTCTTCTGAGCTTGATCTTGACTCTACCCCACATAAAAGACACAGTTAGTAGGTCACTTAGCTACCAGGATGTATGGCTCCTTTGGGCAAGATCTGAACCAGCTCATCAGTGTGACCATATTCTGGTAGTGTAATGTGCACAGCACACTTCTATTCTGCCAAATGCACACTTTTAATGTTTTATAGAGTAGTTTATTAGAAAGAAAACTACACATGGTACGCTGCATTAACATGAAGTCTGCCTATAAGTATGGTGTGTGATGGGTTTGGTTAATGTGAAAGCCTGTTTCTAATCAGATTTTAGTTTAGGTAAAACGAAGGGTATCTCAGCAATACAAGACAAAAAGAAAATGGATTTGTCACAAATTCAAAATGGCCATGCACAAACGCACTCATGGTGCTGAAATCCAAATCATCATCTACTGGGAAGCCTTTAGCTTTCAGCAAAGAAAGATTGTGGGAAGGTAGGAAAAGTTTCCCAAATGTTCTTGAAAATACCCTTAATCTTGGATGAGAAATGCACAACAGCCAGTTTTTTTCAGTATGCAAGCTTTGTATGGGTGAATCTGGTTGTATAAGAAGCCTCATGTTCTGAAGCAGTTTGTTTTTCTCGTGACTATAGTCCTTCATGATGCTGGCTGTGGTTGTAATGAAACTCATTGCTTCTCTAGGCCGAGTACATTTCTTACTCCACATGAAATCTTACGTTGAAAGTAACTCCTGCCAGTTGCTACCAATAAATTTGCTGACTGATGCAGTGCTTCCATGGCAAGAGAGAGGAAAATGATGTGCGCACATTTTTCAGCCCACAGTTGACAGCACATGGCCGACAGCACATGGCCGAACTCTCAAGAGTGAACGCACTGTAACCACTGGACCCAGTCCTGGTGTAGTCAGCCGAGTTGTAGAATGACTTGAATACTTCAGCCTGAAGCTGACAATGGCCCCCCAGTCAGATGGGTGATAAACATGCTTTCGCTTGCGCAGTTTGCTGTAGTTTTATCCAGAAGTTAAGTGGCCTTTCCCACACTTCCTTCTTTAAGTGGGGCATTAAAGTATCCTTGTTGTCTGCCAGAGAAAGCAGTAGTTGCTTCTAAACTTTGGATTTGTCGCTGCTGTATTTAGAAACAGGGCAAGAAGAGCATCATCTGAACATTACTCCAGATTCAAGGTCATCAATATTGCTAATTAGAGGCGAGAGAATGAAGTGCTTGATTGCATTACGTGTATGAGAGAAAGAAGAGAGAGAGGACACATCTCACATGGATGTACTGTGGAGAAAACATTCTGCTGTGACAGCTGTAAAATTTGCTCATCAACTTCACTATATGTATTGGACTAAGCTGTTTTGATCAGTGGCTAAAATGAAATTTGTTTCCATGTGAATAGGTATGTCAGTATGGTTGTAGTGTGTTGCTCATTTCAGAGTTGTTTTCTCATCTCTTTTGACAGTGTGACCAGAGTGCATGTGCATTTTGTCGTAATGTTTTACGGTGGCAGAGGAGATCTCAAGTGCTGATACAGGATTGTTGCTAAGATGTTTTCTGGATGAATTCTGAATACTTAGAAAAATATGTAATTAAAGAAAAGGTTTTTTTTGTGTGTAACAATGCCTGTTTACTTTGAATGACAGAATTTACAGAGCCTGTGACAAATCATTGTTGTTTATGTTTGACGTGTATTTTCTCTGTCCTCATACCTGGATGGATGCGTGTTGGTGTGTAGCTGGTTCTTGTCTTCGACTAGAAATTGAGGCATAGTGTAAGACAAACATGATGTTAAATTCAAGCTGGTTCTATCAACGTCGAAACGTACAAAAAGTCTTGTGTATATTGCATTAGGTTTTTGTAGTCAAAGCCTTTATTTGTGTTGCGCCAGGTTTTTAACGAAAGCCGACTGTGTTGAACTGATACATCATTCCTGTTGATTTTGAATAGTGGTCTTTGCATTTGTCTTATAGTTGCCCGTTTTATTCTTCAGAGCATGGATCTTCTCAGTCAGCATTCTTGTGTTTGGTTCTGGTTTCAGCAGTAAGATTTTTCTTTTTCATTCATTTCCAAATTTTAATCAGCATTTTATGCTTATCCCTCAAGTAATGTGGAAAGTGGTTTCATGCCTTTCCTTTACCTTCACCTTTGTATTAATCAGCATTTTCGTTTTATCTACAGTAGCAAGAGTTGTGTTTGAGATGGTGTCAGTAAGGTCAGAAACCTCAAAAGAAAATGAAGTGTCCCCAAGGTCGTTAAAAAGAGAGAGAGAGAGCAACGAAAGTCATGGTAGTGCATGTTTGTTCTTATTTAGGGAACTTGTTTGGTGTACTGGATATTCCACGGCTGCCTTTGTTTCTCAGGTGTTGTAGGCTTTTTATTTTTTGGTGCCACTGTCCCAGAATATGATAGGTGTTGCATCTCTTGACCTTAGGTGGGATGCTGAAGTCCCACCTGTTTATTTCCTGGCAGAGACCATGGGAGGAGGCTAATGGGGTAGGTGGTGGGGTGCCTGGTAGGTGAAGTTCAGAGTTCAAGAAGGTTACATGTTTGAATCCCAGGCACCAAACACAGAATGGGAATGTTCTCTCTCCTCCTCGATGTGCCCAGACCTGCCAACCATTACGCATTTCGCGTAATTTATTACGCCCAAGTGATAATTCTTACGCCCTTACGCATTTAGCCAAAAAATTACGCATTGAAAGTTTTCACAAAAAAAAAAAAAAAAAAAAAAAAAAAAAAAAACGGACGAAAAAATTCGGCTTATGTACAGACACACACGGCGCCGTGCGTATAACCAGTAATCTTGAAGAAGCGTTTCCGGTCATGCGCAGTTCGTTTCACCGTCTTTACCATTCAGCGAAGTTGGCGTCTTTTCGAAGTTTTAGCTACGAAAATGTCGAAACGTGGAGTAGAAAGTTTTGGACAAGATGCGAAAAAGAAAAAGCTTGGTGAAAAGTTCCGAAAAGAATACTGGGAAAAGTTTCCCTGCATACGACCTTCAGCTAAAGGTGTAAATTGTGCACGGTGTACCACTTGCGAGTCGGACTTCACAATTTCCAATCGCGGGATGGTGGATGTGAAGCGTCACCTCGAGTCACGCAAACACATCGATTCCTCTAACGCGCCGAATTCTTCCAGCATCAACACTTTTTTCAGACTGTAGACACCTCAAAAGAGGATGAAATTAGGAAAAGGGTAATTGGGGCTGAAGCATTGGTGGCCGGATTTTTCGAGCCAACCCCACATGCACAGAATCATCAACAGGGAGAGAACATTTTTTAGGTTATGTATTTTCTTAATTTCATGTTCCCAGTTTCTCCATCTTCAAACTCCCCCCTCCCCCCCCCCCCCCCCCCCCCCCCCTCCCTCAAGTCCAAATCTTTGCCAAGTCATTACTATCAAGACAGTTGAGTTGTTGGCCTGCCCTTGTTTTTTCCCCCACTATTAGATAAGTTTGTTCGTCTATGTGTATTTGTCTGACCTTATTCAAGTTTAAAAGGTTGTGCCAGTCTTGAATAAAAGTTACTTTGTGTTAGGTTTCCTTATAAAATGGGAGCAAACGTTACCCCACTTGTTTACTGTTTATTGTTTACTGTTCCCTGCCTCATTTCATTTCCAATTTTTTAGGTTGTTTCTGGCGCACTATCAAGCCTTGGTGTGCCATGCCATGATGGTTTAGGGGATTTGTGTGTGTTTCCAGTGTATTCTACATTTTCATAATTTGTAGAGATTTCTTGTGACACTTAAAAGAAAAGCTTGTTTTTGAAGAAAAGTAAAGTTCACTAAAATTGTGTGAACAATTTCATCACATCGTGTTTGTTTGAAAAAAGGTAAATGTCGTGCTCGATTACACTTAGCTCTCAGAAATTACACATTTCTGCCTCACTGAGCTTCAATTCTTACTCATTGGTCTCTTAGGGGGTTGGCAGGTCTGTGTGCCCTTTGTTATGGTGGTATTGGTGAAGCCTGCATAACTCCTACCTCTGCTCTCAATGGATGGGTGTTTACATCTGCCAGATCACCTAATAATGGTGTGGATGTTTCACCTTAATACCACATGGGATGAGACCACTCTGGTTCATAGAACAAAACCTTTACCAATCAATAAACTTTCATGCAAGGTACTGTGCTAGGGGAGACGACTGCAAGACGCACGTGGCCAACATGTGTAAAAGAGACTTGCACTGTGGGCACTCCAAAACCTGCTTATCGAGACCCAGTGAATACTCCCTCCTCATAAAAGATTTGGTGATGTTCCCGTTCTCTGTCCCATTTGTTGGAAATCGTTACTGAAGGTTTCTGCTGACAGATGACGTCAAGGATGACTGGTTTGGGATGGTCAGTGTGTGCGAGGGAAAGCAGCTTTGTTCACAGTTGGTACTGATGTGAAGTTAATCGCCTTATGTTAATATGAAAGTCTGTCTTGAACGTAAAATTTCCTTCTCCTACCTTTACAGAGGAATGTGCAACACACATGCATGGACACGTACAGACACTGTGTGTTCAGCAGACTTTACATATGCGTGATGTTTTTTACGTCGTGTGCTTGTCTTTACGATTAAATTCATCAATATTATGATACTTGTGTGTGTGTGTGCATGCGCACGTGTGTGTGTGTGTGTGTGTGAAACTACAATCCTTAGAATCCCTTGATTATGTGATCCCATTTTGCCAAGTTTGAATACTATTCGTGTTGCACATCTTCATCAGTTATTTCTTCGATGTGTACATCAGTATATTACATTTTCACTTTTTCATACCATCTATAATCGGCTGTTTCATGGATGTTTGGTCAGCATTTATGTTTTTGTAGATGCCACTTGACTTGTCCAACTTTTAGATGTTGTAAAGTGATGTGAAGGTAGATGAAACGTCTGTTGAATGCAATTATGACTTGATTCTTTTTTTTGGCGATTCAGTTTTCTTATTGGCAACCCTCATGTACCAATTGATTTGTATCTGGAATAAAGTGTAATAAGTAATTAAAATCTTGTTTTAAAACATCACAGCGTTTTAATGTTGTTTTTTGTTGTTGACTTTCTATCTCCTATCGTGTGTGTCTGCGCACAATTTACTAACACAGAGTATGTGTGTATATATTTGTTGTGCGTGTGTGTTTATGTGTGTTTCATGTGATTTACTTCTAAGTTTCATGTATGCATGTTCTTTTGAGAGGGACATGAAGATAACAGACTGGCCCGTCTGCTTGATTTTGTCCCTTAAACCTGCAGGGTAAGGCAAGGTAATGTTGCTTACAGCCCAGCCGACCTCAAAGGGCCATATCAGGGCTGTTATCGCATTGAAGTGAACTCAAGTCATTATTAGGCAAAAAAACCACAAACAAACAAACAAAAAACCCTCATTCACACAACTCTTCAAAACACGCAGGAAATTTTGTTAAAAATCTTTCCTCCATAAAATCTTGGTGTTAATCTCCCTCAGACGTAACTGAATTACATGGGCACAGTCTGCAGAACACCCCATGTATACGGATACCTCCTAAATAGTAAATGCACAGCCTGTAGTGAGAATTCCATTTTGGACAGTTCCCTCGCTTTGAGGATAGAGTGTACCAACATCCATGACTGGGGTATTTGTAGCTTACACCTGTGGATTTCAGAGTGTGTTGATCTTCGCTGGGCAACAAACTGCTGTCCGACGTGTACGCATGCACCACGAGCGTCGTTGCAGAATTTCAACAGTTATTGTATTTTCATAAGGCTACATTTGCATCCACTGTCCCAATCATTTTTTAGTATCATGGCTGCTGAACCATAAATACTGCAGGAACTGGCATGAATTCTACAAGTGGATACTATGGCGAGTATCTTGTGTTTATGGTTGGATCGCTATGTGATTGCTGTACCACTGAGGATGGGGATGGGATGAGACCTTGTTCTGCAAGAGGGACAGGGACTGTAATGGGAAGAGTTCAGTTGGTTTGCAGATGATTTCTACCACTGTCCGTGGCTGAGCTATTTTCTGCACACACACACATGCATGCAGACACACACACACATACACACCAACACACACATCCCATTCCATTCCCCTCTCAAGATTTACAACAGCTAAGATTATCAAGGCGGCAGGTATCTGCCTTGTATGCACAAATCACTGTGTGTCCCACGGAAGCATGTTCAAAGCATTTTTATTTTTGCTTCACATTACACACTGTCCCAATCATACATAGTCACCATGGGGGGACCAGGAGTTGATAGGTCATACTTTGTGAGATCTGCACTCCAGCCAGGTTCCTACATTCAAAGAGGCGGAAAATTACCTTTCAGGAACGCACACAATTTCATCTGACCAGACGGATGGCAGGGACATACCTCAGAATATGTTTTGCAAAGAATGCATCTAAACCCATCACACAAATAAAACAAAAATGTGTACGTAAATAAAGCAACAATGTGTGCATGTGTATGTGTGTGCGAAGTTGTAGTCTGAATCGCTGAGTTGACGAGCTCTGGAGATTCCTCGAGATATAAAGATGACTGTGCACAGAACAGTTCCTTATTTTACATATTAAGTAACTTTTACCACACACACACCACATAAAATGGACAGAGACACTCCTCACTCTATACAAAACATAATTCAGCTCACTCAAATGAACCTGAACCCTTGGAGACAATGTATCCTCAAATAAATGTGAAGAGTTGAGAGAAACCAGTTCTCTCTTCCAATTCATCTTAACAGCAAAGATCATCCTTCTCTACCACAATCCCACTGGGTAGATGGGTCCCCAGGATGAAACGGTGGGGTCCTCCTCAAATCCTCCCTGACCTGCACAGCTTCTTTTTCAGTCTGTTAAGCATTGGCCATCCTCCTCTCTCAACCCCTGCAGGGCCCAATAGTGTTGTAGAGTGGTTGGCATCGGCCATGTCTCCTCTCTCAACCCCTGCTGGGCCCCATAGTCTTGTAGAGTGGTTGGCATCGGCCATGTCTCCTCTCTCGGCCCCTAGAGGGCCCCACAGTCTTACAAAGTGGTGGTCATTGGCCATGTCTCCTCTCTCACCCCTGGAGGGCCCCACAGTCTTGTAGAGTGGTGGACATCGGCCATGTCTCCTCTCTCAACCCCTGCAGGGCCCCATAGTCTTGTAGAGTGGTGGACATCGGCCATGTCTCCTCTCTCACCCCTGGAGGGCCCCACAGTCTTGTAGAGTGGTGGACATCGGCCATGTCTCCTCTCTCAACCCCTGCAGGGCCCCATAGTCTTGTAGAGTGGTGGACATCAGCCATGTCTCCTCTCAACCCCTGCAGGGCCCCAGTCTTGTAGAGTCTTGGACATCGGCCATGTCTCCTCTCAACTCCTGCAGGCCCCCATAGTCTTGTAGAGTGGTGGACATCAGTCATGTCTCCTCTCTCAACCCCTGCAGGGCCCCATAGTCTTGTATAGTGGTTGACATCAGCCATGTCTCCTCTCTTAACCGCTGGAGGGCCTCCCAGTCGTGTAGAATGGTGGACATCAACCCTGTCTCCTCTCTCAACTCCTGGAGGGCCCCACAGTGTTGTAGAATGGTGGACATCAGCAATGTCTCCTCTCTCACCCCTGGAGGGCCCCCCAGTCTTGTAGAGTGATGGACATCAACCATGTCTCTTCTCTCAGCCCCTGGAGGGCCCCAAAGTCATAGAATAATGTGCACCATGCACCAGTCTTCATAAAGAAGAAAGAAAACAAACATCACCACCCTGTAGTCATAACGAGAATTCCCCCCCCCCCCCCCACCCCCAGCCCCCCTCCTGAAATTCTCAGACCTGCAACACCCATGCTGTCCAGTGGTCACACAGAGTAGTGTTCCCTGAGGAAGTCCAGGACGGCCGAGGAGCTGGCCAGACTGTTGAAGACTCGGCGCTCGGCCCGGCTCATCAGCCGCTCCATCATGTAGATCAGGTGGTGGTGGAAGCACTGGTAGGGCGTGCCCAGCGACAGCGACAACTCCAGCTGGAACACAAGGCGTGGCCGCACTCTCTGAATGACGTTTTTGGGTACCAAACTTAGAAGGAAAATTACCACTCCGCTGATCGAAAGAAACAAACAAATTACAAGAGAAACACAATGCATTTCAGCCTCTTTGGTCTTCTTCAGGCAAGACAACATTCCAGACAATGAAAACGAAGAACGAACAATCACTTACCTTCTCAAATGAGGTTGCAAAATGGATGTGGGTACCATTTTTCATACTTTCACACACCCACAACCAACAGAAAGAATAGGCCA
>CM031615.1:49262029-49274529 GCA_018398815.1 Conus ventricosus | reverse complement strand
GTGCAATTAAAACAAAAGAGATTAAAACAAAGTAAAATGCTTTAATACTCACTTGGAGTATCTGACCATTGGTGCACATATTTTTACAGTTTTTCCAGAACTGAAAAGTTCCATTGGTTTGGACCAGTGAAAACTTGCATCGTTACATTCTTCTTCCATTTCCAGTTGCTTGTGATGTTGTCACTTGTGCAAGAAAAAAATTATTTCAAAACACCAACACAAATTAATGGCAATATTTCCAACATGCTGAAAATGAAGATTTTCCACTACTAGTAGTAGGCCTACTTACTATACATCACTGTGTAAGTACAACACTACAACAGATTTCGATTCAAATCATGACTGAATCATTACTGGTGTAAAAAAAAAAATGTCCTTGCACAATGTAGAAGAAATACAGAAAACGCCTCCGTTAAATATTTTTACGACAATTCCAATCTTCTTTTAGTTTATAATTTTTACACATTGGCGTCTCCCACATGTGAGCTAAGCTGAAGATGAGAGTTATCTTTCTTCAGCATGTAGGCCTAGCTTGTTTGTTTTTACAGGACTAAAGAGCTAAAATGGCAAACGACGACGTGTGGCAACTGATTAACAATGACGGTACAGAAAATGTTTAGTACATTTTTAGGCGTCTGTTACTGACTGTCTGGTTGTCTGAAGTATCTGATGGGTTATTGTGCATATATCCATTTGGGAACGCACGAGTTTTGCTAAGAAAGGAGATGTCGTCCATGCACCCCACCCATAGCGTAGGCATATATCCATCTGTGTGTGTGTGTGTGTGTGTGGGAGGGGGAAGGGCACGAGGAAGGTGTCGGTGACGCGCGCGCGTGCGCGCGCGTGTGTGTGTGTGTGTGTGTGTTTATGTTGAGAGGGTAGTGGTGTTTGTGTTCGTACTGTTTGTGTTGAGAGGGTAGTGGTGTTTGTGTTCGTACAACACACACACACACACACACACACACACACACACACACACACACACAAGCAGTGTGTGTGTGTGCATACATGTACGTGTGTGTGTGTGATATACTAACACATGATATGGCTTATAGTTACAGTTATAGTTCTTAATACACTGAGGCAATATTCAGCCAAAGGCCTTTGGCTGAATATTGCCTCAGTGTATTAGTTCCTGAGTTTGTGTGCATGTGATTTAGAATTGAATAGGCCTATATAAAAAATATACATAGCAAGATCCACATTTAGACCATTTTTCCTTTCAAGCAACAATTTGATAAAAAGAAGGTGATCATCAAATACAGGAAAAAGCTTCTTTCCAGTGATAAGACTGTCTTCAAAGTTTTAGTTGCACTTGCAAGGTAACATTTGTTGTGTGTGTTCAGAAATCTTCAAACAGTTCCTGAGTGATGACTTTGATGTGAAAGACCATGCCAACAAGGTCATCCAGGGCATGGCCATCGCCGAACAGCTGGGTAAACTGGCTGAAGGCATCGCTCATCTGGACAAGGAGATCCACACTCAGGTGCATTGGTGTTGGCTGTGTATCAAAATATTGGCAACTGTAAAGTTGATGCCTCCTTTTCTCCTGCGCACATGGCAATGGACTGTTCAGCCTATTCTTCTCCAACACAAGGGAAAGCATAACCTAAGTCTAACCCAAGCCCCAACCCCAACCCCTGAAACATAAACCTAATCCTTACTTCTAATCC
The DNA here is from genome assembly GCA_018398815.1 of Conus ventricosus. NCBI lineage: Eukaryota > Metazoa > Mollusca > Gastropoda > Neogastropoda > Conidae > Conus > Conus ventricosus. The sequence continues at coordinate 49,272,856 of CM031615.1, read as the reverse complement.
TACTTGTCAGAAAATTTGCAGACTTGATAGGAAGTCCTTGAGCATGGGAGCTATACTACCATGAAATTGAAAAGAAATAAATCATGTTATTGGAGCACTGGCGCCATTGGAAGATGCCCACACTGAAAATGGAGCCACAGTCTTTGCATTTGCCAAAGTGTTTGAAAAGAAATTGTGTCAACCAATATCTTATTCAGCTGACAGGGACTCCGCATGATGATTTTTACAGACGTAAGGAAAGTTGAAGCGTTGTCCATAATTGCAGCTTCCATTATTGTAAATTATTATGCGTGTGAACCGTCTTGTTTTTAAAAAAAAGAATTTCTGTTGAATTTTATCCATAGAAAACAAAACTGACAACATTGAGAGAGGGCTGAAAACAGTCACTTTTTGTGAATCTGAGAGGAGGTGGAACTGGAACCTGTTTTAATATTTTTATACAATTATATGTGATTATATGCATACAAACACTCATGCTCGTACACACACACACACACACACACACTAACTCTCTCTCTTTCTCTCTCTCTCTCTCTCTCTCTCTCTCTCTCTCTCTCTCTCTCTCTCTCTCTCTCTCTCTCTCTCTCTCTCTCTCTCTCTCTCTCTCCCCCTCCCTCCCCCTCTCTCTCTCTCACAAATACCTACACACACATATATATATGTGCACATATCCATGCACAAAGACTAAAGAGGTGGAGTGAGAGAGACAGAGACAGAGAGAGAATGCATTCACACACACACACATGCACTTGCACACACACACACACACACACACACACCTCTCTTTCTCTCTCTCTTTCTCTCTCTCTCTCTCTCTCTCTCTCTCTCTCTCTCTCTCTCTCTCTCTCCTTTACAGCATGTGTTCTATTAAATGCACTTACACACACACACACACACACACACACACACACACACACACACACACACACACCACTTTCGCTCTGTCTTTCTCTCTCTTTCTTTCTCTGTTTCTCTCTCTGTTTCTCACTCTCCCCCCCCCCCCCCCTCTCTCTATTTCTCTTTCTCTCTACAGCATGTGTTCTTTTAATTTACAGATAGTAAATCACCATGAAGATCTACTATCTCAAGCAACTAGTGTGGAAACACTTGAAGGTATGGTCAATTAAATACACAGTTATTGTAAATCTCTCTGGGCACTAATGTCTTGTATTGGCCTGAATGTATGTTGATGAATTCTTCAAGTATGTGCATGTCTGTGTGTGTGTGTGTATGTGTGTGTGTGTGTGTGTGTGTGTGTATGTGTGTGTGTGTGTGTGTGTGTGTGTGTCTGAGAGAGAGAGAGAGAGAGAGACTGTGTGTGTGTGTGTGTGTGTGTGTGTGTGTGTGTGTGTGTGTGTGTGTGTGTGTAGACATTGTGCGTGCAGGTGCATGCATGCATGTATGTGTGTGGCACATGAATTGAGCTATATATTTTAAATCCATAATTAAGTCGTACAAAATTTGTTTTTTGCATTTAATAGTTGTACCTTTTTTTTGCATCAAACTTTCCTTTCCCTTTTCATACTTACAGGCGTGCTGCAGATGATGCAAACAAGAATCCAGTCCCTGCTCTCTGCAATGGACAGGTGGGTGGTTATGTGACTTTCTGCTTTATAAGCTTACCTGAATTCTCCTTTATAGATAACAATGTGATGTGTTAGGCATTATGCAATGGAGGGGTGGGTGATTACATGACCTGCTCTATAGGCTTGCAAGAATTCTCCTTTATAAATTATAACACTGTGATGCGTCAGGCAGTGATGGAGAGTAAGTTGCTTCAGAGTTGACAACTGGCTAAAATCCCTTCAGTATCATCTTTCTCAAGTGTCAGTGTACAGTTCATTGATATTATGAATAATTATGGACTTCTCACTATTTTTGTGATATGATTGGAATTCTGTCAGTTTTCTGGGAGTGCAACCATCTGCTTTTTGTGTGTGTGTGTGTTTGTTTTTTTTGCATAGATTATTCTTCTTGATTGTGCAGGATCAGAGCCAAGGTGTCGGAGCCATATACCAAAATTCTGGCCAGAACAACACAGCTTAGGCATTTGCATGTAGGTGGTGTGTGTGTGTGTGTGTGTGTGTGTCTGTGTCTGTGTCTGCGTCTGTCTGTGTCTTATGCATGGATGAGAGTGTGAGTTTGTGTTAGAGAGAGAGAGAGAAAGAGAGAGAGAGAGAGAGAGCGATTATGTGTTTGTTCAAAGCTTAATACATGAGAGTATATTATATGAATATGAATGTGCTGCATTTGCAGTCACAGGAATATGTATACTCATGAACATGCATGTGGTTGTGTGTGTGTGTGTTTGTGTGTGTGTGTGTGTGTGTGTGTGTGTGTGTGTGTGTGTGTGTGTGTGTGTGTGTGTGTGAGATATGTGTGCATGAGAGTGTAAGAGCAAGAGATTATGCATTTGTTTATTGCTTAATTCATGAGAGTATATATGTGAATGTGTGTGTGCTGCATTCGTAGTCACAGGAGTATGTATACTCATGTGCATGCATTTGATTGTGTGTATGTGTGTGATACTGAGTGAGTGACAATACATGTTTGTCTCTCTCTTGTTTAACATGTGCATGAGACTTGTATTTCCCTGTACTTGGTTGTATCCATCTCTGTATTCAGCGTTAAAACATGTGCGCATGTTTCGTGTATGAGCACACCTATATTTATCATGCAGTAGATTGAAAGTAATAGAAGGGTGGAAATTCCATAGAGAAGCTGGGGGGGGGGGGGGGGGGGGGGGGGGGGAAATAGGGAATAGGGTGGAAGAGGACAGCTGCGGGTACCGAAAGATGTTTCCCTTTACACTCCCCAAATAACATGAATCATTTGAATGTTTCAAAATGGGATAATAAACATCTTATTGTCATCTCCCTAATGTCATCATTAGATGAGGAATTATGTTTGTTTTTTCCTGCGACTGCCAGGAAACCTGTGATCTTCTGCGTCGCATCATTCGCATCATGTACCTGACAAAACGTCTGCGCACACAACTGCAAGGGGGAGCAAGGGAGATCACCAAAGCAGCCCAGAGTCTGAATGAACTAGGTAAGCATAGTTTTGTTTTGTTTTGTTTTGCTTTGTTTTCACTGGGTATTTTGTATCGTGTATGTTCATTTTTGTATTTTTAAAAAAATGTTTGTTACTTAGTTTGGACTTTTTGGTGTTTTTTTTTTACATTTTTCCATGGTTGTCTTCTTTGAAAGATTTGTATTTTGTATATATGATTTGAGGTCTGTTTTGGGTCTGGTACCCAAACAGATCACAAACATTTTGAGAGAGAGAGAGAGACAGAGAGAGAGAGCGAGTCAGATGTAGATCAATTTGTAGTTCACAAAGTCATTTTGTTTCAGATTATGTGTGTGAAGGAGTGGACCTGTCAGGGGTGGAGGTGATTGATGCGGATCGTCGCTTCATCAAACAGGCCCACAAAGACGTGGAGTCACAGGCCCAGAAGATGCTGGAACAGGGCATGGAGACACAGGTGTGTGCAGCTGAGGAATTAAATTTGAAGAGATGAGATGATGAGAGAGAGAAAGTGAGAGAGATAGAGAGAGTGCGCATTATGCTTGTATGCATATATACATGTTTTACAATGTAAATGAATGGAGGATGAAACTGACTGGTAGTTTTATATTTGATCCAGATTTATTTGAGTGCATGTGTGTGTGTGTATGTGTGCGTGTGCGTGTATGAACATGTGTGTTTGCATACACATTTTATAGGTTCTTCCAGCTTCAGAGGGCTTTTTATACAAACTTTAAATTCCTTGTCTTCTCCATCCTCAAAATGATTGTAGTCCCCTAATGGAACATAGAAGGCTAACATCACACTCAATATATATGTCTACATGTTTTGTCTGTGCACAGAATAGAATGCTACTTCCTGATGTTAAATGCCCATTATCAGTGTTTCTGATGATTCAGTCATCTAACTCAATCCTGTTTTCAGACACTTTTGGCTTTTTTTCTTCAAGGGATTTAAAGCAGATTTTTAAGGCAAAGAGGGTTGGGGGATGGGGATGGGTTGGGGGATTGGTAGGGAGGGAAGCCAGGGGGAGTGGGAAGGGGAAAAGGGGGGATCAGAAGAAGAGTAAGACGGCTAGTCGTTGCATGGTTTGGGGATCAGCTAGGTTTGGTTTTGTTTCGATGCAGCACATGCCTCCCTCTTTCCTCCATCCCCAGTCCTTCTCATCCCCCAATGTCACCCCCACCAAACCCATACCCTCACATGTTCCCTCCATCCCTTCTGCCACTTTCCTCCAACTCTATCCTCTCTAACCATTCTTATCTTTCCCTCTTTTTACTCCAACTCTGTCTCTGTCTCTAGCTCTCTCTGTCTCTCTGACTCTGTCTCTCTCTCTTTCTCTCTCTGTCTCTCTCTCTCTCTCTCTCTCTCAATTCTCTCTCTTTTCTCTCTCTCTCTGTAGCTGGGTGTAAGGTGTATTATTGTATATGAGAAGGGTGAATGTAGTATGACTTTGTAAAGCGCTTAGAGAAATTCGTTTGATTAAGCGCTGTATAAGAAACCATTATTATTATTATTATTATTATTCTCTCTCTCTATTTTCCCTTCCCCACCTTCCCCGTTAGTTCCATTCTCTTCTTTCTCCACCCATATCTTTTGTTTTTTTCTGTCTTCTTCCCTTTTCAGATCCTTTCCTTTCCTCTTCTCACTACCCCCCCCCCCCCCCCCCTCCCCCCCCACCCACTTTCCCCATATACTCAGTCCTCTTCTTTTAAATTTCTCAGTTTTCCCCTCTCTCTCTCTCTATCTCTCTTTTTTTTGTTTTGTTTGTTCATTGTGTGACATTTATCCCTTCCCTACATGCTCCCTGCCTAGAACCAGACGCAGGTGGCCACGTCCCTGCAGGTGTTCCACAACCTGGCGGTGCTGTCCACAGTGGTGGAGAGGGTGGTCAACACCTGCTACAACACGCTTCACCGCAGCGTGCGCTCTTGTCTGGATGTCACAGCCCTCTCCCAGCAGCAGGCCTTCCCCACCGCCAGAGGTAAAGGTCAAGGTCGTGATGGAGAAGGTGGTGGTGGTAGTGATGGTGGTGGTGGTGGTGGTGGTGGTGGTGATGGTGGTGATTATGTTGGTGGCGAGGTGGAGAGGGGCTGAGAAAGAGGTATATCTGTAGGTGAACAGAAAGAGGCAAATAAGTGGATGGGTAGGAGGTTGTGTGTGTGTGTGCATGTGTGTGTGTTTTACACAATCATGTGTATCTTGTTTGTATGACACTGTTCTTGTTTCATATGCATATGTAATCATGCATGTATGCCCCATCTCGACCAACACTGTACACTCTATGACTTCCCTCCCTTAACCCCATTCCATCTTCCCCTCCCCATCCTTCTTCTCTCTCTCTCTCTCTCTCTCTCTCTCTCTCTCTCTCTCTCTCTCTCTCTCTCTCTCTGTCACGGTCAAAAATAGAACAACCAAGTCGTGGTCCAGGTTGTTTGGACATAAGCTCTAACTCAAATATTCTGGGCGCCACGTAGACGGGCCCATGGTTCGGATCCAGCCAATTAAGCATAGGGAGAGGCTCCACAGAGACGGTCTGTCCGGCCAGACGGACTAAGCAGCTCTGACCGACGCCTCGATGTCTAGCGAGACGAGTCGTAGCGCCTGGCTCAGGCTCATCTAGCCAATTTACACTGACCAGTGCCCACACGTTAAGCCACACGGCGCCAGTTAAGTAGGAAAGGGGGGAAGGTAGTGCGTGGTGGGGGTGAAATCTAGCTAATCAATTAAATGACCAATTGACCACCACAGAGAGTAAGGCGTGTAGGCGTGACTGTCATGATTTGAATATCCAATGGAATTAGAGGGAGATAACTTCGGGTATCAGCGGTAAAAATACTGACCAATGGGACTGGCCCTTGGACAAAGGGTGAGGGCATAAAGTAATGCGTGAGTGAGAGAGAGGGGAGAACGAAGAAAACGAACAGACAGAGAGAGAGAGGGAGAAGTTCGGGGGAGTAGGCTCTCGCCTACAGGAAGGCAGGGAGATGAGAACGAACAGGGAGAGAGAGATGAGGAGGTTCTGGGTATAGTCTCTGCAGGAGAGAAAAGGCAGGGAGATGAAGAGCAGAACAAGGGGGAGAACGAACAGAGAGACAGAGAGAGAGAGAGAGGTTCTGGGGTGTAGTCTCTGCAGGAGAAAGGCAGAGAGATGAGAGGAGTGAAGTTTGAGCATTAGCACCAGATATAGTCTGCAAAGGGAGGACTAAAGAGAAATGTGGAAAGAGAGAGTTGCTAACTAATGAAGAAAAAAAAGAAGGAAAAGAAAAGGAAAAGAAAAGCAACCATGTCCATTTAATAGAGCAGACTAGGAGAGAGAGAGAGAGTGCAATGCGTTAATGCAGGAAGAAAGAAAGGAGAACAGATCGATGTTGATAGTCACTGTTCCATCTGAACCGGGGGTTCGACCTCATACCTGGCAGCGTCACTTCGTCAAGCTGAACCACAGACCAACGCCGGTGCCAGCAGACCAATACCAGTGCCAGCAGTTGTGTCGTGTTGTGAAAGTGACAGTGAAAAGAAAAAAAAAGGAAAGAAAAAGACAGTGATTCGTGAATAGTTAAGATCACCTGGCCAGGTAAAGTAGAAATCTATTTATACCCGGGTTAGTTAATGATGTTTTAGATAAATGATTTTGTGAAGTTCAGGAAAGAGAGAATGTTTTATTTCATTTGATTCCATATGCATTGATGTTTCGTTCTATGATCATGTGTAGTAAAGTTATAGACTTTACTAGTGGTTTGATGTGACGGATGCATGATATATGAATGAGATCGTAAGCAAGCTGTGAGTGTGTTTGGGCTGTGCGCTAGTCCTTCCTCCATCGACATCACCCGAGGTTGACAATTTATGGCGAGCCTGCCAGGATATTCGGCCCTTTATTAAAAAATTGTTCAACTTCTCAGAGAGGAAGCTGGGTGGGATTCAAGTATTGTTTCCTAAGACAAGGGTTGTCTTACTGTATGTTCCCAAGATAGTTAAATATAGGCTTGGCATTGCTTCCAAGATAGTTAATACTAGGCTTGCATTTCAGCCCCAGAGTATCATTTCGCACAGATTGCCTATAATTCGCTCTCATAGTTGGGTCAGGCGTAGGCGTCTTATAAAAACTAATTACGTTGCCCCAAAGCTAATATTATCATTTAGGATTGTGCTATTACGTCACTCGTGTCGGTAACCACCAGTTGGCTGTCGTAGTATAAAAATCTTGTTCAAAAAAAAAGAAAAAAAAAAGAAGTTACAATGGCGGAAAAAAAGAACACCCTATGAACAACTTGTGAGCGTCGCTCGTGATCTAGGTTACTCAGGAGATGAGTTGCGTGCATTCGTTGAAAACCAACAAAAGATGGAAGAGATGAGCGAGCGGAAAAAACGCCGTATCGCAGTAGAAGCGCAGGAAACAGAAAGAATGAAGCAGGAAACAGAAAGAATAAGGGAAGCGCAGGAAAAACAGAAAGAATGAAGCAAGAAATAAAAAAATTTAAAGGATTCAGGCTAATGATAATCAGGTAGGGAAACGCAGGAAACAGAAAGAAAAAGGGGAAAAAAGCAGGAAACGGAAAGATTAAAGGTTCAATTAGAGTTAGAGAAAGTGAGATACAAAGGGAGACCACCGAGGATGGTAGTTCAGTTTCCAGTGACTCGTGCGCAGTTACGCTCCCCGACCCAAGTTGCCAAAATTCTCGGAAAGGGAACCGATTCGATTGATGCATACATCAGTCGTTTCAAAAACGTTTGCGACCAGTCGGGGTTTGGCCCCAGAAGAGTGGGCAGTCTTTTTGTCGGCGTTACTGACGGGTAAGGCATTACAAATTTTCACTGCGTTACCAGCAGAACAACAGTCTGATTTCGGCGCTGTGAAGGAATCGTTGATGAAAGGTTTTGACCCCCACAGAGGAGGGGTTCAGGAAGAAATTTCTTTTCAGAAAAAAATTACAAGCAGGTGAGACGTACACTCAGTTTGGTGCACGTCTAGATCACTATTTTGATAAATGGTTAGAGTTGAGCGGTACGAAGAAGGAGTTCGCTGAATTGAAAGAGTGGTTATGAAGGAACAGATTTTGTCGGGTTTGCGGCCCTGATTTAAACCCCATACATTTGAAAGAGAGACAGCCAGAGACAGCAGGGGGTTGTTGAAGTTCGCAGAGGTGTATAGAGAGGCAGTTTGGGCACGAAGGTGCAGGAGAAAAAACAGGTGCTAGGCACAGTGTGAGAAGAGTGCAAGGAGACTAGGGGAGTTTTCTGCAAAGTCTGCAAACCCAGTGGTGGGGCAAAAAGGAAGGGCAAAGGGCATTAGGTGTTTCATTTGTCACAGAAGGACATGTGGCGAGGGATTGTCGCTGGGTTCCAGAAGGCAGCAGCCTTGCAAAGAGGTGGATAAGGGTCGTCAAGGGAAACGACCTGCAGTGGAACCAACAGGATCCGATCTGAAGAGGGTGGAGTGCAGCCTATGGCTAGCACTGGACAGCAGTCAGGTCAGGGAGGGAGGGCACTAGGCTGAGGGGTTTCGTTTACCAGTGGAAGAAGGGTGGTTGGCCAGCAGAGGGTGAAAGTGTTAACGAGAAAACTGGTTGTTCATGCGGGTGTACGAACAACGCTGGTCGAGAAAGGGGATTTGACAGGGCAAATCCAGGACTGTACTCTATCGATGGCACTGTGAGGGAGTTTCCAGTTGCTAAGTTTAGAAGTACGTACCCCTTATTCTCAGGCGAGTTGTCTGCGCTGGTGATGGAGAAAAACCCCTTCATGATTTGATCATCGGAATTATTCCAGGGGAAAGGGGATCCAGGGGATCCTGAGTTGTTGACTGCTACAGGGGCAGCAGTTCAAACAAGGAGCAAAAAGGGAGGAAAAGGGTGATAAACCGTTAGTCGTTCCAGCAAGGAAGTGGGCATAGATGTTCCCCTGATGAGTTTAGGGCGGCGCAGGAACAAGACCCTTCGCTCGTGAAGTCTTGGGAGTTGGCAAGAGGTGGAAAGGGGAAACCCGGAGGTTAGAGGAGGTGAGACAGAATTTCTTGTGAAAGGCGGGCTGTTGTACCGAGTGTTCACCAAGGGGAAGACAGGTAAGGTGACCACTCAGTTAGAGGTACCAGCAGGTTATGTGACACTGTCATGTCAGTGGGTTTACGAGGGCATCAGGCGGGTCATCTCGGCACCAGCAAAACAGCTGACCGAATCTTCGATGATTTTCATTGGCCAGGAGCAATGGCAGAATCAAGTGTTTCTGCATGTCATGTGACGTGTGTCAAAGGTCAGCCACAAGAGGGGTGAAGAGGAAGGCGCCTCTTAAAATCCCCCTTTAATTGACACCCCGTTCAGGAGGGTGGCTATTGATCTGATTGGCCCTATCTCGCCCTGTTCCAAAGGTGGGCCAGGTATGAGCATTAAGGGGTTTCAAGGGAAGGTTTGCAGGGGCTAGGGGCGGTCAGAAGAAGCAATATGACAGGAAGGTGGGAAGCAATCCCTCAAGGCGGGAGATCAGTCCCGGTACTGCTTCCCCGGGTCACAACAAGCTGCTGATGCATTGGAAGGACCATTCACCATCACTGAAAGGGTCGGTCGGGATTACCGAATTGATGTGAATGGGAAACTAAAACTTTTCCATGCGAATTTTCTCCGCAAATATATTCAGCGTGAGGGCTCAGCACATAGGCGCAGCAGCAATCATTGATGAGGTGAAGGAGACCAGCAGAAGGAGGGGAGAAATTTTTTTGCTGAGTTTCCAGGAGAAGAGTCATACAGGGATGTGTCAAATGTAAAGAAGGGCTAGACAGTAGGAGATCCTAGGTTTTGTTGTCGGAGGCGACACAAAGCAGCCAGAAAGGGAAAAGGTGGAGAAGATGATGAATTCAGAGAGACCAAAGACCAAAACAGAAGTCAGGAGTCTGCTAGGTTTTATTGGCTTCTATAGGGAGGTTTGTTCCAAATTTCGCACAATCACGAGTCCTCCAGTGATTTGGTCAAGGCAGGGAAACCCGGGAGTGGTCGAGTGGTCAGAACGCTGCAGAGCAAGCACTGCAGACGGTATTAGAAAGACTAGGTTCCCGTCCCATCTTGAAGCTACCGTATGTCCAAACCATTTTGTTGCGGACGATGCATCAGGCGGTGGAATAGGTGCAGTTGTTGCAGGAGCTGAAAGGTCGAGTTCCCCGTGAGGTAAAGCTAGCAGGAAGTTGACAAAGTGTGAAGAAGGGTACGCAACTGTAGAGAAGGAGTGTTTAGCTGTCGTGTGGGCCCTGCAGAAGTTCCACAAATACTTGTATGGGAAAGAGTTTTGTGATGAGACAGATCACCAACCACTCAAATTCCTGCAGGAGGCACAGCTGAAAAACAGCAGGGTTCTGTTTTGGGGCCCAATGGCACGCAGCCCTACGGGTACCGAGTGCATTTACATTCCAGGTCGACAGAATGTCGGAGCTGACTATTAAGCCGTGTAGTCTAGCAAGCTGCAACTCAAGGAAGTCAGTCATATCCGGGTGCTTTGTTAAATAATGGGTGTTGATTACAGTTATGTTGATTGGATATGGGTTTCATTCCCAGTTGGCTATGGTTCATATTTTTTGTGTGAGACTTGTTCATATTTTTTTTGTGAGACTTGTTCATGTGAATGTAGTTATGCTTGGAGCAACCGTCGCTTGTGTAGTGATGCATTATTTGAAATAAGTGAGGATGGAGTTTTCCTCAGTGAAGTGTCATGGATCGTGATCATATTATATTGTGCTTTTCAAAAGAATTGTGAAGAGAAGATGTGGCAAACCCGCAGGTAGGGGGATTGCATAGGTGCGCACAGAGGTCG